>OZ007591.1:95177937-96402624 GCA_963931845.1 Maratus michaelseni
TTATTATTTTTGGAAACCATGTGGTTAATGAGTTAGTTGAAGCACCCTCTTCCACTCTTGATTAATATACCTGTAAATCTGGTACTATCCATAAAGGTTACTTATATTCTAAAAAAAAAAAAAAAAAAAAAACTTTTTATGAAATAGTAATTTAATTTAAATTAATTTACGATTATGCGTTGAGAAATCAAATTTTAAATTCTAAAATAAGAAATTAAATAATGTTTATTTTTTTCTTTTCTTTCTAGTTGCATTACCTTAAAAAAGATTTAAAAAAAAACCTATGTATTTTTGAAAAAATTCGCTTGTTTGTGATTTCTACCAAGCGTAAAAAATCTGTATACTTTTTATAGTCGAATTCGATGTCAAATTATTACGGAAATTTTTGGCAAAAACATGAAATACCTTCAAAAAATTAATTTTTAATTTCTAGTTATTAATGTTATAGATTGATGATGGATATATAATGACTTGGTTTTTTTTATATAATAGTAGAAAAGTTAAAGTGAAGACTACTGTGTCAAATTATTAATATTGGATATTTGATTGGAAATATTAACAAAAAATTTAAAAAAAAAGAGCAAATTCTAATTTTCCAATAATAATAATAATAATAATAATAATAATAATAATAACTAATGGGAATTTTTCATTAAAGATTCACATTTGATGCTCTACTCAACAACAAATATCATATGCACACACTTTCCGCTAATATAACAAAAATCTTTGTTTTCGATGAGTTTCCATGAACCTTCTAACAGATTATGCTTTGAGCAACATTATATAACATTAATACTTAAATCCTTTTTGACCGCCTAGTTTGTGTTTGATAACCGATTATGAAAAGTAAGCAAGATACTTTTACATTACGCACTAAATCACGTCTGAGCATTTCTTCAAGGCGGTATAATAATAATTCACAGTAATAATAGTAACTAGACATAAAATAGAAACACATTTTGAGTGCCAGATATTCAGCTCTCGAAACAAGTAAACCCTATATTGTGACGTCAAAATGAGGTATGGGGACACTTTTCATGGGGATGGATTTCAAGCTCTCAGTAAAAAGAAAATTCTCTAGCACTGGAAAAGTTCCCCCTTGATATGTATCCCCATCTGCTATGACGTCAGAATGAAGTATGGGGATACTTTTCATGGGGGAAGTTTTCCAATTTTCGACTTTTCAAGATCTCAGTGAAAAAGAAATTGCCTGGCACTGGAAAACTTCCCCCTTTTAGTTTGGGGGAACTTTTCATGGGGGAAGTTTTCCAATTTTCGACGAAAGTAAAACTCTCTAGGACTGGAAATCTGCCCCCATCTGTGGTGACGTCAAAATGGCGTACGGGGATACTTTTCATGGGGGAAGTTTTCAAGATCTCAGTGAAAAGAAAATCCCATCTCACTGGAAAACTTCCCCCGTCTGCTTTGGGGGAACTTTTCAGGGGGAAGTTTTCCAATTTTCGACGAAAGTAAAATTCTCTATGACTGGAAATCTACCCCCATCTGCTGTGACGTAAAAATGACGTATGGGGGAACTTTTCATGGGGGCACTTTTCAGGCGCCTCGTCTCCCCCGCCCATACTGAAATGTTGTGGAACAAACCATCGAATTTGAGTTTCTGCTATTCATTGCCTAGATCCGTGTCGATGAATTCTAATCTTCAAGTTTGAGTCCGGTCAGAATGTTCAGTCGGCATTTAAATGGGGAGTGGCATTATGAGAATTTACAACTTACCACGACACGTGGATCGTCACAGGAATAAGTCTCTAATGACGGAATTCAAAGTGGAGGTTTAAAATCTTTCTGACAAAACTTAAGGTTACTCTTTATCATAAGTACTAAATAGTATTTTAATAACTGTTTTGTTCCGCAAAGATTTAATATTTTTTGTATTTTTTTTTTTAAATAGGCTGGCATGAGAATTATTTTTTATGTTTCATTTTTGGTTGTAATCGACAATGAAGTAATATTTGAATCCATAATTTTTTTTTTACGTTATTTCATTTTGTCGTGTAAAAACAAACAATAAGTCAAATTTGTATACTGTTAAATTTTAACCTAAACATGAGATAAATACACAATTTTCGACCTAAACATATGAACGAACATATAAGCTATAAAGCTTACTGAGATGATTAGATATGCAAATAAGCTCAGTCCCTGTAACATTTTGCAATTCACCTTCAAAATGCGCCTTAACAGGGTTTGACTGTATATTTTTTAATTTGAAATGGAAATAATATTGCTTGTTAGTATGCGACGTGCAAACAGTCATTCTGCAAATATTTATCACTACTCCTGAGAAGAATTTTATGGTTTCTCCTTTTCATGAGCTATTTATTTAAAACATTATTAACCGTATGAATTTATATTAGCATTATTAATCTTCATCTCAAGAACTTATCTTAATAACAGTGAAATCAATTCCTCCGAATATCCGATTTCTAAATTTGTTTCAAAAGTTGAATTGTGAAGACAAATTTATCTGAAGACATTTTCAATTGCATAAACATGAATTTCAAACTATGTTCTTTCACTTATATCTGATATCTTTATTTCAAAAAGAGAATTTTCTTATGTTGGATTCTAGAACGCAAGAGGAATTATTCTTATAATTATGTTATTTCGCTTCGGTTTAATCGATTTGATTTTTATTTCTTGAAAGGAATTCACATATATATTTCTTAAAAATAGGAAGTTTTAAAGTTCAATGCAACAACTGACAGCCATATGTTGAGGGAAAGGAAATTTTTATACGTAAAATAATATGATTGTTTCCATTTGAAATGAAAATATTGTTGGCACACTGCAAAAAAATTTCGTAAAATTTCAGTAGATGAACCGTAAATTAACGGTACTTGTACCGTTTTCACTGTTTACGGTATGAGAACCGGACTTCTAAGGTATATTAAGCGAAAAAAAAACGTAATTGTGCATTTCGATTATAAAGGGTATTTATACCGTAAAATGATTGTTTTTCAGTAAACAATCCCTATTTATACCGTAAAATAATTATTTTTCAGTAATGGAAAAGCTGGTAGCCCCGCCTCGGTGTACGGCAACCTCTGACGTGATGCTCTTGCTGTTGTTACGTAATGCGTGCAGGCCTGAGGAGAGGGGGGGGGGGGTACAGCCAGTACATATACTTTAAATATTTTACGGTAAATATACCGTCCAGTTACATTACGGTACATATACTGGTCACAAAGTTGCCAGTATATGTACCGTAATTTTTGACCAAAAATTTTTACAGTGTATGACATCTGTAAATATTTCTTTCCACAAATATTTATAACTATTCCTTATAATTTTTTTCTTGTTTTCTCGATTCTAGAGATATTTATTTAAAACGTTAATGTCGGAAAAAAATGTTAGCATTCTAATCTATGCCTCAAAAGACAAGAAGATATATTTATAACTAATCATTTTCAGTGGCATGAACATCAATTTAAAATTAAGTACGTTCACTTCTATCTGGTATATTTATGACAAAAAGAGAAGTCTTCAGAAATTGGATTCTAGTGCCCGAGAAGAAAGATACTTATAATCAGATTATTTCGCTTCACTTTAATCAGTTTGGAGCGAATAAAAGTTTTACTTTTTCAAAAGAAATGATAAATTTATTTCTCGAAGATACATACTTTCAAACCTAAGAGCAACAATTGAAAACAAGCGAATCGATATATTGAGAGAAATAAAATTTTGTTTTATTAAAAAAACCAGAAAATAGAATTTTGTATTTCCAAAGCAAAACAGTTGTTTAAACAATATCTTAAGATTTTAGAAATAAGGTGAAATTTGAGGCGTTGTGGTATAGGCGAACTCCATAAAGATTTAATTAGACGATGATAAGGGATTTTCCGTAAATTGCCATTTTTTATTAGCTGGCTTCCAACAAAGGAATTAGTATTTAACGAATGTCAAGGTGTAACTTTGGAACGGGTGCTTCGACTTTGATAATTATTTTTTTTGTTGCAATGGGGTTCGTCTTAATAGTTTTCCACAAAAAACTAAAGCATAAATGAACCAGTCGTTAGTGGCCACCCTAATACTTACCCATCATGGATTTGCATAATATAAAATATGAAAATAAAACATGTGTAAACTATTTATAAAATGCATTGCAATTCGAATAAAATCGTGGCTTGATGACGTCATAAACTTTAAATGCTCTATTACTCCAAATTTGATAATCATATTAACTAACTGTTTACTGCTTCGGATTAAGACTCTCATTTCCAATTAAAATATATCTTTGAATGGAAATTTGAATGAAATACAGGGTCATGAAAAATCGAAGAGTGTGGAAAAATATGATTACAAATATCTCGGCAACTCATTATCCGATCGACTTCATTCTTTATGCAAACTTTATGTTTTTTTTTATTATCTTTCATATTCACTCCTTAAAATAAACACTTTCGAAAATTTTTATATACCTTTTATCACAACGAATATTTCGAGAGTCCGAAAAAAATAGTTCCGGATAATCGAGGTTTCTGAAATTCAATAAGCTTCTTCCCATTATTACGTACTAAGCACATACCAAATTTCAAGTCTCTATCTCAATTTGTTCAGAAGATAGAGCGTTTACAGACACACAGACAGACGGACGGCAATTTTTGTTTCTAGAAATATGTTTTTCGGAATCTTCAGTGTCTGAAACGTGTAAATACGTCAAAATTTTTTTTCGATTTTTAAAACGGTTACAAGACTTACCCTATACTACGTATGATGGTTAAGTAAACATAAAAGCAACTACAAATTAAAATGACAATTTGTGGAAAATGTCTTATCAGTCCATTACTTTTAGAAAGCAATTGAAGTTCACCTCACTATATCTTTCTGAATTTTCATAATATTTAACTTGTTTTTTATATAAATTGCCCTATACATTTGACTGCTACATTATGTAAAAAAAAAAGTTTAGTTATCTTTAGTGCATGCACAGTTAAAAAATATTTATACAAAATCTCATATTTAATTAAATATTTAATATACTTATATTCTAATTGTAGTATTTTGTTTCTAATGTACTTTATGTAAAATATACAAATTTCCACAAAGTGGCGTTAAATTTGATTAAAAATTCTGCATGCTATAAAAAAGTGTTTTTTTTTTTTTTTTTTTTTTTTTTTTTTTGTTTAAGAAACCTTTATATTTCAATGAATATAAGTTATATTCTTACACAAATGAACGTAAATGTTGCACAAGATCCTTGTAGTACTGTCCTACAGGTAGATATCATTTAACGAAATTTAATTTTGCAAGATGATCGGAAACATTAATTTTTTTATTGAATTTGTTGTTTATCCCCTAATTACCGTGATAAAGAAATCTTCACTGAAAGATATGAGATCTTACATTGTCATTTTATTCCTGAAGTTCCAGAAGAATGCATCAAGTATTTTCCGGGATATTAGCCAAAACGTGTAAAATCGAAAGTGCTCAGCGACGTTTGTCCATATAATGTAAGAGGAAGTAGAGTAAAACTGGATACCTAACGGTTTACCTCTGCTGACAAAAATCTAGAATAGCGGACAAATCGGAACATCACATAAAAAGGTTTTAGGGACATCTCGTCTATTGAAAAACCATATCTGTTGCCCCAGAAAAATTCTTCTCTATTTGCGAAAAGGCATTTTCTAGGACCATCACAAAATACCTCCGAATTTTTATGGTAGGTGAAAACTGGGTACTATCAAAAATTAAGTTTTTACACTAGCAAAAAACTTTATTTTAATAAATTTTGAATGAAAATTTTAAAACATATATATATTTTTTTAAGGTCAGTAACTTTTTTTTCGGGTTTCCAAGCAATTTTTTAGGTTATCATGTAGTAGCTTTTTTAGCTTTTACTCCTCGTATCCGCTGCACTCCTCATGTGCCCACTCTTTGCAGACTGAACATTGTATCGAATTAGGCTAAAACCAGGTACTAATCAGAAATTAAGTTTTTACACTTCTAACAACAAAAAGCTTTATTGTAATAAAATTTGAATCAAACTTTAAAACATATATACACTTTTTAAGATCAGTAACTTTGTTTCCAGGTTTCCAAGCAATTTTTTAGGTTATCATGTAGTAGCTTTTTTAGCTTTTACTCCTCGTATCCGCTGCACTCCTCAAGTGCCCACTCTTTGCAGACTGAACATTGTATCGAATTAGGCTAAAACCAGGTACTAATCAGAAATTAAGTTTTTACACTTCTAACAACAAAAAGCTTTATTGTAATAAAATTTGAATCAAACTTTAAAACATATATACACTTTTTAAGATCAGTAACTTTGTTTCCAGGTTTCCAAGCAATTTTTTAGGTTATCATGTAGTAGTTTTTTAGCTTTTACTCCTCGTATCCGCTGCACTCCTCATGTGCCCACTCTTTGCAGACTGAACATTGTATCGAATTAGGCTAAAACCAGGTACTAATCAGAAATTAAGTTTTCACAGTTCCAATAACAAAAAGCTTTATTGTAATAAATGTTGAAACAAACTTTAAAACATATATACGTTTTTTAAGGTCAGTAATTTTTTTTTCAGGTTTCCAAGCATTTTTTTTAGGTTATTGTGTAGTAGCTTTCTTAGATTTTACTTCTCATATCCGCTGCACTCCTCATGTGCCCACTCTTTGCACACTGAACATTGTATCGAATTAGGGTAAAACCAGGTACTAATCAGAAATTAGGTTTTTACACTTCTAACAACAAAAAGCTTTATTGTAATAAAATTTGAATCAAACTTTAAAACATATATACACTTTTTAAGATCAGTAACTTTGTTTCCAGGTTTCCAAGCAATTTTGTAGGTTATCATGCAGTAGCTTTCTTAGTTTTTCTTCTCGTATCCGCTGCTCTCCTCATGTGCCCACTCTTTGCCCACTGAACATTGTATCGAATTAGAGTAAAACCAGGTACTAATCAGAAATTAAGTTTTTACTCTTCCAATAACAAAAAGCTTTAGTTTAATAAATTTTGAAGCAAACTTTAAAACATACATACGTTTTTTAAAGTCAGTAACTTTTTTCAGGTTTAAAAGCAATTTTTAATATTGTCATGTAATGTCTTTCTCAGGTTTTACCTCTCGTATCCGCTGCACTCTTCATGTGCCCACTCTTTTCGTGCTAAACATTGTATTCAACTTCTTTCTTAACCACCTGTTGAGTGAAGAAACAAATCATTTCAGAATTCAATGCAAAACCATGGGTACCCGGTTCAAATGACGACCAAAACTCAACATGATCGTTCTGGTTAGCTGGACGTATACTCTTCTACTTGGCATAAAAACATAGCATGAACGTTATAGAAAACAGTGATTTACTTATTTAAATTGATCCGTCAGGATGGATTAATTTGAACTGCAGAAAAGATTGCGAAAAGTTAAAACTTTTGAGGTGAATATTTCCAATAGCACTGCACAGACACAGATTAACTCATTGTTAACTATTAATCCAAAAAAACAATGACACAGAGCTAGGGGACGCTATAGGATGTAGTTAAGACAGGTGTTGTTTAGAGATGAGACGGGCTCAGCCCAAGCCCGAGACACGGGCTCGGGCTCATTCTTTCTGAAACTAACAACTTTACTTATTCTCATACAGAAAAAATAAAAATAACTTTTTTTCCCTAAAATATTACACATTCCATATCAAGTCATTTTAATGTTACTTTGATCAGAATGCATAGAACGGGAAACATAAATCTTACTTTTCTTTTCTAGCATTACAATGCTACTTTAAAAGAAAATTTATGATACTTGCGACGCGACTGACGACTGGGTAATACGGCACCAAAAGGAGAAGATAATTTTTAATTTAAGCTGATTTTTAGAACACGAAATATTGTTTTAATTAAGGAATCAATTATAATTTACGATATACAGGGTGTCCATAATTAAACGACCCTACTTTAAAGTTGTCTACAGACGAATCTATTGGTCAGAAAGTTGTGAAATTTTATGGAGAACATAATGAAGGGATGGGAATTTGTTTGAGCGAAAAAAAATAGTTCAAAATTTCGCCACCAGATGGCGTTTTATAGATAATTTTATCGATAATTTAGCATAACATTTAACATACATTTACTATAGTTTAAAAATTTTATTACAACATATCATATTCCACATGACGGCCATACTTTTCAGCTACCATCTGGAATCGTAAGATAGCATGTTCCACAGCCGTCCGGAGTGTGTTTTGGGAAATGCTAAGAACATGTCGCAAAAAAAGTTTTGTTGAACATCTTTTGCTGTAATAAAATTTGTAAACTATCGCAAGTATATGCTAAATGTGTAATTCATTTAAAAAACGCCCTCTGGTGGCGAAATTTTGAACTAATTTTTTTTTTCGCTCAAACAAATTCCCATCCCTTCATTATGTTCTACACAAAATTTCGCAACTTTCTGACCAATAGTTTCGTCTGTAGACAACTTTAAAGTAGGGTCGTTTAATTATGGACACCCTGTACATCTTTTATACGAAATAGAAACGTTGTTCAATTCTTCGGCAAAGAAATAGTGATTTCTACAAATTTCATTCATTTATTCTTAAAGGTACTATGTTAACGTCTCCATCAGAGAAAAATTTGAAAATCCTTTTAAGAAAGTATATTTTTATTTGATACCAAACTTGAATGTAAATTGGCCTAAAATTGAATGTAAATTGGCATAAAATTAATTATGTACACGGGGTAAATAGTTATTTTCATGTACGAAGTTTTTAAAAATGTGATATTACTTTTAAAACAATTTTTTAATATTATGCATTTTTTTCGGTGGCGGGCTCGGGCTCTGAAAACACAAAATGTTTCGGGCTCGGGCGGGCTCGGATTTAAAATCGTCGGGCTCGGGCAGGCCCGAGATCTAGAAAGAGAGTCCGAACTCATCTCTAGTGCTGTTCACAAGGCAGCGTTCATCAGCGAGAAAACCGGGTAACCGGTTTGACCAGCCTAACCATTTTTACCTTACACTCCCCTATATGCTTTCACTTATATTTTATCATTTTATTTCAGAGAGAGAGAAATTAAAAAAATTCTTCTACTCTTCGAAAGGAACGATACTTATAATTAAATTACTTCATTTCGGTCCAATCATGTTGAAGCGAATGAATGATTTTTTTTTAAAGCATTTAAATATTTGTATCTAGAAAATACAAAGTTTCAAATAAATGTGCAGCAATTTACAACAAACAAATCGATACATTGGGGGAAAATAAAATTCCTATAGATAATGTAATTCTTTATTTTGTATGACTAGCCGTCACTGGCGACCAGTTTGATCGCCCTTAAATGTATGTTAAGCATTGTAACAAATTATTTTTATTCATAATTTATTTTTTTCCTTAATTCCTCGCATAACTGGAAAAATCTAATAGACAAATCAAGAACTTTTGCGATCGCGGTAGCATTTCGCATATTTTTTGTTGTTATGTATTTCATCTTTCTTGACAAAAACCGCTTAACCCACTTAAGAATTTATGCTTCATGTCCGTTTGCTTATCACTTGCAATATGTTCGCTAATGCGGAGATTCTTAGACATATTTGGCGCAAAACAAAAATCGCGCCAACCCCGGTGCGTCCGTGACAGATGTTTCAATTTAAAATACATGACGTTCACATCCATCTATTTAAAGCAGTTTGCTAATAATGTCAAATATTCCATCGAATTTCGACCGAGTACGCATGCGTCAAAAAAGGACCGGCCAATGAGACGAGGGTATATTCCTGTCTCCAAACGTATTTGGGATCAAGATCAACTCCTGTTGTTTTGATCTTTGATGGCTTCCTCCACGTTGCGTTAAACATAGGAATATATTTATATAAAAAACTCTGGAGTGTTTAGAAGGTATTTATTGTTGTATTTATTGTAATTTGTATGAATACTTAGGTATCCATTTCGGATTTACTGTGTAACATGAATTTAGGTTCATTTAACGTTCGCGAAATCAAATCATTTTGTTTATATAGTACAGAAAATAATTATTCAATCGTAAATAAAAATATAGTAGAACATGTAATACAAAATTGGACCACTTATATTCCGTTTATGATCGGGTATGAATCTTATGGTGTTCCGATTGCTAATGAAAACTATTATGTAAATATAATGTCAAAAGACAGTACGCACGGTAGTAATATTTTTATTATTATGTGTTCGAAAAAAGCGAATCTGAGCGCCTGAATATAAATTATAAAATATTATTTCTATATTTAGCAACTAAATATTTAATAAATATGCAGGAATGTGACTAGCTTTATGTGAATGTATAATATATGTAAGTCTGAACTTTAGCATTATTTTTTAACAGAAATATATTATCTCTATTCGATTTAAAAATTTTGTCATTACATAAGTGTGCTATTTTATTTGTAAAGAGTATGTATGCATTATATTGTTTGCATGTATACAAATGTTTAGAATGTTTTGATTTGCAAACTCTTAATATTTGAATAATGTTTACATTATATTTGTTTGTATGTATACAAACAATATATGTATACAAAGAAGTATATATACAAACAATATTAATATTTACATTGTATTGTTTGTATGTATACAAATCTTGAATGTTTTAATTTATTACATTCACTTTTTACCAGTTTGCATGTCCGTTCATGGGCGATTCATATGAAACTCATAATTTGTCACAAATTGGTGATTTTATTGATTTAGTGCTTTGCCCAAGAATGTGGAAAAAAAAAACTATTTTTGACATCGGGTGAAATGAATGAGGTTATTTCGGTTTTTATTTTGTATATAAAAAATGTTATATGTAAAAAAATCCTGGCCATTAATCACATTGTTTTTTGTATATTTAAAGACGATTACTTATTCTTATTTTGTAATTATTTTTTTGCTGGGGGTTTTTGAGCAAAATAATATTACTTCATAGCTAGAACCAGTTCCGCTAATCATTAATATTTTCTTAATCCTTTGACCGCTGAGCAAATGGGCAAATTTGTAATGTTTTTTCTGTTATTTTTTTTAAATGTCAAAAAAAGATAAATTTTCAAAATTGGTATAAAAAACTTAGGTACTTCTCTATTATCCCATAGTCCACTTTTCATAACAAAATACTATTGCCAAAATGTATAATTAAATGCCAAAAATGCAATCCCATTTACTTGATGTCGGAAGCATTATACGTGTTTGTTATGTCGTCAAGTGGTTTTTAATTCAACATTTGCGTGTATTAATGACAACGTTCTCCCGTTTATTTGGCGTTACAGTTTGGCGATAGTTTTTTGTTATGAAAAGTGGTCGATGAGATAATAGAGAAGTACCAAAACTTAATTACGTATATGAGTAGATTCCTTGACTATATTAATCATTACTCAATATTTTAAAACTGCATCATATTTGTAGAATTATATTAATTTAAACAATGCTTCTATTGAAGTGTGAAGAAGCACATACTTCTATGAAGAACCATATATTTACATAATCGTTTTCATTAGCAATCGGAACACCATAAGATTCACACCGATAATAAACGGACTATAAGTGGTCCAATTTTGTATTACGTGTTCTACGATATTTTTACGTACGTTTGAATAATTATTTTCTGTACTATATATACAAAATGATAGAGATCTAAAAACACAATTTCCATCGGGATTGATTTCGCGAATGTTAAATGAGCCTAAATTCATTTTTAAACAGTAAATCCGAAATGGACACCTAAGTATTCATACAAATTATAATAAATAAAATAAATACCTTCTAAACACTCCACAGTGAGTTCTATATAAATACCTTCCTAGGTTTAATGCAATGTGCAAGAAAAAAAAAGACAGGAGATGATCCCAAACACGTTAATAAAGACAGTAATAGACTCTCACCTCATTGGCCGGCGATTTTTTTGACGCATGCGTATTGGGTCGAATATAGTTGAAAAGTGATTTTGAAGAAAAAATCGGGAAATTCACAAAATGGTTTCGGGAAAAACTTCACCAAATGGTTTAAAAATTCTTTGAGTGACAGCGGGAAAAAAATTTCGTTTTACATTCAATCATCGCAATTGGCGAGTGTGACTATTAAGTTTAGCCAGTACTGGCAATAACATCAATTACCAATTTTCAGTATTACTCGCCGATTGGTGAGTGTTAATTTTGTCTTATATCACAAACTGTATTTACATATACTACTAGATATAATGATTATGAACCATGATTTTTCTATTATTGGGCGAGATTCATGTTTTTTCAGCAATTCTTTGACGAAATTCATGTTTTTTCAGCGATCCTTTGAAGAATTTCGCATTTTTCTCGTGATCCTTAACGAAATTCGCATTTTCCAGCGATTCTTTGATAAAATACATTTTATTCCGCAATTTTTAGACGAAATTTAGTAAAAAAGCGTGACCTTTTGGTGAACTTTCCTTTTTTGCGATTCTTTGACAAAATTTGCTTATCTTTCACGATCCTTTTGCATAATTAATGTTTTTTCTGATGTCTTTTAACGAAAGTCATGTTTCCCCATGATCCTTTGATGAATTTAGTGTTTTTTCCTCAATCATTTGACGAAATCTGTGATTCCCCCCCCCCCCCCGCGAAGATTGGTTAGATGTTTTTAGTCTGCAGGTGCCCTAAAAAGTCTGTGACGCCCGTTGCTGCATTGCACACATTCTTCCATGGTGCATCGAACGAAGAAAATTCATCCTAAAGAATCATTGTTTCATTATTGACATTTCTGGAAAGAAACAACGTTCAACTCATTGGCTGAATTGTAAAGGGCGAAATGTGTCAAACATTAGCGGAAAGAAAGTGCGCAATTTGTTCGTTCATGGATAAAATCATGAAATTCATTAATCGATAGTTGATAAATTCGTCAATCGATAGCGGAAAAATTGCAAAATTCATTAATCGACAGTGGAAAAATTGCAAAATTCATCAACTGGTTTCGGGGGAAAAAGTTTTCGAATATCGTCAAATGGCTTCGAGGAAAAAAATCACAATCCGTCAATTTCGGAGAAAAAATCGTGAAATTCGCCAAATGGTTTCGAAATTTGTCGAGCGACAGCGGAGAAAAAAATCTTTTTCCTTTCAATCATCGCAATTGGTGAGTGTGACTATTATGTTTGACCAGTGGTGGCAATAAAGTCCATTGCCAAATTTTCAGCATTACTCGCTGTTTGGCAAGTGCTAATTTTGTCCTATACTTCAAAACCCTTTTGATCATATCATCAGTGTGCAGGACAATTGTTTTTACGTGAACCATTTGATGAATTTTGTGATTTTTCCATTATCGATTGACCAATTTTACTGCTATCGATTGTTGAATTTTATAATTTATCAACTATTGATTAGCGAATTTCATGATTTTTTCCATGAACGTTTGACGAATTACGCAAAAAAATTAAGAATATCGTTAAATTGTCTTGGGTAAAAAAAAATTTAATATTGTCAAATGCCTTCGAGAAAAAGTTGCAAGTTGGAACGCCTGTGACCTCTTTTTCATGTTATGCATCTCGGGTCTATCCCCCCAAGTGGGACACTTTTCTAAATTTTGCAGACACCTCTCATGTGATATATCGCTGGAAAAGTCTTTGACCGCTTATTCATGTTATGCATCTCCGGGGTCCATCCCGCCACCCCCCCCCCTAAGGAAGGCACTTTTATAAATTTTGTTGACACCTCTCATGTGATATATCGCTGGAAAAGTCTATGACCGCTTATTCATGTTATGCATCTCCGGGGTCCATCCCGCCACCCCCCCTCCCCCCCCAAAGGGTACTTTATAAATTTTGCACACAACCCTCATGTTATATATCATTGGAAAGGTCTGTGACTGCTTAATCATATTATGCATCTCGGGTCTATCCCCACACCCCCCCCCAAAAAGTGGGACACTTTTCTAAATTTTGCAGACACCTCTCATGTGATATATCGCTGGAAAAGTCTTTGACCGCTTATTCATGTTATGCATCTCTGGGGTTCATCCCGCCACCTCCCCTCCCCCTAAGGGAGGCACTTTTATAAATTTTGTTGACACCCCTCATGTTATATATTGTTGGAAAGGTCTGTGACTGCTTAATCATATTATGCATCTCCGATGTCCATCTCCCCACTTTGCCCCCCCCCCCCAAAGGGTACTTTATAAATTTTGCACACAACCCTCATGTTATATATCATTGGAAAGGTCTGTGACCACTTAATCATATTATGCATCTCAAATGTCCAACTCCCCACTTTGCCCCCCCCACCCCCCCAAGGGATACTTTTCTAAATTTTGTTGACACCCCTCATGTCATATATTGTTGGAAAGGTCTGTGACTGCTTAATCATATTATGCATCTCCGATGTTCATCTCCCCACTTTGCCCCCCCCCTCCCCAAGGGGTACTTTCTAAATTTTGCACACAACCCTCATGTTATATATCATTGGAAAGGCCTGTGACCACTTATATCATATTATGCATCTCCGATGCCCATCTCCCCACTTTGCCCCCCCCAAGGGGTACTTTCTAAATTTTGCACACAACCCTCATGTTATATATCATTGGAAAGGTCTGTGACCACTTAATCATATTATCCTCCCCACTATGAAATTTGTCAAGTTAAAGCAACTATAAATTTTATTTTTAGGGTACTATCAAGTTGTTTGCCGTCAAAGTTTGACGGGTTCCATCTAGTTTTTCGTTTAAAATAGAAAATAGAAAAATAATAATTATCATAAATCAAAACAGTTGATTTCAAATTAAAGTATCGTTTCTAATTTGCACGCGCAAAAAATAAAAGCTGACAATTCTTTTCGAAATTTGATCCATTAAATATTATTACATGAGTTCAACTTACGTCAAAAAAGATCCGGAAGTTGAGTTGTATGGAACAGAATTAAGGTAAACTTTGACTGTCTCACTGGTGCGGATTATTTTTTTTACGCCAGGCAGCGATCCAAAAATTCATGGTTTAAATATTTTAAACATTCACAACGAATGAATCTTTTTTCTTTGTTTTCTTTCATAGATAGAGAATTTTAACTGCGAACCTAATTTAAACTGAAGTTATTGCAGAATGTATACATAATTGAACGTAAGTCATCTCTCAAATATAAATTTATTTTGAACGATCTTTATAAAAATGTAATTTTTATGCAGTTTTATTTGCAAAAATAATTTTGAAAAAAAAATGGCCGCCTGGCATACGAAAAAGTGAAACCGACATCCCGGAACTGTTGATGACAGTCACATGACTTACGGTTTTATTATATAGATAATATTGTTGCTTATACAATACATAAGAATTCTTATAAATAATATTAAAAAAAAATTCGCTGTTTGTGTGATGAATTATGTTTCTAAAAATTTTAATTATTTTGCATATATATTCTTTGTTTCTCTGATTTCGTTGTTATACCATCGTTTTCATCTTGTTGCATTGAAGATGCTGTTTAGAAAACTGAATGTGCTGCATAACTTTACCAAACAAACAAACGGAAATAAGTTTGTACTTTTAATACTATTTATCTAAAATTAAAATTTTGTATACTTTTTATCAAGTTTCAATTAATTGCAAAAGAAAATCGTGTTGCAATTAATTATCCACCAATTTAAAGTTTATCTTAAAAACGGTCAAAACGCTTTCTCCAGATAACAAGAATTATTTTAAAAATTGAATTGTGTGTCACTTTCAATTGCTAGAACATCCTTTACAAACTATGTTCTTTCACTTATATTTTATATCTTTATTTCAAAAAGAGCAGTTATCAGAAATTGAATTCTACAGCCGAGAGAAAAGATACTTATAATTAGATTATTTCGTTTCGATTCAATCAGTTAGAATTGAATAAAAGATTTTTACAGTTGAAAAATATTGATAAATTGTTCTTTTGTAAATACAAAGTTTCAACAATTTAAAGCAAATGAATCAATGTATTAAAGTAAGAAATATATATATTCGTTAAAGAAATATAGTGTATATATATTTTTTAAGGTATCTGACTACGTTTAAAAAGTGGTTTTCGACCCGAATTGTCAAAACGATTTTATTACATTTTATTAAAGCCCAACTTTTTACCTTTCCAAAACTGTATTTATGTTTATTGTACGATAAATAGAACCGGAGTTATAGCTAATTTTAAACTACTCAACAGCTGTCACTCAAAACGGAAGTACTGTTTAAATGTACTAACTGGGACAGGGGAAGCAAAAATATGGCCTTCTAGAAATAAACAAAAGTACGGCTGAACAAGAGTATGGCTCGAAAGAGTATGGCTTGAAAACAAGAGTATGGCTCATAAAAACAGTGAAGTTTAGATGCATATTACTATGTAAATTCTTGTAGTAAAACATAAATCTAAACTTTTAAATGCATTTTTTGGTGAAATTTTTATACGCAAAGCACGATTTCTCCAGAAGTTATTAGAATATCACTATGAAATTTAAATTACATGTTGTTTACACTATTGTGAAGGCAATGAACTAAAGATTTATATTTAGACTATATATTTTTTGTGTTATGAATGTTTTCGTGGAATGATATCGATTAATTTTATGAAAATCAGCATGTAAAAAGGTGCGATATGCTATAAGTTTTGAAACATTTAAAATATCTCTCAGATTTTAGTTCATTGCCTTTACCAATGTCATAAGTATGAAGTGTAAAAAGGAAATTAAGATACATACAATAGAATTTTCTATAAGGCGTTTTGCGTATAGGGCTAAATTTCACTAAGTTTTATCACAAAATCCTCCATTTACCAAAATTTCATCAATAAATGAAATATTTTTTGTTTTTTTTTCGCAGTTTCTAGTCATAATCTTAATAAAAATAAGTTTAAAAAATAACTAAATATATTTTTTGGAAAAAATTGCACCGTACGTAGTCAGGCACCTTAATTCGAAGTGCCTATACTGTTTGTTTATATACAACATGTGAACATTTGTTCTACACTATTCATCAAAAAAAATTCTCGTAATATCTCTTTAAAACATTACAGTTTAAATCATGTTAGCATTACTAATCTACGCCTGAAAAGCTTATCATAAAAACAATTCATACAATTTCCCCGAATATCCGAATTTAAAATTTATTTTTAAAATGTTATAATGACGATATATTTATCTCCAGCTTTTGAGCATCACTTTCATGCCAAGTTCATTCACTTATATCGGATATCATTATTTCAAAAAGAGCTGTTATCAGAAATTAGATTTTACAACACTAGAGGAAAACAGTTATAATTAGATTATTTCGTTTCGTTTCAATCAGTTAGAATCAAATCAAAAAAATTTATTATTGCAAATTATCCTTTATTTTTATTGATTTATTTAATTCGAAGAGCCAATACTGTTTGTTTACATACAACATGTGAACATTTATTCTACACTATTCATAAAAATAATTCTCGTAATATCTCTTTAAAACATTACAGTTTAAATCATGTTAGCATTACTAATCTACGCCTGAAAAGTTTATCATAAAAACAAGTCATACAATTTCCCCGAATATCCGAATTTAAAATTTATTTTTAAAATGTTATAATGACGATATATTTATCTCCAGCTTTTGAGCATCACTTTCATGCCAAGTTCATTCACTTATATCGGATATCATTTTTTCAAAAAGAGCTCTTATCAGAAATTAGATTTTACAACACGAGAGGAAAACAGTTATAATTAGGTTATTTCGTTTCGTTTCAATCAGTTAGAATCAAATCAAAAAAATTTTATTATTGCAAATTATCATTTATTTTTATTTTTATTGCTTTTTCAATCTGTAAATAACCGCGTGCCAAATTTTAGAATATTAAATAAATCCGAAGCCGCTTCTTTGAATTACCTAAAATTTGGCACGCGATGATTTACAGATTGAAAAAGCAATAAAAATAAATAATAATTTTCACGTTTAAAAGTTTGACCAATTTCAGCACCTGCTTGTCTTAGGGTTGTACATTCGATCTCGTGGTTTATGTTTACCATTTTCAAAAAACTATGCGAAAATATTTTATTTATCATTTAGATCTGAAGATGTCACCGGTAGAGCGAATGAAAGATATGTAGTCTATATTAAAGGTTATTTTTAAGCATTTCGTGTTATTTGTTTTATCACTTTAAGCATTAATTAGACTTTAATGTAATTTTTTTAAGTTATAAATATATTAGTTTTAAATATATTTTTTATTAAAACAAATGTATAAATTTTATAAATACAAATTTTCAAACTACACAACAACCATTTAAAGCAAATGAATCAATATTTTAAAGTAAAATATATATAATATATGCAATAAATAAATGTTTTATATAATTTTTAATACGAAACGCCAATACTGTTTGTTTCTATATATAGTTCTGAACAATATAGGCAGCTTTAAGTGGCTTCCGAGCTGATATCGACTATGCCCCCAGTCTATATGCGAATCTTGCCAATAACTAGATTGGATTCAAATTGCAGTTCAAGTATTATTTGCTTAAATGACACATGAGAAACATTTATTCTTCATTATTCACACAATTTTTTCTGTATTAAATCTGTATCTATTCTAAAAATAACTCTTAAAAACTATAAAGTGTAAATCATATTAGCATTACTAATCTAGCCTGACAAGCTTATCATAAAAACAGTTCAAACAATTTCTCCTAATATCTGATTTGAAACGTTATTTTAAAAATTGAATAAGGAATATATATTTATCTCCAGTATTATGAACATCAATTTGACGCTCAAGTTCTTTCACTTCTGATATCTTTATTTCAAAAAGCGAAGATTCCAAAAGTTTATTCCAGTTAACGAGTGAACTTGTTTATAATTAGATTATTTCGGTTTGGTTTAATCGGTTTACTGCAAATGAATGGTTTTAATTTTGATTTTTATCTGATATTACATGTTTTAAAAATATCTCTTAAGAACACTAATGTAATTCATGTTAGCATTACTAATCTACACATCACAGGTTTATTATAAAAATACTTCAAACAATTTCTCCGAATATCTGTTTTCAAAATTTATTTTTAAAATTGAATAAGGAAGATATATTTATGAACATCAATTTGATGCCAAGTTCTTTCACTTACATGTAATATCTTTATTTTAAAATGTCAAGTTTTCAAATTTTTATTCCAATTCTATCGAAGGAACATGTTTATAATTAGATTATTTTGGTTTCGTTTAATTGGTTTGTGGCGCATGAAGTATTTTTATTTTTTTTAAAGAATTCACATATCTGTATTTCGAAAACATAAAGTTTGAAAGTTGCTTTCGAGCGATACAAATTCAAACAAATTCATACGAAAAAAGAAACAAGTTTGAAATGCAAATACACTGGTGGAAAAAATGTAAAGAAGCAAGTATAAAAAATCAAGTAACGTGAATGATTTTGCAGCTTGCAAACATAGAATTTGTCAGAAAACTTTATTTTTTCATACTTGACATACCTTAAAAATGCAGGCTATATTATTTCTGAAAAAAAAAATTGAAATAACAGTACAGGAAATGTGATGTGAAGTGAAGTAGGGAAAAGTTCATGTTACGTTTTACAAATTTTTAGCAATACGCAGAAAGTATTTATAAGGTGTGTGGACACCCCGGATTAAAATGTTTGCTTTACAGTTTTACAAAATTACTGAGCTTCCTTCATTTTTTAACTTAAACGCCATTTCTCACAAACTGTTAAATGTCCACTCATAACATCAAGTACTGTCCGGGCCAGGTCAGATACAACTGCGCCAATTATACTACTTACAGTAACCCTCAGTTTTGAAATCTGTATAGTTAATTTATTACTAGCTCATACGTCCGGCATTGCCCGGTCCCGTAAAAAAATAATACGAAATGCGAAATCAGTCAAAAAATTGCTGCACGAAACCGTTCCTCTGGTAACTGTTACGTCTTTCGGAAATTAAATAGAAAAACCAACTCTCCAATACCACACCCTCGAATGTCTGGATCATTTGATTGAAAGCGGTCAGTTTTTGGTCGAAAATTTCAAAAAAGTTACCGTCCGATTTTCACAAAATTTGCGTTTTCGAAAAATATGGTAGTAAATGACAGAAAAATAAATGGCAGAAAAATATATGGTAGAAAAATAAACTACGTACATACTGTGAGTTTCGAATTGATACCTCCAATACATTCTTAATACTCGAGGATGAGTGAAAATTAGAATATTTGTAGTCTGGGATTATAAAATCGGTAACATTCTTTTCCGGTTTAATTAAAAATAGCCATTTTCGGCCCGCGCGTTGCAAAATATTTTAGTTCCACCGCCAGGGGGTGCATTCTGTTCTAAAAAAATTCCGACACGTGTCCCCGCTGTCTATGGTGTCGTATATCAGTCAAAAATATTTTAGTTCCAGTTTACACCACCAAGTGGAACATTCTGTTCTAAAGAAACCTCTTTCCGAACGAAATTCCGGCCCTTGTCCCCGCTTCTTACGGCATCGTATAGAAGGTGTATAGTGCACGCGCAGAAAATATGATGGTTCCACTTTACACCGCCAGGGGGTACCAAATCTATGTCTTAATTAGTTATCTATATCTTAATTAGTTAATGTTAATTTGAACGAGCTAACTCCCGTTGAAATCGGGCCCATAGAGCCCGAGAAAATAAATCACCCCCCTCCCCTGGAAATAATTATTCATAAATGGTGGTAATCAAGGGCTGAAAAAATGATACTAAAATTTATTTAGTACTTGGGAGACCTCGGAGGAATGTTAGAAAATATTTCGTTCGAATCGGACCAATATTAAATGGAAAATCTTTTAGTTACATTTTTCACCGCCAAGGACGCACTCTGTTCTCAATAAACCTCTGTCTGAACAAAACTCCGGCACGTGTCCCCGCTACTTATGGCACCGTATTGAAGGTGTGCTGTGCAAGCGCTGGAAATCTTTTAGTTTTACCTTCCACTGCCAGGCGACATCAAATCTATGTCTTAATTAGTTATCTATATCTTAATTAGTGCATGTTAAGTTGAATGAATCAAATCTCCTTGAAATTGGGCCCATAGAACCCGAGAAAGTAAATCACCCCCCCCCCCTGGAGATTAATATTAATAAATGGTGGTAACCAAAGACAGAAAAAATTATACAGAAGTTTATTTAGTAATGAGAGATCTGGGAAGAATGTTAGAAAATAATTTATTTGGATCAGACCAATTTGAAATGCAAAATCTGTTAGTTCCACTTCCTACAGCTAGGGAGCGCACTATGTTCTAAATAAAACTCTTTCCGATCGAAAATCCGGTACTTGTTCCCACTACTTGCGACAACGTATAGCAGGCGAGCTGTGCACGCGCTGCAAAATTTCTTATTTACACTTTCTACCTCCAGAGGCACCAAATGTATCTTAATTAGCTATCTATATTTTAATTACTTCATGTTAAGTTGAATGAACTAATTCTCGTTGAAATTGGGCTTTTAGAACCCGAAAAATACCAACCCCCCCCCCCCCTCTGGTGATTAATGTTCAGAAATATTGGTAACCAAGGGCTGAAAAAAATATACCAACGTTTATCTAGTACCTGTTAGAAAAGGTTTCGTTTGAATCGGACAAATAATAAAAAAAGTTCTAATTTGGCAGGCAGGGAGGGGGGGGGGGAGGAGTTTCGATCAGAGCATTAGCGCGATATTTAAATTACGACCAGGCACTCCCCTCCCCCCTCAAAATTAAATTGACATTAGGAATTAACGTAAACTTTGGACACAGAAATAAAATGACTTTTTTTGTTTTGACATACGAATGCAATAAGTTATCTTTGCCAATTTCTGAAAACAAATACATAAATGACGTCACGTACAAAAAACTCTAAAAATCGCACTAAACAAATCGCAAAAAATTCACAATTTACTGTTGAAATTGTCTACAATCCCGTCAGCTACCAATCGCAACTGCCCTCCAAAAGGTGTTTGATTTCCAATGGGCGTTTTGTGACGTCATTTGAAACTCAAAACGCTGCAAAACATGAAAAAATGTTAAAAAAACGCATAAAAAATGAAATAAAAAAAATTCTAAACAAAAAACACAAATAGGGATAATTAATAACTCGCTCTTCCCTTTTAAAATCATGATTTTTTATCTGCAAAGAACTATCAACTCTGTCCAAGCTAAAAAATCCCTGACGGCTCGGCCTACAGGCACAGGTAGATTTCGAAGACGCAGACCGTGGGGCACCTGTTTATTGGGGATTGTAGAAGAAAGACCTATTTGCCATGATGTGGCAGTTGAGACCACCCACTTCGAAATATACCTCTGCCTGTAGGCGCAGCCAGAAGGGATCTTTTAGCTTTTAATTTTTTTTTTTTTTACCGTAAGAGCTGGTCCTATAAAAAACTTGTCAGTATAAAAATTGTAGATAATATTAAGAAGATTTATAATAAATTTTAGCGGATATGATATCTTGGGAATTGAGGAAGTTATGAATTTTTTTTTCTTCTGAAACCCCTATCCTTCCCCCTCCTTGGGGACATTTTTAATGAAATAAAAAATCTGTCATACATAAATTTTTAGCCCTTTTCCTACAAGTTATAATAACTTTAAACGGATTCGATATGTATAAAAATTAAGAAGTTATGGGTTTTTTCTGTTTTCACGTCTACTTGTAAGCGGAGCAAACATAGATTTTTTTGTTTTTAATTTTTTTTGCCGTAAGAGTTGGTCTTATAAAAAACTTGTCAATATAAAAGTTGTAGAAAATTTAAAGGAAATTTACAACAAATTTAAGCGGATTTGATATCTTGGGAACTGACGAAGTTATGAATTTTTTTCTTCTAAAACCCCCCTTTCCCCCCTCTTGGGGCCATTTTTAATGATATAAAAATCTGTCATATATAAATTTTCGGCCCTTTTCCTAGAAGTAATAATAACTTTAAACGGATTCGATACGTATCATAATTAAGAAATTATGGGGTTTTTTCTGTTTTCACAAAAATCCCCCCATTTGCCCCCCCCTCCCTCTTGGTTCGATTTTTCCCATTTATGAACTTGACCGAGATTTTATGCCCCTTGATTTTATGTATCAGTTTGGAAGAGATTTGTGCATAATTGTTGCAGTTATCGTGTCCATAAAAAAGTGACATAGATAGATAGATATATATACAGATAGATAGATAGATAGATAGATAAATAGATAGATAGATAGATAAAGTTTTGAACTGCGGGTGGTTTTGGGTTCTGGGAGTCATGATGGGCGTAGATCTGCAAAAATTTTTCAAAAATTCCAATTTAGGGGAGAATGTAATAGGTATTATTTCTTACGAAATCTACCTAAAAGAAACGAAAAAAATGACGATTCTGAACATAACTGAAGCCGAAATAGAAGCAACCAACGAACCAATCAAGCCTTCTGGGCAAAATTTCTTAGTGTCAAAGGAAACAATTCGTCAAAAATTCAAAAATAGCTGTACAAATTCCACATAAACTTTATTGAAAAGAGGATAAGATTTACTTGGGCTAAAAGATAGGAGCCAAAATCCTGTTACTAATGTGGAAAAATCGCAACAAAACGTGAAAAAATACTAAAAATCGCACAAAACATTACATAAAAAAAAGCTATTCAAAATTTCCAAAATCGGGCTTCAAGGTGAAAAACTACATACATAGAAGTACTTTCCTAGCAAATTTTGTAGCTCTGTGTGCAGCATATTATTGACCATATTATGGTCAGAATAAAGTTAAATTACGGTTATGTAACCGTTTTCTATAAAAACGGTCGAAGGACAGGACAGTTTGCTGGAAATTTTTAACAGTGTTTAAAACAGTGGATTTAAAACGATTATCTTGTGGTGTCTAAAGGAAAAAAATTAATTTCAATATTTAAATAGATAACATGAAAATATGCATGACGTTGAATTAAAATAAAGAAAAGAATTAATGTATAACCTATTCCTGCTTCTGATACTATCTAAATGGGATTTAAATATAAAATATAAACATAAATTTTGAAACAGAATGCTATTCAATGGTATGGTTCTGAATGTTATCCCCAAGCATATAGTCTGTCTCAAAAGTTTAAGAACTCTGCAAATCTTTTTTAAAATAATAGAAAAAGAAAATATTTTTTGCTAAATTACTATACATACTTGACATTTAATCAAAATAAAATAAAATAAGCCAATTTAGGTGGTTAAAAAGAAAAAAATATTTATTTTTATTTAATTTTTCTTTTTTCTTAAAGAAACGCAGTCTCAAAAGTTTAAGTACTTTATGCAAATTTTTTTAGAAACACGTGATTGGCCGTGTGTAATGACGTTGTATGACATCATATTGCACTTTTATAAAAGTAAAAAAAGTGGAGAAATTATTTCTTCTCGTTTTAAAAATGCCGAATGGTAAAGAATTCACAAAATGTAAAATTTTGAAAGTTTTTAAATTGAAATCGCAAAATAAAACTGTTTCTGAAATTGCAAAAGTTTTAAATCGATGAAAGCGTGGTATATATCAAGTACTCTCTAGAAATGATAATTTTAAGCAGAAACCAAGATGTGGACGAACACGTATGACGACTGTTCAGACTGATCGGAGAATACGGAGATTGGTATCTAGACAAAATATGTCAATACGGCAAATTAAAAATAATCTCAGTGTACAGGTGTCAAAAGACACTGCACATAGACGTATTAAAGAGTGTGATTACATCATACTAAAGAAAATAGATCGCAAACCGTCTCTCAACTTACATCACAAACAGGCAAGAATGAACTGGGCTAAAAAACACATGTCCTACGGGGACAAATGGCTTACTGTTTTATTCAGCGATGAGAAAAAGTGGAACTTAGATGGCCCTGATGGTTGGAACGCGTATTGGCATGATTTACGAAAAGAACCAAGGGCATTTTTCAGCAGGCAGTAAGACTATTATGGTTTGGGGGGAGGGGCATTTGGATTCAATGGCCAGACCTCTCTAGCTTTTCTAAAAGGAAGACAAGATTAGCGTCTCTTGTTACTTTTTTGAATTACTTTTTACCAACATTTGCTTTGGAGCGTCCTGAATGGACTTTTCAACAAGACAATGCCTCAATCCACGTATCACATTCTACAAAACTTTGACTTTCTCAGAAAAATGTTAAAGTTCTTGACTGGCCAGCTTTTAGTCCAGACTTAAATCCGATTGAGAATGTCTGGTGTATTTTAACACGCCAGGTTTACGGCAATGGAAAGCAGTATGACTCTAATGAAGAACTCCAAGAGGCTATTGAGAAAGCATGGTACTCTTTGCCACCAGAAACCCTACAAAAACTAATAATTTCGATGGACGCACGTTTATTTGAACTAATCCGACATCACCGAAAAATAATTTGTAACTTTTGAGACAGTTTTTTTTAAACATTTTTTTATTATATTTTTTACAATTATGTAATTTATTTTTTTCTACTTTTGATATCATTTATTTAAATAATGTTGCGAGATCTGCAAATAAAAAAATGTTATTCGTTCTAACTTTCTATAATTCTTTGAAAATCGACATTTTATGCATGTGTTTAAACTTTTGAGACAGACCTTACGAATGTTTGTGGCCTGGGACTCAAAATGAGAATATTGTCCATAGCGTCGTGTTATAAGTTCGGGAGGTGTTGTTATTTTTTACTTAACCATTTTATGCAAGCTGATTTTCAAATGTGTAGTTGATCTTTATTGATCAATCACGAAACAGCCGTCAACTGTAGCGTCAATGGTGGATGCAGCGTTGGACACATACAAATCCCACAATCAAAGAGAAATGAATGGCAACCCGATTACAGAATATCGCCACTGTTCGTGATAATATCATTTAATCTTCTGTAATCGTTGTAATCTTTTTTTTAAAATAGAGCTAATTAACATGTTTTGAGAGCCTGCGGTGTCTAGACGGGGGTTGGCGAACGTAGCTCTTAGGGGCACAGCCCCCAAGCGTTTAAAAATGAGTCAGAAAATGTGTCAGGTAGTTTCTCGTTGTTGAGTGTAGAGATGTATATATTTTGAGAACCGCCTTAAGAGATTTAACATAAAGTACCTTTTTACGGTTGTTCCTTTAACTCTTCCCGCCAGTATACCACTGATACGTGGTATGCAAACATTACTTTACTAAACATTCATTATTTATCCTAACAAAATATTTCTAGTGCCATCTATTTTAGAGATATTTATTTAAAACATTAATGGCAGTGAGAAATCAAGTCACCATTACTAATCTATGCCTCAAGCGTTTATCTAAAAAAGAAAAAAATATTTAAAAAAAAAAATATGAAAAAAAACAGACAAAAGAATTTATTTCAATATCCTATTTCATTTTTTCTTCTTTTTATATAAATTTGAACTGTGAAATTAAATTTATCTCCAGTCATTTTAAATGGTATAAACGTGAATTCTAAGTTAATTTCTTTCACTTATATGTGACATCTTTATTCTAAAACGAGAAAATTTCAGAAATTGGATGTTAGTATGCGAGAGGAAAGGATATTTATAATTAGAATATTACATTTTCGCTTCAATTAGTTTTTGGCGAATAAAAGATTTGAATTTATTAATGTATTTGTTTCCAGAAAATACAAAATCTCAAACCTCAGAGCGACAATTTAAAGCAAGTGATTCGATGTATTGAGGAAAACTGAAATCGTAACCGTTAAATAGAATATTGTGTAATTTTTATTTGTTTTGGGAGAAGTACTGTTTCATCAACAAAACCGAGGATTTAACCAATGAGGAGAAATATTTTCTTTTGTCTCTTGGGAAAATAATTGTATTATTTTTACTCTAAATAGATATTTCATTGTTTTCCTGACTTTTTTTTTACTGTTTACAAAGGACGTTACTTTGAGACTTTTTGCTACTGTGTCTGTTATCTCAAATGATATTTTATTACATAATCAGTCAATAGATACATGTCTAATTACAATTAAAATATAGATAAAATGCTTAAGTGATACCAATAGAAACAACAAAATGCTTATAAAAACCTTTTAATGATTGACATATGTTTCATTGCTCATTTTTAACACTTTCCAACCTAGTTGAAAAGTGTTTATGACTTCGGTTTGTCGCCGTATGGCCGTATGGCCGTCTGCCGTCTGCCGTCTGCCATATGGCCGTCTGCCGTCTGGCCGTCTGGCCGTCTGGCCGTGCTCTAACTCCCGTAAATATGCTCGGATTGCTCTGCAATTGTTATATGTTATTGTCGTTATCTATAGTATGTTCCCTATTTCAACGGAAGTGTGTAGCACTTATAGTTTTTTTACAGGGACACTCAAAAGAATTCCGTTATATTACGATCTATGGAGAAAAATCGTCTGCGGTTTATTTAAATAATGTTTCACTATTTCAAACGCATTGAAATTTATATATATCACTAAGGTGCATTACAAGAGGCTTACTACAGAATATTGTGTATAGCAGTCGGCATTCATTTACAGGGACACACAAAAGAATTCTCTACTGTCTGTTAACAATAAGTCCTGGAAGTGCGTTTTAAGTTACTGAACGCGATTTTAAATTTAACTCACTTTTTGTCTATTACGTGGTGTGTATAAATTCTGTAGATCATATACAGGGAAGCACAAAAGTTCGCGAACACATTTCCGTTTTTCGACAAACTCCAGAAGGAGAATTTTAAACTGTGCTACGCGTTCCCTAACTGAACTAAAATTTAGCATCCTATGTAGTATATATACAAATTTATAGATCCTACACAGGGCTGAATAAAAGTATTCGGATATTTTTCCGAATATTGTGTATGTTGGAAATTCCTGAAATTATGTTTTTAAATATGTTATGCGTTTTCCAAATTGTTTACTTAGATGTTATCTTTCAGCTTATTAAAAGGTATGATTTGTAAAATTATTTTGGAAGCGTTGGAAAGTGTTACATAATCTATGCTTGACGCATGATTTTTTGTTCTTGTTAAAATATATAACGGTAAACAATAATTTTTTCGCAAATTTTTGAAAATAAACTTGAAAACTTGAATTACGAGATCATATATGTAAAAAAAGTAGGTGCTTGAAGTAGCCATCTGTAAACGTGAAAATTAATATTTCGTTATTGCTTTTTTTAAACTGAAAAGTACCTCGTGCAAAATTTTAGGTAATTCAAATGAGGCGGATTCATTGCAAATGTTTACGTTACGCATGCAGATTTCTATTGATTCACGGATAATAGATAGGAAATAGAGTCTTGATGGATAAATTATTTTACTATTTTTAATATCAATCTTTAAAGTCTCGGTTCTATGTAGTCGTTCCAGTGCTGTAATACTTCTGTCATATTTTACATCTGCCATATGCTCTTTTAATCTTTTGTCTTAAACTTTCTAGTGGTCATTCCTATATAATATTGTAATGTTCCATCTGCTCTGGTGAACGGGATTTCAAAAACACCTGATAGTTGATATGGTTCTATTGGGTCTATTTTCTTACAAACTACGATTTTTGATTTTTTGAATGGTTTTGCGATTAGAGATATATTGAATTTGCTAAGTTTATATTTCAATCTTTCAAAGAACTCGGGGAAATATTGTAAAGTAGATAACTTTGAATTTTGTTTACTGACGTTTTCTTCTCCTTCTTCTCCATGCTCGTAATTACTTTATTATTAGTGCTTTATTTATATCCGTTGACTCTTGCTATTTCATGTATTTTATTTATTTCACTTATTAACTGATCTGGAGTACAAACTGTAAAGGATCTCTTATTAAAATGCTTAAATGCCGAAGCTTTGTATGTGAAAAGATGCTTGAGCATTATGTGGGAAAGACTTTAAAGATTGATATTAAAAATAGTAAAATATTTTATCCATCAAGATTCTATTTCCCATCTATTATTCGTGAATCAATAGAAATCTGCATGTGTAACGTAAAAATGTGCAACGAATCTGCCTCATTTGAATTACCTAAAATTTGGCACGAGGTACTTTTCAGTTTTAAAAAAGCAATAACGAAATATTAATTTTCACGTTTACAGTTGGCTACTTCAGGCACCTGCTTTTTTTTACATATATGATCTCGTGATTCATGTTTTCAAGTTTATTTTTAAAAAAATTGCGAGAATATTTTTGTTTATCGTTATATATCTTGAAAAGGACGCCGTATGAGCGTTGAAACGTATGTCGATCATTAAAAGGTTTTTATAATCCTTTTGTTGTTTCTATTTGTATCACTTAAGCATTTTATCTACATTTTAGATACAAGTCTGTTACAACTTTCTTCTTTTTTACATAATCTTTTTCCGAAATTCATACACATTATACCAGCCTTGTAACAGTTGCTCCAGAGGACGACACGAACACAGTCGGAACTCCCCACTATGTTTGTGTGATGGAATCAACAGGAGTCGATCCGGTAGTGTTACTGTTGTTTTGTATATCTTTTTTTTTTTTTTTTTAAACAAATTGTCTACATTTTCTCCATGTTTTAAATTTGGTATTTTTTACAAAATATTCCTTAAAGATTGCATATATTCATGGAAATAGTATTGATTCAGTTCGAAGTGAATGAAAAGACTACATTTTGAAAATAATTCATATATTTACTATAACGTCTCAAACGCCAGAACAATAATTGAAATGAAATCAAGGGATTTGATATGCTAAAGAAAATGAAATCTTTTGAATTAAAGAATATATAATGAAAGTTTTTATTTGTCGTGGATATGCTGTTACGCCAACAAAACTTAAAGATTTTATAAATAAGGAGAAATGCTTTATCTCTCTTTTGAAAATATTTATCTTCTATTTTACGTACGTTTCAGTTATTTGGTTAGTAACTCTCTGTTATTATTATTTTGGTGATGTTCCTTGTTTTTAAAATAAAACGTCCTACATAATCTACATTTTACATTTTAAATAAATTTTACAATATACTTTTATGATGCTTATGATACTTTTATGGTACTTTTATGGTACTTTTATGATACTTTTTTCCTATATGGAAATAATTTCTTACAACTTTCACACGCAGTATTAGATATCGAATTACAATCAGTATGAGTTCACGATTGATATCATAAATCAGTTTAAAACGTGACAAAATAAAGTCGCAACTACGCCATTGCAACATAATATCCACGTGATCAAATGTCAATGGTCGTCGCCGAAACTTTGTTGTAATGTGACAATGCTGTAAGGTATCGGGACTTCTCACTAAACGAATCTTTGAATTTTTATTATAAGAAAGTTAATCGATTCATGATTGCTTCTATCTCGCCATTTTGTAACCTGAATTACTCCAAATTGCAAATACATACACTGGAATTAAAGAAATTCTATGACTAGGAGAAACTAGAATTAAAAAAGTCTTAGCATCAAAATAATATTGGATTAAACAAAAAATTACCAATATTGATAATTTTGGCACTAAATATTGTCCCAACAGCTAAATTTTTATATTTGTCCGAAAATGCACCAATTTTGGCCAAAGATATTTTACTATTACATTGCTAGTATGTCTAATGTGAAACTTAATATAGGTAATAGTGTCATTTACTGCAACGCTTTCCAATGTAAAACCAATATTTAAACACTGTTGTTATTTCATTGAAAGTTTTTTTTTTATTAATGCAATCTTGCCGCAAGATTGGGTGCCTATATGTCCATAACTTCTTTGATACAAGCATACAAGAGACATGTTGGAATAAAGAATTTTTTCGTAAGCAGACGTTATTTTCAAGTAAACTGTATTTTGTTTAATTCCACACTTGCAAACTTCCTGCTGTTCTTCCATAAAAATCGATTAAGTTGACCACAGACAAATATGTTTTTAACCCGAGAGATAATTTAATACATAAAAACAAATATGTTCCTCATAGAAACATGACATATAATTTATGATAATATTAAATTAATTTATTGCATCAACTTGGTTCAAATAAACCCAGTTTTTACGGACAAATTATGGGAGGTTGGCAGATATGTAAGTCACATGCATTTTTTTTAATATTTAACTTAAAAATCTCCCTAAGCGGGCAAGATTGTATCTTGAGTAAAATTTATGTATGGAAATTAATAATACTGAAAGCAGTGTAAATTTAAATTAAATATATTTTCTACGTTAATGTTCTAGTAACAAATATTTTGAAAGTAACTTTTTTTTTTCGAAGAGACCACTTTCAAGAGTTTTTTTATTACCACTTGTAATTTTAGACACCTTGGATACTTCATTAGATGTTTATGCCGTTCTTGTCATTGAATGTCTTTATGTATTATTATTATTATATGTGAATTGCCATTTCTTGCAAGTGATTGATTAGTTTGCTAATTTAGTTTATTAATTTAACTTATCTCAATGCACTAAACATTATAACTTATCTCTTTAGAATCTTTTAAAATACAGGATATTCATTAAACTGTACGTATACATATAACAAAATTTCTATTTGCTAATGGAAATAGTTTCTAATTTGTATGAATTTCTATGTACAACGTTGCATATTTGACATATTAGCTCTTATTATGTATAAGCGTTTCGTAAACTTTTTGTATTATATCACATATAATGTGTTTTTTCGCATACAAATGCATTATGTATCCATATTATGTTATATTTATAACAGGCAGAAATTCATGATTGTTGTCGGAACTGTGCGTAATAAAATTTTTTGATGAGACGTCCCCGAATTCAAAAGAAACACCCTTCACTTTGAATAACAAATTTCATTTCAAGACTGTGGTATTCTTTTACTTATACATTCAGACATTTCCCTACTTATGATCTTTCCATAGAAATGATTTTTTTGGAGATACGATGCGTTGTAAAACAACAAAAGAAGAAAAAAAAATGATAAAATTCGAATTTAACGAGAGACGTTATTCTAATGGCGGTAATGCATTGCGTTAACCAAATTCAGACAGCACTATTGTTCTCTGCTATGGGAGAGGAAAATAAAAGAGAAAAAGTTAGAAAAGCTAAAAAGCTTACAGCGAAAAACATTAACAGAAACGTTCTTAACAAGCAACAAAGTCATACAAGTGTGATAGGAAAATTGTATTGTGATTTGAAAACTTCTCAAAAATTGATCGGTAAATACAAGATATCATTGCTTGCTATAAAGAGATTTATGCTGAGAAGGAAAAGCTTACAGTTATTCTAAGATTGATATTTTCCCTTAAAATAGGTAATCCTAATGACGAAACAAAGGCGATGGGCGATCCTACTGTCATTAATGTATACTCATTTTGGCAACTATACTAAACTTCAATAATTTGTAGGAGAGAAGTGGGCTCAAGTAAGCATTTTTTACTCTTTTGATTGTTTCTGACTGCCACCTTAAATTAATCAAACCCAAACAAATTCATTCTAATATTTGCACATTTATTCATTTAAGGACTCCTTTATAAAGACTTTTAAAGCTTTTTGTTCATTTTAAAGTAGAATTAAAATTTTTCACATGTGCAACTTAATTTTGACACAATTGTGCAAAGTGGTAAGGAAATCATATGAGTTGTAATTTTCCCAATCGGGGAAAAAAGTCCGGGCCAGGATTTGAACCAGGAATCTCTTGGCCGAAGCTGCCAATGCTCTACCATTGGCATTTTTTAATCATGGTACATTTATCGATGGTAGAGCATTGGCAGCTTCAGCCGAGAAGTAATCCCTGGTTCAAATCCTGGCTCGGACTTTTTCGCAGGAGTTGGAAAAATTACAACTCATATGATTTCTATACCAATTTGTATAATTGTGTCAAAATTAATCTAGCACATGTGAATAATTTTAATTCTACTTTAACTCATCTTCACATGCGCTTGTTCGATAGGATAATTGTGAAATTCCTCGGGGCATATATGGACAAAGCATAAAAAAAATTATTATTTTCAAACTAATAGCATATATTTCCATATTGATACACAATAAGAGATAATAAAATTTGGTCAAGTATTTACATTCATGCACATATTTTACCTGAGAAACAAAAATATATTATTTAATTAACGAAGAGTGCAGAAAATAATAATCCACACTGCTGGATACGCCAAGCTTAAAATTTCAGAAGTTGCTTCTTTTAAATAGCAGGATTTGTGCCTTTGCCTCTTTATTTGCTTCTTTAAATCAGAAGCTCTGTTCAAATTATATCTTCGGGTTTTTTTACTAAGATTGTTACTAGCTGCAACTAACTTCTACAAATTGATTTTTGTTAAAAAAAATTATAGGTTACAATGCACTTTTATTCGAATATTAATTAGAATATATATAAGATATAAAATAAATATTATAAATATATATATATATATATATATATTGTCACCTATAGAAAATTGAACAGAAATCGATTTCTAGAAGCATCAAATATGCGAAATCACATTTATCATGAGCTGAACTACCATTGACAGCTCATTCCATCAAGTAGTTTTTTAGCTGAACTTACTCACGCAAACGAAAAACTACACGCATTGCAGTTTGTTATACTACTATTAAAAATGACTTTAGTATTAAGAGTTCTAAACTTTAAACCTATATAATTTGTAAATACTTGACCAACAATTCGGTTATTAAAATTAGGCTATCTCTTTATCTCTCTATCTCTGTTTTTCTCTTTTATTTATTTATTTATCTTTTTCTTGGCCTGTTATAAAAATCAAGCGATGTCGTTTGCAGTGCATCAAAATATTGAGAACTATTGGGCGTTTGAAGAATTCAACAATGTATTTGCAATTCTTCTTTGACTTCAACAAAGCAAACTTCATATTTTCTAAACACTTTTCCGATTAAAGAATAACCAGCGGTTAAGACCGAGCAATGCTCGTTTAAAGTTATCTTAGTGTTCAACTCGATATTTTATAACAGTGTCATTTACAGATACAATCAATATTATAACTATGTACATACTGTTTCTAAATTTTATATTATTTATATATTTACGCTGATGGGTTGAATCGTGTATCTCGGCTTCCATTGGGAATTTCTAGAAAGTTCCTTCACATTCTGAAAGCCACTTTTTTTACGGCCAATATAACCAAAATTTGGCGAAAATTCGCAAACTTGGCGATATTTTTTAATTTGCCTCTTGATGTGCTTTGACACTGGTAATATTGAATGCCGCCAAATCTCACCGATGTCGCCTACATTTTGCCAAATACCGCAAAATTCGACGAAAAGTTGCCGAGTTTAGGACTTTGTTTATTGTCAACTACTTAATAACTGTTTCAACTTTCATTGCAATTGAAATACATTGACCCGTGGTGACTCGAAAATGCCCCACTAATCGAATTTTTTCGAGCATGTATACAAAATTTAATCAAAAGAACTGGTTTTTGATAAAATTTGCATACATACATACACACACACAAACAAGATTTGTTCTCATTTTAATATGTGATATAGTGCGCATGCATGTCCCGAAATAATTGCCCCAGAAACATTCAACCGTGCTTTAATTGTTTACCTGTCGTACAAAAACGGGCAATGAAAATTGCAAAAGTGTTCCATATAAGGTACACAATAGTACAAGACAAAATAGAATTATCTTAAAGAAATAATCGGCCCAGTAATTTTCAAAAAGTTACACTTTTAATTTTCATACGGCTCTATCAGATAAAATTGATAACTTAAAAAAGCTCCCACCCAGAGTCCGCTTTTTGTGTTGTTACGATCATGGGTGTGTGTGCGTATCACTGAACATGATAGCGTCCGAACAGTTTTTTCGATTGATCTCACATTTGGCAAATATGTTAATTACCACTGTCGAAAATACTGTACTAATAGAACAACAAGTTTTGTACTTTAGCTTTTTTTAAACCTATTTTCACATTTCAATGATTTTTTGACCATAGAAAAACGATATTTTCTTTTTTAACTTAATTATTTAATTCGATATTTTTATTGCTCACGCTACTCTTTTGTTTGTACAAAACTCATGTTTCACCAGAAAGTGACTTACTTTAGTAATTAATATGTATATATACTGAGTTTTAATAATCTGATAAAAGCATATCGAAATTTAAGTATTGCCATTTTCTCGAGCAAAATAGCGAAATATTTACATTTAAAACAACTTAATATCCCCATTAGTACGACTATGTAAATTCAATTTCAATATTTATTCTTACAGGCCATAATCGCAGAACTGGCGGATTAAAAGTTCATTGAAAAGTATGTCATAATTATTTTTTTCAGTTTTATGACTGAAAGTGCACGTTTTCATTATTAATATGAAGTCATTTTCACCTTTCTAAAATTTGGATCTAATATATTATATATTAATATTTATTTGAACGCATAGTATTCTGTAAAGTTTTCAGAATGTCGAGTGGCGCCTTTTCAGATTTTTCCATATTAGGAAAAGATATACTGTTTTTCTTTATGTGAGGCAAGGGAGTAAAAAAACTTGCGTCAAACATACGCAGTTAATTACCAATGTTACTTTACATTATTGTACTAAACAAATGCTTATCGTTGCAATAGGTTTTTAAAAATTCAAACTTTTAAATTATTTTTAAAGTCATACAAAATCAGTAAATGGAGTTAAATTTTTCAAACTAATTTTATTTGAAGCCTACATTTCTTTTGTGTGCAAAACCGAAATTGTGCGATATTTAGAACAGGATAAATATACGAAAAAAAGATAAAGCTATAGTGGCGGTCATTGTCACCATGGTTATGATGTCAGTATTACTGACTAGCAAATTTTGTTTTATAATATAGATCAATGGTTCCCAACGTGGGGCGCACTCCCTTGAAGAGGCCAACGGAATATTTCTTATTGACCCAGTCCCTGTCATTTTTTCTTAGAAAATTAATGCTGTAGATTAAAAATAAAAAATAATACGTATATATTTATAAAGAAAAATTTTATCCAATATTCAAAAAGTCCCCATAAAAAATATCAAACACAACAAAAAGCCAGAATAATTATATTAAAAAATATATTATTTAGATGTCATTTAGATACTTTTTTATATTATAAAACTTTATAATTTTTCTAATTACAATTGTATTTTAGATTTTTTGATCAATTTCCTCGACTATTATTTATTGAAAAGAATTGACTTTCTATTCGCCCTGTAAGAATCACATGAAAAAAACTTTGCACATGAAATTATTTAAAGTTATATCTAAAAATGACTATCTTGAACACATTTATCGTAAAACATATTCGAAATATCTAAGCGAGCTACTACAAGTCTTATAAAATTCATAAAATCATAAATGGTCATTACAGAAGGAAATGGATGAATAGTAAATTTCTTATGTTTGTGCTAAGACCTCTTACACTAAATTAGGAATTATGACATATGCATTTTAAAATTTAAAATCGGCTTATACATGGCGGTCATCTAGCGATAATGGGGAAGAGAAAACCCACTAACAGAAAAGTGTATTATAGGGAGGAATAAAAATAACTACTTAAAATTGATGAAGATGATAATACAAAAATGCTTCTTGTGTATTGTGTTATTAATAGAGAGATATTAGTGTTCAAAAAAACATTTCATCTTTTCATAATGAAGTACTAAAATCAATAATTAAAATTCATCAATACTTTCAATTGTTATGTTTAATATAAGAGTGTGTTTCAGAAACTTTGTAAGGATAAAAATGGATGACCTATAACACTTTTGTTTCGCGCTCTTTCGAGGTAAGCTGACAAAAAACAACAAAAATCTTCTAAATATAAAGGCGATGCATGACTTTCTTGCATTTATAGAGTAATATCACAAATGTATTTCACATGTTGGTAAGCTACACATAAAATGACTTGTCATTGTTAATGTTCTTTTAGGCTTTCTGCATGCGATTAAGAATTCACTTTTTGAATAAAAACATTTTATCATGTGTTACATAGGGAAGTGGGCTTCATGATTTTGGAGACGTTTGCGTGGCCAAAAGGAAAGGTTGGTAACCACTGATATAGATTAACAGCTGTGATCACATGCACAAATCTGTCGTGACTTCGAGACGGAAGTTTTATGAATGTTCTCTTTAAATTTCATTGAAATGTGTTCCATAAACAGAGAACTGTTTCCAGTTTAAAGCAAATGGTTTAATGTTTCTGAATATCCATTCGCATTTCTACACGTTGATGTGTATAGTGTCTTTATTTGGATAATATTAAATACATTTTGAAAAGGTGATTTTTAAGATGAAAAGGTGACTTTTTGCATCAAGATAAAATAAAACCATTCTTCATAAATTATTTACAATGAAATTGCTAATTTTTTAATGGGAGTTGGTAATCTTCATTTTGCGAAAAATAAGAAAAATGTCAATTTTCCATTTATTTTATTTTATTTTTTATTTTTTTGTTAAAAATGAATCTAGTCATACATAGTACATTCTCACGAAAATTCGTAAAGTTCCCATAGTTAAAAATACGCAAAAAATGCTTCTTACTTTTATTTTTTTAATTTGCGTCCCATCGATAAGCAGTATGATCAGAATGCTAAAACTTCAACATATAATTTTCTATTATGTTGACGCATCCTTATGATGCGTTTCATAAAATGAAGAATCGGATTTTCAATAAAATAAATATATAACAAATTATAACACCCGGTAATAATATAGTACATTTAATTACTAAAGGAAGTAAAATAAAAACTTTAAAAACAGTAAAAAAGGGTTTTAATAGACTGTTGGCATGTTTCGACTCCATCGAAGCCATTATCAAAAAAATAAGAATAGTCTAAAATTGCACGATGTATGATGTATGGATTTGAAACGCCGTCAGTTAATTTTTCACGTACACTTTCAAATTATGCACGTTATTTTTTAATTTTTACTTGGATGTTTATTTGCATATTCGTAACCATGGATTAACTCGACCCCTAATTTTGGTAAGTTAAATGATGCTGCATCGTTACATATTAAATTTTTAGGTGTTACAATATCTATGGTTTCTCTTATAATGGATGGATAATATAGGTTGGTCTTATCTTACTGAAGAATTAGACTTATTTTATTGAATTTTGGCGTTTCAAATAATTTCATCATCGATCGTGCAATTTTAGAATATTGTTAGATGTTTTGATAATTGCTTCAATGGAGTCGAACCATGTAAACAGTCTATTAAATCCTTTTTCTACAGTTTTTAAAGTTTTTATTTTACACCTTTTAGCAATTAAAAGTAGTATAAAATAAATAGTTCATTTTTTAAAAAAGAAATATTAACTAAATAGTCATTTTTCTGTATTTTTATATACATCATGACATTTTATTTATTTATTCTTAAACAATTTTTTTTTTGGAAACATAGTCTTTTCAGTTATAGAGCATGTTTGTAAGACAATTATGAAGAAAGTTTACAATTGTAGAAGTGTGATTTTAAAATATTCTTAAGAAAAAATTTTCAAAGTGTACCATAACAATTGTAACTTTCTTCATTAGATCATTTTTCTTCATAAAATCATTTAAGGGAGTAACCTACTAGAAATGCGGGGAAAAAAATCCATGTTCATTTTTTTTCATAATGTTATTCAACACATTTTTTTATAATATTATTCATTTACTCTACAAACTGCATAAAACAAAAAGTAAAAATATGTAAAAAAAAAATTGAGTAAAAAGGTACTTTTTGCTTCTTCTGAATAGTAGCATTTTTTATCACAATTTGTACTTTTACTCTGTTAGTTTGCCTCATTGAGCATTATTGGAATAGAGGGATTTTTAAACAAACCAGTTTTCATCTTTTTTGTACTCGAAAACAGTAGAATAACAATACAAATGTGCTTTTTTTTCAAAACCTCAATAAAACATAAGTGTTTATTCTTTTAACAAATACTTAATTTAATAAATACAGATTCAATAAAGTTATACAAAAAAATTGCTGAGCGGATGAATGATTTAGGAGAAATGGTACATTTAGTCAACATGTAAAACACTTCAATAGAATAACCCGTTAATGATATTTCAAAAATTATCATTAAAAAGGTATTATAAAATTCATAAATAGAAAAAATAGTAGAAAGTGTTCCGTGCGGCTTTAAGCTGAATAAGCTGACATATCAAATTATTTTTACATATTATGAGTCACCAATGACTCACTGGTTAAATTAAGGTAACACATGAACACCAATTTATATTTTTCGAAACATTTACATTCTTTGCTTGAAAATTGTGATGTGAATTTGAAAACAACAAACTTACATATTCTTTCACAGAAAAGCAGAAAGTAGTTTAAGACGGATATCAATAAAAAAATTGTGACAATAAATTATCGTCAAATGATAAAATAAGCAAATTATTTAAATTACTCGTTTATGTCTAATGAATATAGTTTTTTATTTTTTCAAAATGTTTTATGCAAATATCACAGCATTGAAATTCGATCAAATTAAATATTTTAAATTATAGTGCATCATCATAAATCATTAGAAAATCGAATCAATAAAGTTTTCAATAAGGGTTGCCAGGAAAATACTAAAATTTTATTTTCAATACCACAATTTTCCTAGAGAATTATTCGAAGGAGTTAATCGCATAATTTCTGTAATTAAGTATAAAGACTATTTCTGTAGGAAAATAGTGGTATTCAAAATAAAATCTAAGTATTTTTCTGTTAACCGTTGTTCTATAAGCACTTTTATTAATTTGAAATAAATGACCACATTTTATTGTTTAAATTAAAAGATTTCGTAATATTTATGATTAATGAAACCAACAAATATTTCATAGCATTACCTACGATGATTTGAAATTAATTGAAAAATAACTGAAAAACACAAATATGCTACTTCTAAACATTTGTAAACAAACTTTTTTAATTTAAATGTTAAAAATGCAATTGTTTTGAAACCTAAAGTCAACATCATTCAGCTACATAGTAAATTAAAATTTATATTCATATAATCAGTATCAATTTATACAATCTCAAATGAATATTCTGTTATTATTTTTAAAGTATTTTTTAATAAGAATATTTGTTCAGTTTTGAAAAGCGCAATTGTCTCAAAAATAACATTTAAGATTACATTTCTTTGTGGAAAAATACAATTTTGCTTCCTATAAACAATTTTTTGATGTTTGAAATTAATATATTATAATGGAATTTAGCTTATTTAAATCTTTTATGCTGCAGGAAATCTTGACAGAAATGATATTTTTAATAAAAGCTAACATGCTTGAGACATTATTGTTTGTTTACTCAGAAGTTACAAAAAAAAAAAAAAAAAAAAAAAAAAATTAATGAGGATTAAACAAAACAATAACTCACCGAAAAGTAAATAACTTGATACTGTTATAAATCTGTACATTTTTATGGCCAGATAATTATTTTAAAGATATAGAAAGATAATACGAATATGTTTTTTTATTGCAGAAACTTATAATGATGTTTCAGCAAAACAATAAAACATTCCATGTTAAATATGGAAAGTGGTTCTTAAATTAATCATTTTATTCTATCTTAAGCGGATTTCGCATCCTTTTAACTATGTTTTTAGTTCAGTATTTTATAATACTTTTTTGACATATTATTAAATGGCGTTATAACGGAAAATGATTTAATCAATAATTCTTGCAATGAAATTTGATTTTTATTTTATTTATTTATTTATTTTTTTATAGAAAAAAAAGAAAGTTCAATTTTCCTAAAATTTTGAAGTTTTTGAAATATTATTTTGCAATCTTTTTTTATTTTTTTTTTTTTTTTGCAATTGTGTTCTACAATGATAATAAATAAAATGTTATGCCATACGTAAAGAAATACATTACAAATGACTATTTACTTTTTTTTTTCATTTTTTGTTTTATTTTAGAAAATAATCATTTTATATTGCTGAAAATCACATTGCTAGTTTTATGAAAAGTATATGTTGGAGTTTTAGAATTTTGATCATACTGATATTTTGAAGAAACACAAACTGACAGGAAATTTAAGAATGCAACTCTGAATCATTTGAAGGGAAACGGACGCAGTGAAATAACTTTTTTATGTATTTTTAATCATCGGATATTTACGTAATTTCGGATTCTTTCGAGTTTTCTTTGAAGTTTGTATAAATAGGGGTTAGATTTCATTTGAAAGACATCCGCGGAGGTCAAGATCACCTCCTCCGCTCCTTCCCTCCTTCCGCCTATGTTCCTCGAGCAGATAATCGACTATAACAAACAACTACCACCTAACGTTACATCCGATCTCCAGATGGTATAACAATATTCTATCACTGATTAAAATTATACTTAATCATACTGATATTTTGAAGAAACACAAACTGATTGAGAATTTAAACATTGTATATGAATCATTTGAAGGGAAGCGGATGCAGTAAAATGACTTTTCCATACATTTTTTTCATCGGATCTTTACGTAACTTCGTCAGATTATACCAGGGATGAATTGAAACATAGATATTATTGTCACTTTTCTCCAAATGAAAGGTACGAAGTCCTCTTTAACTGTTTTCAAAAAAATATTTTCAAAAACGCGACATTTTTTGACATATTCATGGAGTTATTTTTATATATTAAAGCAGACTTAACAATTGAAGTGATTTAGTATCGAGTAACGTTTTCCACTTTCTGTTAGCTCACAGGCTATCAAAGCCTGAGAGCTAATGTGCCCGCCGTGTCTGTATGTACGTATGTATGTACGTACGTATGTATGTATGTATGTACGGATGTATGTATGTACGTAACGCGTTAACTCTTGATAGAATTATCCGTTTTGCTTCAAAATTTGTTTAGAGGTCCATTGTGATAAGGCGCTTCCCTGATTAGTTTTGGGGTTCATTGGTTAAGTATAAAGGGGGAACGGCTAATACCCCCTTAATTGAGTTAAATGGGTTTTTCATGCAGAATTATCCGATTTGTTTGAAATTTTGTATATAGGTTCATTCTGATAAGGCGCTTCCCTGATTAGTTTTGGGGATTCGTTGGTTATGTAAAAAGGGGAAACGGGAGGCCAATACCCCTTAATTTACTGTCGATTTCTTTATTTGTCGAGGGCATTATTCTTTGAAATAAGAGTATGATATACAATTAGTGTAAATAGCCTGTGAGCTCAATGTCATCAGTTTAACTGTGCACATCTGTTACATCTTGAGTTATAAACCACTTTTCTTGCCGATGACATTTCTCGGACTGTCGCCTCCCCCGAATTACTCAAACACATGCTTCTTGGAGCTGCTGATCATGAGATAGAAACAACAAATCTATAGCCAACACATGAATTGTCCTCAGAAACATACGATTTCCTTACGTTAGACCCAACAGCTGAGATGTTCTATTTTCAATGGTGGTAGACGGAAGGTACTGAATTCGAATTCATGTCGCGTTGCCACGCTTAATTTTGGAAGTTTTCGTGTTGTTCTTTGAAGTTTGTGTAAATACGTGTTAGGTTGCCTTAGAAAGACACCTGTGAGAGGCAATCATCCCCCCTTCGAAATATATCCCTCGCGCAGATAATCGTCCATAACAAACAATTACCACCTAACGTTACATCCGATCGCGGGTAGGTACAGCCACTATCACTGCATAAAATTCTGCTTCACATGAATAGAATCAATAACTAAGCTTCTAAAAGAAAATATTATTGTTGTTAGATTATGTGAAAACGAGGTGCTGAGAGATAGCAATATGTAAATCGAAGCTATGAAGAAAAAAAGTTATCACGTGACCCTATTTGTGTTCAGAGTTGATAAAAAGGATTTTTTAAATATTCTAGTCGCGACTACTATTGGATGATCCAACTAAAATTGTTCGTACGTGAAAGGAAATACAGTTCAGATTATATTGCTTAAACACATGTTGATAAACACATTTGATAATTGCAGCTCTTAAGATTATAATGAATAAAGGGATAATATCAGCAGTTACAAATTGAAAATTTGTAAGTTTAATTTTTTTCAACATATTTTTGGTTTTTACTTTGTTATTTTCTATTTTATTATGCATTTCGTGCGTTGTTATTTCATTTTAGTGCTATTATCACTGTTGTCAATTGCTTCTCAGTTTTCTGTTGTCGATCGCCCTCCCCCCCTCCCTCAAGCATCCCTGTTGGTAATCTTTGATGATTATTAGTTTTGATTTTGAACTTAAAAGTTGAAAAAAAAAACATATAATAAGTGAATTGAAACTGATGGTTGCTTTATTATTCGTCACAATCTATATGATAAATTTTGAATAGTCAAACAACTATTTTATACTTGGGTCCTTCCACTTAAAACTTTATTTTCTAAGCGTTAACTACGTAAAACATTACTTTTTGAGTGTTAACATTTCAATAAAACTAGTTAAACCAATATTTCTTTAATTAATATTCATAGTTCATCTCTCACCACTTTTAAGATTTATATAGTTGGTCGTATAGTATTTTCATTACTTGGTACTTATTTTATTTGCTAAAGATCTAGAGGGTAATTTCTTTAAGAATTTTGTAACGGAGGATACAAATGCATAATATTTTGTTCTGTAATACCACGCTTATTTAGGATAGAATATAAAACTTGAGGTAAATATCTAAAACCAAAAACCTTTAACTATTTCAATTAAAAATTAATTTTTATTAAATAAATTATGCTTACTTATTAAACCTAGACAGGGGGATACAAAAAGTTCACAACCCTTTCCAGTCAAGTGAGAATATTTCAAAATTAATGGAAACGACAATGTGCTGATTCACGGCTATCAACTTAAATTAAAGAGAGATTTGTCTTTCCTATGAATATTTTTAATAGGTGACGAATGCTACTATATTTTGTACAAAGTATTGAACAGAATTTTATTGCAACAGGAGGAAACAAAAAAGTCTTGTAATAGAAATTAAAACCTAACTTTTGAAAAAAAAAATTGTTTTTATAATAAAATTTAATTTTCATATAAAGGAATTTTCAGTCAGAAAAACCATTATCTAATGAATATACTGTCGAACTCGGTTTATACGAGAAACAAAGGAATTATAAAAGTCCTCGTATTAACCGTTATTCATAATACCTGTGAAGCTATTAAACATAAACACACACACATACATACAATAAATTAATAACTACTATTAATTTCTCTAATTATCCCAATGCTAAAATTAACTAACTATCATAAAGTTAACATAAAATATTTAATATTTTTAATAAAAAACGTTTAATATTTTTAGTGAGTGTCACTTTCTTTAGACGGGTCTTTTGTCTAGACAAAATCACACTAATGAAGTCAAATCCTCTAAATAACTATTACTAATTTTAAAAAACATGGCTGACGTAAATGAAATGAAAATTAAACTGATTAGTTTCCCCGGAAAATCTCGGCTAACATTGCAAAAGCAACTACAATTTTCGAGCGATTGATTTCATTCCTTTTAATATTAATAGAGCAACACGTAAGATGAGAAGGCTGGTTAATATTTTACAGAGTCCAGTTTTAAGTAAAGAAGCAGATAAGGGTGTTCTTATATGATCCTTCTTTTTAAGACTTAGTTGTAAATCTTACAATGGGTTAGTATTTGAAACGTCTTTATTTCTCTCTGCTTTCATTTATTCTTTCAAGACCCTCAGATCATTCGTTTACATTTTCTTGCGTGGTGGCTGGCCTCATTGGAGGTTCAAAACTGGTAAAACGTTCCATTGTAGAAATATTATCCTTGAGAGAGAACAGGGTTCGATAAAAAATGGTTCCCTTTCCTAATTTTATCTTACTTTTCGTCGAAAATCACATTGAAATGAAGATATTGTGGTCATATTAAACGTGATCCTGCCCTTGTAGCTAGTTAAAAGAGTGAAAAACTTAATATACATTAGAACCACAGTTATCCGAATATCGGATTAACCGAAAGGCTCTTTTTATTTAAATATGAAAAATTTTATTGTTAAACAAGCATGCTGTTTATTAAATAGATAAACAGAGTCAACTTATTTATCTGGACCATTCCGTAAATGCAAGCACTTTATTACATAGACACATACAACTCTTCATATCTTTATAAAATGTGTTGTAATTTTCTTTTGTTTTTCGATTTCACATAACAATACTGTCTTATCACGCCACCTTTTAAACAACAACACATCTGACGTTGTTGTATCTTATTGCACTTGAATTTATCAAAGTGCTGCATCTAGGACATTAGTAGCCTTACTGCCTCGCATTCTCAATCTCTTTAGACCAGTGTTTCCCAACCTTTTTTCGGCCATGCCCCCAAAAACATCTCTAAAACTTTGATGTCCCCCCCCCCTCCCTCTGCTTGTAACAAATAATTCTTACTATATAAAAAGTGAACTGTTCTTCCCATTAAAGAAGTCCTAAACGCCTTTAATTGGATCTAAATAAAAAAACACATTCACGAAAGAAAAAATTTAAGTGTAAAGAAAGTTTTTATGAAGAAATCGTTAATAATAATAATATGCAGCGATGTAAAAAAGCAAATTAATTTTTTTAATATTTAATAGAAAATTGAGATATATAAATAAAAACTTTAATTGGTAATAGCTTTTTCTATTATGATTTTATCATTTTTATACTGGCTGTAAGAAAAGTACCTAATAAATTCCAAAATAGACTCGAGATGAAGAGAATAAAATTAATGAGATCTTTGTGCTTCATGATGGTTGCAGATAGCTTTTATATCAGGCTCTAATTTAGTTAACTTAAAGTCCCCTTGTTCAGTTAAGTCCAGTCGTTTTCTTTTCTTCAGCAGTAAAACATTTACTGCTCTAAATCCACATTCAACTAGATATGATGATGGGAATGGTAACAAGATTTTTCTTGCAAATTTTTTTACATTTGGATATTTAGATTCTGTCTCAGCACAAAGCCATGCCGTCACTCCTTTTTTTTGTATAAGGTTTTAACTCACTCATCGTTTTCAATTTCAGAGCGTTGTTCTGGGCACCGTATTGAATCATCAGATAAGTCCACTAACATTGGCTGCATGACCCATTATGGGAAATCCACTTGCTCTAAATCAGAAAATCTATCGTTCAAATCAGAGGCCAATATTTTCAACCAATCCACAATGACAGTGATAGCGGCATCGGTCATCTCGCATTTTTTTAAACAACAAAATAGGTCAAACTTTCTCTGTTTCGGCTATACCTCAATGAATGTAATAAAGCCAAATATTTTTGCTTTTGCATCAACAAGTGTTTTATCTTTTCCTTGAAATTGTTTATTCAAGATATTCAGTTTTTCAAAGATATTTGCTGAGTAACTAACAAATGTTTTTCAATCAATAGTTTATAGGTGCTTCATGTCAGACTTCTCACTTAAAAATTCACCAAGAACATCAAACAACTCCATGAATCCTTTTAAGCAAGTCCCCTTTGAGAGCCATCTTACATCAGTGTGAAGTAAAAGACGAACGCTGCCTACATTTTTGTCTTCACAAAATTGCTTGAATAGACGCTCACATTTGGCTTTGGATATTATGACGTTGATACGTCTTATAACAGACTTAAATATATCATTCAGAATAGGTGAAATGTTTTTTTATACTAAACTCTACAGATGACTGATATCCACAAGTATCATATCTGAATTCTCATCTTTCATTAGTTTTAACCATCCAGTTCTCTCACCCATCATAACTGGAGCACCATCTGCAGCACAAGATGTTGTATTTGTCATTGGTATACTATTTATATCTAAGTAATTTTTCAATGTATTAAAAATATCAGAGGCAATAGTGGTGCATTTCAATGTCTTCACTCATTTCATCTATTCTTCTACTAACAGTATTGTTAATGAGTGGCGTGGATTTCACATCTCTGCCCAGGACTGTTTTAAGGAATATCCATATTGATGAATTAATCAAATCTTCAATCAATCAATTTTTTCCAGATTTAGAAAAGACAGAACTCCCAAATGGTGCGCTTTTTAAATACCGGTATTTTCGTAGAAAATTTTTATTTTTAGATTTTTCTAGCAAATTTTGCAGAACCGACCTTCGGAGGTAAATTTTTGTGGAAATGTTGTAGAAACCTACTTAAACTTTTCATCTTTCTGTTAAAAATATTGGTATTCAGTTGGCGGATCATTTAGAGCCCTGAAATGAGTAAAGATACTTCATAACTAGCCTCAAGAGTACAATTTTCTATAGCAGTTTGTACAGTGAATAGAGACTTAACCATTAATTTTTTTTTTTAAACTTTTCCTTTAAAGTTTTAAAATAATTTAAATTTGAATTTATATACTCACTATGTTTTGCCTTCATATGCACTTCAAGACAACCTCGTTTCATAGATTCGTTGCTTAAGCATTGTTGCATAAAAGACAGAAAGTTCATCGTGGTTAGCCGCCATGAAACCAAATTTTAAATATTCATCTAAATACCTTTTTTCAGATTTTTCAGAAAAATACCAATTTTTTTTTCTAATTATTTTTTTATACTACAGACAATTATATGATCAATAATCATTTGTATGCATATAGTAAAACAACCTAAAGTAAACTAAAGCATATGAAAACATCAGCAACGATTAAATAAATATCTAAAAATAGGATTAATTCACTATCATGACAAAATTTACAATACAGAAGGCTATATCGAATAACAAAGAAAACTAATAAAAAGAGTTTTGAAAAACAATTAGCCGAATATACAGTACAAAATATTTTGCACGCATAGTCAGAAGAAATTTTTCGCGCACTTATTTATGCTTAAAAATTAAAAAAAAAATGAAAAAAATGAAATAATTTATTTAATTCCTGCGCCTGTTTACGGTCTATACAAACTTAACCACTTAAAAAAATATTTCTTGTTTAATTGTAAATTTTGCGATTCAATAACAGAAAAATTTCTTTTCATAAATAGTGGTGGAAGGTGGAAGTTAACATATGTGTTAATCGAGCTTTATGTATTCAATATAGTACTTCTGTTCAAAATAAACAAACAAAAAAATTATGGGAATAGTTGCATTAAATGAACCTGATTATTTCAAAACATCACAATTTCCATTCATCACTCATAATAAAATTTATTTTAATACGCAGTATAAAGAATAAATTATGAATTATAAGAAGAGAAGTACTACGTGTTAAAGCTTATTTTTTTTAACTTTAAACTCGAAAATGCATATAGAATGTGAAATTTTGAATATCCTGCACATCAATAAATTTCAGTTTACAAATTTTTGAAATCAGATAATGAAATTATTATTGAAATATCATAGAAAATAATTTTAAGAACTGAATTTCTTATTAAAATATTGTAATTTCCAATATAGTCATAGCTAAGTTAAACCGCTACCTCCGTATTATAATGGAGGTAGCAATTAAACACATAAAAAATGAAATTAACGGATGTAAAATGCTATTATACAGTTTTCAAAACTTCTTTTAAATAACTGCTGTATTTATATTGCTATTAGACGACGCCCGGGCCGTTCCCTCTGAATTGAGATATTTGTAATTCTTTCCCAGAACTAATCATTTTTTTGTCCCTAACTATCACTCAGAATTAGATATTCGCTCTAGGATCCTAAACTAAAGATCTCTAAAAAAAGGCGTTAAAATTGGTTGATCGAACATCTGGTCATGTATCTGACGATAGTGCTTTGACTTTTGTGTTTTCCCATGTATCAATTTGAAACAGTTAAAAAAAAATGCTTTAAACCAGAAAATTTATTTTGCAAAATGTTTTTGAATTTTTTGTTTAAATGATTCTTTTTACAAATAATTAAAAATAAACTGCTTTAAAATTTAAAGAGCGGATGTCCGAATTTTGCCAGATTCTCAATTTGCCCCCCTAAAAAGTCAAATTGCCCCCCTGTGGGGCGTGCGCCCCCCGTTGGGAACCACTGCTTTAGACTCTTTCTCTTCAGCGTCAACATCTCACTGATTCACCGCAGCAACTATTACCGCATCTGTCTAATCTTGCTTATCAGTAGTTGGGCCAAACCAGGCCTCAACCTCAATTTACGATATTTCACCAGGAAGCTGCTTGGATATGTCCAAAAATACTTCAATGTTAGTATGGTCATTATTTCTAAGCATAATTTCAATGACATCAGTTTTCGCAGACTCCAACTCTGTTTCAAAGACTAGCGACTCAACCTTAGGCCGCAACATACGGAAAGATTCTGCTAAAGTTTACTTTAAACTTTTTCGCATGAAGAAGTTACCCATTACCCACCTTTCTTCATAGCTACGAGTTTCATATCAACAACTTCTGCTCCATTAATCAGTCCATCAACCTAAAACCGTATCAGCCGTTTTTTGTAATATCTCTTAATGTTCTCAATAACTCATTGGTCGATTGGTTGAATTAGAGAAGTCACATTCATAGACAAGAAAATTACTCTAATCCCTACCTTCACAAGCGCACTTTCTGCTGGTTGCGATGGTACATTATCCCGCAAAAGAACAGCCTTCTGAGGAAGTTTCACTTTTTTCAAAAAGCGCTCTACCTCTAGAACAAATTATTTCAGAAACCATTCCCTGAAAATCACACGCCATCCATGATATTTCTGTCACCGGCATTTTAGTAGAAAAGATCTCATGCTGAGATATTTGAATGCTCTGGGCTTGGCCGATTGCACAATTAACACAGGTGGGAGTTTATGAGATCCTGATGTATTTCTTCAAACAAATATGTTACTCTTTGTTTGGAAATCTTGAAACCCGGTGCCGTTTTTTCTGCACAAGAGGTCAACGTGAGGCTTAAAAACATTTAAAAAATAAAACCGGTTATATTCCAATTATAGATTTGTTCAGGACATAAGTTTTATTTCGCAATAATTTCAGAAAACTTGACCTGGACACAATTTACTTGTGAAGAATGTGCGGAAAGTTTTCACCACAGATACCGATATGACGAACAACGTGTCCTCTCTTCTATTGATCTAACCACCCCAACCTGGATGAAAATTGTGGATCTCCGGCCATTTCTTTGTTTAAATCTTTCGCCTTTCTCTTTTTTACGCGTACTTAAGTGAACCATATAAAAAAAGCCTCGTCCAGTTTCAAATTTTCACACGGCTTCATCGTGCTTCTGCTAGTTAAGCCTGTATTTGTTGTGATCTGTACTCACCATTGCTCAATTTTGTCACGATTTTTAATCCAACCCGCAAGTATACATTTTCCTGCAGCGAAGTCTAAACAAATATTCTTCAGCGACTCTCCATTATGAACTCTTTTCAGCGCGTTGAGCTTGTCCTTCAGGCTTATAACAATCCGTTTGTGCTATAAATATCATTCTTCTTAAAAGAAGTTTGAAGGAATTTAAAACACGTGTAAGCAGGAAGGGTAAATCTTATAGAATACAGACTCTTGCTGCATCTGCAGGCACGAACGCAATATCTGACTGTAGAGGAGTGAGAAGGGATAGTAGTGACATCTGCTGGAGCACATAAAGGAAGACTCCCAGTAATCCGAAAATTTGTATGGGACTCCAGTCAACCGAAAAGGCTTTGGTCCCATTCTTTTCGGATAACCAATATTTTATTGTAAATGAAATGATAAAGCATTCTTAATAAGCTGTTTGCTCGTTTTAAGCTTTCTCGTACCAGGCGAGTTCGACTTTTCGCCCCATTCACAAAATAAGTAAAGGTTCTAATAGAAGAAACTAGGCGCAACGGAGGCATACAGGTACACTTTCTTTCATTCTTTAAAAAATGAACAAAAACTTTCACAAATCTCCATCAAATATTTATTTTCAATGTATTCTGTTATGTAAAATCTCTAAAACTTATATATATTGTCAAAAATAAAAACCAAGTACCGATAAAGTAACATATTTTGTAGAATAACCCACTTATAAATGAAATAAATGCTACTTTAGTAAAATGCTATACGTGACACATATGTTTAAAAATATATATGCTTTATTATTCAAGCAAAAGTTAAAAATTGATTTTCAATCTTGAATTGAGCATGTGAAATATCATTCCATGGATTCTACAACATAAAGCAACCTTCACGAGCATGTTGTAACGGATATCCCAAAATGAAATGATATTTTAAATTCATTTCTTGGTTAAACCTGAGAGAGACTTTTTTCTTGCTACGGTAACTGCTGACGTTAAACCTTACGTGCATAAACGATACACAATGAAACTAGTCGTTGGGGGCCACCGTAATACTTACCCATCATGGATATGCATAATATAAAATATGAAAATAAAACATGTGTAAACTATTTATAAAATGCATTGCAATTCGAATAAAATCGCGGCTTGATGACGTCATAAACTTTAAATCGAGGCTAACGAAAAAAGACAGGCTACCGCGGTGCATTCTACTTATCTTTTTTTACAGACCACTGAGTGTGACTTGATATTCTTTTCGTACATCTGCATTGGTGCATTAGAGCATCACGTGACTCCAGCGGTCTGTAAAAAAACATATGCGTAAGCGACTGCGGTAGCCTTTCTTTTTCGTTAGCCTCGCTTTAAATGTTCTATTACTGAATTACGTAAAAGAAACATCCTTATAACTCCAAAATTGATAATTATATTAACTGACGGTTTACTGCGTTGAATTAAACCTCTCATTCCCAATTAAAATATATATTTGAATTGAAATTTGAATGAAATACAGGGTCATGAAAAATTGAAGAGCGTGAAAAATATGATTACAAATATCTCGGCAACTAATTATCGACTTCATTTTTTATGCACAATTTATATATGTTTATTGTCTTTTATATTCACTCCTTAAAATAAACAATTTCGAAAATTTTTATATACCTTTTATCAGAACGAAATTCAATAAGCTTCTTTCCATTATTACATACTAAGTATACACTAAATTTGAAGTCTCTATCTCAATTTGTTCGGGAGATAGAGTGTTTACAGAGACACAGACAGACGGACGGCAATTTTTTTTTTCTAAAAATATGTTTTTCGAAATCTCTAGTGTCCGAAACGTGTAAATCCGTCAATTTTTTTTTCGATTTTCAAAACGATTACAAGATTTACCCTATACTATGTATGATGGATAAGTAAAAACAGGCGAAAATTGTACAAATTCACTTGAAAATATAGTGACATATTTTATTTTAAGCGTTATATAAGAACAATAAAATGTTAGCATATTTTGGGACATCCTTTATAAGCCAAAAAAAAAATCGCAATGATTCGAAATATATTCTTTGTGTCCTGTTAAAGTAAAATTTCTTTCTTCTTTGATTTAAATTTTTTAAACTAATTGTATTTAGTGTCTTTTATAAAGTTAAATCGAAACTCTGTCCTTTTAGTCATAAGTGTATAAAGAGACATTTGAAAAATCATTTAATATTATTTTTCTGTTAATGAATAAAAAGCCAATGTTAAGATGATTTCTCCTTACGTCAAATTAAATTTTTGCTTTTCGCATTTAGAATTAGTTTTTACGATTGCAGTTGAATAGTTTGTCATTCAAAAATTCCGTTTAATGAAATTACTTTATTTAGTTTTCAAAAACGAAACTGCTCTATTCTGAAGCTAAATTTAAAATTATTTTTCTTTATTTCATATTAAAAATTTTTCTCTCTTAATTTAATTCCTTTTGAATATGTTTTAATGCGTTTATGTTACTTTAATCTTTTATGTTAAGATAATTTGTAGTAGAAAAGCTTTTAGTAGTTTTAAATATAAAAGATTGTGCTGAAAATTTATTTCAGTCTTTTCTTTATTTCAGTTTTATCATTTTTATCATTATTTTTATCATTTATTTCAGTTTTCTTTGTTAGATAAATAGTGGGCATGTATGTATTTTTAATTAAATAAGGATTAAACGAAATTATAACTCGTCAAAAAATTAAAGACTAAATAGAATTATAAATATTTTTCACTTTTATAGCCAAGAATTATATTAAAATGAAATAAGACCATCATAAAAAAAATCATAAGAGAATTCCTAATGATTGTCAAAGCACTCGATAGTAATCTTTTGCAGAAAGATAAAGAATTTTTTTGTAAAATAAACGGTCTTTTCTAAAATTGACAAAGATACTTTCATTATAACAAATAGTTAATATATAAAAAACAAACATTGTTTCATTTTAATAAAAACAAGAACCAATTTCAAATACACATTACTCTTTCAGTTCCAGAGTAAGTCATTACATTCTAAGAACTTTCTTTTAAAAATCCATAGAGTCTCATTGTGAGAGAAAAAAATCATATATGTAGTCTGAATAGCATTCTAATAATTTTAAATAAAAATAATTGTACAAGAAATATTATAACTTTTTGAACAAAAATAAATAGTATTTTAACTGTTCAATCGTTATAGTGTATTAACTTACATATTGATGTGAAAGAAAAATGTTTTTCGATTAAATAGAAATTGAAAAAATATATCATAGAAACTCGACAGAGTTTCTCGCCAAGCATAAGAAACAGCAATGCATTGAACCAGAAATGAAAGGAATTTCCGCCAATGGATGCCAAACGATTTTACAATTTTTTTTTTTTTTAACTCTGTCTAGTTTATATTTTTCGGACGGGAAAAAACGGGTTTTTGACATATCTATATCTCGCGTTCTATTTATGATACAAACAAAATTCTTGATTCTATGGAATGGGGCGTGCCAAATGACCAAGAAATCAAAAGAAAAGCAAAATCTGTGGAATAGGTTTTCAGGAAATGCGATTTTAAAAGTGCTGTTTTTTGCATTTTTTAAATCTTGTACAGACCAAAAACTGTTGACAGGGCTACAGCAATGTGTAGTTATCGGATTTTTACGTGGTTTACGTCATTTGAATTTTTTTTATCAGTAGTTCAAACCTTTGTAAGTTTCATGAAAAAATATTAATTAGTTTTTGATTTATATCAGTTTAAAGTTATTGATTCCTATACTTAACATAGAGCAAAAATGAACCAACTCTTTTAGAAATGGTCGTATACACATGATATTAAGATATGTTATTACAGTCGACCCAAGTAAGCTCCCTATTATAAAAAATAATAATATTTAAGGTTCGTTTACAGGTTCTCACAAAAGATCTTTTGATATAGGGCTAAAGAATTGTGTAATTATCCGATTTTTACGCGGTTTTCAGCAATTGCATTGCTTTTATGAGTAGTTCAAATGTTTAATATTTCGTGTAAAAATATGAATAAGTTTTTTTATGTGTATCACTTTAAAGTGATTTATTCCTATTCTTAAGATGAAGAAAAGAAATATTAAATGGTCTAATTCTTTTAAAAAAGAACGTATGCGCAGGATGTTAAAATATGTTACTACGAACGACCTAAGTTAGCTTCCTATTGTAAAACAGAATTGTAGAATTTACTGTTCGTTTACAGGGTAACTCAAAATTTTTTTTAATAAGACTAAATAGTTGTGTAATTAGCGAATTTTTACGTTGAAGTACTTGATTCCTCAACACAGAGGAAAAACAATAGTATAAATAGCATAATTTTTGTCAAAGTGACTATATACACAAGATATTCAAATATGTTACTACATCCGATTAATTAACTCTCTATTGTTTGTATTGTTGAATCATATATGTTTCGTTTACAGAGTCTCTTAGAAGATCTTGATTACATTACAACCGATGTATATTTACTGAGGGAGATGTATTTTAATGGTTTTATACTGTTTCAATCTCTGTAAGGTTTATTATCTTGCTTTAAAATTTAATACGAGTTCATTTTGCCCGCCTGAAAGCTCGTCGATCTTAAGCTCTAAATCTATTAAAATATAGTATTTTCCTCGATTAAAAAAAACTGTGTTTATTAATAAATGTATCAGGAATTGATTGAAATAGCGATTAAAAAATTCCAACTTTACATTCATGTGCTGAGTAATAGAATGTAAAAATGTTGCTACCCCAAGATTAGAAGTTTTGCGTTTAAATATTTGCCGTTCATCAAATCTCTGGCTATGACGAACTTAAAATGCTCTAAAAACGGGCCTAGAGCACAATGAAAAGGAAATAACTTCTTAAATTCCCCATGAAAATTAAAAATGCTATATTTCGTATACAATAGGTGATCGGTAACGAACTGTTCGGTTTACGAACAAATCGGTTAACGAACACTTACGCGTGAGATTTTTATGTTCGGATAACGAACACATATTCGGTTAACGGATACTTTCAAGAGATTTTTATGTTTGGAGAGCGAACACCTCACGAAACAAAGCCATGATGAAGCAATGCCGTGTTTCATATTTGCCGAGCTATACTTATTGCTTCTATTGTCGATTTTTGGAACATTTTAACAGTTGCATATATATGTCCTAATTAATTTATGGACTGCCGGGGATTGAGGACCTATATTTTAGGATCCCTGAATTGAAATGGACAGACTAGAAACATCAATTATGTATTTTGTGCATTTAGTAAATATAATTCTTTTTGGTTTAATCACGCTCCTTTTTAAAATCTAATTTAAAGCTTTATGATTTATCAGATCGAAAATTTTAATAAAATTTTACATTTTTTTAAACGGCTCATTATGTAAACGCATTAGTCTTTGTGGTATATTTACAAAATCACACAAAATTTTGAAATACATGTCATCCTACGAACATTTTCTATTTTGAAATCACTTTAATAGTTTTTATACTTTTGCAAACATTGCGAATCTTATATTTTTCCGATTCTCGAAACGTTGAGTTAAAAAACTTAACAAATAAAAAAACTTTTAAGGTGCTCAGTAATTTTCAAGAATAATATTTAATACATTAGTACAAAAATCCCTGTAAATTACAATGGTTCGTAGAAAAAAAAATGATTATTCTCGGTAAAGTATGCTCCATAAACTTATTGTTATAATTCACCGAAAAAAAGGTGCTTCTTATTTTTTCCCATTTTTCTCAAACTGCAGTATTTTAATTAGTTTGTAAACTACTGTAAAATTTTCTATTTTTTGTTTGTTTTTTGAATGTATATAAACGGAAGACTGATATAAACAAAAGAAAAAGGAAAATAAACATGTCATAAATAATCTGATGAATACAGTGTAAGGAAATGAATATGAAAGTTTCCCCGTTGCTATGGTAGCGACATGTACATTGGAATAAGTCACTCAATAAATTGTATAATACTGATGTATAATTCTGTTTATAGCATCACAATCATTTTTTTTTATTTTGCCCCTTTCATCTTTCTTTTACCTTTTCTTTTCTGAATAAAAATGGAATCTGTGTTATTGAAATTAAATATCTTACAAAAAGGAGTGATATTTCATCAAAAACAACTCGTTGTAAATGACCCCGCCAAGCCACAAACCTAAAACGTCAGCCATAAAAAGAAGTGATATCACATAAAAAGAAGTGATATCACATAAAAAGAAGCGATATAGAAGTGCATACTCCGAGTCCCGTGTAAAAATCTATCACCACTCATAATGTTTCCAAAGGACTCGGAGTGAGGTACAGTATGTGAAAACTGCTTGGCGACCTGCAGGCTTTTATAATATATACAGTATATCAATTTTGAAAATCGAAAAAATAAATTTTTAATTTTTGTTATATCACTTTTTTAAATATTTTTGCATGCGAAAGAACTGACAGGACGGATTTTTCTCCAGATTTATGCGATTCCGCTTATGCTAGAATTATTGCAATATATCTCAATTTAGTTAAGGTTTATTATAAGGTGTATTGTTATTAATATGCGTATGATCATTATTATATATATATATATATATATATATTACAAACTCAAAATCTTTACTTAAGAAATCTTCTTCGTAAGAGTTGTGTTTCTAGTTTAAATAATGGTAAATAAAATCAACAAATTAATTTTTCAAGCTCATAAATAAGAAAAGACGTGCAAACACAGAAGCTTCAACTTTTTACAATTTTAAGGGAGCAAAATAATTATATAAATAAAAAATACAATAAAAAATAAATAAAAATAATATAGTCATATGTAATTGCAGGAAACGCGAACATTATAAAAGCCTGCAGGTGGCCAAGCAGTTTTCACATACTGTACCTCACTCCGAGTCCTTTGGAAACATTATGAGTGGTGATAGATTTTTACACGGGACTCGGAGTATGCACTTCTATATCGCTTCTTTTATGTGATATCACTTCTTTTTATGGCTGACGTTTTAGGTTTGTGGCTTGGCGGGGTCATTTACAACGAGTTGTTTTTGATGAGATATAATTAACAGTAGAACAAATAAAGAAATGTGTCTTTTAACTTTTAATAGCTAAAGTTGTGGTTTTTAATTTACAAAAAGATTCAGAAAAGAGCTTTTTTACTTGGTATAGAAGTTTATGATAGTATATTTTCTTTTCTTTTTCTTTTCTTTTTTTTTGGATAAAAAGAGTTTTTTGTGAAATAATTTGAAGTAACTTTATTCCATCGCAAAACACAAAAAAATAATAATAGTAATATAGTTTTAGAAAAATTCAAAGTAATAAATGGAGTTTCAATCCACAGAAAAACCAGCAAATAAAATAATTACACATGCAGACTTTTTCAGAATGGAAACAAAATTTCCCTCTTTATGGCAATTTTTTTTCATTTTTAATTTTTTTAATCTACTATGTTATTGAAAAATGTATTTATAATTAATAAACAAGTATTTATAATTAAGCAGTAAAGAATAAACAGTTTATTGCTTCAAGGTTATTCTCAGTTGCACAGCAACTCCACTCCATGTATATGAGTATTTTGTAACCCATCTTAGAGGAGCTATGAAAAAAAAAGTATATCCACAGTACAATATATGTACTACGATAAAAATAAGCAACAACGAAAAATCATGCATCAAGCATAGATTATGAAAAAACTTCCCAACACATTCAGAATACTGTAAAAAAACTTCATTGTTTTATAAGTAAACAATTTAGAAACAACATAATACATTTGAAAACCCAATTTCAGCAATTACTACCAATAGTCAAACAAAATATACTATTTCTTTTGCGCAGCCCTGTATTGTATATGATGTATAGATTTGTATGTATATTAAACGTATGCTAAAATGTACTTCAGTTAGGAAATACATAGCATAATTGAAAATTCCCCTTCAGCAATTTCCGCCAATAAACGTAAATGTTCGTGAGATCTTTTGAGTTGCCCTGTATACGATCTATAGAATTTATATGCACCAATTAGTATACAAAAAAATAGTTCCATTTAAAAACGCGTACCACAACTGAAAACGAGCTATCAACATTTATTGTTCATACACAGTACTGTAACCAAATAATTTTCATTGTCCCTGTAAATGAACGTGTAGCGATCTCATCTCACTTTAAAACAATATAAAGCGATTTACTAGCTTAGAGTATGGCTTGGCCTTTTGCTTGACGCTAACGTCCGCATCTGCTGTTCATGAGATGTCTGGTTCGATACCCGCCAACGCCAATGTCTTCAATGGTGACCCGTACAAACATGCAACAACCTTCAACAACAAAAATCAACTCATCTGATAACCAACAGATAGCAGCACAAAATAAATCATCCCCTGGAAGCAAAGTCTGTAAAATACTCACAGAACAAAGCCTCTCATCCCGCGCATCACATATGCGTACGACAGGAACACACACGATTCATTACTACGACTGTATCATCTACTGATCATGAGATCCCTGGTTTGATCCCCGCCAGCACCAATCTCTTCAAACGATACATTCTATACCTACGATATTTTACAGTAAGCGCCTTGTACTGCACCTGAGGGGTATGTATAAATTTCAGTACGTTTAAAATAGTGAAATATCGTTAAAATACTCTGCGAATAATTTTCCCCTATAAACATTAATGTACCAGAATTATTTTGAGTGTCCCTGTAAATTGATACATTCTATGCACACCATATTCTGAAGGAAGCGCCTTTTAGTGCACCTCAGTGATATATATCAATCTGAATATGTTAAAAAGTATAACATATAATTAAAATTCTCCGCAAACGATTTTTCCCCCCTCATACCGTAATGTAACGGAATTATTTTGAGTGTTTTTGTAAAAAAAAAAAGAACAAAGAAAAAAAAACATAAAGGCTACGCTCTTTATTTTCAGTACCAAACATGGCATGGTAAACCGGACTAACAGCTATCAATTTCAAGGCAATCCGAGTATATTTACGCGAGTTAAAGGACGGCCAGACGGCACCCTGACAGACAGACAGACAAACTGAATTCATAAACACTTTTCAACTTGTGTTGGAAAGTGTTAAAAAAGAAAATGATTAAATGGTAAGGAAGTTTTATAATTAAAATGCAAAATGGTTTTATTTAACTATAAAATTTTATGATATTTCCGGTATAAATACTAAAAATATTTACTAATAAAATTAATTAAATGCTTTAATAATATAATGAATTTTAACTAATAATAGTTTCTTACATACAAAGGCAACAGGCTGTCCTAAACTTTAATTAATTAAATTTGTTTTATGATTCAAGAAATATTGTCTGTGAAGGGTTTTAAATAACTTAAACAAAATTGTTTCCACAGGAAATTTACTTCAATCGTTACCATTTATTTATAAACTTATAAATTGACGTGAAAAACATCTATTTTCAATAAATGGAGGTTCAAGAAAAATATAATTATTCGTCAAAAAATGTTTAAAACCTTCCAATTTTTATGATCAATTATTACTTAAATTTATTTATAAAGAAAGAAAAAGAAGCAGAATACAGCAATTTATTTATTCCAAAATTTTTTGATTGCGTGTATATATATTTTTTATTTAAAAAAAATGTTAGATAGACAGGACATTTTTTAAAATAATTGTGTATCATTGATTAAAAGAAAATGTTACAGAAAATAAAATTCCTCTTAGCTGCTCAGAATACTTTTAAGATTTTTTAAAACTTTAAATAACGAAAATGAATCATAATATAGTTCTTTATTGATTGCAAAGTCTTCTGTTAGTGTTTGTTAAACATTAAAAAAACATTTGTTTAGATGAACTAGCCTTTTTTAAAAAACTAATTGTGGTTGATTCATTAAAAAAATTTACAAAAAATAACATTCATACTAAGAACAGATGTCTGTTTTAAAAAATACGTCTTTTTTAGAGTTATAAGGTTAAAGTAGATTTTACAGTAAACGTTTTTTCAAGCAAGTAAAATATAGTACATTCATCGATTTTTTAAATAAATCAACAGAGTTTCAGTGTAGCAAAAACAATATATATAGATAAATTTTAAACACACATGTACCATAAACTAAAGTCAACAGATTTTTTTCTTTCCAGAAAAAAAGAAGTTTTTGCAATCATAATTAACAATCGACCCCTTTATCCAAATAAATAGTTTGTCGTAAATTGTATTTTTTGTTAAAATTTTCAATAAATTTAAAGATAAAATAATGCTTTAACTCATTTTATTAAAGCAATTAATTAATTTTAGTAGTAAATATTTTTAGTATTGATACCGGAAATTTCATAATGGTTCTGAAATAAAAATACATTTGTATTTTAATTTTAAATATTGATGTAAAATAAATACATTTTTAATTAAATGAGAGTTTAAAAAAATGAAAATACGTTGAAACAAAATTTAAAGATATCAGTATTTTCACTTTTTAACTAAAACAATATTTTTAATACGAACAAAAATAATCAGAATATAGCTGTTTTATTTATTGCACTAGCTTACGTTAGTTTTTCGTCAGTATAACAAGACTATTAAGAAAATAAACGAGGAATTCCTTAAATAAATCATGTTTTTTTTTTTTTTCATTATACGAAAATTTTTCAACGATGTAACATATATATTATATCACAAAACAAGACACGTTTTAAAGCATATTTTGTTTTATTGTAAGTAAAACAAGATACATGTTAAAGCAAAAATTGTCTTATTGCTAATCAAACATAGCATGTTCCTGTGTTTAAAAAAAATTAAAACAATATAAAGTCCCCCCCCCTACACAGTAAAAAAAGGGACAAATACTTCTTAAACTGGCTTATCTTTCCTAACGTTTACGAATATATAATATAATATCTGCGGAGATACCCAGTGGTTTCAAAAAGCGTTCCTTGGTCTTTAGAAGGCTATAAAACGAATATTTTTTTCGGGATTTAAAGAAGCATTTTTGAAACAAGTTTCTTTTGCTGCCTGTATTTTTCGGAAACGTTTCCAAGTAATTTGTAAAGTGTATTAATTAGTTTTCTGTATCCGAAATATCGGCTTTTAGGATACTATCAATGTAAGCATTTTCAGCAGCGTAACTGAATTTATGCATGTAAGAGCAACAAGGTAATATTAATTTTAATGTTACTGTTAATATTCTTAATTTTAATGTTAATTTTAATGCTGTTAATTTACCATGTTTGATAAACACGAAAGTATTATCTTGAGAATTGATAGCATCCGAAATATCGATATTTTGGGTTGAGATAATAGATTAGTACATTGTAAAATCTATTCGAAACGTGTTCTTAAAAATTGCGTGCAGTAAAAGAAACTTTTGTTTAAAAAAAATGGAAAACTCTCGGAAATTTATTGGTTTTTGTAGTTTCTGAAGATAAAGAAACGTTTTTCGGAATCATTATAACTCGGAAGAGGTAGTATTGTATTTTCCTGAACTTTGAGAAAATTAAGAGCTAGATTAAGACACATTTGACATTTTTTTACAATATAAAAGGGAAAAAATAATACAAAATTTGAACGCAATTGCTGTAAATATTAAAATTAACATGATTTCTCTCTATGACAAAATGAATCACATTTTCATAATCAATATCAGTCCCTCTTAAATCAAATGAATATTACTTTTTCTATCTTTATAAGAAGAAACTATTAGCTTCGTGAAAAATTTCAGAAAAATTCAGGTTTAGAAGGCCCTGAACAAAATGTAAATGTTGCTATAAAATGTCTGGCCCTGAGTGTGCGTCACTTTGTGTGTCTATGCCTGTCTATATGTGACACAAATTTTGTGGGCAATATATCTCAAGAACTAATGCACGAAATTTAATCAAACTTTAAATTCTGTTACACCCTGACATAAATTAGTGCTGTTAAGATTTGGTTTAAATTGTCCAACAGATGCTGCTGTGCTATACAGCATTTTTCACTATTTCTGCGATAGCTATATCTCCAGAACTAATGCAAGGAATTTTTTCCAACTTCATATCCCGTTAGACCTTGACATAAATAGACGCTAATTAGGTTCTAATGTAAATCGTCCAACAGGTGTCGCTACTGTTTTGCATTTTTCACAATTTCCACAATAACTATATCTCAAGAACTATTGCACGGAATTTCATCAAACTTCTTCTTAGAATTTAACATAAATGGACGCTGAATAAGTTTGGGTGTAAATACTCCAACAGGTGTTGTTTTAATACTGTGTTTATCCCGATTTAATCGATAGTTGTATCTGAGAACGAATAGACGGTCTTTAATTTCAGTTGCAGACGATTTGATTTATATAGAACAAAGTTTTGAGATGGCCACAACATACTAGTTTTGTAATTAATTTTAATTTTGTTGTTTATCGAAATTAATTTTTGTCACTCGCGAAATTCTTTAAGGACATGCAACGTCTTCCCTGTGAATACAAACACATCACCAAAGGATGACGATATTCATGACATTAGAAGAGTGGTTGTTTTGTCTACATTGAGATGAAGAGGAAAAATAAGAAAATTCCTCTCATCATTGACATAATTCTGTAAGTCACATTTGAGAACACGTGGATGTTTTATTCCTCCTTTCAAACATCAACTTGAAACAGCTACACCAGGAGATAATTTCATCAGTTCCAATCTAAAGTTGTCCAACATACACAGTAACTAAACTAGTCGTTGGGGGCCACCGTAATACTTACCCATCATGGGTATGCATAACATAAAATATGAAAATAAAACATGTGTAAACTATTTATAAAATGCATTGCAATTCGAATAAAATCGTGGTTTGATGGCGTCATAAACTTTAAATGCTCTATTACTGAATTGCGTAAAAGAAACATCCTTATAACTCCAAAATTGATAATCCTATTAACTAACGGTTTACTGCGTCGAATTAACCCTTTCCGACGCAAGTATGTCTATTTGTAAAATGATGAAATAGTCGACTAACAGAGAATTTGTAAACGAATTCATTAGACAATAAAAACTTGCTTATTTTCCAGTACTTTATAAAAGGAAAATTTTAATTAAATATTCTTGGTGCCGTTTGTCAGTTTTTGAATTAAAATTAGGTGTCCTTTTTTGTGACCACCGCCCGCTAAAGGGTTAAGTGTCTCATTTCAACTTAAAATATATCTTTGAATTGAAATTTGAATGAAATACAGGGTCATGAAAAATCGAAGAGAAAATATGATATGAAATATCTCGGCAACTATTATTATTATAACATTTTGAAAGTGTACGACATGTTTAATTTGGAAATTATTTTTTTATATCGCATTTAGTCCGCGTGACAGATATTATTATGACAGAATATAATAGCCGGCTTCGCCCGCTATCGAGCTGGTTTGGATACTCGAAAAAACGAAAAAATAGACCGGTAAATTTTTACTTTATAAAAAAAAAAAAAAAAAAAAAAAAATGGTTGATAAATGAAATTTATTTGGATTTATTAAAAAAAAGGATAAAGTGTTTTGAAAGGAAAATTAAACGAAACCCTTTGTGCGATCTTCGATCACACTTACCCACTAGTTTTTGCTTGCTGCCACTGATATTCGAAAAAGTTTCCGAGTAGTTTTTATACGGTATTGTTAAGTTTTTTCAAAAAAATGTTCTCTACCTTTAGAAACCTCAAAAATTAATATATTTCCGAGATTTAAAAAAGTATTTATATAACTTTTTTTTTTTTTTTTTTTTTTTTTTTGCCACTGATATTCGGAAAAGTTTCCGAGTAGTTTTTATACGCTATCAATCAGTTTTTTCAACCTGGAATATAGGTTTTTCAGGTGCTATCCATTCTCAAGTATACATTTTCATGTTCAACAGACATGCTTAATGCAGAAAAAAAGATAATATAACAGCAATAATAGTAACATTAAAACTAATATTATTTTGTTACTCTTGCAGTTACGCAGCTGAAAATGTTTAATTGAGAATTGATAGCATCCTAAAATCTGATATCCCGGGTTTACAAAACTGATTAATACACTGTAAAAACAACTCGGAAACGTTTCTGGAAACCAATGGCAGCAAAAGAAACTTTGCTTTTATAAATACTTTTTTAATTCCCGAAAAGCTATGGATATCTGAGGTTTCTAAAGATAAAAAACGTTTTTCGCATCTATAGGTAACTTGAAAAAGGTTGTTATATTTTTTCATAGGCGGTTATATTACAATTTCGTTGATTAAGAAACATTCGTCTTTTTAACACTTTCCGACATAGTTGAAAAGTGTTTTTGTCTGTCTGTCTATCTGTCTGCCATATGTCTGTCAGTCGTCTGTCCATGCTCTAATTCGCGGATCGTCATGCAACTGAGGCATGTTCGGTGAAGAAAATGAAGTGTGTAGCACTTATAGTTTTTTACAAGGACTCTCAAAAGAATTCCGTTACATTGCTGTCTATGGGGAAAAATCATTTGCGGTTTATTTTAATGATGTTACACAATTTCAAACATATTGAAATTGATATATATCACTGTTGTGCACGACAAGAGACTAATTATAGAATGTGATGTGCATATCACTTATAGTTCCTTTACAGGGATATTAAAAAGAATTCCGTTACATTACGGTCTATGAAGAAAAATCGTTTGCAGTTTATTTTAATAATGTTTCACTATTTCAAACATATTGAAGTTGATATATATCACTAAAGTGGATAACAAGAAGTTTACTATAGAATATTGTGTATATGTCTTTCATCGTTCATTTACAGGGACACACAAAATAATTAGGTTAAAGTACTGCTTATTAATAATAATTGCTGGGAATGCCTTTTCAGTTGCTGAACGCGTTTTTAAATTTAACTCATTTTTTTGTCTATTACTTGGTGTGTAAAAATGGTATAGATTGTATACAGGGCAGCACAAAAGCTCTATAGTACATTTCCGTTTATTGTCGGAAATTTCATAAGGGAAATTTTAAACTGTGCTACGCGTTTCCTAACTGAACTAAAATTTAGCATTCTATTTAGTATATATACAAATCTATACATCCTATACAGGGCTGAACAAAAGAGCTCGGATATTTTTCGAAATATTGTTGGTAATTCCTTAAATTAAATATTTAAATGTGTTATGCGTATTCAAAATTGTTTAGTTAGATATCAGCTTTCACCATACGGTAAAGATTTGCAAAATTATTTTGGAAGTGTTGGAGAGTGTTACATAATCTATGCTTGACGCATGATTTTCCGTTCTTGTTTTCTATAGTGTAGTCGAACGTAAACTGCATATTGCTATCACTGTGAAACAGATTTCTGTGCACAAATTGGAAGCAATGCAGATAAAGCATCGCAAACACCTTTAACCCCTTGGCGACGAGCGACACGTATACGTGACGCATAAGACGCTCAGAATCTTCGATTATTCCCGCCAGTTAATTTTTATTGTAAGCTTTGCCTTATTTAATGATAACATTGCGATTCGATTAGACGAAAATTTCTGTTTTTGAAAACTGGTGGTAAAAGATTAAAAATTCTGTAAAGGACGCTCGTCGCGAAGGGGGTTAAAGATATGGTGTGATTCATGCAAAAGACGATATCACAGAAAATGAAGCACACGGGAACAGAGACGAACAACATTGTAAAAAAAGACAAATGTTTCTTAATGAACAAAACTGTAATATAACCAGGAATGAAGATTTATAATCACACCTACCGAGCTGCCCATGGTCCCAAAAAGCATTCTTTATTATTAGAAATCATGTAAACCAATAAATTTTCGATATATATAGAAGTATGTATAAAAATGAAGTTTTGTGTGCTGCCACTGATTTTCGTGAACGTTTACGAGTAGTTCTTATTCTCTATTCACAATCTGAAATATAAAGTTCCGAGTTGCTATCAATTCTCAAGTAAACATTTTCATGTTCAACAAACATATTTTATATAGACAAACATGGTAATTTAACAGCATTAACATTAACATTATTATTGATATTATTTTGTTCCTTTTGCACGTATAAACGCAGTTACGCAGCTGAATATATTTAATTGAGTATTGAAAGCATTCTAAAATGTGATTTCCAGGTTGAGAAAACTGACTAGTACACTGTAAAAAGTGCTCGGTAACTTTTCCAAAATTAATGGCAACAAAAGAAACTTTGTTTTTATAAATGATTCTTTAAATCTCAAAAATATATGGGTTTCTGGGGTATATAAAGATAAAGATCGCTTTTCGCAGTCTACCGCAGTTTCGGATAACTTGAAGAAGGTTGTTATATCTTTTCGTTCGTGGGTTATATTGTATTTTTGCACAGTGAGGAACAATTGTCTTTTTTTTTACAATTTAGTTTAAACGCATGCTGCATAATGCTGTCTCGGTGATCTACAATTTCTCTGAACAAATTGGGACCGAAGCTGGTGTTCAGTAATTCATGTAGAGCATTCAAAGAAAAAGCATTGCAAAAACTTTTAGAAAATATAGAGTGATTCATGCAGAATACGACATCACAGAAAGTTAAGTAATGTATGACGCAGAAAAAGAGGAGAACTAGAAGCATTAGTGTGTAAAGTTGGATGCGAAAAACAAGCGGGAAAGTTTCTGAATAAAATGGTATGAAAGTGGGAAAAGAATTACGGGACGTTTTATGACTGATAGAATTCTTTGTAACTTAGAGGTGTAAAATAAAGTTGTCCCTAACAAGGGAATCATTTTTGGCGAATCTCGCACATAGCATTCAGACCTGGTGCCTTTTATCAGCCTACAGGCAAAAGTTAGCGAATCGGTAAAATTTGCTTGCAAATATTGTATTTATTGATATCACAGCAGCAGAACTTTCTGATGCAATATTTGAGATCTCTTATTGGGCTATTAACATATAAATTAGTTCCACCAAGTCCCGCAGTGGCGCAGACGATTAAGCTCGGTTCCCGTCAAGATCACCGAAAGTGAAGCAGCATCGACCATGGTCAGTGCTTGGGAGGATCACAACCTCTCTGCTGTGGAACCGTGTACGTTAATGGGAGCTGGTGCACGTAAAATCTGTTCGTGGCTCCAATGTCCTCCAAGTTTGAAAACGATACCTCTGGGGGTGCCAATACAGGTGCAGGTCTCTTATCTGGAATTGGTTCAAAATTAGGAGACCAGCTCTAGAAATCCAACCTCTCTTGAGGTTCTGGCACCCCTTCTTTCAGAGAAGTACCATGCCACTTTCTCTGACACGACAACAACAACAACAACATATATATATATATATATATTTAAAGTACTTTGATATACAAATTAATTTTTACTGAGAATAAAATAGGGAACAAAATTACAAGCTCCTTCAAGAACCTATGAATTTCAATTTGGAAAAAGGCAACATTATAATTGCTTTTTTGGCACCGTGAAATTGGCTTTATTGGTTACCACAGGATTTTTCTTGGCAACTTTGGCCGAATGCCATAGTTGTTTGAATTCGACGCACCATATGTGGCGACTTAATTAGCTTTTGGCGTAAAATTAATATTACTTTAAAATTAAATGTAAGCAAAATATATAGGATACTGTTTTTGCGGACAAATTTTATCGGTTCTCAAACTTTGCCCATACGGCTATAAAATGCAAAAGGTCTCAATGGTAAGTGCCCGCTTCACTAAAAAAGTTTGCAGAATGATCGGCTGAGTTTAACTCTTGTGCTGGCAATGAACATGGCACGTAGTCCACAAAATTTTCTTTTGCCAACCATATTCTTTTTAAAGAGCACAGTATGTTCTATAATATATATTGTTTGATGTTAAGAAAAACAAGATACATTTTAAATCAAATGCTTTTTAACTGCAAATAAAACATAGTCATACTTAAATTTAAAATATAGAGTTTTAAATATAAGAAGAAAAAATATTAATTTTAAACGCATCTAGTTCAAAAATTTAAATTAACATATTTTCTCTTGAAAAAAGCTTTTGTTTTCATATTCAGCATGATCTTTTTCTATTCTAAGAATACGTGTTGTCCTGAATTTAAGATTATTTCATTTTTTTAAGACTTAAGAATTCGTGGCTCAAAAGACTTTGATAAGAGTAAAAAAATATTAATTCTACAGTAAATATCTTATGATTGTTTAAACAAATAAAAATATTTTTGACTTTTAATCCTTATATTTTGTTAATTTAGACGCTGACGGGAAAAATATTTTTTTCAATTAAACAAGATTGAAAAAAAAATGTAATTCCATGTGAAGTACAGATGTGTTTTTTAACTTTTAAAAGCTAGATAAAAATTTTTAAGTTAACAAAAATAATTATAAAAGCGCTTTATTTATTTACTGAAAAAGCTTTTGATAATGACTTTTTTTCTGAACAACAATATATATATATATATTTTTATTATTATTATTTATTTATTTTATTTATGTTTTTCAAGATAAACAAGACATTTCTTAAAGCTATAATGGTTGTTTAATTGCAGAAAAAGTTAAAAAGACAAATAAGTATCATTCATACTTTATCAGAAAACAAGACACGTTTTAAAGTTTATCTTGTTTTATTATAAGAAAAACAAGATACATTTTAAAGTAAACATTATTTCATCACCAGTGAAACATGGTATACCCTTAGACATTTTTAACGAAATCAATAGTTTCCGTCTCACATAGAAAAGAATATAAATGGCATACGCAGCTGTTTCAAAGAGTAAAGTTAACAGCCTTTCTCTTTATAGCAAGATGGAGCTTTTATTTTTATAAACTACATTAGCATGAATAAATTTTCGTGAATGTATATACATATATATTTTTTTTCAATTTTTCTACAAAAATCATTCCTAGCTGAAAAGCATTTTACTAATTTTTAATACAGGAAATATACTTCGACTACGGTGAAACTTGGTAAGAATGGAATCCAATGCACTACAGAAGATATTCTGTTTAGACAGATTTCCGCCTTAGAAGTTACAAGGCTACTTATGTCGCAATTGTTTCATTAAGGGGATGTTTGCGAAAACTAAGAAGTTGGAAATTCAGGCTCGTCTTCGAAACCCTATATCTCGTTCAAATATACATGCATCATTATATATTCGTTTATCCTAGTTTACAAAGAAATTTAATAATATTTCAAGATACAACAATCACTATTTGTGTTTAAAGATAAATTTTAAATAACAGTGTAAACAAACATATTTTCTCCTCGTTATAAACACTCGAAAACTGATTAAAAATCGGTACTTCTCTATTATCCCGTCAACCACTTTTCATAACAAAAAAACTATCACCAACCTGTAAGATTAAATGTCAAAAATGCAGTCCCATTTACTTGATGTCAGAAGCATTATACGTGTTTGTTATGTCATCAAGTGGTTTTTAATTCGACATTTGCGTGTATTTTTCATTATGTTTTACTGATTTATTAGTTATTTCATTAATTAAAATAACAATTGTGTCCTTAAATTCTTATATTTTATTTATTCACTTATTTTGATATTCCAATGGCAACGTTCTCCCGTTTATTTGACGTTACAGTTTGGCGATAGTTTTTTGTTATGAAAAGTGGACGACGGGATAATAGATAAGTACCAAAAAATCAAATGAAAATCTTACCTTGAAACTTTGTGTGATGATCCAAAATACTTTTATATACTGAACCTATTTTAATCTTTATTACATATTCTCAAAAAAAAAAAAAAGGTAAATTTCACTTATCTAAAATCTGCACATTTTTCTCATGCATATTCCCCATTTTTAAAAATATCCTAAGGTTTAAAAAGAAAATAGGTTAACAAGATGCAGTAACATTTACTCTATCATATTTTTAAATTACAGAGATGTACTTGCAACAGATTTTGCACAAAGTGAACTATTACAAGAAAAAATCACATTTTGATATTACCATTCACCAATCACACATCACCATTTCAATGGTATTTAAATGTTTGTTTACGTTTTTAAGCTGGTAATAATCAGTGTTAGAGAGTTAAAAGGTACATAAATTATATATATATATATATATATATATATATATATATATATATATATATATATATATATATGTAGATATGTAACCTTGATAATCTGCTCTATCGCTTAAGACAAAATTTGAAAAGTCAATTTTTTTAAGGTAATTTGACGTCCCTGTCCCCCTAAAATAAATAAGCTATTAGATTAAAATTGCGCAAACAGTTGCAAGTGATATAAAGCTTCCAATAAGGTTGAAATGTATGTATTCTGGATTTTTCCCAAGTTGACTCAACTTAAATTATGAAGACAAATATACCTATAATACAATGAAGCTAACAGCGCTTGAAGTTATTATGCCGCAGGTGGAATATTTTTTCTTTCTCCAGCAATTTTTACTTTCTTATATCTTTACAAGAAGAAAGTATTGGATTCATGAAAATTTTCAACTTCCGGTTTTCGACGGATTTATACGTTTTAGAAGGTTCTGAACACGATTTTATAGTTTGTAGAAAATGTCTGTCTGTGACTGTGTCTGTGACTCTGTGACCCTGTCTGTCTGTCTGTATGTGACGAAAATTTTGTGGGCGCTCTATCTCAAGAACTAATACTCGGAATTTAATAAAACTTCATATTCAGTTAGTCCCTGATATAAATGGGTGCTTATTAGTTTTTGGTAAAAATCGCCCAGCAGGTGGCGCTGCTATGCAGCATTTTTTGCGATTTCCGCAATAGCTCTATCTCAAAAACTAATGCTCGGAATTTAATAAAACTTTATATTCAGTTAGTCTCTGGTATAACTTGGTGCTGATTAGTTTTTGGTAAAAATCGCCCAGCAGGTGGCGCTGTTATGCAGCATTTTTCGCGATTTCCGCAATAGCCCTATCTCAAGAACTAATGCTCGGAAGTTAATAAAACTTTATATTCAGTTAGTCCCTGATATAAATTGGTGCTGATTAGTTTTTTAAAAATCGTCTAGCAGGTGGCGCTTCTATGCAGCATTTTGCAGGATTTACACGATTTTAGCGATAGTCATATCGCAAGAAAAAATGCACGGAATTTAATAAAACTTGAGTTTCAGTTAGACCTTGATATAATTTGGTGCTGATTATTTTTAGTGTAGGCGAAACCTGTGTGAGATAGAAGAAAGTTTTGGGATTGACACATCCGACTAGTTTTTTAATTGCTTTGGCAATCTATAAACAGATTGTTCGACAAAAAATAAACATAAAAAATGCAATAGTTATGCGATTTTGCAACCAAAATAGTTAGTTTTTTTTTTTTTTTAAGTTAATGTTACAAAACAGCAACTGATTTTCTTGAAAAAAGGAAAAAAAAAACGATCAAAATGTTGCTTAATACAACAGCAAATACATAAAAATAAATTATTCAAATGCATTCGCGGGATTGCTTAGAAAATAGCTATAAATATTGCATATAAATATCGTCTGTTTTTTTTTAAATTCATTTCGAAACTGAGTACATGCCTCCTTAATGCACAGTTCCGTTATATACAGGTTTTGCTTTCATAGGTTTTATAAAAATGTTATTTGTTATGTCAAAAATTGATGTCATTTAAGTATATATTTCAAGTACATACGGTATAAAGAAAATGAAGATTTGTCGAAAAATATAAAGTAAAAAATAAAAATTATACATCTGTTAACATTTATGGACAGAGAACTATTTTTAAGATAATGAAAAGGTTAGATTTTTTATTTACTGCAGTAGCTCATGATAATTATTATTTAATGTTACAGTAACAAAAACGTTTCGTAAGATTATCAATGTATTTCTTAAAATTATAGTGGTTGTTTTATTAAATAAACATAAGATAAGTAATATAAAAGACAGTATACCTTCTAATACGGAAACTTGTCTAAGACGAAAATTTTCATCAGTTTATTAGAAATTCAGATCTACTGCAAAGATAAACATTTTTAAGATATTGAAAATAGATCCTTATAGAGCGTTTCTGTTTATTGTAGAAATTTTTTATGGTATTTTATTTTAGAATAAAAACATTATTTTGTAAAACAAACAAGATATTTCTTAAATTAATCGTGGTTGTTGTAATATACGAAAGAGTTTGTTATAAGCAACTCTATATATATATAGCTGCCACCTTTTATATTTTCTTTCCTTCTACTAATTTTGACACAAACATATATCTGATTTATTCCCAAACTTTTGTCGGTTAAATAAAACAATGTTTTCCATTCAAAAATAGTGGTAGGAATAAAGCTTTTAGTTGGCAGCTGTGCATTTGTTTATGGTATCGAAGACAAGCCATATTTTAAAGTACACGAAATCCATATTAAAGTGTACGCTAATTCATCACCGGATAAAAACATAACAAAAAAATTAGTGGGATTTAACTATAAGGGAAAAAACAACATAAGTTTTAAACACATTTTCTTCGAAAACTAAAGCTAATAGGTTTAGCACACAGCAAAATAAAGTTTTTATTTCCATAATCAACATCACCTCCTCATATCAAAAATATTTATTTTGCCGAGGATTTTATTTTACAACATTATATTTTTGTCAAAATTTAATTTCTTTCTGAACAATAATGTCAATTAAAATATTTCTACAGAATATTCCCTTCAGTTCTTAATAGTTGTTAACTGAAAAGTTGATGATTTTCTAAAGGTTCCGTAGTTAAATTTGACTGATCCTTTATTACGTAAATACGTAGTGTCATTAGCATTTTTTTTTCTTCAAAAGGTTTTGAATATGCGCTTTAAGGAGACCTTCCTTGTAAGACCCGTACCCTATTTTTTGCAGTAATATTAACAAAAATGGATTTTTTTTCTCTCCTTAGAAAATGACATTTCGCTTGATTAAGAAAGGTTAAACGAAACTTCAATCCTTAGAGAATGTGTACAAATTTGGAAGGCACGTGCTTATTGATTATTCACTGTATAAAAATCTGCGTAATATTCCTGACGTTTACTGTGTAACATTCTGGGTTTTCTCGGAATTTTTCTGCTGATCCGAGAATACCAAGAAATCTGGTGTAACATCTTCCACAATGTTGTGTAACTTTTCGGAATACTTGAGAAAGTGGAATTTGCTGATCAATTGTGAAACGTTCCACATCTTTTGTGTGTAACATTCCTTAGTTTTCTCAGGTGTACTTTTGAACTTTCGTGTAACTTTTCGGAATCATTATAAAAGAGCGATTGGTGATCTGTGTAAAGTTCCATATGTTTTGTGTTTAACTGACTTGTGTAAGCTTCCTGGCATTTCTTTGGTGAAATTCCTGGGAAATCCCGTGGCAGAATAGCTGGCACGGGTTTTCTGAGGAACTTTACACCAATTTTTTTACAGTGTTTTATAGTTACTTGGAAAACCTTTATCCGCTTTCAGGACGGTAATCATTTAACAAAAGTTTAGGTTTACCAAAATATGATTTTTTTTCTTCTATAAAAGTGACACTTCATTCATTTAAGAACCCATATACAAAACTTCAGACTTTGGACAGTTTATATAAATTTAGGGGATACGTGTTACTTTGATAAAACTGATAAACAAAAATTAAGTTTTTATTTTTTTCTTAAATGTAAAGCTAATATTCCAATTATATACACTCTTGAGTAAATAAAAATGATACTAGAAATTTTTACTTGGTTCTTATTTTTATTAAACGAAGGATATGTATTTATAGGTTATTACGATATATCACAATTTACGGGATCGTAAAATAATGCATAATAATAATACATCAATGTTAAATTTACCAGCAGTATGCTTGTACACAATTTATACACATTTCCCACATATTTTACACACATTTTACGCAGCTGAACACAATTTCAGTATATTAATTTGAGTACATTAGTACCTATTTTTGCGTTTATATTTATGTTCAGTATCTTCTCTCTTGATGAATCAACAGTAATCTGCAAGCATTGCTGCAATACATTGCGATCAATAACGAAACTCCATAGCAGAAATTTGTTGGTGAAATCGTTCACCATGCTCGTCGCTAATTGCTACCATATTATCTGGGAAAATGTCAGTGTGGGAGTACAAGAAATGAAGCTTTAATAACAGCTGACAATTTAGCTTTTTAAAATTGTTTACCATATTTTGAACTATACATGTGTAATTTGTAGCTTTGTTATTCCCTAAGAAATTATGCACAACGTCCTTGAATGAAAGTCATGCGTCTTTTTCTACTGTCGTAAGAATATGTTCAAACTGGACATTTTTCATAATTTTCCGAATGTCTGGGCCTACAAATACGCCTTCCTTTATTTTGGCATCCGATATTGATGGGAACAAGTTTCGGATAAACGCAAATGCTTTACCGTCCCGATTAAGAGCTTTCACAAAAACTTTTAACAATCCCAACTTGATATGGAGTGATGGGAGTAATATGTCCACTGATGCTACAAGAGGTTGGTTAATTACATTTTATCACCAGGTTCTAGAGACTTTAGAGAAGGCCACGTTTGTACACAATAAGGTTTATCCTTTGCACGACTGTCCCATTCGCATAAAAAGTATGAATATTTCGTGTAACCTTGCTGCATTCCCAGCAGAATAGAAATTACTTTCAAGTCAGCAAATTTTTCCACTTAAAATTATTGTACTTCAACACAAGTAATAGTTTCTCTTCCCCCTGAAGTATCCTACAGGAATATAGTTATATGTATTTCCAATGTGAAGGAGTAATGCTTTTAGACTCACTTTAGAAGCATCAATAAAAAGTCTCCCTTTCTCTGGTTTATGGCATAGATCTAAAGATACCATTAGGCTTGGAATGTCGTTGCAAAAGTATATTTCACCATCTTTTTCATAAAAACGTATAAAGTCTTTATGCCTGTCACGGTATATAGAAATACGTACATCACTAGTCAACACATTCCACTCCTGAAGTTTCGATCCTAGAAATTCGGCTTTATTCTTGCTTAATCCCAAATCACGTAGAAAAGTCATTCAATTCTACTTGCGTTATCATATGAGGCTTCAAATATTTCTGTGGTGGAACGCAATCTGTTTCTGTTTCACTTTCATGACTACAAGATGGCATGCATTCTTCATCAACTGAAAGACCATAGTTTACAGGCAGCTGTCGCACAGGAAGCACGTCACTGTGAGGTACTGGCCTCATAGCAGAATCGATGTTGGGATACTGAATATGCTTCTGCTTCTTAAAATTAATTCCTTTTGCTGTTGGAGTCATACAAAAATATCAATCTTCTAAATGATCTTTAGGTTCTCTTCAAATCATTGGTATGATGAAAGGCATTGAAGTCATTTTCCCCTTAATCCACTCTCAAAGTCGGGTAAAACAGCGCAAACAACAAAAGTGTGGTAACCATGGCTTATCCTGATCGCCAATTTCGCATCCAAAAAATTTTTTATAGGCAATTTTAATTAAAGATGTTTCTTCTGCGAGTAGTGCCCATAAATTCGCCACAAATATTGTAAAAACTATCACTGGCATTAACACACTTATTATGAGACATTTTAAAAGCACCTGTTCATCAGCTAATTAAATGATACAATGATCAATTTTTTATAAAGGACAAAGAAAAATATTCATGCTACCATAACGTATGACGTAAACATCATATTGCGCTTAGATACATTATAAGTAGCAGATATGTGTTCACTTTCTGGATCATTAGACTGTAGAAACAAAGTACTTTAAAGGGAAATAAAATAACATAATAACATATATTTAAACACAAATATCTCCAAAACGGAAACCAATTTCACCTTTTTGTGAATATTTCCTAAATTCCCAAGGGTATGGTTACTTAAATCTGCTAAAATTTTCCAAGAAAAAATTTCTTGTTTATCAGTGTAATTGGTCATTTTCGACTTTCTTCGCCAAATTTCGAACCCTATAAAGTCGTTGAGCCAGAAGCTCGTGTGGTTTTATGTCAACGGACTTGGTAAACTATACACTTTTGGATTCACCACAACATCAGCATGACATTAATTCATGATACTTTCAAAACCTGGGTAGCTAATGGGCGCCATATTAGAAAAAGGCGCCGATAAACAGAGTGATCGGAAAGCTTTTCTTAGTTTTGCATGCTATTAAGTTAATAAGTATAAAAACTATCAACATACGGTTTTTCGCATCTTAAAGAGATACCTCCCAAGTATAATGATATAAAGCTACAGTTTTGCAGTTATCCATTTCAATTCTTTTTTCAACAATAATGGTCACCAAAAATGAGGAATGGCAACCTTTTCGTCCGAAACAACAGAACTTTCCACCATAATTCTCAAACTAATACGTAGAACGATATGGTATATACTAAAATCTGCCCTAAAAATTATCTATCTGACAGTCTAAGTTACATCAAAATCCATTCAGCAGAACTCGAGTTATAAGCACTTGGATCGAAATTTCTGTTTATATTTTATGCATATAGTAGATTTAATGTAATTTGTTCTTTATTTATTTCTGGCCGAAAGCGGTCTTTGTAGTGTTTAATTTCTTTTTTGCTCTTCTTGAATCTATCTATTTTTTTCTAATGTAATTGTTCTGAACTTTGGCTACGGTCATAAATCTAAGATCCACATTGATCTTACTAGAGGTCCGGTGACCATGACTCCAGGGACGCTGATTAATGAACTCCTTCTTAGTTTCATGTTATAGTTGATTATGCTGATTAAAATGATTCCTAAAATCAATTGTCTGCTTTAGACATAAGATTCATTCGAAATGAATTTTTCCAAATGAGCGAAAAAATACACATGCCGGGAGTAGAATCCAAGACATTTTGACTTAAATTGCCAACGCTGTACGTCGCATGATATTCAACCTATAGTTCGAATGATATCTTTACCAAAGTTTGAGTTTAAAATAATAAAGTATATGTTTCATTGTACGAAAGTATAAAAAATAGAATATATATTTTATCACAAAACAAGACAAGCTTAAAAATGTATCCTGTTTTTATTGTAAGATTAGCATGAAACATTTTAAATTAAACGTTGTTTCATTCAAGTAAAGCGTGATACATGATACAATCATAATTTTTTTTTAATAAAAAAGGAACAGTTTTAGTTTAACCCATTCCCATCATTAATACAATTATGCAGCAATTCAGGAATTTCTTTTTTATTCAGAAATTTACCAGAATTTCTGGATAGTTGACTGATGTTTTGTGACTACATAAAGTAAAAATTATTTTTTCCGAATTTCTGGAATCAATTCAGAGTTTCTGAATGAAGAAGAAATTCCTGAAATGCACGCGAATGATGCTAATAGGATAAGAAAGAAAATACGAGGTGTTTTCGAAAATTAAAGATACACCTCAGACAGCAGGAAAGAAAAGTTTTAATGAGCGTGTTGGCAACGCATATTGTAACCTTGAACATTTGACCTTTCGCGTTATTTGTACGGTGAGTCTGTTTCGTGTAGCAAGTGATTTTAATGGTTGTGTCAATTCAGAATCCCACCAAATGTGAAGTACGCCCCGTCATATGTTTTCTTTATGCAAAAGGGAAGCGTCCAGTGGATATTCACAAATAAATTGTTTCCGTCTATGGGAACGTGTAGAATCGACAAAATGTAACGAAATGGTGTTGTGCTTTCTCTGGACGTAGTTCATGAAGAATCCAGAGCAGGTAGGCCACCTTACAACCCGGACCTTGCACCCAGCGACTACCACTCATTCCTTTAGCTAAAGAAACATCTCGGAGGGCAAAATTTCCACGACGCTGTTAAGATCAAAATCGAAGCTGAAATGTGGTTTCGATAACAGGCGGTTAATTTCTGTGACTGTGGAATGCAAAATCTTGTACCAAATGTTTGCACAATGACGGCAACTATGTCCAAAAATAGGGCATATACAAGTAAGTAATTTGTTATCGACATTTTATAAATTAAAATTTTTTGATTAATTATGCGCCATTGTATCTTTACTTTTCGAAAAACCCTCGTAATACAAATTTTAAACGCATATCTTCCGAAAACTAAACTTAAAATGTTTCCTCTTTATGGCAAAATAATGCCTTAGTTTACATAATCAACCCCACTTTTTCTTATTACCAGAAAACAAATATTTTGTCATTTAATTTACATAATTTTATTTTTTTATGTTAGGAGAATTCCTGGTTGAAAAGCCTTTTAATAGTTTTAAATTAAAGAAGTAAGTCAACAAAATACCCACACCAATCGGTTAACATACAATTTCTGCTACGTAAATATATTAATTAAATGGGGAATAAAGAAAATCGTACTTCGCCAAAACATTAAAAAAAAAATCAGATGTAATTCTTTCCAATTTTATAGCTAAATAATTGTTTTCTAAATGAAGAAACAACGTCAGAATATAAATTTTTCTTTATTTCGGAAGCTCATGATGGTTAGTACTTGTTTCAAAATTGCCGAAATTCTTTGTAAGGTAACAATAATTCTTAAATTAATCGTCGTTGTTTCATTGTACAAAAAGTTAGAAAAAAAAGTGTTCATATTTTATCAGAAAACAAGACAGATTTTAAAGTATATCTTGATTTATTATAAGAAAATCCAGGTAAATTCGAAAATAAACGCAGTTTTATTGATAATAAAAGAGAGTAATTTTTTAAAAACTTTTTTAAGAAAACAATAAAGTTTTACTGCAAGTACGAAAAGAGCATAAATTATAATCGCAGCTGTTTCAAAAAGTAAAATTAACATATATTCTCTTGAATTTTTCTTTTAGTAATCAACACAAGTCTTTCTTATCCTAAATGAATATTTTCTCGTAAATTTTACTTTACACGACTCTTTTATGATAGAAGATTTCACAGCTTAAAAGCCATTTTATATATAAATTTTTTAATTTTTCTACTAGAAAAGTTAGTAAATTATTATTTTTTCTTAACTTAGAAGATGAAGTGAGGAAATTTTTTTTAATTAAATGAGGATGAAGCATAAACTATCTCCATGAAAAGTATAAGATTAGATATAGATAATAATTGTTAACTTTTATAGGAGAGAATAAAAATTTAAGGTGAATAAGATAAACATAATACTACTTTTACCAATTGCAAAAGTTGACGCTTGTTACAATTTTTTTAAATAGCCACAAAAATTTTTGCAATATAAATGTTTTAAAGTTTTTTGAATTAACCATGTTTTTTTTTCCATAACAATAATTTTAAACAAAACAAGAAAACATAGTTCTTCCATTTAAAGTATAACGAAATAATACATTCTTACATTGCTTAAAAAGGATTCAATAGAGTTTTATTATAAGAGAGGAAAGTGTATAATATTAGAAGCCGTTGTTTCAATAAAAGTTAACATTCATTTCTTTCACATTAAAATTATTTTTTTTTTTTTTCGTAATCAACATCTGTGATTACTCGCACTTATACTAAATGAATATTTGTCGTAAATTTTAATTCACAAGATTTTTTTCGGAAAAACAAAATTTGATGTAATGTTTATTGATAATTATTATTAAGCATTATTATTTATTAACTCAGCAGATTATTACATAAAGAAACACATTTTTAAATTAAATAGATATATAATAATGAAGATAGATGTTTGACTGTCTATGTGTCTGTGTGTCTGTGAACTGTGTTCTGAAAAGGCCGCTGTGCATAGAGCAAGAATATTTTGCAAGAATGTGTCTAAAGTTATGCTCGAAGGGATCTTTTGGGATTATTTTATTTTATTTATTTTTTCATTTTAATTTCTATGCGATTTGTAGTGTTTTATGGCGATTCCACCACATTAAAAAAAAAGGAATTCGATTTAAATTTTTTATTCCAACACAGTAAATTTTGTCTTTCAATAAAGTTTATTCTGAATTCACAGAACGATTTTTGAAATTTTCAGAATTTTTTATGCAATTTTTAGAGTTGGTACGAATTTGTTTTACATTCGTAAATGGAATCACGTTTCAATCCTTTAGAACTATATAGTAAACATTGTCCTCTGCAATTTTTGAAATTTTACCGATTTTTGGCATTTTTCTGCTTTTCGAGGTGAATTTTTGACAGTCTTAAAAGGAACCCAGTTTCGTACTTCTAGCCTAATGTAGTAAATATAATCCTCTGGGATATTTCACAGAAATATTAACCTCATCCGACTAATTTATCACCAGAAAAAACACTTTCATTTCCTTTTTGCGAAACGGAAAGAAAGAAAGACCTTGAAAATGTTTCAAAGTGATCAACATTTCTTTCGACTCATAATAAATTGCTTAGTGAGATTTATGACCCTACTCAACTCTAGATAAATGTTTCAAGAGATCTACTAAATTAATAAACTGTTATTATGCGAAATAGACTAAAAAACATTTGTACAATAATTATAAACATTGTTATACTGATTACACTCTTACGTTCAGACCCTGCAATATGTGTTTTTTCTTCTGACGTATGAGTAATTCCAATGATGCAATCATGAACTATAAACTCATTCTTTATGACTTTAATTTAGCAGTCCTCTCCAAAATGTAAACGCGTAAACAACTAGAGCGAATAAGCTCTAAAATGTCATATGAATATAATCTAAACCTAATTGTTAAATGTTAACGTTATTGTAATGTCCATCTGTTCTAATTTAGTGAATTAAATAATCAAGAATGTGTTTTAAAAGAAGTTTAATTATTTGCAGTCAAAGCCTAATTAAATACTTAGTTTTTCAGTGAAGTGTTCCATATGATCGATTTACCGATCCCTTGAATTTACGTGGATTATGTTACACTTTAATGGATACACAATTGGAGATTAAATCATGAGATGCACCTTCAGAAAAGGTAAGAAAATTTATCTTATCCTTTTAATCTTCTTGAGATAAAAACAGCGCTCGATCGGTGATATCGAACTCCTCCTTCAATGATTATTGAGACTGAAAAATTGTCTCAGAAGGAAGGTGTGAATTAAAAACTGAAAAACTGAAAAACATTTTAAAACTCATTTAGAAAGCACATAGAACTAATTTCAAAAGAAAGAAAATAAATATAAGAATCTTTAAAGAAATAATTAAATAAAACTTAATAAAAACAATAAAGAAAAATTAATCGAAGAAATGGCTTTCTCAAAAGAAACACAGATAATTGAAAAGTTAAACCAAAATAACTATTCTATATGGAAGTTTAAGGTCCAAATGTTATTAATCAAAGAGGATTTATCTGAATTAATAACAGAAGAACCACCAAATCCAATAACACCTGAATGGCAAAAAAGGGACAAGAAAGCAAGGGCAATAATTAACTTAAGTCTTGAGGACTCACAAATCGTTCATATAAGAAATTTAACCACGTCAAAGGAAACATGGGACACATTAAAAAATATTCACGAAAGAGGCAATCTGTCAAGCAAACTTTATTTGCTTAGAAAATTATATGGAGCTAAATTACAAGAACATGGCAATATGCAACGTCACATAACAAACATTCTTGAAACCATCGACAAACTCTCCGCAATTGGAGAAAATATAAGTGAATCGCACATATCAGCACTATTACTGTGCTCACTTCCACCTAGTTACAACACACTCATAACGGCTCTGGAAGCCAGGCCGGAAAATGAATTAACACCAGATTATATTAAAAATAAACTTGTCGACGAATATACTAAACGAGTAGAAAACTCGGAACCAACCGAAAATTCGGCAAAAGCGTTTAAAACACAGAAAAAGTACGTAAATAATGATTACAAAAATCATAATAAATATTGCACGTATTGCAAACAAAATAATCATAACTATAAAGAATGCTGGCACTTAAAAAACAGAAATTCATAAAAAGCTACACCGAATAAACAAACATTTAAACCAAAGAAGTTTACATCGTCGCTCTGCTTCGAAAACACAATCGGTGATAGTGAAAATGATAGGTACGAAACGAAAGAAAAAAAAAATAAAAACGTACAAATAAATCATAACAAAAATCAAGATGCAGCATTTATAATCGACTTTAATTTAGCAGTCCTCTCCAAAATGTAAACGCGTAAACAACTAGAGCGAATACGCTCTAAAATGTAATATGAATATAATCTAAACCTAATTGTTAAATGTTAACGTTATTGTAATGTCCATCTGTTCTAATTTAGTGAATTAAATAATCAAGAATGTGTTTTAAAAGAAGTTTAATTATTTGCAGTCAAAGCCTAATTAAATACTTAGTTTTTCAGTGAAGTGTTCCATATGATCGATTTACCGATCCCTTGAATTTACGTGGATTATCTTACACTTTAATGGATACACAATTGGAGATTAAATCATGAGATGCACCTTCAGAAAAGGTAAGAAAATTTAACTTATCCTTTTAATCTTCTTGAGATAAAAACAGCGCTCGAACGGTGATATCGAACTCCTCCTTCATATTTCACATTTTAGCGATTTTTATGCGATTTTTTGGGCTTCTTTTTTTTGCGTTTCGCGATGATTTTACCACATGAGTAAGAAAAATTCAATTTCTATTTTTGGTCTTAATGAAGCAGGTGCAATCCCAAATGAATACTCCGTGTTATTATAACTGTAACTTTGGCCTCGACATTTTGATACGTTGCATTTTCTATTTGTTGATATTTTTGAACTGTGACTTACGTTATGAAAAATGTTTGTTGAAGAGGGATTTTCATGTAAATCCGAAACGTCCAATTTTAATATGTTTTTAATGTTTTTTTGAAAGTGTAATGTAATGTCTGTAATTTTAGTGATTTTAATATAAATTTATGCACTTATATCACCGTTTTATCAGTGCCCCAACAGCAGCTGCATAAGATTCTTTGGGTTGCTGTCTCAGCCACATTAGGACTTCCAGTTGAACCTTTTCATCATCTGTGAACATCATCTTGCTTCCAAGATGGTTTTTTAGTGGACTAAACAGATGAAAATCGCTTCAGACTAATTCGAAGCTGTATAGTGGATGTTGAAGAAGTTGCAAGATGATGTTCACAGATGATCACAAGGTTCAACTTGAAGTCCTAATGTGGCTGAGACAGCAACCTAAAGAATGTTATACAGCTGGTGTTGGGGCACTGATAAAACGGTGATATAAGCGCATAAATGTCGGTGGAGAATATGTTGAGAAATAAAAATAGTTTTGAAGTGAATATCATTGTAAGTTATTATTTAATTATCTTTTGTGACTTACTTAATAACTTTCCCTCGTATAACTATCTACCCTGAAAGTAAATATTTCTTCCATAAAGTATAATACATCCTAGGCGGTAACTGTACTCTCACCTGATGATGACTGGTAATATTTAATTATCTTCGAATTAATAATTTAGTTGTTTTCTTTAATCGTTATAGTGACAAATGATTATTTAAATACATTTCATATTTACAGTGATTACATTATTGCTCATTTATATAGATACCCTCTACTTTTATAGAAAGAGAACTATTTTTATCATGGCAACAAAGAATCAGAATAAAGCTTTTAATATATTATAGAATCTTACGAAAAAAGTTCCCATTTCTACTTTGAAAAAAAAAATTCTGAAGGATACCACAAAAGATTTTATTCCTTCGAGATTAGCCCATTCCTTCGAAAATTATTTCTTGACACTATTTCCATTGTGACCATACAACTCAATGCTTTGTCATCTCGTATAGCATGAAAAATTACATTATATCTTTATACATTTATTATATTTGTTTGATCATCCCCTAACAACAACAAAAGCATATTTATATGAAAAAATAATAAATTATATAGTCAATTAAAGTTTTGAAATTTATGGAAACTGATACTTTCATATATGCAGAATGTCAGACGTTAATAGACGAAGAAATAACCAAATATTTTTCTACCTACACTAGCCTTTTCGTTTCAGATTATTTCGATGTTTAAGCGCGAAGTTCGAATACATATTTCTTAAATTCGTGTTTTATTAAGATTATTTTTATTTATTGATTGATTGCTTAAGTGTGGATTTCGTTGTGAAATATTAGCCGGAAATAAAAGCTGAACTATTTACATGATTTTAAGTGCAAACTGGGTAATTTTCCGTAATTGAACTATACGCTAAAAAGACAGATTTTTAAAAAATCATGTTTGAATATCATTTTAAAATCGATTAAAAATCTGTAAATTAAGATATAGTTTTCAGACAAATTGCATTTGAAAATACATTTTTCTTTTATTATTCGATGATGTAAAAACTTAAATTACGCAATTTTCAGAAAGAATTAAATTTTTAAAAAGAGAAATGGATTTTACTTAGATCGTTGCCACCGTCAATATGACATCCCTGTTACTCACAGACATATTTTTGCTTTATAATATAGACATATGAAATATAGATATATATTATAGTATAAAACAAATGCCTGAAAACATATTTGAAATTTATTGTTGAATTATGCTTTTTTATTATTTGCCTGGCGAGAAAACTTTCCCGAGGGAAATATCACGGTGCTATGTAGTGAAAACTCGTACGACGACACTCTGTTTAGCTCTCTAAGCATTTTACCCGTATTTTTTCGTTTCACATAAACAACTTAAATCGGCTCTAGATAAAAATATTTTAAACAAAATTGTCTTTTAAGATATATGTAAAATAAAGACACATGAAGTGTATTTTAGAAACAAACGGGGAAAGAAAATTTAAATTATTTTAAGTTTTACAAATATATGTATGAAAAAGCTGGAAAGCCCTCAGACGCTCAGAGGGTTAATAATTTAATTTTATGCAGGAAAAAAAAGTTACTGTAAAAGTGGATAGCTACAATTAATTGGCAAAATGTATTGTTGTTGCTTTCATATTCTATATAGTTGACATAGATGCTAAAAGCAGGATTCGTACTGTTTTAACTTTTGATCATCACTATTTTCAAATTCTAAGGGTCGCGTTATTTAATCGAAGCTTTTATCATTGTAAAAAAGCAAATATATCTTTTCCAAAATATTGGTACGAATCCTAAAAATATATTTTGGTAAGACTACCTCTTAATCTTGTGATAACCTTCAAAAGATTTAATTATTGTAGCATTAGATACTTTATCAGTTGAAGGCTGGAATACGTGATTTTATGTAGGTCAAAAATATTAAGAATAATAGTACTGTAATTATAACCCGGCCTTAATTTACAACAAAATAAGTACCAGAGCCCTGATATTCTGCAGTACTAAAAACGGTAGGATGTCCCCTATCCTTTCCTTCTTCATATTTGTATTTCCTACATTATTTACAAAATTTAAAGCATATATTTTTTTTATTTATAGGTATACAATCTATCAACTATTCATCTTTTTTGTTGCCACTACTACTCCGAACAGAAATCTTGACGTGATTTAATCGCAGAATTTCGCAATTAATTAAGGTCAATATTTCTAGTCATAAACAATTGTAACACAAACAGAATAGCTGACAGCTATGCATATATCTACTATATATATAAAACACGAACGGAAATTTCGTTCCGTTCCTTTATAACTCAAGTTCCGCTGAATGGATTTTGATGGAACATGCGCTGTTCGATAGATAATTTTTCAGGGAAGGTTTTAGTATGTAACATATTGTTCTACGTACGTCAGTTATAGAATTATGATAGAAAGTTCTGTTATTTTGGCCGAAAAGGTTACCATTGCTAATTTTTTGGCGACCATTATTGCTGCAGAAAGAATTGAAAAGGCTATACATCTCGAAAAATAAAAGAAAAAACTGTTGCTAATTTTATTTTAAAAAAAGGGAAAAAGAAAGGAAAAAAATAAAAGAAAATTTTCATGAGAGATAATATTATAAAACGAAAATATTTAATTTAAACATGATTGGGAAAGTTTGTAATGCTTAAAATTTTATTCAAGGGGCAAGATTGCTATTGAAGCAAAATTTGGCGATTTATCTTTGTTTTTGGCGATTTTGATTTTACTTTTGACCCCAAACAATTTGATTTTAAGCCAAAAGGTGTTTTTTTACTTGCAGAAAGAATTGAAATGGCTATACATTTGGAAAAATAAAAGAAAAAACTGTTACTAATTTTATTTTAAAAAAAGAAAGAAAAGAAAAAAAAAAAGATAAACAGTTTTGATGAGAGATTTTAAGCCAAAAGGTGTTTTTTCAAGTGTACGACAGCATTTTTGCAGTATTTTTTTTTTGGTACTTTTCGGTTAGCCGGACGCCAGTGATAGATATATACATGTATATATACACACACATATATATACACATATAGCTACACAAATACATACAGGGTGTCCATAATTAAACGACCCTACTTTAAAGTTGTCTACAGACGAAACTATTGGTCAGAAAGTAGTGAAATTTTGCGAAGGACATAATGAAGGAATGGGGATTTGTTTACGCGAAAAAAAATTTAGTTCAAAATTTCGCTTCCAAAGGGCGTTTTTTTAATGAATTACACATTTAGCATACATTTACGATAGGTTAGGAATTTAATTTCAACAAAACATCTTGAACAAAATTTTTTTCGCGACATGTTTTTAGCATTTCCCAGAAAACACTGCGGTCAACTGTGGAACATGCTATCTTACGATTCCAGATGGTAGCTGAAAATGATAGCCGTCATGTGGAACATGTTTTGTTGCCATAAAGTATGTAAACTATCGTAAATGTATGCAAAATGTGTTATTCGATAAAAAATGCCCTCTGTCGGCGAAATTTTGAACTAAAATTTTTTTCGCTTTAACAAATTCCCATTCCTTCACAAAATTTCACAACTTTCCGACCAATAGTTTCGTCTGTAGACAATTTTAAAGTAGGATCGTTTAATTATGGACACCCTGTATACATACATACATATATATATACGCTTATATGTATGAATATATACATGTATATATTTATATATGTGCATATATCACTGGCGCCCGGCTAACCGAAAAGTACCTTTTTTTAATTCAAATGTAAACTATATTAATGGCAATATACTTCTATTTACTTCTACATATATGAAATTTCTTTCCGGCTGCTGATAACTCAAGTTCTGCCGAATGGATTTTCGTAGAACTTAAACTCTAAGATAATTTTTCAGGGACGGTTTTATTGTATAATATATCATTTTACGTAGCTTAATTATAGAATTATTATGGGAAGTTCTACAATCAGATCAATTCGATTATGAAAGATTAGCCTTTTTAAAAGATTTTGCCGAATGGATTTCGATGGTGCCTACACTGTTAGATAAATTTCTAGGGGAAGTTTTATTATATAACATATCATTCTAGGTGGCTTAGTTCTAGAATTATAGGGGGAAATTCGAAAATTGGGTGACTATTTTTTTATCAAATATTAGCCTTTTCAATATTTGATTCCGATTATGAAAGATTAGCCTCCTGAATAAGTTCTACAGGACGGATTTTGGTGAGAATTATATTGTTAGTTAGTTAGATGATATTTCAGGAATGGTTATAGTGTACTACATGTTGTTCTGCGTTGCTTAGTCAAACAGTTACGTGTGAAGGTTATATAGTCAGGTGAGCCCGATTCTGAAAGATCAGCCTTTTTGAAAGTTTTTACTGGGCGTATTTTTTGCGACTTGCATTGTTAAGTAGATAATTTGTAAGGATGGTTTTAGTATAATTCATATCGTTCTGTTAGTTTTAGAACTATGTGGAAAAGTTCTGTAATCAGATGAACCCGATTATCAAGAATTAGCGTTTCTAAAAACTTCTACTGAATGGATTTTGTTAGATAATTTGTTTGCATTGTTAGTTCGATAATTTTTAGTGATGGTTTTAGTATATTGTATATAGTTTTATCATTCTTTAGAAACCCTAACTGTAAATGACCAAATGAAAGAGTTGGTCCTTAACAGCTGAAATTTTGACTGCACATTAGAAAATATAATAGCGGAATCACGTCATTTTTCAGTAATGTGGAAGGATATTCCACGTAAATATACAGATTGCTTTCAAATACAAGGTCAAATTAACCGATATATTTCGTTTGATTCAAGGTTCTTTTGTAGAAACCCAGCAGCGCAGCGGGCGTAGCTTGCTAGTATATAATAAAATCTGATGAGTGAACAAATAGTAAAAACATTAATAAGGGGAATTTTCTAAAAATCTTACTCGCCAAGGATTCCTTTTTAAAACTTTCCAACCTAGTTGAAAAGTGTTTATGACTTCGGTTTGTCCAGCCGTCTGCCGTCTGGCCGTTTGGCCGTGCTCTAACTCGCGTAAACATGCTCGGATCGCTGTGAAATTTTTGTATGTTATTGTCATTTACTATAGAATGTTCCCTATTTCAACTGAAGTGTGTAGCACTTATAGTTTTTTTTAACAGGTACAGTCAAAAATATTCCGTTACATTACAGTCAATGGGAAATAATCGTTTCAAGTGCATTTTGATGATGTTACGCCATTTGAAACATGATTGAATTGATATATGATTATGAAGAGCATTAAAACATGCTTTTTGTAGAATATGGGGTGCAAAGCATTAATTATTCATTTACATGGTCAAACAAAATAATTCTGTTACACATTGTTCTATGGGAAAATCGTTTGCAGTGTAATTTAGCGATATTTCACTATTTCAAACATAATGAAAATTATATGCATTACTGAGGTGCACTATAAATTGCTCTCTTTAAATTGTGGCGTGCATTGTGTTTATTTACAGGGACACACAAAAGATATCGGTTGCGGTACATGTGCAATATTTCCAGTCTGTCTGATAAATGCCTTTTCAATTTCGGTTTGCGTCTTTACGTTTAACTAATTTCTTTCACAGTACGTGTGTGTTTATAAACGCGGTTGTTCATATACAGGGCTACACAAGGGAATCCGTAAGTATTACAGACTACGGGAGTGAAGTGCCTATAAGGGTAGTTTTTAATTGTGTTACGCATTTTCCTGCTGAACTATATTTAGTAGACTAATAGAAGTGGGTGGAATATAATAAATTCATATAGAGGGCTGCGCAAAGAATAAGATACATTGTCGTTTACGGTTGGTAATTGCTGCGAGTGAGTTTTAAGTTGCCTTTTACCTTAATATGTGGTGTGTACAAAAGTCTTCAGATAATATACAGGGCTGTACAAAAGATTTAGAGTGCATATCCATCAATAGGCGAAAATTGCTAAATGTGAATATTCTAATAGAACAAAATTTTATCATGGTATATATCCACATCTAATGATCATATACAGGGCTGCACAAAATAATTCAACTAATTTTTTGACACTGGTAGGTAATTTCGAAAACTGTATTTTTCAATGTGTTATATGTTTTCTAAACTGTTTGATTTACATATCTTCTTTCACCTTATTAAACGGTGAAGTTTCGTTACAGTTTTCTGGCTTTGTTGGAAATTGTTTCATAATATATGCTTGACGCATGATTTTTCGCTCTTTTTTTTTATCAACCAGCAATATGCAACATACAGTCCCTGTGACTTCTTGCTAGTATTTGAATATTCACTGAAAATAAAGACGGTAAGCCCCGGCGCAAATTAGGAATTGATATTAACATGAAATGTTTAACTCGTTTTTCCTAAAACTAAACTCTTCAAATCAGTGACAATGATTATTTAAAACTATTGAATCCATTCATTTCTAATTTTAAACTCGTTCCGATAATAATTACGTAGAAACTGGATGAAGAATTATTTTGGTGCTTTTTTTAAAAAAAATAAGTCTTCTGTTAAGATATAAATAGATTATAAATTCTTTCATCTAGTCTGAAAATCAGTCTGTAAATTCTGCCATATTTAATTAAAAAACTTTTTATTTACTTTCAGATTAGTACAAAAAAAAATCAGAAAAGTGGCAATAATTTTAATTAAAAATAATTAATAATATCTCAAAGTTCTGTTTAAGTATTATTTTGTATTATAAAATAAAAATACGAAGAAAAACTTTAATTGCTCGAGGAAAAAAGATATGAAAAATACAATTTTTCTTACCACATAAAATAATGTAACCCTTTGATTATTTCGTTGGGCAAAACATTTACAAATAAGTAATGTTCATAATTTATCGGAAAAGAAAAGATCGCCTTTAAAAGTATATCGTATTTTATTTTATGAAAAATAATGGAAATATGAAATTATACATTGTTTCATTACAAATAAAACAAAATTCATTCTTAGCTTATTTTAATGAAATCAGTAGAATTTCCATATAAAGAAGGAAAAACACTGATCATAACGCAGCTGTTTCAAAAGCTAAAGTTATCATCTTTCCTCTTTAGTACAAGACGAAGCTTTTTTTTTATAATTAAGATCAATCTATTTTATTATAGATAAATAATTTATCTTGAATTTTGTTTTACTTGTGTCTTTATTATCTCAAGAGTGCCCTCTGCAGTTTATATCGTAATTAAACAAAAAGAAAAATATTTTTATTAATTGTTAACTTATATGTTAATGTGAGATAAATGCGTTTTTTTTAATTAAATGGAGATTAAATAAAACTGTAACTTATTGAAGAAAAAAATGCAGGCACAGAAATTTATTACGCTTTTATAGATTTATTTTTAAGGTGAAATAAAAGAATCAGAATATGTACTTTTGTTGTTTGTAGATGATTGTAGTAGCTAGTACGAGGTGTTTTTGAAAAGTAAAGATACACCTCAGACAGCAGGAAAGAAAAATTTTAATGAGCTAGTTGGCAACACATATTGTAACCTTGAACATTTGGCATTTCCCTCGCATGTATTCGTTATTATTAAAATGCACGAAAATCATTCGCCCTTAAATTGCAAACATTCTACGTCGTATGATACTCTCCCTATAGTTTGAATGTTATCTTTACCAAAGTATGAGTTTAAAATAAGAAAGTAGAAGTTTCATTGTACGTAATGTAAAAATTTAGCATATATATTTTATCACAAAACAACACACCTTTTAAATTTTATCCTGTTTTTATTGCAAGATAAACATGAAACATTTTAAATTAAACGTTGTTTCGTTCAAGTTAAATGTGACACAATCATAATTTTTTTTTTAAATAAAAAAGCAACAGTTTTATTTTAACCCATTTCCATCATTAAAGCAATTATGCAGCAACTCAGGAATTTCTTTTTTATTCAGAATTTGTGAATTACGTTCCGTCATACGCTTTCTTCATGAAAAAGGGAAGCGTCCAATGGATATTTACAAAGAAATTGTTTCCGTCTATGGGAACATTATGAATCGACAAAATAAAACGAAATGGTGCTGTGCTTTCTCTGGACGCAGAACTAATGTTCATGAAGAATACGGAACAGATAGGCCACTTTACAACCCGGACCTTGCACCCAGCGACTACCACTCATTCCTTTAGCTAAAGAAACATCTCGGAGGGCAAAATTTCCACGACGATAATGAGATCAAAATCGAAGCTGAAATGTGGTTTCGACAACAGGCGGTGGATTTCAATGAGTGTGGGATACAAAATCTTGTACTCAAACTTAACAAATGCTTGGACAATGACGAAAACTATGTCGACAAATAAGGCATATACCAAGAAATAAGTAATTTGTAATGAATAAAATAAGTTGTAACTGGTGTGAAACACTAAGAACTAAAATAACTTCTTAAAACACCATCAAAAAGTTAAAATGCGCTAGGCCTTTCGAAAGATCTGAGTCTTTCTTCGTCAGGCACAAAAAGACGTGCGTCTACTATGAAAGCAGCAGCAAGATTGAAATGAGAGGTAAGGGAGAGGAAACAAGCTGATGCAACAGCCAATAGGAAAGTAGAAATCAACAATTTTGAATTCAAAACTGCTCATCAAAATAAGCTTGATAATAAGTTTTCTTCATTGTGCAATAAGCAAAAGAAGTCTCAATTTTCAAATAAGAATCTATCGAATGAGAACTGCATCGTTAATCTCTCCTCTCATATTTTAACTCCTGAACAAAAAAGCGTTTTAGATCTTGATTTAAATTTTTCTCAGTCTTGCAAACCTTCTCTCACCAAATTGATTGCTCCTATTGAGTCTTCCTTTAAACATAGTAAAGTCACTCCTTTTCAGAAAGAAACTCTTCGTCACATCCTTGCTGATACTATTTCTAATAATAAATCAAAATATAAACCTAATATTTCACGTTCTCAATATATCGCTCTGAATGAGCTTAAGTCCAATGATAATCTTATTATTACTAAAGCTGATAAAGGTGGTCAAATTGTTCTTATGGATAAAAAAATTATTCTGATAAAGTTTATGCTCTCTTATCTGAAGGTCCTTATATTGAAGTTAAAAAAGATCCTACTAATTCGCATATTTCCACTCTCAAGAAAGCTGTTAAGAAGTCTGTTGTTTTAAATGACAACACTAAACATTGTGTTATTCCTTCTTCAGCCATCTGTGCTCGTTTTTATGCTTTGCCTAAAGTTCATAAAACCAATGTCCCCTTAAGACCTATTGTCTCTAATATTGGTACTGTCACTTATCCTCTTGCCAAATTTTTAACATCCATTTTTTCTCCTTTATGCATTTCTAATTTTCATACGATAAAAAATTCTTATGATTTTGTTCGTAAATTTAAAAATATTAACCCATCCAATTGTTTTATGCTTTCTCTTGATGTTAAATCTTTATTTACTAATGTTCCGATTGAAGGTGCTCTTTCTTGCTTGGAAACAAGATTACGTGAATTTCATTTCTCTGATATTGAAGTCAAAGATTTTGTTAATTTAACTAAAATTTGCATCTCTCAAACTACCTTCGAATTTGATAATAAATTTTTCAAACAATCAGACGGCTTAAGTATGGGTAATCCTTTATTTCCAATTCTTTGTGATATTTATATGCATTATTTTGAGGAAAAATTATTAAATCTGGTTAATTTTAAATGTTGGATGCGTTATGTTGACGATACTTTTCTTTTAGTTGATAATACTTTTGATCTTTCTACCATTCTTCAAACTGTCAATTCTATTGACCCACATATTCAGTTTACTTTTGAGTTAGAAAATTGTAATAAACTTCCTTTCCTTGATGTTTTAGTTACCAAATGTGATTCTTCTTTCAAAACTTGTGTTTATAGAAAACCTTTTTCTGTCTCTAACCCACCTCATGCCCTCTAAAATCATCCTGTCAACCAAAAAATCGGTGTATTTTATACGTATGTAAATCGTGCTCTCAAAATTTTTCCCGACTCTGCATCCCTTAAGGATGAACTTAATTACTTAAAAACTGTTGCTGTCAAAAGAGGTTTCAATCCTTCTGTTATCAATAACGCTGTGAAGAAATTCAATAGACCGTCTTATAAATCTACTCTTTATAAATCTGTGAAAAGCAAACCTGATAATTTGGTTGTCCTCCCTTTTTATCCTCCTTTATGTTTCAAATTAGCTAAAGTTTTAAGACGCTTCAGTTTTAACATTATCTGTAAACCTGTCAATAAATTCAAATTCCCCTCCACCAAATCTCCTGTTCCTGATCTTCGTAAATGGGGAATTTATAATGTTCCTTGTAATGGCTGTGATTTATCTTATATTGGTCAAACTAAAAGAAATCTTGAAATCCGCTTAAAAGAACACTCTCGTTATGTAACTAATCAAGAAATTTCTAAATCTTCAATTGCCAAGCACTCTTGGAATTCCGGCCATTGTTTTAATTTTAAAAATACTAAAATTATCTTTAATGCTAATAGTATCTCTGAATTGGACTTTTTGGAAAATTTAGCTATTTATCTTAATCGTGAAGTTATTGTTAATGATAAATCTGATTCCACAATGCTCTCTGCTGCTTGGAAAAACCTCTTCAGTACTTCCATATAATTTATTTTATATTAATTAATTTTAGTCTGTTTTTTATATATATTTATATATTTTGGTTACTTATTTAATTCTTAATTTTCATCTGTTTTCATTTTTTAATATATTTGTGTGCTTTATTTCTTTTTTTTTCACTTCCTTATCCCCCTTCTATTTGGTATTCTCTATTGTTTTGATTTTACTCTTCTGTGATTGGCTGTTGTCTTCTGTTTTCCTATTGGCTGTTGATTTCTACTTTCCTATTGACTGTTGCATCAGCTTGTTTCCTCTCCCTTACCTCTCATTTCAGTCTTGCTGCTGCTTTCATAGTAGACGCACGCCTTTTTGCGCCTGACGAAGAAAGACTCAGATCTTTCGAAAGGCCTAGCGCATTTTAACGTTTTGATGGTGTTTTAAGAAGTTATTTTAGTTCTTAATTTGTAATGGCCATTTTATCAATCAAAAGTTTTTTGATGGAGTATACGGCATTGTATCATTACTTTTCGAATACCCCTCGTACTTTCGTTGCAAAAGGAAGATTATTTTCTCATATTTAAAAAAAATAATCATTGTTGTTTTATTATACGAAAATGTTATAAAGAAATAACAATTTTATCAGAAAAAAATACCCGTTTTAATGTATGTCTTGTTTTAATAAAATAATATAAAGAAACATTTCAAAGTGAATATGGTTTCATGAAAGGTAAACATAATAATATTTTCAGATATGTTTAAATGAAATCAATAGAGTTTCCCAGTTTAAAAAAAGTAACAGAAATTACACACGGAGATACTTCATAAACTCAAATTAACAGGATTGCTCTTTATATCATAGTGATTTTTTTTATTTTCGTAAAAACAATAGTATCTCTTATTCCAAATAAATAACCTGTCGTAAGTTTAAATTTGTCTAAATTTTTTTAACAAGAAGAAAAGTCTTTCACAAATTTAAATAAAAGTGTTTCTACAAGAAATTTCCTACAATTACAGTAAAACTTTCTAAGTTGAATTTCCAAGATAAATTTCTAAGCTACTGCAGGAAAATTCCGTTTTTTGTAGGTATCCGTCTTGCTATAACGGAGTGGAATTCACTTTATACTGAAATCAAGAAATGTTTCATTTAAATAATGTTTTCGCTAAATGAAGAATAATTTTTATTGAATTTTTAATCCTTAGTTAAGAAATTTACATCATGGTAATCACGAATTTCAGAAAAATAACTTACTCACTTCAGGGTGTTCTGGGGTGCGTTCTATTGTTCGGAATCTGAAGAAATTGCTATTACAGATAAGTCAAATCATGTGCTTAGCAGAAGATCTGAGAATATTTAAGTGTGAAAAAATAGGGCACCGCAACTTTTCTGAAAGGTATTAGGGAAGTCCTAGAGGGTAGAAAAATGTATGTTGCCAGCATCACCAAAGGCATTTTATGCAGAGACGGGGGAAGGTGGCCTCCAAATCTGTCCAGCGCTAGGCCCTTTCAGCGTATCGTCGATCTTTCTGCAAGAATTGGTCGTACAGAACCGCAGTTAAGGTCACATTTATTTTTTTCTAATCATCCACGAATTCTACTCTCTGCATAAGGATTGTTAAATCAGCCGCTTCCCCATAAAACGGATACAAAGTTGAAAAATGTGGAAATTCAAGTTGTTATAATAACATCGAATAAGTTTCTCAATAGAAACTGAAAGAAAATCCATGTTCATCAGTATTCGTTATGGTAATTACACATTCGCTTATGGTATGGTACACAGTTAAAGATGTTATGGAGTTGACTGTGTGTGGGTAGGTGAAGGTTCAGTGCGCACATTGGCGAAAACTATCGAAAAAGCTGGTCAAATCCCAAAAACAAAAGTTGCACACTTTCTACGCATACCTTTGCATAATTTTATATCAAATCCTTAAAATATGTTTAGCTAACTTTTATTGAGTAGAAAAATACATTACAGTTTATTTTAGCTCATGCCATCATGCTGTTGAATATTTTGAAAATTAAGGTACTAGCAGTGAATGCATTAAGAAAATTTTCGACCTTTTTTTTTTGCAGAATTCTTAGTTTTAGTGACTGCGATGTCAGTGAGAGTTCAATATCTCAGTTATCTCTTTCTGCACATGTCTGTGCTGAATAAATTGCTGCTTTAAGCATTTTTTTACAAAATTATTGTTTTTTCGCGAGCCTAAAATTCCCCAGTAGTGGGCACGTTTGAATTCTTCTAGAAAACCCGAAATAAAAGACAAAATTGCTAAAAATATATATTTTATTCACAAAAATATATTTCTTACTGCATTAATGAATGAACACACTATAAAAATAATAATCTTGTATCAAAAGTGAAAAAAAAAATCTCTAAATTGTTTAACAAATTAAACTTTCTAGCATGACGTACTTCCATAACAGAACTTTAATCACAACATTTTATCGCGATTAAGTCTTATTATTTATACATAATTGAAGTTTTATCAATATATTGTGTAGTAACCAAAAAAAGACCTAACTTAGTCAAAAACTCATGAATACTAACCCTACGCGCTAACTCGGATGAAGGCGGATGTTGAAGGCGATTGTTTCCCAGCATGCCAACTATCCCTAAAATTTGCTGTCACTATTTCCGAATAGTAATCTTTGCTTTATTTTATTGCAATTTAATAAGATATAGATTACTATTCAGAAATAAACAACCTTATCTTCTTTTAAAACAAGAAATTTACTGATTTCAAAGATTTAGAAAAAATGCTTGAATCTTCAAGTATCGAGGGAAGACTGTTTACTAATAATTAGCTGTGTTTTTTCCATTGTTTCATCTAAGTTACTTGATCTCTTGTTTGTGTGAAATTCTGAACTACTAGAGACAAAATTTTCGAATTCCTTCGCAAAACTGCATTAACCTTTACACGTTGGCTCGGACTGCATTTGTCCAAGTTTGCATGTATTTTCGGACAGATGCTGTCCGAGCCCCCGTGTAAAGGTTAAAACATTTGCGCCGTGGTCGGTTATCTGCAAAATAGTTATCACGTCCAGTTCCGTCTTCAGTTTTCGCACAACGTTTGCGATGTCATCCGTTGTCATCAGGTTCCCAGATTTTGGCAGGTCTCACGGTGGGAGATTTGTCGATTCTAGCTGGCCAAAATTATTTTTCAACTTCTATTTGATGAAATCTATTTTTCGTTTATATAAACGATATATTAGGCTGATTTAGAGAAAATATATGAAAATTTAAACGGTAGTTTAATAAGAAATCCTTATATTTAATTAAAAATTATTAATGTAGTACATTAGATGTGCAGGGTGGCTAGTGGTCAGGGAAAAATACGGTCAAAAAAAGTTTTAAACACCAGTATATTTTTATAGAAAATTTCATGTTTATTATTTGATCGAATAATCAACATGAATTTTTCCTTGAGAATATACTGGTGTTTATCACTTTTTTTGACTGTATTTTACACTGACCTCTAGTCACCCTGATGGAAATTTTTTTATTATATTACTATGATGTACCATTTAGTTAAATATTTAAATTTTTTAAAGCATTAAAACATGTAATGAATGAGTTAATCTTTTACTTAAAGACTAAAAAGGACAATATTTATGAACTTTTATAATATTATTGAAATTTAAGCGATAGAATTATATTTATTATATGATACCAAATTACAAAAGTAATTTTTTATAATAATCTATTAGAAATTGGGATACAAAATAAATATTAAAGAGTAATACTTATACGTACAAAGGAAAACGAAAATTGCGCAGAAATTTTCTGACAATTCACCATCTAATAGTTCTTCATTCTGACTTTCCTCAGTAAGTTACGACTACTCATTGAACGAGGTATTTCAAAACTGCTTTGCAGCCAAGTAACATACTTTTTCAGAAATTTCTCATGTGATCTATGTACAGCAGTCCACTTCTGTCTAAACTTGGTCTTCTGTATGATCATTTCCTGCTTGAAAACTTTCATTTGTACTACGTTATAATTTTCATTTGTCAACAAAACATTTTCAGCCAATTCGATTTTTTCGTTAAATGTGGAAGCTTGTTGCTGCTGTATAATATTATAAAAGCTTATTCGTGTGATTGGTTTACATTCTGATGACCCTGGTAAAAAGAAAGGTGTTCTTAGAATAAAAAATATAATAATAATTTTAGACTTCGTATGATAAAAACAACTTTAAAATCTACGGAAGCAGATAGAAGCAGACAAGTAAACGTTTATCCAATATCTAAGATTCTAAACTATTTACTAACATTAAAAGTTGAGATTTATCTAGCTTTATCATATAACTTTTTTAATTTTCAAAATGAAATTTATTAAAAATACATAAAGTCATCAAAAACATTAAATGTGAAATAACTATTGACAAAAGAAAAAATTAAACATATAAATTAAAAAAAATAAAGTACATGCCTTGTTCTAAAGCACTCATGATGTACAATTTCTTTCAATTTCTTCAACATTCACATATTAAAACAATATACTAGAAATCATCGATTTATTCTCCTCTAATAAACGCCAACTTCATACTCACCTACTGGCAGTACGGTTGCATTTATATCAAAAACATCTGCAGTGTCCACCAACTGCACATATAAGGTACATGTGGTAAAAAAAAAAATTCCAGTTGGATAAACTTTGAAAAATCGACTTTTGGCCAGCTAGAATCAGCAAATCTTCCACCGTGGGTCTGTCCTATTCTGTTTATTGTGATTTGTTACGGTATCAGTAGTGGACACTCGTAATAAATGCATCAAGTTGATATAAAACTCAAATATGAACACACTAGATGAATTCTGCATACACATTTTAGTCATATTAAAGTAAAAGTATAAAAAAATTGCTTAAATGTCAAGAAACCATTAACTGGCTTACGTTATTTCAAAATACAAGAGATCACAATAATATCACTGCACGGGTCGCATTGTTTGAGTTGAAATCAGATCTCTCCGAAACTGATTATTTGAAATCTCTGTATTTAGAGCGTAGTTATATCAGCAACAACACATGGAGTTCGATTTTCAAAGCTTACTTCAAAGTCTATGATGTATCGGTAGATTTTGATCGTAAGTATTTACGAATTTTTCTTAAAGCCCCCGCAGAATAAGCAATTTCATGTTTCCTTATATATTTTTATGAAAGAAAGTTCGAAATTCAGTCAAATGTAGTCCAATTAATAAATGAGAAAGAAACAGTTTTTGATCTTATCTTTACAGCATGATTAATTTTAATGGCCACTTTTTGCTATTTCTGATTGCAGCTAATTGCAATAAATGTAACAGTAACCATTTCCAGTCCGATGATGAACGCGGAAGTCTCATAAACATCTCTAACAGTACTGTACGTGATTGCTAAATATATTTTAAGACCATTGCTGTAAAAGTTTCCATAGCTACGCAAAGAAAGTGTGGAACTTTTTTTTCCTTGTGTAGGCCAGCTTATTGGTAAGTTTCGCCACTGAGTATAGCATTCTCTCAAAACATTTCTATAATATCATCAACTGTCTACTTCGTAATTACCATAAACGTGTACTTGTGAACTAGCGTTTTCAGTCTGTTTAAGACTATCGTGCATCTTGTGCGACATTGTTATAAGCACTTAAACTTCCACATTTTGCAACTTGCGATGCGTTTTTTGTGAAAACGGTTGATCCCACAGCCATTCTGCTGAAAATAACAGTTGTGGAGAATTAAAAAAAACCAATTTAATAAATTAAAAATTACTTTGGCGCTAACGGTGTTTTTGTACGGCCGAGATATAGGCGATGTACTGGAAGGGCACAGCGGGATTGATCAATATGGTTCCTCCTCCTCACTAAACCTGTCCTTGGTAACGCGTACGATATGCATATTCTTACCATCAGTTACCCTGTGAACGCCAATTAGAAGAAAAACTGCGATGTCCTACTTTTGCATACACAAATTCTTTCAGATCCCGCTCTAAATAGACTTAGAGGAACTCTGTCAAATATGTTCTTCTCCTTTAAATTTAATATTTTGTTTTCAAACTGCCTTATCATTTTTTATCCATTCTCTCTGAGCTTTAGTAAACAGTTAGCTGCAAAGCCTTCAGATACAGTATCGTAGCAGATATTTAGACCTCCGCTCTCAGCATCATACCGAAATAGCTTACTTGAGCATTCATTAAGAGCTTCGATCTGATTTTGAACGTCCAATTCGTCACGAGATATTCTATAACTACTTTACTCATTGCGTGCTTTGTCATCAATATCTCCTTCCACTTTTGTGTCTATCCCTAGGTGGGTAAATAATGCAATTATCTCATAATGTCATTTTACCATTCTCTCTGAACCTTCGTAAGCAATTAGTTGCGAATACTTCAGATATACAATTATTTACGAGACATCCCCTCTTCTCGGATTGGAATAGATTTTACTCATACATTCACTAATAGCTGCAATTATATTTTAAACGTCCAATTCGTCACGAGATATTCTCGAACTAATCTACTCATTATGTGCTTTGTCATCAATATCCGCTTCTACGTCTATCCGTAGTTAGGGAAGTAATACGAAGTACATATTATTCATAAAAGGGCATCATCGCACAATGATGAATTTTCTTGAAATCTTCGGCAAAACTCGAATTATTTTATACTTTTCTGAGTTTTCTTCGAGAACAAGCTAACAGACAAAATGATGATTTACGTTACTAATTAAATGAGAAGGGTCTGTGTTTTATGAAATGTAGAAGCCAAAGGCACAAAATAGTGAAAATTTGTAAATTTCAGTGCATATGTTAAGCCATTTAGTGCATTTATTGAATGAAATACTTAAATAATAAAATAGCCATTTTGTCTCAAAATAGCAAACAGTAGCAACTAAAATTAATCATATTACAAAGGTAAGATTACTAATCTGATTTATTAATTAGACATGATTTCATGCTCTTTTCCTAAGAATATATAAGAAAACATGAAATTGCTCCCTCTATGGTGACTTTTTCAAAATTTCTGAAATGCTTATGAATAAAATCTACTAATACATGTAAAAATGTGCCCGGGAATGCGTCTGAAAGTTTCACGGTGTTGAGCGGGAAAAAATATTTTTTTGAACTTCCATAAAGAATATTTTTTTCTGAGGCTCAAACTAAAAAGTCCAGTGTCACCGATAATTCTATGTAAGAAGAAATTACAAAGAGGCGCGGAGTACTGCTACATTCAGGAAGAAAGCGAGGCATCTGTTTTTTTTATTATTATTAAAAACATGGAAGATGTGACTATAGTGTCCAGTTGAACGTCGCGTTATAGTTTTGTTAATGCACCCAGTCTTTCTAATGCTGTTTATATGTCGATATGATACTTACGATACAAGAATTTCTTAGTTATCATAAGATGAGCTGAAGAGTTTACTTGTTATAGAGCCGACTACTTATCTCGTAAAAGAAGATATCGTTAATAAAAACCCTCATGATTAACCTCTATAATATGCATTGATAATATCCGATTCTGTTGTATATTTAAACTAAATTTTACGATACAAATGAACTTCATGAACTTTATGAACTGATAATATTATTTCAGGCATAAATATATATATTTAAAATAATGTAATTGTAAATAATATAAGCATTTATATTTTTGAAATCATGAGTTTCACAATCCTATGTTTAAAATACCAAATTATAATGTCATTCCAAACGAATGAATTTTTTCCTCTTAAAATCTTCAATAAATCGAGATTCTTTCCTGGCTGGTCCTCATGGGTTAGATGGGAACATATAGATCCTTTTTCTGGGCTTTAGGGGGATTTCCGGCTTTAAACCCGTTGGGTCGGCCGTCTATGAAGGAGTCTTCTGCATCCTGTAGATATGTTGTACGAAAACTCTTGCAAAGAAATTTAACATTTTTATCCGTACAAAATCAAGCTTATTCAATAGATAGAAATATTTACATGACTTTTGTCCTAGTATTTCTTGCTCGAATGGAGTTTGGGGACATTTGGACAAGGGGTACTCACATTTATGTTTCGTTGATTAAATTAACTGTTGCATAACTGTTGCATTAACTGAAGCATAACTGTCGCATCTCGGCATTAAAGAAATATTTAACGACCCACGAGGCACATTTGCATCCTGCAAAAATAAACGTATGATGCGGATTCCCGGCCATATATATTATTGGGCAGTATTTGTTTTTTAAGAAGTCATTGTAGTGGCAATCGAAACTTGTTCTGTCACCAGAAAAAGCTTTCATGACAAATTTGAGGCTATTTGTAATCCCAGAACTTCCAAAGCGCCATGCTTACAGTACATCGCTTTTTTATAGGATAGCACACCTCCTCATTTCACAAATTAAATTGCTTTTACATTGGTAATTATGTTGCATGGATGATCAACCGATTTATTTGCTTCCTATAGCTTGACCTCTTCACTCACATTGATTATGGGGTTTTTCTAAGGGACAAAGTTTACCATACAAATCCTGTATCTGTAACAGATCTAAAAGAAAGTATTTGCATGTGTGTTCATGATATTCGGCTAGAGTCAATAAGCTCTCAGACATAGAAAATATGTTTTACGATTCCATCATATTGTTGACAAGGAAGTGTTTTGGATTTGTAGAATTTAGAATAATTAGCGTGTTTGTGTAATGACTCATTAAAAATTAAATTTATAACCCTATTGAACATTTAATTGAATGCTGTATTAACACCTTTCGACAATTATTTTTACTAAAATACCACACTTATTTTCATTTAATAAATATTAGGTGTAAGAGGAAGACTTTAAACATTTTAGCACTTCTTTTTTACACTCATATCCCTTGAAAATGACTGCTAAACACTTTTAATATTAATTGTATACCTAATAACAAGCGAATCATTGGAATTCTGTCTCAACAGAAGCAGTAAATCATACTTCACCAACGTGTACTGCAACATAACTTATTTTTGCTAGCACTGTATATTTTTCTATTAAATAGGGATTAAAGAAAATAATTTTCTTTTGTCGAAGAAGGAAAAGTATAACATTGAGATATAAATCTTTTCCCTTCTATGCGGAGAGAATCATTTTTAAGAAATTGAAAAAAATCAGAATACACTTTTTTTTATTTATTGCAGAAGCTTACGATAGTTAGTAATTTTTTTTATGAATGTGGCAAATGTTTGTAAGATAAACAACATTTTTCAAATTAATCGTAGTTGTTTCATTGTACGAAATTGTTTCAAAAAAGTAACTTTCATATTTTATTAGAAATCTGGATTCTGTTTTAAATCTATTTTGTTTTATTCTTGCTTTATTGTAAGAAAAACAATTTACAGTACATCAAAAACAAACATTCGGACGATGGCTATAACTTCAGTTCTAAATACTGCAAGAATAAAAGAAAAAAAAACTTCTTTATTTCATATAATGTTCTTTATAATCCTATGTGTTTCTTTTTGTCATAAGAGGCCAGTTGCACATTAAAAAATGTACGAACACATTTATTGTGGTAACTCTCATTTTTGACATTTTATTTTAATTCTTCTATTTCAAAGAAGAAAATTTGGAAATGATTGTAGTTTATGCATTTTTTTCACGAATTTTCATATAGAATAAAAGAAAATGTGTTATGGATTTTTCTATACATTTATAAAATTAAAATTAAAATCTTACAAGTTAAACTGCAAGGTCAATTCAAACACTAACCGGAATTTTTTAATACAAATATTAAACATAAATTAAAGTAGCTTTGAAAGAAAATCGTTTACAAGTTTTCCAGTCACTTTCTAAGAATATCTTTTTTGTGGATGGAGAGAACAGCAAGAGACATTAGTAATATCTGTAAAATATTTGTATATATCGCAAAGTAATGATAGAAATATTTTTTTAATTCAAGTAGTCATTTTTTTACGATGCTGATTCTTCAATAAAATACCATTATGCCCCTCAAATTTATCAGGAACTTCCATAAGAAAATATATTCAAAATTAACACCAAAAATTTGTTACGACGGCGGATCGCCATCTAGAGACCATGGAATCCGCAGTGAGATTAACCCACTTCTGGTAATCATCCGGCCCATCAATTATAAAAATCAATAGATTGGCTGATTATATTAATTTCCGTGCTTCCATGGATACTTACCGTATGGAACTATCTGGAAACGGAAAGAAAAACTTTTAATCTCAGTCTCATCTTCAGTCTGTACGCCAGTATTAACAGGCTTAACTCTGGCAAAATGGAGGTGATTACTGATCAGTATGAGAAGCAATTTCAGCGCTATAATGGTAGTTTCAACTCATAAACCACGGATCGAGTCGATCATGTTATCAGGGAATTGTTGGTCCAGGGTTGCCAGACCAACTGATGCGATTATTCCTGCGAACGTCATCTCGTTGATCAAAACTTCTCCTAACTAAAAAGCTACAAGGCATGATGAGGATATAAATTAAGCTGTCAAACATTTACTCATTTAATATGCTATACATCTTGCAGATTTGATTAATGCAATTTTTCATTTTTGGCATTCAGGCCCATACTTCCTTTTATAATGCCTATCATCCATTGGCTACTAGTTGCAGTCACTTTGTTTCTTGTGCTCAGTAAACTAACTGAATATATTTTTATTCGCATCCACCAATTCTACACTGACAATCCTGAATAATTTGGCTTTAAGTCTAAACATTTCACTGCACTTGGGCTGCTTAGAGTAGTAGAATTCATACATGATAGATATAATAACTCGTATATCTTTGGTACCCTTTTCAATTATGCCACGATAAAAGTTGACACAGTTTGGCACACTGTCTTTTTTACAAACTACTAAAACTGAAATTTCCTATTGTTTATCTCCAGTTTATTTTCTCTTACCTTTCTGGCAGAATATTTCTTGTTCGGTGTGGCAAGAAATTCTCTACACCACATCCTGTTAATGCAGAAATTGATCAAGGTTCCAAATTGGTTCCCTGGCTATACAAAATTAATACATGACCAACTTCGTTACTTTATTCGGAGGATAATACAGTCATAGTATGCAACAGTGACATGATTCAACAACAATCACACCTTTAGTCACACACATTAACTTACTTGAAAATTTGTTGTTAAATGACTTAACTCTAACAAATCTACTTCTGTCTTTTTCTAAAGGAAACGTATTGTACCTCTCCCCTCGACTTAAAGGGTTCATTAGGGCACTTTGGTCGGGATGTTAAATATATGGGTAAGAACATAGTAAATACTCTCTCTTGCCGCAAGCTCATCGAATATAGTGTCCGTAAATTTTATTAAGCTAAAACTGATGTTGCTCATATCATGTATGATGACGAAATGGTAATGGCAAACAAACTACTGCAATATAAAACGGCACTAACCCCCATACTTCTCTACTGTGTGTTCTGCGACTTAATTCCAACATCTAAAAAATTCAGTTTGTCCAGATAATAGTTCTAAGAAGTTTAAGGAAAGCCCCTTTGGTATTGAAGAAGTCAAACCATCCACAATGACATTAAAATAAATTTTATTCGAAAGGCTATTAAAAATAACGCAATAAACTCTTTTGACAAAATTAATTCTGTCCTTGAACTGTTTGATCTCTTTAACCATGAAGAACGGAAAAGTTATAAGTGGCATCGTGCTTTTTTCCAAATTCTGGAAGTTATTAAATCCTAACTTCATTCTCCTGTTTTTTCCACTAGCTATTGTTAAGGCTGAATACATTCGTGTTTCTTTTGTCCATATGTTTATTTGTACATAACATTTTTATCTTTTTATTTATCTTTTAATTGTAAGAATTTTGTAGGCTTATTTTTAAATTTACTTCTATATCATTAATTTAATGTCATAAGAACTTTATTTATGTTTTATCATATACGGCCCTTGTATTGTTTTTTCTCTCTCTTCTTGTGGCCTCTTAACTTTTTCCAGTGCAAATGTTGTTCTAGACTCGGCAACGATCATAAATCTTACATCCAGCAACATTGCTATTACTAGGAATAAGGAGAACAAATCATATATTTTTTCAATATGAATTTATTAATAATTATCATAAATAAAAAAGTGTTTTGAATTTTTAAAAAAAATCCTATATTATATTTATATTCATTCTGTTTATCTCAATAAAAAAGAAACATTCCAATGAGGGTTAATTATTTAGAAGATTTAAATTAATGTTTGTCGTGTTAATTTAACATTAGCTTCCAAAAGTTTTTACCCCTCCTAATTGTAAAAAGGTTTAAAGAAAACGCATAAACGATTTTTCCTCAGAAACTTAAATAATGTGTCAAAAGTCGCTGTTAGCATTTGGAAAATGTAAGTTCATACTGTGACATAATTACATGTTAATTATGTACTGAAAAAATATTTTATAAAAATAATACTATTTTTTAGAGGCATAACTTGTTTATAATTTCAATCCAAGCTTACAGCAAAAACTAAAAGTTGAACATCGGCATTCTGATGTAAAGGTGCAATTAACGAGAGAAGTAAAAGTCAAAATAAAACTAATTAAAGTTACAGTTAATATATGACTTGTCTCTTTAAAAAATAATAAAATAAAAAATAAATAAAAAATAAATTTCAAAGAAATAAAAAGTTTATGTAATATAGGCCTCATATTTTGATGAACGCTTAATCAGTCATTTTGGACGATCTATTTTAAATGTAAAAATCCCTTTTGGAGATTGATGGGGCAGACCATTTTTGGTGCAGTGGAACGTTTACAGTCGTATAGCCATTCCCATTATGTCTTAGTTCATTACGGGGCATCAATGCAGTCTTTCCATTATCCTCATCAGGAATAGCGATTCTTTCATCACATTTTACTAATTTATGACTATCATTATCGTTCTGCTCATTTACTGGAATACTCCTGTCCTGCCTCGTGTAAACTATATCTTCTAAATTCAGCACCATTTGGTGTGTCTTACCACATAATAACAAGGAGTTTCATGTTCTTTCACAACAATTACTGGCGTACAATCTCGATGACCTGTCTGAATATACAGAGTGTCTCATTTATTTTGCAACCCCCAAAAATGAACAATGTACAAACTTAAATTTTTATTTCACAGAAGTGCTTAAACGACTACAAAAGGTGTTGGAAGTGACCGCCGTCCTCATCTTTACATATCTGGGCCCGTTTGAGGAGGTTTAGAGACACATTCTATAATGTGTTTGGTGTGATAGCGTTTATCTCTTCCGTAATGAGAGTTTTCAGTTCAGTAATCGAGGCTACCGGTTCACGGAACACGCGATTTTTCAAATAGCCCCACAAGAAGAAATCGGGCGGTGACAGGTCTGGACTGCGTGGAGGCCATAGTCCTTTTCTAATCAGCCGATCACCAAAAAATTCATGGAGAGATGACAGAGTGTCGTTGGCCGTATGCGCAGGAGCGCCATCCTGTTGAAACCAAACGTTTATTTGTAAAGCTAATTTTCTTACTGACGTGGCCGGTTTCTACTTGATTTTCGTCTCGATTTCTTTCATTTTGTGGTCAGTTAGGACACACGACAGACGTTTTTTCTTTTCCGTTCCACAGTCCATTCTGTTTGAAAATGGTTCACGATTCGCTTAATTATGCTTTTATTCGGCACCACCTAGTCTGGAAACTTGTTTTCATATCGTTCCTGGACTGTTTTGTACGAAGACGTTCGAAAATAATGTTCAATAATAAACGCACGTTTTTCTGCACATAGCAGCATGACGCAAAACTACCTTTCACTTTGTTCTCCTTAGCACTAAAGTGTCTCGTGCGGTTTTCTAGCATGTTGGCAGTGTTGCTCGCACCCCCCTCCACACCACTACCTGCGCTAATGGTGTACGTGTGCACTCGTGTCGCTCATTTGCTTCGCGTTTACGCGGGTTGCAGAATAAATGAGACACTCTGTATAGTGGTTGATTAGGTTTCAATTTTTCAAGATCTACATGTGATCTGACATGACATTTCTTCTGAATCTACACTGATTCTTCAGTGATATTATATGTTCTTGATGTGCTGCAGTTCGGTTTTAAAAAATTCTTCCTGGTAATCATTAAAAATATCAATGGTATTCTCGTAAGCATCCGTTCTGGAGATGGTAAATTATATTTTCATGTGTTGTTATACTCAATCAATGCTGAATTCGGATCGCCTTTATCTACTAAAACTTTTAACATCATTGTCTTCAATGTGTCTATAGCACGTTCAACTATTCCATTTGAATTTAGAAACCTTGGCGAATATATTACATGCTTCAGAACATATTCTTGAATAGAATAGTGGAATTTGTGGTTATCAAAATGTAGACCATTATATGAGTACAAAAATGTTGTTATTCCGTGTGCTCTGAAAATGTGTTCTAAAGCACGTATAACAGCTTAAGTAATTTTATGAGAATGTTTTCGTGTTTCAGTAAATTTTGAATAATAATCTACAACCAAAACATACCCATTTCGTTTCAAATTCATGAACTTGATCCGCACTTCTAGCCAAGGATATTTGGGTAGTTTATAGGGAATTTCTTTAGTAAAATTTCCATTTATCAAACATAACTCTTCATATGTTTCAAAGCCTAATAAGGGGTTTGATTCTTGATTTAAAACGTAAAATTCAATACATGTAATTTATTTTTAAAGCTACATTGTTATTTAAAAGATCCCAGAACTTTATGACTATGCCCTGCATATGACTTCAACTGTATATCAGTGTTTTTTAGCTTTGTTGGAAACAGATTTTGCGAAATGTACTAGCAGGAATAATTTTTAAATCTGAACCAGGATAAAGTTTAAACGATATTTCGAAATTATTTACGAGGATAGTTTCTTTCCACTTAGAATTTAAGCTATGCGGGAATTCACAGATTCCAAGGGTAATGAATTATTGCTGTCTGAAGTTGTAATACTGGAATTGCCTTCGACTTCATTTAATTTTTTTTATTCCTACACACAATTTCAAAGTGTTTTAATTTTTTATATCTCTTGCAATTTCGCTCGATGCTGGATGTTTACTAAATGCATGCTTCAATTTACTCTTTGAACAACTGTTATTTTTAAAATAATCTTATTTATGCCCTTTATTCTCGTGTCTAATTAGTGTCATCTTATGACAACATAAACCACATATAATTAAAAAACTTTATATGAATTAAAACAATACTTTTTAATGGTATTTAAAATGGTGATTTTTTTGTTTTGTACATAAGCTAGAAACATTGTTTTTTTTTTTTTTTACGTACTGTACAAATCAAGAGTAAATACGGTTTTATATCACTAAAATATAATCTTATTATTATTCTTTTTAATATATCAATAGAGTTTAAAGATATCGCGAACGAGCGATAAATAAATATAAATTATAAAAGCAAATTTCTAAAAACTAAATTTAAATTGTTTTTCTCTTTGATAGAACTGATTTTAGTCCTTTTTATTAAATTTGAATAATTTTTGATGAATTTTACTTAAGTGAACAATGTGTCATCACAAGAGAAATACATTTTTTAAATAATTTTTTTAAATTAAATATTGTTATTTAGTGGTAACGAAAATTAAATACTTTTTAAAGCAAATCTTTTTACATCGACAAGAAAAAAAAATGTTTAACAATAATATAACTTTAGTTTTAAATAATCATTCATGGGTTTCATTGTAAGAAATAAAAAATACATTTTCAATTTAATTTTAATTATTTCATTTCAGAAAAAACAACACATTTTCTAAGTTTTTATTTGGATTCGTTCATTTTATCTCAATAAAAAATCAAACAGTTCAGCGAAAGGTATAAATTGGAAGGTATTTTTGGAAGTATAAATTAATGTTTGTCATGTTAATTTAAAATTAGTTTCCACAAAATTTTATCCGTTCTAAATGTAAAAAGATTTAAAGAAAATGCATAGGTATTTTTCAAGGAACTTAAATAAAATGTCAAAGGTGAGTTACTATTTAAATAAAAAGAAAACTGCCCAGTTAAACTGAGGGCATTGCGCTCACAGGCTATTCACACTAATTGTATATTATACTCTTATTTCAAAGAATTCGAAATAAGCCCCTCGAAAAATAAAGAAATCGACAATATATTAAGGGAGATCACCCCCCTTATAATTAACCAATGACCACCCAAAACTATTCAGGGAAGCGCCTTATTACAATGAACCTATATACAAAATTTGAAGCAAATCGAATAACTCTGCATGAAAAATCCATTTATCTAAATTAAGGGTGGATTAGACCCCCATATCCATCTTTATACTTAACCAATGCACCACCAATACTAATCAGGTAAGTGCCTTACCACAATGAATCTATATACAAAATTTGAAGAAAATCGAATAATTCTGCATGAAAAACCCATTTGTCTAATTAAAGGGGGGTTAGCCCCCCGTTTCCCCTCTTTATACTTAACCAATGGATCCCCAAAACTAATCAGAAAAGTTCCTTACCACAATTAACCTATATACAAAATTTAAAGGAAATCGGAAAATTCTCCTCGAAAAACCCATTTATCCAAATAAATGGGGGAAACGGGGGTGACCCCCCCGTTTCCCCCTTTATATTTAACCAGTGAACTCCCCAAACTAATCAAGGAAAGGCTTATCAAAATGAACCTATATACAAAATTTGAAGAAAATCGGATAATTCTGCATGAAAACCCCATTTATCTAAATTGAGGGGGGTTGACCCCCCGTTTCCCCCTTTATACTTAACCAATGAACCCCCAAAACTAATCAGGGAAGCGCCTTATCACAATGAACATAAAAACAAAATATGAATCAAAACGATTATTTCTATCAAGAGTTATCGCGTTACGTACATACATATGTACATACGTACATACATACATACAGAACGGCGGGCACATTAGCTCTCAGGCTTTGATAGCCTGTGAGCTAAAAATGTAAGTTCGCACAAAATTTAACATATGTAGATGATCACCTATCACAATATAAACCACATATAATTATAAAAAACTTTATACGGATTAAAACGGTACTTCTCATTTATATTTAAAATGGTGATTTTATTGTTTTTTACGTTAATTAGAAACATCTTTTATTACGTACTATGCATTTTAACTGTAAATGCTGTTTATAGGACTGAAAATATACTCTTAAGCTTTTTTTTAATTATATCAATAGAATTTAAATATATCGCGAGCAAAAAAATATAAATTACAGAAAAAATATATAACTTATAAAGCCAACTTTTTCAAAAGCTAAAATTAACTTGTTTTTCTCTTTAATGCAACTTTTATTTTTATAAATGATATCAGCCTTTTTATTCAAAATTAAACATTTTAAATAAATTTTATTTCAAATAAACGTTCTTTCATCCAAGGAAAGCATGGATCTTTTAAAAATAAATATATAACTGTTCAGTGGTAAGAAAAATAAAATACTTTTTAAAGCAAATATTTTTACAAAGCTAAGAAGAAAAAAATAACAACTTTAGTTTTAAATAATCATTCGTGTTAAATTGTAAGAAAATCAAACTTCAATTTGATTTTAGTTGTTTCATTTGAGGGAAAACAGCGTATTTTCTAAATCATTATTTGGATTTCAATGTAATTAAAATGAGATATTTTCAAACATTAATTAGTTTTTATTATAAGAAAGGCAAAATACTTATCAAAATATTCATTGTTTTTTATAGTTTCAATTTATAACCTCTTGGAAGTAAGCTTAATAAATAAATCCAGTTTCATTTGCTTCATCCTGATTCTGTTTCCCGAAATATATTGCTTCCGCATTCTTCCATTCTAGAAAGAAATGGATCAATATTTTTGTGTTCATAAAAAATATTGATCAGTACACAGCAGCTCAACTATTTAGGAAGATGAAAAAAGATTATTTCGACAAAGTGTTATGACTTGCCATTTCCACTAGCTTCAATATTTACAGACGATCCAGGTGCTGTATTTAGTAGAGTGTGCAAGTGAGCTTTATTTTCTTTCTAAATTATTTGATGCAACATTTACTTGGAATTAACAATGCAATAAAATCCGATTAGTATTAAGAAATCACCTGGATAGAAATGTTAAGTCATATACAAAATATGCAAATGATATAGCTATTTTTATGCCTTATACTATTCTCATTAACAAAACCGTTTTGTATTAATAATAATGAAATATTTTTATTAGAATGTATTCTTAGTTAATAAAGAAAATTATCGGTTTTTAACAATATGAAATATGTACTGTTGGATGAAATTTTGATTAAATATTTACTGATGATGCAACATTAACGTGGAATGAACAATGCAATGAAATCCGATTAGTATTAAGAATTCACCTGGATAGAAAAGTCAAGTCGTATACAAAACATGTAAATCATATAGCCATTTTTATACCTTAGACTGTTCTCGTTAGCAAAATTGTTTTGTATTAATAGTGAAATATTTTTATTAGAATGTATTCTAAGTTAATAAAGAGAATTATTGGTTTTTAACCATACGAAATATGTACTGTTAGATGGAATTTTGAATTAAATATTTAAGATATATGACAGTATAAATAATATTATTTTTTAATTAATGATAACATTTGGGAAAATTTTGAAAATAATAATATAATTGTAAAAAAAAAAAAAAAAAAAAAAAAAAAAAAAAAAAAAAAAAAGAAGAAGAAGAAGATTTAGACTGACAAAATTTACAGAATATTATTAAGAAAGAGAAAAAAAATTATGCATGTATTACCAATTAATTTTCGTATTTTTTCTTTAATTTCAGACTTTTAGTAAATGAATTTCCGAAGATAAAAAATCATATCTAAATATATCCATATAATATACAAGAAGAAAAAGGCTTGAACATCATACTAAGGAATTACTTGCATAATAAATGCAGGGGTAATTTTTTTACACCCCATAACCTAAGAAGTAATATATAAAAGACATAGCTATTTGAATATAAATTAAGAAAAGGTATGTGATACAGGTACTAAACACTTCTTTTTAACGCACAGTAATAAGATACATATGTGAAAAATGAAAATAAGTGTAAAATTATTGAACAATACGCTTGAACAGGAAAAATAGAAAGAAAAAAATACCATGGGAAACCTTTTAGGGTACATTAATTTTATGACAATTTAGCTCCTCCCTACCTTCGGAGGAGCAGACGACTGTAGTTAAGATTTTTTTCTCAACCAGACAGCTTTAAAAAACAGGGTCATTCATAATTCCCTCCGGGGTTTCGAAACGTTATAGTAAAAAAATGAAGACGAATATGAAAAAAAGAAACATATGAAATTATTCCGAAACTATTCAAGTTTTACTTACATACATTACAGGTGTTCTATGTGTGAACCCTTGGACACACGGCATACATCCATGCGATGGTCCAGTTCCTGCCATACTCCGTTTCTTTAAATCTGAATCAGTGGTGTCAGTTCAACGGGCCTTTCGTAATAAATATCGAAAACAGGGACCAACTGACAAAACAATTCATGTGTGGTACCGGAAATTTAAAGAAATGGAGTATGGCAGGAACTGGACTATCGCATGGATGTATGCCGTGTGACCAAGGGTTCACACATAGAACACCTGTAATGTATGTAAGTAAAACTTGAATAGTTTCGGAATAATTTCATATGTTTCTTTTTTTCATATTCGTCTTCGTTTTTTTACTATAACGTTTCGAAACCCCGGAGGGAATTATGAATGACCCTGTATATTTTTTCTAATTTCCATGTTCATGTTTATTGTTCAATATTTGTACACCAATTTTCATTTTTCACATACTACCTGAAGTACCCGGTGTTCGGGACTCAAAGAATGTTTGTTTAGAAAAATCGATTGCAAAATTAAACATGCTGTATAAAAAACATAATAAAAAAAACAGTTGAAATGTTATAGAAATGAATCTAATAAAAATCAAATCTAAAAATATATAAATTTATCTAAAACACTCATCAGAATACAGCCATAAATCAGCTTGTTATCATTCATCATTGGAGCAATAAAAGTTAAATAGGAAAAATGCCAAACTCCCTTTGAACAGTACATTCACTGTAAAAAATGACCAATGTTTCTTATTTTATGAAAATATACTATAACCACGAACGAAAATATAATATAATCTTGTGAGTTATCCGAAATTCCGAATAGCGTGTTCCATTGTCTTTTGAATCCCCAGAAACAAATACATTTCCAAAATTTAAAGAATTATTTATAAAAACAAAGTATTTTTCGCTGCCCGTATTTTTCAGAAACGTTTACGAAGGGTTTTTATAGTGTATTAATTAGTGTCCTCAGGCTAGAATACCTGTTTTTCGAATGTCACCAATTCTCAAGTAAACGTTTTCAACCGCATAAGTTACTTTACACATGAAAGAGTAGAGAAATAATCTTAATTTTATATTAACGCTGTTAATTTTGCATGTTTGTATGTTAAACATATCTTTTGAGAATGAAAATGTTTACTTGAGAATTGATAGCATTCGAAAAATAGGTTCCAGTGTGCATAGAATCCAATGTGTCCAATGTGTATAGTTCCAATGTGTATAGTTCCAATGTGTATAGTTCCAATGTGTCCAATAGAATTTCAATGTGTTTCCATCTAGATGATCTTTCATATTTTTAGTTAGTCGCTAACTGCGAACATGCCTAGATGTGTCGATTTAAGGCATGCGTTAATTTCATCCGGCATTGTTCCTTTTAGAATGACCGTCAATGTTTGTTGGAAATCTCCAGACAATCAAACAGTGACTCCATCCATTAGTAAATCATTGCCTTTTAAAAATGAAAGTGTCTGATTGAGGGCCTGAAATGTAATCTTGTGTGACATGGTGCATTCATCTCATACAATGAACTGACATTTTATTTTAAAGCAAAATCTGAAATCCTTATTTCAGTTCATCACTTCAGTTCTTCATACACGTATATATGCAGATTACATTAGAAGGAATTCAGAGAACCTCATAATGTTAAAGTATGAGAATATTTCCATAATCGGGTTGTTATCATGATTCAATACGTTCCTCAAACTCATATGACGTTATATTCTCCTGATGACGTCATTACCACTTGCTTTCTGTACTTACTCATATTGATACTCTCTTTGTATGGTTATCAAACATTTGAAAAAGTCCATTAAACTTAAAATAAGACGTCATATTCATTTTCTTTTTAATTCTCTAATGACTTCATATTAACCTGCTTTAAGTACTTACTCATATTAATTCTCCTTGTATTATTGAGTTCTTGTGTACTTCCAATATGACGTCATATTCCCTTTCTTTTTCATTCTTGAAACTTTTTATTTCAATTTCATTTTAGACGTGGAAATCTTTCAATAAAAAATCAATTGTTGTGGAAATAATTTTACTGTGGATTTTTAATTGTTGGCAACTGCTATAACGAGAGATGTGTAAATTTGATAGGAAATGGCTGTTAGATTAGTGGTTTTTTATTAATTACAAATTTACTACTCTTTATTTCAATTCCGGATTACTTTAGTTGCCTCGGCCATGTTTTAATACACCTGTACGTAAAATTGCATACTGTTGTTTCTAAACTGTAGATTTGTATAGAAATACAGACAGACAGACATTTTTTTTCTTTTTTTTATAAATTAGATTATGTCATATCTTAAAAAGTATATGTAAGGAAGACACATCACTGTTATTACTTTCTTTGATGTAAGGTAAAGCTAGGAGAGTCTTCGCACAATTCAAAAGAATAACAATAAAAAATCTAAATATTAATTTTTTGCTAAACTTTGCATGAATAATTTTGACTTTATTTATTTTTTATGCATTTCCATTGCTGTTTTGTTGTTATGTTGTAATTTAATCGAACAGTTGTAATAAAACCAAAAAAGTTATTTTGCGCAATCTGTCCTTACAGGGTTGGTGTGATTGCGCACATGGGTATGAGAGATTGTTACTAATAATAACTACAATTAAATTGTTAACAATATTAATTACACTTAAATGACATTGTTGTAAGGTTTTTGTGAACAAATATTATTGTATTAGGAGTGATTATTTCAACCTAATGATCAAAGAATCAGAAAAAGGAAATATTTTTAAAAACGATTAAAAAATTTTAATTAAAGGAAAAAAATAAAGAATCAGAAAAAGCAACTCCAGATAAGATTACAAAATAACATTAAGTTACTTGATGAGACGTTTAACTTAAAATTAGTCCATTTTCATTTTTACTTTCTTTTTATAAAATTTACCAATAAGCTGCGTAATCTCGCCTAGCATTGAAACTAATAGGAACAATGCGCATCTCCTAAGTAGCAGATGCGCAAACTCTTCAATTTCGGTAGGAGAGATTGCGTGGCCTTTTATTTAAACATGACCGCTACTAAAACGAACCGTTGATGTTCACACTGTTAGTCTAGATTAGTAGCTTTTGAGAAATCGTTTAAGTTTAAAATATTTTGTACTACTGACATCGTGCAGAAATTTTGACGAATAGCTATGAAACTTCAAGCACTTACTTTGAGAAAACAAAACAGAATAGCAATGCTTTATCTTAGACGCTCAAAACAATCAACGTGCACTTTCAAGTAGACACTCCATTACTGCTGTTATACAACTACATGGAGTCTCGCTGCGCACTCACTCTACTCCTTCCCCTCGATCCCCTATGTGGGCAATCTCTCCGACCGCGCCATCTCTCCTGGCTTTACCTTATAGTTATTTATTTAACTATTAACAAATTTTAATTTCTGAATGAATATCCCCTGTTGAAGTGGATATTTTAATTTCAATAATATTTTAATTATATGACTATAGTTTTGAAGTATTATTAAGTATTAATTTCCAAAAACTTTTTATATCCTTTCGCAGTTTATCTTAATGGAGAAAAAACTGTATCAAATTCAACAGCTTCTAGAAGCAAACTGTAATAAAAAGTGCTTCCATTCATATCTTTTCCGAAATTTTTATATAAACATAAAGCATACTGAGAGGTAGATAATTACACAAGACAGTTTTATTGTTGTTTTTATTCTTTTAATATTTCTGTAGTCTTGAAGTTGAGGAGACAATACTATAAAAATAAAATTTAACAATTATTTTGAAATTTGAGAAAATTTTGAGAGCTACTTGTAAAACATAAATCTAAGAAATTTAGATTATTTTCAAATGACCAGAATCACGATTAATCCCCCTTATATATTTTAAAATATATAATAAATATGCTAAAATATAGTTCTTATCTTTAAATCATTATTGCCTATGCAATAAAAAATGATTATTTATCTACATAAATTTTTGTCTTTGTAAAAAACCCTCATTTTCAAGTACTCCCAGTAATTCAAAACTTTTTCAGAATAAAATTTTCTAGCGTAAAAAAAAGTTAAAAATTTATCTATAACAAGTATATCAGTTTTTGACTAACGATATTTTCATTTATAGTCTACTTTGTAAATTATAAAAAAGTATTTTATGTATGTATGTTCGGTAACATGTCTTATTAACCCTGTTTATTATTTTGTTTGGATAATAAGAGTAAAAATATCTTACTGCCATTATATATTTATGTCTAACTTTTCAAATTAAGTTTCTTATTTCTATCTAATATTTTACATCAATTATATATCTACAATTGTATCGTAATTTTCAAGACAAATAAAGAAACGATGTTATGTAATTCCAAAAATCTATTATTCGGACTTCTGTAACTCAAAAAGGATTTTTTTTTCTTAATCTGAAACTTTACGTCGAAAATATTTTTAAAAGTTATTTCTATAACTTCATTAATGTTAACATAGCCTTTATATGAATGTTCGAAAATCAACTCTCTTTTAACCACACAGAGATCTACAGATCTACCACCCAGAGCAATAAGAGAAAAGAATCTCTTATTGTCTCTGTATATTTCTGTGTAACTTCTCAGACTTAGTTCCTTATTTCAATCTAATATTTTACATCAGTCACGTTTATACAGTTATATCCTGATTTTCAAGCCAAATAAAGAAACTATCAAGACTATCGAAACTATTCAAGAAATATAATTTTTAGCCTTCTATAACTGAAAAATGAAAAAAAAATTTTTTTTAACTATGATCATTTTTTTAACGCTAAGTCGAACATATTTTTAAGAGTTCTGGAATTCCTTCTAGAACTCCATTAATTTTAACACAGCCTTTATATAAATGTTCAAAGATCATTCTTGTTACAACACAGAGTGTAATAAGAAACAAACGATTTCAGTATAATTGAAAAAAAAAATGTTTTAAACACTAAAAATCGTCTTTAAATTTTCGATCAAAAATTTTCAAAGCTTCATCGTACTTGTGGAAATTTTAACATAGCTTTTATACGAATGCTCGAAAACCAACTCTCTTTTTACAACACAGAGTGTAATAAGAGAAAAGAATATCTTATTGTCTCTGTATATTTCTCTGTAACTTCCCAGACTTAGTTCCTTATTTCAATCTAATATTTTACATCAGTCACATTTTAGCCTTCTATAACTCAAAAATTGAAAAAAAAAAATAACGCTAAGTCGAACATATTTTTAAGAGTTTTGCAGTGCCTTCTAGAACTCCATTAATTTTAACATAGCCTTTATATAAATGATCGAAGATCATTCTTATTACAACACAGAGTGTAATAAGAAATAAACGATTTCAGTATAATTGAAAAAAAAATGTTTTAAACACTAAAAATCGTCTTTAAATTTTCGATCAAAATTTGTCAAAGCTTCATCCTACTTGTAGAATGTTATATATTTTTCGCAACAGCCTCTCCCCATTACAATGATTAAAAATGGTTTTTATTCCCCATTTTGTCTCTTACTACCCCGCCTTCGCCCTCATCTAATTCAATTCTTTCTAGAAATAAATAAGAGCATTTTAACATTAAATAAGAGAATTACCAAAATTTTCCAAGAAAATATAAAAACGGTAGTTATATACCAAACAAAACAATTTCCACCCACTCAAGCACGTGCCTACAATGAAAATGATGACTTCGCTACTGATTGTCGCCAGTTGGCGATAAAGTGGCAACCACCAATACCAAAGCATCTGTTCCGCTCGGTGGCGGACACAGAACGTTCTCTCCCTATATTGAGTACAGTTTTAGCAGGAGAAATGCGTTACATAAAGTGTTTAGTTTGGTTCATAGCAGTATTTTTAGTTAATGAAAAAGGTAAGTACTCTCTTTTTCAATTTAAACAAGTTGTATATCACGGAGATGCCGCGCTATAAATAAACAAATAGTTTAATGCATTTATAGTACTAAAGATTAATAAATAAAAGAAAACAATGTTTTTTTTTTTTTAATATTTTGTAATAACTTATTAAGATATATACTTGTAAAAGTTTACTATTTAGATATATTCTGTAATGTTTATAAGAATAACTTACATATTCAATAGTATGCAGATTATGAATTGTAAATAATCAATTATTTAAAATAATGCAGATATTTTACGAACAATAAATAAACGAACGTAGTATTTTTAGTTAATGGAAAAGGTAAGTACTCTATTTTTCAATTTAAACATGTTGTATATCACGGAGATGCCGCACTGTAAATAAACAAATAGTTTAATGCATTTAATGGTCTGAGGATTAATAGATGACAGAGAACAACGTATTTTTTTTTTTCATTCTTTGTAATAATTTATTAAGATATGTACTTGTAAAAGTTTACTATTTAGATATATTCTTTAAATTTTTATGAGATTAACTTACATATTCAATATTATGTAGATGCTGAATTTTAGATATTCAAATATTTAAAATAATGCATATATTTTACTAACAATAAATAAACGAATGTAGTATTTTTAGTTAATGGAAAAAGTGTAAATACAGTAATTATTAATTTAAATATGTATAAATCGAATGCCGCTTTGTACAAAAAAATAAAAATAAAAAATAGTTTAATTAATGCAGATATAGTATTAAAGATAAATAACTATAAGAGAACAACACTTTTTTTTCGCAATTTTGTAACAATTTACTACTTATATATTTACTTGGAACAACTTACTATTTAGATATATCCTTTAAATTTTATAAGAATAACGCACGTCTTATGTACATAAAGGAGAGACTGAATTTTTAATTATCAATTATTTATATTAATACATGTATTTTAATAAAGATAAATAATTGGATAAGAATAATGCAACTTTTCTAATAACTTAAATTTCTAATGTCATATTAATATTTTATATTACTTACATATCTGTAGCATTTATTATTTATTAATAGATTATCCTAAGGTTCTGAAAAATATTATTTGACAGTTAGTCTAGAATGTTAAGCGTTATTTGCTTGCTGGGTGTTCTGAACTCATATATATATATATTTTTTTTTTTAAAGCAGGAAGTGGGAAAAAAAAAGAGAGAGAGAAAGAAAATTTGAAATTTATTAAATTAGTAATATTTGTGTTAAAAGTTTTTTACCATACAAAAGATTATATATAGATTAAGCATAATACAAATAATAGACATTTAAATCTGCTCCTCTGATAATTATGTATGTATGTGTGAGCTTGTAAATAAGTGCATGAATAGACAGATGAGCAGATAGAAAGAGGTAGAAAGAGATGACATAGATGTATAGAAAGATAAATAGGAGACACATTATGACGGTACATATATATCTAGAGAGATATATCGAGAGATGACAAAGTTGAAAAGAATAAATGATTAGATGTATATAAATGTCTACACACATATCGTATAAATATCTTGATATCGATAAATTTTCAAATTCATTTATCTAAAGGATTTTTCAATTGATATTCTTGAAATATTATGACCTTGCTGATAATAATAAAAAAAACAATTATTCTTACAATGTGAAAATTTATAAAATGATTATATTTAATTAAAAAAATAACATGTATGTTAAAATTCATTGTTTATAAAAAAATGAAAACATATGAAAAATTGTTTGTTTACTGTATATTAACACAATTTGAAAGAAAATCAATTCAGTTTGTATTAGCGTTTTTGTTACTTATACTTTTATACTTAAAATATTTTCATAAGCAGGAGGTTTCATGTATTGTTATATTTCAATAAATACAATTTACAATAAATCAAAGAAAATTTGCTATTGCACAAAACATAACATGGACTTAAATTTATTAGTTTGAGCTAAAAGATAGTTAGATATTTTTGAAAGATAACACATATTTCTAAAACTTGAAAATTTCTGTCGTAAGTTTACTTGCATGTTTAAAAATCTTTCTAAAAGTACAAATATTAAATAAAAACAATATAAATGTCCAAATTAACTAAAGCATTGATATTATCATATAATAAATTAGAATATTTATTTACAATTTTAAAAATATTAATGGACGTTGAAACCAAATTCACTCCAAATTGATAATTTCCAATTGATATTTCAAAATACCTTATTTTAAATAATTTTAATTAGAAACATTCAGTATTTAAAAAATAGTTTAACGCTAGAACGCTTAGTAATTTTACTCAAGTCATATAAAAATACTTTAATCCAGAATTTTTATTTAATACTGATTAAATATAATTCATCTAACTTATTTCTGTATGGTATATATTTGACTTGTTTCAGGAAAAAATATCTGGTTCGAATCGATATAGATTTATTTGGTCCCGGTTAAATTGACCACTGTGGCCGTTCTAGTGTTATCCCCTTTATATATATATATATATATATATATATATAGATAGATAGATAGATAGATAGATAGATAGATAACTGGTTTTTTTTCAATAACTTATTCATTTTGTTATTATACATCCCTTCTTATTATTTATTTAGCCAGATTTAAAAATCACATCTTTTGCTTTGTTTAAAATGTAAATCAGCGTTTATCGTTTCATTTTTAACAGTTTTCAACATAGTTGAAAACTGTTTATGAATTCAATTTGTCTGTCTGTATGTCCATGCTCTAACTCGCGTAAATATACTAGGATACCATGAAATTGTTAAATATTAATGAGATTTACTATGGTATGTTCGGTATTTAAAATGAAGTACGTAGCGTTTATAGTTCATTTACAGGGATGCTCAAAAGAAACCCGTTACATTACGGTCTATGGGGAGAAATCGTTTGGGGTAAAATTTAATGATGTTACACTGTTTCAAACATATTTAAATTGATGCGTGTAACTGAGGTGCACTAAAAGAGACCTGGTATAGAATATGGTGTGCTTAGCATTCATAGTTCATTTACAGGGACACACAAAAGATTTCGGTTAGAGCATTGTCAAAGCACAATAGTTGCTGGAACTGCGTTGAAGTTGTGATGCGTTTTTAAATTAAACGAATTTTTTGCCTATTACTTGGCGTGCAAAAATTCTATAGATTGTATACAGGGCAGCACAACAAATCTCGAGTACATTTTCGTTTATTGACGGAAATTCGTCGGAAAAGGGAATCTGCAACTACGCTATGCGTTCCCTAACTGAACTAAATTGTAACATACTATGTAGTATATATAGATTATATACAGGGCTGCACAGAAGAATTCGAATATTTTTTCGATTGTCGATGGTAATTCTTGAAATGGGATTTTCAAATGTGTTACGCGTTTTTCAAATTTTTTACTTAGACGTCATCTTTCACCTTAATAAACATTGAAGTTTTGTTAAAGTATTCTGGATGTGTTGGAAAGTGTTTCATAATCTATACTTGACGCATGATTTTGCGTTATTATCTTTATTTATTAAAGTAATTTCCAAAAGTCCACTCTCACTAATTGTGGGAGATACGGCTGCCCTAACTGAGCTGAACACTACAAAAAATATAATATACTACCAATTGAAATTTGTAAAACTTATATATTTTTCAAATTAAAACCACATATAAGTATTTACATATACAGGATAAATATGAATTGATGATTTGAACTTTCCGGGACAATAATATGGATGAAGGCAAATAATTTCTGTAAAGGAAACCAGGATCGCAATCCAGTTATTCAGTCAAAAATACAGGGAATCTCGCTCCTTACCAAACAATGATTTTCTTTCGAAACTTTAACGATAATGAGCATAATGAAATGATGCTTTCAATGGGCGTATTTTGCTTTATGTAAAAATATGATGATATCCCAAGAAAACTTTATGTAAAAATATGATGATGTCGCAAGAAGACTTTATGTAAAAATATGATATCACAAGAAAACTTTATGTAAAAATATGATGATATCACAAGAAGACTTTACGTAAAAATATGATGATATCACAAGACTTTATGAAAAAATATGATGACATCACAAGAAAAGTTTATGTAAAAATATGATGATATTTACAAGGAGACTTTACTTAAAAATATGATGATGTATCAAGAAATGGCCACCATTTATCTACAAACAAGACTTAGCAAGGCGCTCTGTAATTGGGAAAGTAACTGACAATACAATCGGTGTGATAGGATAAATTACATTGAATTTCCAGCGCTTCCCATGATATCTTCACATTTAATAAATAGCAAAGTTAATCAGTTGAAATTCTCGCTAAAATATCTTTATTATTGTTAAAGTTGAGAACGGAAATGGCAGTTAGGCTTCAGATAAACTGTTTTATGACTGAATAATTGAACGGCGACTTTTATTTCCAATACAAAAACTGTTTGTCTTTACGCGTATTATCACCCCTAAAAGTTATGAACATTAAAAATAATGTTAAATACAGATATAGTCTGTACGTCAATCTCTAGTTTATTTGATTATGGATACATATTTTCTAAGAGGATTTTATTTTAAAATAAATAATCATAAATTTATTATAATGAGGTTTTTGCAGAGTTGTTGCAATGCTTGCTAATCTTTTAATTTAATATTGGAGCTCTAAGATATATTTACATTTTGGAAACATGTATTTTCTACCAAAATTTATTCACTATTGGTTTTATGTAAACTTTAGAAAAGTAATAACGTATCCATATTTTTAAAAGAAATAGCCCCAAGAAGGTTCAGGTTCTCATTTTTGTCTACATTGTTTACTCAAAATTAAGAAAAATCTATTCATATTTGAGTAATATCTCTGCTCAAAATATTTAAGTCTCAAATTTGTATATTTATTTTTAAGAAATATCTATTTTAAAATTAAAACCTGAATCTTTTGAGATCTAATATTTTATACAGTGCACGATTTGAGAAGGTTCAGGCTCTGAGAAGGTCAAGGTTCTCATTTTTGAGTAAATTATCTACTCGAAAATAAGAAAAATGTATTCCTTTTTGTGTAATATCTCTGCTTATAATAACTCCGAGTATTAACGTGTCAAATTTGTATATTCATTTTTTAAAAAGATCTACTCAAAAATCAAAAACTGAACCTTTTCGGAGTTTTTTTTAAACAGTGTAATGATTTGAGACGCGTGCGAATGCATAGCCTTGGAATCACAGTCAGTTAAATTAAGGAAATATCGAAGAATTATTTTTATCAATTTAGAAATATTTCCAATGGAATGTGAATGTTAGGTAGATATTGAACTTCATTTCTAATATTATTAATATATTTCTATCATAACAGTTGCGGAATATTTGCACAACAACACATTATTTGCGTTGTTGAATCTATCCAATATTAAGACACTGAACAGAAAGTTGACATAATAATTAGGAAAATCTAGGTTTGTTTCTAGTATTGTTAGGTTACGAATAATTTCAGGGCTCGCAGTGTTAACTAATTTTTTTTATCTTTGCTTCCACTATTTTAAAACAAGAAAATTTTATGGCAGATTCTTAACATCTGCAATAGAAAAATACAAGAAATTTTACGGTTTGATAATAGTGGTAGCAAAAATAAATATTTTAGAAACGATGCAAGCTCTGTAATTTCTTAACGCGTATTTATAATCTTCTGCTTCCTCAACTATGAGCTGCAATTTGTTGAGTAAAATACTGATAGGATCACCGAAGAGATGTCAGTACACTCTTAAAACTGTGCCTCTTATTTAAGAGGTACATTCTGAATTTTTGTGCCTCTCAATATTAAGAGGCACGTGATGCCTTTGAAAGTAAGAGGTACATAGTGCCTTTGAGTTTCAGAGGCATAGTGTGCCGCTGAATTTATATATTCAAGTACCTCTTATTTATAAATACATTTTCTGCCTCTTATAATGGTGGCACATGCATGTGCCACCATTATAAGAGGCACAGAATGTAATTTAATTATATTTTATATTATATTTATATCTTTACAGTAAATTATGTCTACTGCAGAAAGATTTTCCAGCATGGCATATCCAATGACATAGATTAAATTTTGTCTAAGGCAGAATACTATCTATAATAGAAAATTTTCTCTCTCCCAATTTATTGAAATAAATTTGAAATAAATATTAAAATGCGTTTCCATGTGGCCTAAGTCAGTTCTATGGTTCAATAAAGAGCCTTGTCAACATATCAATTTATTTTATACATAACAAAATACATAAAAAGGTATAAAAGCTTTATTAAAAACAAATAAGATAAACATTAAAAATTATCATTGTAAAATAATCATAATATTGATCTTGTGATAATGACAACAATTAATTTCAAATTCTTATTATAAATATTTCATTACTGGTGTCCTAAATGTTAAATTTATTTGGAAATAACTAATTTGTTTCATTAGTATATATTTTCATTATATTGAATTCTGATTCTAAATAAAATACGATTATAAAAACAATATGTGTTACTTTTTGCAGGATGTCCATTACTGAAATTTTGGGTGTTTTGATTTATTTGTGTTATTGCAGTTAAATTTCGATTACAATGGGAAATGTAGCTGAGATTAGTTAAATATCGTTGTCAGTGTTGAATTCAGACATTTTTCTCCGGGAGGGATTTTTGCGGCTTTGAGAAGGGGGGGGGTGCACTTTTGTCCATTAAAAAGAATAAAATCTCACACTTTTCGGGGTGGGACATCATTGTTCCGGAGAGGGAATGTCCCACGCTCGGGCGACCTCCTGAATTCAGCACTGATTAATACAATACAAAAGAAAATGGAATATAATAGCTATAACTATTATTTAAAAAATTAAATTTCTCTAGGGAATGATACATTTACCCGGTATATATATATGTTTGTAACATAAAACATTTCTTTTAGAGTGTCAGTTTTTATACTACACATTCAAAGAAAATAATCAAGTACTAAACTAAATATACTTACTTATTGCAGACTCCTATAACTTCATTATGATCCACAGGTGGATGATTGCAATAATAACACCATCCATTGTACGTAATGTTGTGCTTCCTAACATAAATTCATGGCATTTTCCACAGGAACATTTACCTCTGGGCATCCTGTTAAATCGTAGGAAAATATAACTCGTATAATCAGTGATTAATATTGTTGCAATCCTGAACGACAATAATAACAAGAGCGTAATTAAAAAACGAAAGCACAAAACCTCTTCAGTCAAAATAATCGTCTTGCGAAAAGGATATATATATAAACATGGTTTGTGTCGTCAGGTGCCACCATTCGAAAAATCTACAAGAGACTACGCCCTTTTTTCCGGTCAAGGGTCCATTCTTCCTCCAGACCCCTATCCCTCATTGAAAGTAAATATCCTGCTCAATGCATCATGGGTTAAACGCATGCGCGTTTCCCCACTGTACCACTGAATCATGACCGGTTTTTTTTAAAGGCGCACATTTAGCTTGGTGCCTCTGAAAGATTTTGACACCGTCATCTGTGCCTTTCATTTCCTTGTGCCTTTGGCGTTTATTACCTCTGGGGCATCCTGTTAAATCGTAGGAAAATATAACTCGTATAATCAGCGATTAATATTGTTGCAATCCTGAACGACAATAATAACAAGAGCGTAATTAAAAAACGAAAGCACAAAACCTCTTCAGTCAAAATAATCGTCTTGCGAAAAGGATATATATATAAACTTGGTTTATGTCGTCAAGTGCCACCATTCAAAAAATCTACAAGAGACCACGCCATTTCTTCCGGTCAAGGGTCCATTCTTCCTCCAGACACCTATCCTCATTGAAAGTAAATATCCTGCTCAATGCATCATGGGTTAAACGCATGCGCGTTTCCCCACTGTACCGCTGAATCATGACCGGTTATTTTTAAAGGCACACATTTAGCTTGGTGCCTCTGAAAGATTTTGACACCGTCATCTGTGCCTTTCATTTCCTTGTGCCTTTGACGTTTATCGGCTAATCAGAGGCACTTTGTGTGTGTGCCTCTCATATTAAATTAATATAAGGCACGGTGCGCTGGTACCTTATATATCAGAGGCACAGTTTTAAGAGTGTACGATTATTACGTAGAATTTCAAATGGGCTCTTTGACAAAATCTTAAAATAAATAAGTAAATAAATAAATAACCTGAATATTTTTGGCTTAAACGCCATACAAATTTTTGTTCATGGCTTTAATGCTTTATTGCCATTACAATAACAATTCTGATCTTCTAAATGTTTTAATAGCTAAATGTAAGGTAATAAGAGACCTTACAAAATAACAACCTACATAAATATTTAAATTATTAAAAATATATGCTAAATTATAGTTTTACTTTTAAATGTTATTACCTATCCAATAAAAAAATTATCCTGATTTTCAATACAATAATCTCGGCTCACACTAATCACTGTTTATAAGAATCGAAAATTCTGAAAAAAATACACACACTTGTATATACATATATAGTATATATATATTTCAAGAACGTAGGTAGAATTAAAGTTTTTCTGTGATGTAATTAGTGTCGTGTAAATTTAACTGAATGTTATATATACACGTGTGTGCGTTTGTATTGATCTAATGCGCATATAATGCTTATAAACTTTTAATATGTTAATGTGTATGGAATAATAAAACATGATTGAATTAGAGGGCAACTGAAATTCAGTGTATAATATTTCATTCAATAACACGTTCACACGCAGTTAAACATTTTATATTGCTCTTAAATAGAAAAATAGCTTTTTAGCTCACAGGTTATCAAAGCCTGAGAGCTAATGTGCCTGCCGGTTCTGTATGTACCTAAAGCGATAACTCTTGATAGAATTAACCGTTTTGGTTCAAATTTTGTTTACAGGTTCATTGTGATAATGCGCTTCCCTGATTAGTTTTGGGGGTTCATTGGTTAAGTATAATTGGAGAACGGGGGGCTACACCCCCTTAATTTAGATAAATGGGTTTTTCATGCAGAATTATCCGATTTTCTTTAAATTTTGTATATAGATTCCTTGTGATAAGGGGCTTCCCTGATTAGTTTTGGGGGTTCATTGGTTAAGTATAAAGGGGGGAAACGGGGGGCTAACCCCCCTTCTTAATTTAGATAAATGGGTTTTTTATGCAGAATTATCCGATTTTCTTCTAATTTTGTATATAGGTTCATTGTGATAGGACGCTTTCCTGATTAGTTTTGAGGGTTCATTTGTTAAGTATAAAAGGGGATACGGGGGGGGGGCTAATACCCCCTTAATTTAGTTAAATTGTTTTTCATTCAGAATTATCCGATTTGCTTCAAATTTTGTATATATGTTCATTGTGTTAGGACGCTTTCCTGATTAGTTTTGAGGGTTCATTTGTTAAGTATAAAAGGGGATACGGGGGGGGGGGCTAATACCCCCTTAATTTAGTTAAATTGTTTTTCATGCAGAATTATCCGATTTGCTTCAAATTTTTATATATGTTCATTGTAATAAGGCGCTGCCCTGATTAGTTTTAGGGGTTCATTGGTTAATTATAAGGGGGAACGGGGGATGTTCCTCCCTTAATATATTGTCAATTTCTTTATTTTGCGAGGGGCTCTTTTCAAATTCTTTGAAATAAGAGTATAATGTACAGTTAGTGTGAATAGTCTGTGAGCTTAATGCCCTCAGTTTAACTGGGCAGTTTTCCTTTTTTTATTAATACATATTTCATCACATTTTGTATGGAATTAGCTTTTTTTATTCGAAATTTTAAAAGAATAAAACTGCACATAGATAGAATTAAACAGTTATCATGTAAAGATTATACATATTTTGTAAATTTTTAAGATATTTTTCTTAAGTTTAATGCATGTTTATTTTAAGAATAATTATTTCTTTCTGTAAAACGTTAACCGTACTCGACTAATTAATGCTTTCGCTGTACATGCGATGAAAACTTTCTTCTTAATTAGTAAGGCTCTTGAAAGTTAGAATGAACACATTCAATTTTACGCTCAAAATAAACACAAAATGCGATGAACAAAATGTGTTAATTTAATTTATCCATAAGTATAATTTAATTATCCCATAAGAGATGTTTAATTAATCTAAAAGAGCCAGTATCAAATTACATTTATTTTTCTTTTAATCTTAAAAATTTAGTTATTCCTTTATCAATTTCTGTTTACGTTTTTCAAAAATAATGTTTGTGAAAAGTATTTCGATTCAACCTTTAGTTATTTTAAAGGAAGTTACAAATTAAAAACGTTTTTAATATTTTTTCAAACATTTTTTTTCTATAAAAGGATACGTTATTTTGATTCAAATGAATACATATGCTCTTAATTTGTGTTTTTTAAATTAATTTAAAATACGTTTTAGCATCTGGCGAAAAATTCTTTAATATATCTCAAGCATTATGGAGTTTATATCTATAAGAATTTTTCGGTATTTAATAATATAAAATGTATTGTTTTGAAGATAAAATAATTTTTGTTACGAAAAATAAACTAAATAACTTTAAAACATGAATACATTTTTGCCTATTAATTAAAAAAAAACTTAAATGATATAAAAAATATTATTTATTTCTAAAAGATTTTTAAAGAAGAGTTTGTTGTCAACAACATTTTAAAAAGAAACATATTTGTCTCGTTTTTATATTACTTTTAAATGCGTATTATACTGTCATCGTACAGGTGGAATTTATCAAATGAGTTTTGGACTGTTTTTGAAATTTTTTCGCTTTTTATAAAACTTAATAATTTTGAGTAAAATTCATATACATTTTAATGTTTTTTTTTTGTTTACTCAAGAAAAATGAATTAAATGACTTAATCGATGATCTGTTAAAACTTTACCTTATTAATGATGTGTATATGTAGTAATAATGTACTGTACTATATCGGGTATATTAATGTTTACAATTTCACCATAACTATGTATACATCTCCCTAACAATGGCTATTGTTTATTTTGAGAGAAAATTTTGAAATAGGTTGGTGATTACATGGAATCCTGATGAAAATTAAAATTTGCTTAAGGTAAATTAGCATTTGACGATTTTTTCAGATACATGTACACTGTTACAAATTTCGGTATATGTAGTAATAATGTACTGTACTATACCGGGTACATTAATGTTTACAATTTCACCATAACTATGTACACATCTCCCTAACAATGACTATTGTTTATTTTGAGAGAAAATTTTGAAATAGGTTGGTGATTACATGAAATCCTGACGAAAATTAAAATTTGCTTAAGGTAATTTAGCATTTGATGACTTTTTCAGATACATGTACACTGTTACAAATTTTGCGGTGAGTTGAACCAACTTTTGGTGCTGCAGTAGCTGCAACCATACGATGGTGAAATTTCGTTCCGATATTTGGAGCGCTGGTTGATCCACAGCTCCAAATGTTGAAACGAGGTTTCATCATCTTATGGTTGTAGCTACAGTAGAACCAAAATTTGGTTCAACTCACTACAAACATTTTAACAGTGTGGGGGGCCAAAAGCGCAACGTAAGCTAACAGGTGTCCTAAAAAGGACTGACTGATTTTAAAATTCGATAACTTGCAAACGGTGACAGATATTAGCGTTTTGCCCGTATTTTTCCGTTTCCCAAAAATAACTTATATCGGCTCTAGACAAAAATATTATACAAAAAAATGTATTTTAAGATATATGTAAAATAAAAAAAATATGAAGTGTAATTTAGAAACAAATATAGAAAAAAAATTAAATTATTATAAGTTTTACAAATATTTTAATGAAAATTAAGGAAAGCCTTCCTATGCTCAGAAAGTTTTAAAAAATTCTTGTAGGAGACTAATGTATGATGTCAGGAGTATTTTTACTGCAATTCCGTGTTTTAGTTTCAAATAGCAGCAGTAGATGTCGCTGAAAGAAATAGGCTCTCAATCGAGGACAAAACTGAAATCACCAACTATTGACGCGAAGGAAGTCGGTTAAATATATGTAGTGGGTATCATTCACTAATACAATCTTGTTCTTTGTACTCGATTAATCAGATACACTCCATATATTTAGCCTCCTTTCTTCGCATAAATACTAGGTAATGGATCTTATGCAGGTGATGTCACACGCCAGACATGGCGGTATCATGTTCCAATATTCCAGCAACTGAATCGCCAGAATACCAGTATGCGCAAGATCGCCAGCTGACGACTTTTTGCCTCGACCCAGGTTGCGTGCATAAAATTTAACCGAAATTTTGCGAATTTAACAAATATTCTGGATAAATAATAATATTTTGGATTTATATTACAATATATTAAATACCTACTACCACAATAATGAATTGTTTTGCGGTATTTTTATCAAAAGATCATTATGCATACTCCATATAACGCAATGCTAATTTTCAAAAGTAAATACCGCCAGCAGACGAATTTTAGCTTCGAACTCAGATCGCGGGCTTAACGCCCATTTCTAAATCTGCCGCGATTGGACGTCTATTGCTCGCAGCGACATCTATTGCAAGTAATTATATCTAAAATCAGGAATCACAGTAAAAAAAATTCTGACATCTTACATAACACCCCCGCGCGATTTTTTTAAATATCTGTACACCCGGTATATGCTATAAGGTAAAGCTAGGAGAGTCTGCGCACAATTCAAAAGAATAACAATAAAAAAGCTAAATATTAATTTTTTGCTAAACTATCCATGAATAATTTTTACTTCATTTGTTTTTTATGCATTTCCATTGCTATTTTGTTGTTATGTTGCAATTTAATAGAAAAGTTGCAATAAAACCAAAAAAGTTATTTTGCGCTATCTGTCCTTACAGGGTTGGTGTGATTACGCAAATGGGTAGGAGAGATTGTTACTAATAATAATTACAATTAAATTGTTAACAATAATGATTACACTTAAATGACATTGTTGTAAGGTTTTTGTGAACAAATATTATTGTGTTAGGAGTGAATATTTCAATCAACCTAATGATTAAAGAATCAGAAAAATGAAATAATTTTAAAAACGATTAAAATATTTTAATTAAAGGGAAAAAAATTAAAGAATCAGAAAAAGTATGTCCAGATAAGATTACAAAATAACATTAAGTTACTTGATAACACGTTTAACTTAAAATCAGTCCATTTTAATTTTTCATTTTTTATGCAAATTTACCAATAAGCTGCGTAATCTCTCCTAGCATGAAAACTAATATGAACATTGCGCCATCTTTCCTAATTAGCAGATGCGCAAATTCTCCAATTTTGGTAGGAGAGATTGCGCGGCCTTTTATTTAAACATGGCCGCTACTAAAACGAACCGTTGATGTTCACACTGTTAATCTAGGTTAGTAGCTTATGAGAAATCGTTTAAGTTACAAATATTTTGTAATACAGACATTGTGTAAAAATTCTAAAGAATAGTTATGAAAATTCAAGCACTTACTTTGGGAAATCAAATCAAAATAGCAATAATTTATCCTAGACGCTCGAAACAATCAACGTGCACGTTCAAGTACGCACTCCACTACTGCTATTGTACAACTACCTGGAGTCACTGCGTGCTCACTCTACTCCTTTTCCCCAAACTTCTATGTGCGGAATCTCTAGAACCGCGCCATCTCTCCTGACTTTACCTTATATTTTTAACACTTACAGATGAAAACAATTTGGAAATTGTACGTCAAACGTGCAAATGAGGTGCGTTCGTACTACAGCTAATTCCTCAAGAACTGTAGCTAGAACTATAGACTAGACTAGAACTATAGACTAGACTAGAACTATAGCTATAGACTAGAACTATAGCTAGTTCCTCAAGATCCCTAAAATCCTGAAGATCTGAATATTTATAATATAAGAATTCAGATCTTGAGGATTTGTAATTCTGTAAAATGAATTATATTGTCTGCAGATTAATTTCTGTAATAAAATAAGTATCTCGGTCCCTTGACGGTTAAACCTCGGAAACTCCTATAACAAGAAAGCGCCGATTTCTTTTAAAAATATTCAAATTTCTTAATAAATATTTTTATTAATATCTTCTAAAGTTTTGATTCGATTTTCATAAAATTTGAAATGTCTCCACAAAATTCTGTAAAGATAATATAGTTTAAATTTCAAACCATTCCATTGGGTAGTTTTTGAGTTGTAATATGTGGACGGACGGGCAGACAGACGCACGGACGGACGGACAGACAGACAGACGGAAGGACCAGACGACGACAATAGGTTCTACGTATTTATATAAATTACGAACGTACCTAAATATAACGTTTTCTCTATCCACAAATTGAAGAATATGCTGGCATATAGCAAAAGACAGCAGAAATAAATCTGTATTTTACACATACTGCATTAGATACTCTTTAGAGATTTTTTTAATCTACAAATACTTCTAAAAAAATGGATATTGTACAAACAGATAAAAGGGGGACATAGATAGGATTAAAATTAACAGGCTAAAAATAATGTTTGCTTTACTGTCGAAATAAAAACTCAGTACCATCATAGACTCTATAATTTGGACAAATAATCTAAAATAATAAAGATAGTGTTTGGATCTCTGTCCAACTGTCTGCTGTTTTCGAAAAAAAAAACAGTTTTTGAATCTTTTTTTTTAATTTGACTTATTTTAAATTTAGTTTTTTATGCTATTTTCAGCGGGTTATTTTTGTGTTCCGCGACGATTTTTACACATTAGTGAAATAAATATGGTTTCAATCTTTTAGTCCAATATACTATTTTTTTTCTCTTGTCAATAAAATTTATTTAGTACAGCGGCTTTGGAATTTTTTTGTGAAAGTTTTAAGCGATTATAGCGTTTTTTCGCTTTTTTGTCATTTGTAAATGAAACCCAATTTAAATCTTTTATTTAATATAGTAAATTTTGTCCTCTGCGATTTTTAAACATTTCGACAAAAAAATAATGCAATTTTTAGCGGTTTTTTTTTTTTTTTTTTTTTTTTTTTTTTTTGTTTCACGGCAATTTTGTGACTATTTTTTCCTTGAATTGGAAAGAACTCTCCGGTAAAGTTGGAAGAATCACAAATTCGTTCCTACAGAAACCTGAGCGACAATGCGGAAAATTTTAATTTAATCTGGGTCGAAATAAAAAATCACAATATTTCAAGGTTGGTATGATTCGAGATTGAGACAGACTTATCCCACATAGGTGCATGCCACCGAAGCCAATGAAGCACCCAAACCCAGTTTCGTGTAATTCGAGATTTGTTTGAGAAAAACTGTCTGACGTTTTCTGAAGCGACCGCTGCACAAATAATTATACGATAGAGCAGAACAATACTAACGTGTCTAAAATTATTCACCTGGAAAGCAGTTTTTGATATTTTCCTCAGATTTTTTTAATTTAATTTTTCGTGCGATTTATAGCGTTTTTCTGCGTTTCGTGACGTTTTATCCGCATTAGTAAAAGGAACACTGTTTCAATTTTTTAGCCCAATAAATTAAATTTCGTCTTTTTTTCAATAAAATTTATTTAGAATTCGTACAGCTACTATTGAATTTTTCGTAAATTTTTTCTTTGTTTTATAAGTAATTTTTACCGATTTTACGCGTATCGCGATTTTTGACATAAGTCATAGGAATCCGGTTTCAATATTTTGGCACAATAGAGGAAAATGTGTCTTTTCTTCAACAATATTTATTCGGTACATCAATTTCTGAATTTTTCGTGTCTTGTTCAAGTCCGTTTTCCTTTAAAGATGAGGAATTAAGAAATAAATTCCAAAATTATGAAATAGGTTTATAGTTAATAATTAAAGAAGGTAAAGTGATTTATTTTTTCTGAAAAGGAAAGAGAACTTTCTTGTAAAATTTGATTCTACCATGAATACAATTTGATAAAAATGTCAAATCGGTTCATATAGCAATGTGCACAACGACGCTGAAAATTCGAATTTAATCTGGGTCGATAATGTGCCTTTGAGATAAGACAAGTTACGCTTTTTTAAAATTGAAGAATAATGATTTGCGTATGTCGCTGTCGAAGGCAGTAGGGTCTCCCACCCTATGTTCGTTTGAAAAGATTTTCCTATAAAATAATAATAATAATTATTATTATTATTATTATTTTATTATTGAAGTTTTGTTTGTCCTGAGACTGTATCAGGCGTAGCCCACCCTTATGCAGCACGTCTTAGGCAGTGGGTTCCCGACCTCCTGGTTCATTCGGAAAAACCGACCAGTGAAACGGGTGTAGCACCGCTAGAGAAATAATAAAAATAAAATACTTTCTAAATCACATTCATAATGTGCTACATATAATAAAAAAGAAGTTATTAATTTATATTAAATTAAATACTTAAAATGTACCAGAGCTTTTGAGTAAAAATGTACTATGAATTGCTTTTTCACTGTGGTGAAAAAGCAATTCTATCAATGAAAAAATTATATCAATGAAAAAAACCATAATACGTCCAAAAACACTGAAGCAGAAATTGTGTAAACTCAAACATCAATATTTCTAGGGATTGTTGATGTACAGAGCTGCTTTTTAATATAAGAATTTTCAATCATTGAAGATAATAGTATTTGGGACATCTCATGTGATTTCAAAAAAAATGTTTTTGTTTCTATGGGGAGGTTTTATGTACTATGCGACCCGCCTTCTCACACAACCCTGCTTTTAACCCATAGCCAAGTTCTTTTAAGACGAGACTGTGACAACAATTAAAACGAATTATTACTTTTTCCGTAAACAACAAGGACTTGCGTTTTTTGCCAAACTATTTTATAAAAAATATTAAATTCATAAAAATACTTTTCATGTGTGAAAAGACGATGAATTAAGAGTATCTTAACTCTTTAGCATTGTATTATATGAACATTACTGATGTATTCTCGATTTGGGATGATCAAAACTGGTAAATAGATAATGTATAATAACACCCTAGCCAAAATAGGCACAAGGCTAAAATTATTCAAGCTTTAAAAAATATATGGAAATTTTCAATTTCAATTTTCTTGAAATAATATTTTGACTACGTATCCTTTCTCTTGTATACTCACGATACGAAAATCACGAAAATGTAATACAAAATAAACAAAATGCATAAAATTTCGAACAACAAAAAATAATTCTGAAAAGCAATATTTAAAAATATATATTGTTATTTCGCCTAATGCAACAAAATATACAAAGCAGAATATCTAATAAATTACTTTTCTATTTTTGTAGGATCATATAGCGGAAATTTGGGTTATGTATTAGAGAAATCCGATTACGCTGGATATTTTTGTAGCAAAAACTTGCTGAAATATTTTCAGTAAAAATACTCCTTTTGTTGTTTCATTCTTTTATTACTATGTATGTTACTTATTTATGTAGACTTATTTTTTATTACTTTTGCGATTGCCAATGTATTTTACTATGTTCAAAGAATAAAATTTTACACATAAGATCAGTTTACTCGACTGCCAAAGGGAAATGTATGTTTATCAATATATGTATGCGTGCTTATATGCTTGAACTATATCACTATGTTATGACTTGCAGCCTTTGCAGATTAATCGATTTGGACAAATGAAATGTCACTGGAATTCTATAAATCATTCAGGTGTCACAGTGTATATCACGTCAAGTAATATCTAATATCAGTGGCACAGTTATGATGTATATCTGGGAGGAGTTTTGAATCATTATTACTAATAAAATAAACAAATCTGTTGTTTTATTTGATCATGAAGCGGTTTAGTAAACACATGATGTACAAAAATTGCCATAATAAAAAGCAGAAGTATCCAAAGTAAATTTAGCATTCAGCTGTTTTAAGGCTCCCTAAAGGGAGTCTTTTCTCTAATTTCTAAACCAAAATTTAACGAAGAGTTGGAAATAATAGTAACAATAGCACAAGTACTTTGCTTCAATTTTTTCACACTCACACATTTACAATTTTATTCATTTACACTGAAGAAGGTTATGAAGAAACAATTGTATGCTATGTAATTTTGGCTATTTATGCTTTTCTTTGTGTTTGGTTTTGCATATAATACAGTGTGTTCACAAATGAAATATACAACTTCAATATTCCGTGAAAGAAAATTTAGTTAAAACAATTTCATATTTTACTTATTTGGAGATGCACAAAATGTTAAAGTTTGTAATCGTAACGGTAGATGACACTGAGTGTCTTATACCATGAGAAATATCATTAAGAAAAAAATTGGCAGAAATGGCTACGTCACAGGAAAAAGCAGCATTTGTTTTTTGTTTTGCAGAATGTAAATCTTTAATAGCTGTTTAACATAAATTTCGTACAAGACGCGGTATAAGAAGAAGGCACCGACAAGAAAAAGCATCGAGGTGAAACGCCATGGCTACTCCGTTCTTCTGATATCAGACCTTGCGAGTTTTTGCTTTGGGGGTTTATTAAGAATACCCTTTATAAGACAAAGATAACATCCGTGCGTGATCTTAAACAACGCATAATCGAAGCCTTCCTTTTGATTGCAACGGATATTTTGTACCGTACGTGGATTGAATTGGACTATCGTCTTGATATCCTGCGAGCAACTAAAAGAGCACATGTCGAAATCTACTAATGGCTTAAAAAAATTATTATTTTTTTGTTTCAACATAAAAAGTAAGTTCTTATTTCTTGTAATTTCGCTTTAATACTATAGTATAATGAGGAAATTATATATTTCATTTGTGGACATCCTGTATAGTATTAATTTCCGTACAAGGGATTGTGTATATATATTTTATGAATTTGTATGCACCCTGGATATGGCTTTAATCCCTAAATCTTTCGTACCGATGCGCCACTGCTAATATGAAAGATAACATAGGTCAAAATATCGCAAAAAATATATAAATAACTAGGTATAATTTACAACATATCGCTAAAGTTAAATACATTTATACAAGTAGAAAATGTAATAAAATTTGAAAATTCAATGTTATTCAGTGGATGGTAAACTTTGTATTTTTAAGATATCCTTTATCAGACTTTTTTCTTTATTTACCAGCATTTTCTCCTGCGTTTCTACTGCGTTTCTATTGCATTTCTACTGAGTTTTTTTTTTTTTTTAATGAATAGATTTACTTTATGTATTCTTAAGTTAAAATGTAAATGAAAAAAAATGCTTTATTACTGAATAAACGTTTGAAAATTATGCGAAAATTGAAATATTGTTACGTAGTTCGGTCACGTAATGCGTGTTCGTGTGATTGATAGTCGAAGAAAAACAGTCCTTTGCGAAGTCACACTATATTTATTCTAAAAACATTTCCAGGGCCGGACGAAAGAGCGCAGACATTGTATTGTCAGAGGCGCAATAATTTTAATGAACGCAAGCCATTTACATGCTTGTGTCGCTCCTGACTGTAGAAGATTTAACGCATTCGCATAGCACTAAATATGAAAATGGCTCAGTTGAGGCTGGATAGAAGGTTCTTTTTATATTTCGCATGCTTGCTTGTAGCTTGATCTAATACATTTGCTAGAAAATTTTCTATATAAGACAGGCACTATTTAAAAACTCCACAAATTAGTTGAACAAAGATAACCTTGTAGACAGACAGATAACAACGCTAGGATTTCCTATTTTATTTATTCTTTCAATAGATATCTAAGTATATTAACATATTGGTCATAATTTGATTTACCCATGGTTGTGTCAATTAACACAGAAAATATTTCTATGCTTTACTTCGTTAGCAATTTCAGCCTGGATTTCATCCCTCGCAATATTTATGATTTTTTAAATCATCTTGCTGTCAGTACTCAAAAAGCTGCAGTTGGAGATATTTTATACGCATCCGTGACTAGGTGCATATGTAAACAATTTTGAAAACGCATAAAACATTTGAAACACAATTTCAGCAATGACCATCAATAGTCGTAAAAATATCCGAATTCATTTGTGAAGCCCTGTATATGATCTATAGATTTGTATATACACTAGTTACATAGTATCCTAAAATCAGGTCTGTTAAGAAAAACGCATATCACAGTTGGAAAATTCTCTTCCATAATTTCCTTCATCTTTTCGACATCTTTTCCGACATCATTTCATGAATCTTTTGCGCAGCCCTTCATATGAGCTATAGAATTTGTACGCAACAAGTAATATGAAAAAAAAAATAGTAAAATTTCAAAACGTGTATCACAATTGAAAACGCACTTCCATCAATTATTGTTCATAGACAGCATTGTAACCGAATTCTTTTGTGTGTGCCTGTAAATGAACGATGTATGATATGCACACTATATTCTATAGTAATCATCGTGTAATCATATGATAGTGAGCATGTCAGTTTCAATATATTTGAATTAATGTAACTTCATTAAAATGTACCGCGAATGATTTTTCCTCATACACCGTAATGTAGCGGAATACTTTTGAATGTCCATGTAAACGAATTATAAATGCTACACATTTCATTTTCGATACCAAACATTACATAGTAAACATCAATAACATACATCAATTGCATGGCTATGCCTGAATTTTTACGCGCACTGTAAAAAATCTTCCGATTTTGCTGCATAGTCACTCCACCGCTTTTATAGAATATCTCTATTTTGACCAATGAAGTAACCGTTTTATCTAAAAGCGGTGGAGTGTGTCTGCAACAAAAGCTGAATATTTTTAACAGTGTGAGTTAGAGCACTGTCAGGCGGCAGACGATACACCGACAGACAAACACACAGTAGTCAGACAAACCGAATTCATAAACACTTCTCAACTATGTTGGAAAGTTTTATAAAAATATGAAAAATACATGTAAATGTCCTTGACAGATTGTTTTGCTTTCAATTTTGAAATTTTAATAAAATGGTGGCCTATGAATCGAAATGTGTCATTTTTTCTACAAAAAGCGCAATTTTGTTTTGTTTATAACAAACGAAATAAAATTTTAAAAACATCAGTCAATTGCGTAAAATGTCGTTAAAAAATACAGGTTTATTTAATAATAAAAAGAAAAAAAAAAGGTTCATTCCTTATAGTCAAGTGACATAAAAAACATTATTTTAAGAAAATCGTTGAAAAAGTTTTGCTACACTTACCTCTCGCCTGTGCAATTTTCAACAAATTTCTCAAAGTTTTGTAAATGTATTTGTATTTATAAAAACGACATCGAGAAAACACATTTTAGAAAAGTCAGATATTCATAAAATTTAAGAAGAAAATTCTTTTTTGAATTCAAAAATCTTTTATAACCATTTAAGTGGTTACAGAAAACGTAATATCTTGTCATAAATATTGGAGCTTTGCTCATTTTAACTGCTGTGTGAGTAGCAGATTTGGCTATTCATGAACTTAAAATGTCACAAATTTAACTCAAATAAAAAGTCTATAAAACTTGCAGTTCTATTTGATGTTACAGTGAGTAGAAATACATTTTGAAACGGACTTTAGATAATGCTTTATATTTTAAAATATTATTCAAATGTAGAAACATATTTGAATGTTGAATTGAAAATGGATAAATTTAATATAGTTGTAAATTTTCCCTTTTTATATCACCTGTTCATTTCCTTTATTAAATTCTTTGTTTCTAACGGCATAATCATACAAACAATGTTGGCTTGTTTACTGTTGCAAAAATTGATGGATGAAACGAGAAAAGTATTTGAGGCTCTCTTTTATCTAAAGCAGTGGTTCCCAAAGGGGGGCGCACGCTCCACAGGGGGGCAATTTGACTTTTTAGGGGGGCAATTTGAGAATTTGGAGAAATTCAGACGTTCGCTGTTTAAAACCTAAAACAGTTTGTAAGATTCTTTTTAACCCTTTGAGGGGTGGTGGTATATATTATATACCACCTAATTTTAATCCGATTCAAACCAGAAACTTTTAATAAAATTTTACTTTTTTAACTTTGACGGGAAAAAGTTGAAAAATTGCTTTTCCTTATTTTGAACTAAATTCTTTCGTAAATACCAGTGTGAATTCGACGTTACAGGAACACAATTGCTTGCTCTTGAAAGGGTTAAAAATAATAAAAAATAAAACAAAATAATAAAATTCATTTTTCAAAATAAATTTTCTGGCTTAGAACATTTTTTATTTTAATTGTTTCAAATTCATACTTGGGAAAACACAAGTCAAAAAGTGCTACTGTCAGATACATGACCAGAAGTTCGATCAACCAATTAAAAGGCATTTTTTAGAGATCTGTATTTTACGATCCTAGAGCAAACATCTGATTCTTGCTTATAGTTAGGGACAAAAAATTTTATTAGTTCTGGGAAAGAATTACAAATGTCTGAATTCGCAGAATATAGTGAGTATATAAATTCAAATTTAAGTTATTTTAAAACTTTAAAGGAAAAGTTTGAAAAAAGATCAACAGTTAAGTCTCTATTTACTGCACAAACTGCTACAGAAATTGTACTCTTGAGGCTAGTTATGAAATATATTTACTCGCTGCTAAATCTTGAAAAAAAACGCACTACAGTTGAAGATTTGATTAAACCTTCAATATCAATATTCCTTAAAACAGTACTGGGTAAAGTTGACAAATATGTGAACTCCATGCCACTTTGCAACACTACTGTTAGTAGAAGAATAGATGAAATGAGTGAGGACATTGAAGCACAACTTGTTGAAAAGCTGAAATCAGGAAATTTCTCCATACAAATGGACTAAACAACTCTAAGAGACGATGAAGCCGTATTGCTTACTTATTACAGGTATATTGATATATGTGAAATTACCGAAGAATTGTGTTTCTGCAAATTATTAGTGAGCATCACTATTGCCTCTAATATTTTTAATACATTGAAAATTTACTTAGATTTAAATAGTAAACTAATGACAAATATAACATCTTGTGCTGCAGATGGTGCTTCAGCTATGATGGGCAAGAGAATTGAATGTTTAAAACTAATGAAAGATGATAATCCAGAAATGCTTCTTGTGTGTTGCATCATCCATAGAGAGCGTTTAGTATCAAAAACATTTCACATATTTTCAGGGATGAGATTTCTCTGCTTTTTTGTATACCAGTATAATCTTACAGAAAAAGTTTTTCTTAGTTAATCTGAACATTTTGAGATTTAACAGAACAACGTTTTCTCTAAAATTATACTGGTACTCAAAAAAGCGGAGAAATCTCATCCCTGCATATTCTTAATGATATACGGAAATCTGTTATAAGATATCAACTTCATAATAACCAACGTCAAATGTGAGCGTCTATTGAAGCAGTTTCGTGAAAGCAAAAACGCAGACCACATTTGTTTTTTACTTCACACTGATGTAAGATAGCTCTCAAAGGGGAAATGCTTAATAAGATCAATGGAGTTGTTTGATGTTCTTGGTGAATTTTTAAGTGAGTAGTCTGACATGAAGCACCTACAAACCATTATTGGAAAAGCATTTGTTAATTATTTAGTAGATATCTTTGAAAAATTGAATAATTGAATAAACAAATTTTAAGGAAATGATAAAACACTTATTGACTCAAAAGCAGGAATATTTTGTTTTATTACATTCAGTGAGGTATGGCAGAAACATAAGTCTAAGAGAAATCTAAGAGAAAGTTTGGCATATTTTACTGGTTAAAAAAAAATGCGAGATGACCGATGCCGCTATAACTGTAATTGTGGTTCATTTGAAAATATTGGCCTCTGATTTGAACTGTAGATTTCTGATTTAAAGCAAATGGATTTCTCATTATGGGTCATGCAGCCAATTTTAGTGGACTTATCATCTGATGATTCAATACGATGTCCAGATGAACTCTTTGAAATTCAAAACGATGATTCAGTTAAAATCTTATTCAGCATAAAAGGAGTGATGGCATGGTTTTGTGCTGAGACAGAATCTAAGTATCCAAATGACAGAAAATTTGCAAGAAAAAAATTGTTATCATTCCCATTATCATACCTCGTTGAATGTGGTTTTATTGCAGTAAATGATTTACTGCTAAAGAAAAGAAATCGACTGGACATAACTAAACAGGGGGACTTGAGAATAAAGTTGACTAAATTAGAGCCTGATATAAAAGCTCTCTGCAGCCATCATGAAGCACAAGGATCTCATTAATTTTATTCTCTTCATCTGCAGTCTATTTTGAATTTATTAGGTACAATTTTTACTGTCAGTAATTAAAATTATAAAAGCATCATAGGAAAAACTTCAATTAAAATTAAGTTTTTATTTATGCATCTCAATTTTCTATTACATATATGAAAAAAATAGTTTGCTTTTTTTTTTTGCATTGCTGCACATTAGTACTATTATTATTATTAACGATTTCTTCATAAACACTCTATTTTCTTTATTTCCCGTGAATATACTGTTCTTTATTTAGATCGAATTAACCCTTTCAGGGGCAAGCAATTAATTGTGTTCCTGTAACGTCGAATTCACACCGGTATTTATGAACGAATTTAGTTCAAAATAAGGAAAAGCAATTTTTCAACTACTTCGAACAAATTTGAGCCGAGAAGCCCGTGGCCAGATGCCACACATCCCCAGAACATAGCAATGTAGAAATAAAAATGGCAGTGATTTCAATAAAAACTGGGAGCACCGGGGGGGGGGGGGGCTAAGCATGAATAACAATCACTAACAACTAAATAAATTAGGAGTTCATAGAAAATAAACACATAATAGGCATAGGAAGGTTAAGGATAGCATTAAAATTTTATTCCCGTCAAAGTTAAAAAAGTAAAATTTTATTAAAAGTTTCTGGTTTGAATCGGATTAAAATTAGGTAGTATATAATATATACCACCGCCCCTCAAAGGGTTAAAGGCGTTTAGGACTTCTTTAGTGCGAATAAGAGTTCACTTTTTATAGAATAAGATTTAGTATTTTACATAGGCAGAGCGAGAGGGGGGGGGGCATCAACGGTTTAGAGATGATTTGGGGGGGCATGGCCAAAAAAAGGTTGGGAAACACTGATCTAAAGGAACAATTTTTCAGCTTAAAACACTAAGACAGGCCTTAGTAAATAAACATGACAGCTATAGCCCGAACAATTTACTCATATTTCTTTCTCAACGTCTCTGCTGTCACCAATCTTAGGCTTTATTGATGAAAACAATTAAAATTATTTTGTTATGAAATATAACTTTTCATGATTTAAAGAAAAATGTCGAATAAAAAATATTGGCTATAGTAGGCTATAGTAGCAACATAGTTTACTTATTCATGAATTGTAAAACTCACGACTTAATTTCTATTTTAAAGAGTCAAAGGTTAGCCGAGTTTGTAGTTTATTTTAAAGATATTCGACTGACGGTGATTTGATATTTGTCATGATTGACTTTAATCGGTATTTATTTGTATGCAAATGTTGATCAATCGTCTCTCTTATGAAAAAATACATAGATTCGTGAAGAACATAAATAGCCATTTCGAATCAGATTCTTAAACCAAAGCTAGGTAATTTTGTCATGCAAGAATTAAATGCTACAGCTATGAAAACCATTTTGGATTTTCATTATCTACAAGAAGAGTTCTTCTCATATGAAACTAAGGCAGATCTCAATGAATCAATATGGCAAGAATAACTCAAAGCTACCCTTTTTATTTGTGTCCGAACATATCTGTTGTTGCTGATCTTAGAATTTAATGATGAAAAACATAAAAAAATATATTTTGATTAGAATTGTAGATTTTTATGATTTAAAGGCTGTTCAAGAATAAATATGGGAATTTCATTTTAAGGCTGTAACAGCAACATAATTTAGTTATTCGTGAATATTAACTCATTCAGGGCTATTGGCAAGTTTAGTTGCCACCTAAGGCACACAAAACCTTTAAATTTGAAAACCCGTATTTTAGTACGGAAATTTCCAACTTATCTAATCTGAAACCTTGAGCAATTAAATAAATCAAAATTGCAATATGATAAAACCGATGTTAACTGGTGTCGAAGAATTAAAATACATGTAAAGATTCTCATCGTGAAAGGGTTAAAAGTCACGAATGTTATGTGATTGTAATTTTAAGTTTTAAAGAGTTCTTCTTAAATGAGCTTGAAAGGAATGCGAGATACTTCGTAAATTGTGATTGGAAGAATTGTCTCTTTAATTTAGTCTAATATTTAAGATATTATCTTCTATAGACGGCTTAATATTTAAGGTCGACTTGTAATCGGCCAATAGTGATGAAATTTATTCACTGTTTATTTGTATATCAGCCGTTTATTTGTTGATCAGCCGTCTCTTATAAGTAAAAATTCACAGATTCGTGAAGAACATGACTTAGAATTATGAATTAGAATTCAAATTACAGAACCACATTTATCAAATTTATTTTTTTAAGAATTGATTGTTAAAACCATGAAAAATATGTCATGTCTTCTTTATCTACAGGGGGAATTTTTAGAACAACACACGACGGCACATCTCAATAAATCAATATGGTAGGAATAGCCCAAAGCCATTCTTATTTCTTTCTAAACTTCTTTGTTGTCACTGATCTTAAAATTTATTGATGAAAAACAAACAAAATAAGAATTATGGCTTTTTACGGTTTAAAAAATACTGAAGAACAAATATTTTAATATCGCTTGAAGGCGTTAACAAGAACTTAGTTTAGTTATTTCTGAATTTTAAACACCTTTATGTGTTTATCTTAAATAAAACTTGGAAGGAATGTCAGTTTCTGTACAAATTAGGAATGTGAAGATTATCGATTTATGTTAGTCTAATTAATGTTTACTCCAGACATTCTGTCCTAAAGAAGGATAATTTTTTAGATTGATTATAACAGGCCAAACAGTGTGATTTAATTTATAAACTCATCATTTGATTGAAAATGTTCGTTTTATACATAAGGCACATATATTTTCGAAAGTATGTGAAAAACAAAAGGCGCTAAGTTACAATCTGATCCTGTATATCTAGGCATTATCGAAAGTAATACGCAGAATAGATGCTGATGTTCTTTAACTGTATTCCGGAGACTCAAAGCGGTTCTTATAGCGTGGCAGCAGGGGTGGTGGTTTCGCATTTAAGGTAACTTTTCACTTACCTAGAATTGGAGACAAATCATAGAATAAAAATGTAAAGAAAAACTACACTCTCAAAAAAAAAAAAATAAAATAAAATAAAACGAATTTCTTCGTTGATTGTAAACCAGGAATATTTCCGCTTTGTTTTGCCCATTTTCAACCAAAATACAAAAAAATCCCCATTCTTAAGTAAAAATTATCTGAAAGCCTCCAATCTAAATCAACATTTTCGTTAAATCACATAGGTATTCCGACAATTGTGCTGTTAAGTACTTTTTCGTATTAGAAACGGAATATTTACATATGTCCTTTTTTCTTCAAAGCACGAGATATTCACAAACCTAAGCTTAAAATTTCCTGAAAATCACCAATCAAAAGACGAAAATTTCTTATTAGCATAAAATTCTCTTCCAATCAAAACGTGCTGCCTGTACTTTTTATAATTTTTGACGAAATTGATTTTCAGAGTGTAAGGATACTGTTTAAAAATGCAGTATACTATTTTATATATTTCAATTATTCAATGTTCTAAAGATTATGAGCAACTTCAGTCTTCAATCTTGGTTATCTGCGAAAACAAAGGGAATACGAAAAGTGGTACGAAGAGAGAAAGAAGTTAAGAGCCTCTCGATTAGAATAAGGAATTTTAGTATAAACAGTAATAAGAGATTCATTTGCACCAAGGCCCTTTCAAGCACTCACAATGTTTAATTTTCGTAATTGTATAAGTTGGTAATACTTAAACAATCCATAATTAATACTTAATCCTTAATACTTAATCAATCCATAATAATTCATAGTATACTATGGAAAGAATAACCGTCGTTCAGGAAATCCACAATCAGTATGAGCTCGTAATTATGCTTTGGCAGATTGTGAGGGATTACTAAGTAACTTAAAAAATACATAAAATACAAAATTATGAGATGGAATAAGAATTGTTTAAATTTTGAATTAGAAAATCTGGGTTTTCTTACTAATTCTTGAATTTTCCCCATAGTTAGATACCTTGTTAGTCTAACAGCATAAGTGCTTCATTTTTTGCTTTTATAAGAACTTCAAAGACGAAACATTGACTGGTACAATAATGGACAGTTTAAAGAATGTCATGTCATGTAAATACGTAAGGTTATCTTATATACAGGAAAAATAGTAATCAATTTAAAAATCAGTCTCTGCTGGCGAGGTCTTTTTTTTCCGGGGGTTAGTTTTTTTTATAGTTGTCTGTGCGAAATTTGTTTACCAGTGTAGCAGCTATACTACAAATCTAAAGGTTAGTAATCACACTTAGTCGAACACATTACTACAGCAGTTCCGGGCTTCAAACAATTTCCTGCTCCTTTATTTTAATAAGAAGCCCGCGTAAAACCCGAAAATTAAAATCGTCAGTTTAATATTATGCTAATTTTAACAACAGTAAGAGAAACATATACTTTGTCTATTAATGACTTTAGAAATATATAAAAACAGAAAACAACGTGAGACCATCATTTAAGTTTCTTAGTAAAATTAAACTAAAAAAATCTTTTCAATTTTAAAATCGTTCTAATATCCGACGTATTTCAATAAATTTACAAATAAATTTATATGCATATATTTAATAAAATATTATTTTTTAAATAAAACCAATTTAATATTTCAATCCAAAGTATTTAGTACGTAAACGTTAACAATTTAAACTGTATTCTCAACTCCTGTAAGCTAAAATACTTGAAAATAAAACAAAAAGTAAAACAAAAGTACTGAAACACATTGTGCAGAATTCAACTTACTGATAATGATTACGTTAAGATTTCTCATTTTCATAAATATATTTATAGGTGTTTTGTTTTATTAAGTTTAGTATGAATGAAATACTATTTTTTATTTTTTTCATTCATAAAAATATACATAAAATAGAGAAGATTTATTCATTTTCATCTTTTTCTGATTAGCTAAGAAACTGAATAAATATATCCAAAGACTGTTCTAGACTCTTTAAGTACTAACTGAGCTGTTAAAATTGAATGCAAATTCAGAAATAGGGTCTTTCAGTAGTGGATCAATTTCTTAAACCTACTTATGGTAATATCTAAAAGCTTTTAGAATTTCAAATATTTGCTTTCAATATATTGACTAGTAGATATTTTATTCAGGTTACTCCAGTTCTGAATTTATCGATATACACCTAAGTATAAAAATTATTTTTGCATAAAGGTTTTAATACTCATAAATTATGCACAGCATTATCTGAATAAATTTGAGTTTGTTTTCTTATTTAATATCTATAAAAATGCTGAGGTTATTTGTATTTTTTAAATCGTTATATTGAGAATGTTTGATTAATTATGGGATTATGGCTAGGCTTTTGAAATTCACATTAAAAATAGTTTTTTTTAATTAAAATAATCTTTAGGTTTTGTGCGGCACAATTAATATGGATTACATCTTAAAGAAATATTGAAATACATACTAAGATATCTCATAACCTAATATTGGTAGATAGCAAATTAAAATCTCCCTGCATCTCTTTTTACTAAATGCAGAGTAAGAAATCTAAATAATTTTAATCGGTATATTTGTTAAGCATCCATATTTAAAGAAGATTCGTTAATTTCGTAAAGGTTACATATTTTATTTAATGTTTTTTTTTTACAAAACACTTTTTGACACTATTAAAAAGGTTTTACAAAGCGATGTTAATTAAAATATTATTATTCCAATTTTTGAAACAATTTTTTTTTAAATAAGATGAATGACGACGTTTTGTTTACCTATAAAGTGCAGCTTGTCAGAAATTCACACTTAAATTAATAATCGATGTATTTCTTATAAATGTTTTTAGTTTGAAACTCTTAATATTTATTAACAAGAACAGAAATTAATTCTTACATCCATCATTTGATCGCACTTTTTTCTGATTTAGCAGTTTTAAATAGTGTTGTTGCACCATCAAGTAAGCACATTTGGTGCTATTTAATGCGTCTGATTGTTTCAGATATGGGCAATAGTTACGTTGCGTAAATTTATGGCATAGAAGAAACATGATTCTTCTGCTAAGTACAGAAATAAAAAAATACAAGTCAATATTCCAGTTTTAAATAGTTCATCATCAAACAGTCTGCTCTTTTATATTTGGTTGGTTTATACAAGGCGATAAGAGAATCTTACCTACACGTGACTAAACAGCAAGAGTATTCCGCTTAAAATATATTCCAATCTACTACGAACATCCAAACTGGAATTTGAACCTTGGAGCTCTTCAACAGCAGCCAGCGTCCTAACCGCTTTACAAAAGCGATTTTGTGTCCGTTTTTCCTTGCTTGCGATAGAATGGTAGCAACTTTGTCAGATGTTCAAAAGTGTTGTTTTTAAAAGTAATTGACCACACTTTTTTACTTTTAAGTTTGCAATGGTACCCATGTGAGCGCAAGAACTAAGACACTCATTGTGGTGGGATGGTGGATACGATTTCCAACGGCTCTGCTTGCCGGTTGAAAATCTTTTTGCTCCTCGAGCTGTGCATTCCGTAATGTGCTCATCTGTAACATGAACTGTATGAAATAGTTAAACTGTATGAAATTAATAAAAATATGTAAAATAGGGTAACTAAGGATCTTAAAGCAACTACACAATCAATCAATCAATCAAATTCTGCAATTATAAAATAATTCCGCAATTTGAATGCATATTTAATATCGACATAGTGCTATTTCTTACACACAACGGACAAACCAGGTTCCTTTCTTTTTAATGATGTTATATAATTCTGTTACAGTTTTTATTTTCTTGACAGACTGGCTATTTATTCATTTTCTATTCAAAATTTATTTTTTTTTTAATATAAACCCCTACATTTTTTCATTATCTTTATCATGCAACTATTTACTCAAAATGTAAACTTTCGCCGCCACTATTAACGAACACATTAAAAAGGAGTTAAAATGTGTTAAATATTATATCAATATTGAGAAAAGCATTTTGAAGGTGGAGAAAAATGTAGTTATAACTATCAATTTAAGGATGTGAAAATTATTTGTCAATAGTGTAAAGATGCTCTTTTGAAATCAATAACTGACTGCCTAGTGTTTAATATATTGAAAATGCCTAAAAATGAATTTTCAAGTTTACGACATGGACTATTAAGAATGCATTTTTCACATATTCATTCATAATTTGAAAACAAATGCTCAGAATTTAACAAGTATTTTGTTTTACTGAGAAGGGTTTTAATATGCTTGTCATAATGAAAAAGAAAAAATATATATACGTGTTTAAATTTTCAAAGTTTTTTTAATTGGTGGCATATAATAACTATTAATAGCATTTATTATTTATTATTAATATTAATTAATAATTTAGAAACAGCCTAATTTATAAATTTTCATAAACTTTATGTTTGGGAATATAATGCATCGTTTGAAAGTAAGAAACACATTGCTTAGAAATGGATTTTCAAGTTTAGGCTATGGATTATTAAGAATGCCTTTTTCACATATTCGTTCATAATTTGAAAACAAGTGTTCAAAATTGAACAAGTAAATTGTTTTACTATCAGAGGTCTGATTGCGCTTGTCATAATGAAAAAAAATATATGTGTTTCAATTTATAAAGCTTTTTTAATAAGTGGAATTTAATAATTATTATTAATATTTATTATTTTTTATTAATATTAATTAATAATTTAGAAAAAATCCAATTTATATAATATGCATGAACTTTATGTTTGGGAATACTAATGCATCGTTTGAAAATAAGAAACACGTAAATTAATCTTAGATTCGTCCCTAAAAAACCGACTTTTATCTTATACTTTGTTTAGCTCATTTTTCTATAATTCATATTTCATTTATAAAGTACTCAAAATTCATGATTATTGAAATTTACTTTTTTTCAGCCTTAATTTAAATATAGACTAAAACTATGGTGTTTCTCTTGAATATTTGAAAGGTTATATGTGTTTTAATATGGAGATGACCTCTAATGGCAAAATTAATCATACATGTATGTAAAAAATGTTTTGTGAATTAAAATTATTTAAATCTGCAGTTGTTTTCAGAGTCCAGATTTTTTTTTATTATCCGATATATCAGAATTCGGCCTAGTTGGAATAAATATTTGTAGGTATGTTATACTTCTTAAAAAATCTCTCTTCAAACCCCTGTTGCGCTCGTCGACCTAACCGTTCGGAGTTTTTCGTGGTTTTCTTCAAACCTTACCTTAAATACGGGTTATGATCCCTTAGAAAGATCCCCACGGAGGGCACTTCCCCAAGGCCTATGTCCCTCGTGTAGATAATTGGCCGTCATAAAATCAACCAACCAAACAACTGAAAAATCTTTCTTAGATTGCAATAAATCTTCCTAAAATAACTATTCATTTTAGAATAAACTGAAGCGTGATATTCTGTACTTTTAGATTCTAAGATGAATTTAAAATTTCGCTTCAAATTAATTCGTTAACAAGGTCGACATGTTCAATTTGGGACAAGAAATCATGACTGCTCTAATCTGGACATTTTATCTTTTTCGGTGGTATCTAAAGTAATTTATTAGTGGCGTATTACGGTTATAATGGGAAATCTTATTATACTTTTAAGTAATACCACAAATATAATGCTTTTTTAATTTAAAGATCATATTAGTACATTATTGAAGCAGTTTATTTATAAAAAATATTTTTTCGATGAATAATTTTATTCTGTAGTCATCAAGATGCATTATGCATTTACATTAACAATAATAATAAACTTAATAATAAGGTAGAATGGTAAGATTTGCTAAAATTAATTCAAAAATCAAGGGATTTAAATAAAATTGGTTTTCCATACTTAAAGAAAAACTGATTCTGTTCAGGAACTAAAAATCAACATTTACAAATTGAAAGGATAAACTTTGTGTTTCCAATAATTTAATTTAAATACTGCTAAATGAATGAATATAAATTTCCTGGTGCTGTAGAAAAACAGTCATTTAAAATGCCCGAGGATTTGACGAAATACTTTTTATTTGTGAAGATAAAAGAGATGAACGTGAAAAGATTTTTTTTAAATAAATGTTAATAAACCACAATTTAATATATTTATTATGATAATCTATTTTTTTGTCGCGAAAATAGAAGATAGCATACTATAAATTTAAACTTCGTGCATGGTAAGTTTGAAATTAAGCAACTGTCTTATATAGAGATACCACTTAAAAGATCCGTCGATGAGATGGCCGCCAAGCCCATCATGCATAATTTGTAAAAAATTGAATTTTCAGAAACACGATAGGATGTATTTAGTACAGGAGAAAACGATTTCTATTAACATATACGTAGCACTCGACTTATATATATGATAACTTATTTAATGGAAAAAAGTTAAATAAGTACTATAATAAAAGCTTGGAAATTTGATACCACACCATTTTTTAGCCACAACTTTCGTTTTTTTTTAAAGCTTGGCTGTTTTTTTACTTTTGAAAAGTTATTTTTTGTAGATATCATTTCTTTTTTAAAAATAGATTATACATAATATAAATAATCTACTCTATGAAATTAACATGAGAATGTTATGTAAAATTACTTTTTACTTTCAGTTATTGTTTAAAGGGTTAACTAGAAATCCCAGTAGATTTTTCAATTAAACTAATTACATCCTTAAAAACAACATACTAAATGTGGCTTGTTATAATACTTGTTATCCTTCGTTAAAAAATATCACTGACTAATCCATGAGATGAGTAAAAATGGAATATGTACATAGCGCGTCAGCGCTGCTTTTGAAATCAAACGTGATATCATGCTCTTTTATTAATAGCATTAAATCCCATTGATTGGCGAATATTTATAAAACGTAGTTAATGGTGAAAAGTAGCAAAATATCTTAGCAATTTCTTAGATTTACATTATTTTATTCAATTAAACCCTGTACTCTTACAATAAATTTAAATGGAAACTTAACTTCTAAAACAAAAACAATTTAACAACTGGATTCCATTAATTTATAGAAAAATGACGTCAAAGGATCTCAGCCTGCGAACAAAATGCTTGTCCTTTACCGTGGTTTTATAGAAATAAATTAATCATATTCAATTCTATTTCGAAAAGTTTGTTCACGTTTGAAAAGAAATTTTAAATGCCGATAACTCTTAATGTATACATTTCAGAAGGTACCTCTTCCCTCAAAATTAATTTTTTTTTAGAGATCTTTCTAAAAATGTAAATTTTATATATATTAAAAGCATGAGCACTACGTCTGATTACTTTATTTTACAATATTATAAGAACACACATTTTATCAGACAATTAAATGCACTAAACCAACATGAGTGAAAAATTGACCTGCGCGAGGACTCGAACCTGGGACCTTCAGCGTACCGTGCTAACGTTTTACCTCTACGCCACCCAGATCGATATTCTAACTCGGCAATTTCTCATTCTTATTCCTGTTGGAAACAGTCATTGGCCACAATTTGCAGTCACATTTAATTGTCTGATAAAATGTGTGTTCTTATAATTAGGAAGTTTTATTAAAAGAAAATATCTTCAGAAAAAATGGCTGACTTGCAGATGAAATTTGATATGATTAACCCGTAACTGATTTGTGCTATTATAATACAGATGGTACACGGTCGTTGGCGGGTTTTATCTTTGTTTTGGCATAATTTTTTAGTTGCCAAGTTAATTAACAGTTTTTTGCTAATTAAGGATAGAAATGTATTTATTTTTTCACTGTATTTTATAAAAGCACGTAGATTAGGTTATTACTTGTCCAAAAATGCAATCCTTTTTCATTTCTGTGCTATATTTAAATCTGTAGGTTGTTTGAAAAAAAAAGTTTGGCGAAGAAAATAGTGATCATTTTAAGTAACTCGACGTTTAAAAAAAAATCTATATCTCTGTTTATAAATCACTTATGAAGATGAGTTTGATCTCAAATTGAAGAATTTCTTCATTAGATTCTTTTAGTTTTCGTTTTCTTTCCTATGACGCTTGGTTCATTTTATATCTGATATTTTAATCTGGCATGTTTGGTCGATTTAACATTGCGAAGTTGATTGCTGTAATTAAGCAGTAGCGGTCTTAAGTCCAGTTCTTGGCGTTGTTTGTTTGGCGCTTTTTTTAGCATGGTTTGGAGAGCGACCGCCCTGCTTGATATCTACAAAGGCAGAGGAAACATTTTGTGAAAAAGACGAAAGGAAATATCAATTTGAAATTAATATTAAACCACTGGAGAATGTTTAATCTTTCAAATGAACATAAAATACTTTTAAGGTCTTACGTGGACAAAAGTATCTACGCTGTACATCAATGTAAATTTGTTTTCGGAAACAAAATTGAATATTTTAATAAAAAGATGAAAAAGCTATTTTTTGCCAATGCTGATTTTTAAAATATTATTTTTTTAAAGAAATACCACTCTTAGTGGATTGAAATTTTAAATTAAAAGGAAATCTGTGAAAGAGATAAGTGAGTAAAAACGTTCTGTAGCAAATTTCAACGCAATCTCACCATTAGTTTCAAAATATTTTGTAATGGACAACAGGGTGAAGTGAAAAAAGCCAAATGTTTTTTTTTACTTTAATATTTTCTGACTCAACAAATGGTGCTGTTTGGCAATAAAGACACTGCAAAAAAATCCCAGAACAATCACTCATCGTCTTCAGGCTTCACATAGGGAGTCAAAGAAAGGAATGTTAACTCAAAAATTTTAAAAAAAATCTATTTCTTTTATTTAATTTTAATGTTTACAATATCTTTATTTTCTGACTTAAAAACAGTTCTAATTATTGAAAAGAAACAGAAAAACATTTTACTGTAATTAGTCGTCAATTTTAGTTTCCACATGAGGGCCAAAAAATTCAACTTTGGTGTCAAAATTTGGAAGTTTCTTTCGTGACTTGATTCTTCTGCGAATGTATCCATCTCTGGCTTTTGCTCCACATGTTATCAATGATGATTGTGTTATCAGTCGCACATGCCTCGCTACTGGTTTAGAATGGCATAGAAGTTTCTCTATTTCCAATTTTGAACCCTTTCTGATCATACTTGCTATCTCTTCTTCAATGATGGTCATGGTAGTTGGTGATTCCAAAGGATTGTCCTAGTGAATCATATCAAAATACTGCTCTACTTCAAAAGTTAAATTTAGAAGATCAAATTGGCGTATTTTCCCCTTCCAGTCTATTTTTTCTTGCTTTCAGTATTTTTCTGAGACCCAGTTATCGAATATATGATGGTTCATCTAACAGCATTTCCAACAGAATGTTTTCAGTGTGAGCAAAATAAGTGTTCCTCTGAATAACTTCGTGAACTATTGACTTAATATCTTCTGGCAAGAATGAGCTTTTGTTTATCATTCTGTGTAGGTGACGTGGTCCATGAGTTGGTATTGGGAATTTTTTATTCCAAACCAGGATGGCACGTAAACTTTCATGACATATTCTACTAGGAGCTTAAAGTGTTCTCTTAGATCGGCAGTAGACACATATAAGTGCAGAATTTTGTTGGCTGCAGTGAGCCATCTTGAATGAGATATCGTTCTGGGACTTCTGTTTGCTAAATATGGAAGGCATTCCTCCGAGGGTGTTGCCCTAGAAATATCGAAAAATATTTTTGGTCTGCACTAAGGTCTTTTGTATCAATTTCGGACAGAGCAACTAGAATAGAAACAAAACTTGTCACTGCAAGGGTTTCATCCGCCGTTTCTAGGGATTTTCCAATTATTCCGGAAAACTGGCGTGCTCCAGATGTCTTTCCGTCAATCTTCTGGAAATAACGGCGAAAGGGTAGTTCATTAGTATGCAATAACCATACAAACCAGTGCATTTTATGGCCAACAAATATTTCAAGTCATCTAACTGCACTATTTTTCTTCCCAACGTTGACGTTCGTTCCATCACAGCCAATGGCAACCTGTTTCGAAAGTGTAATTCCTTTCTGTGTAACGAATTTGATGATGCTTCGTATAATAGCCGCACTAGATCCTGAACCCTGAGTCCCATGTCCCATATAAACAGAACCAGGTTCTGACAACAAAACAACATGCTTTTCCTCATCTATAGTCGTATGTAAAGAGCTTCTTTTCTTTTCTTGCATTATTGTTTTGGCTTTCCTTCCATCGAAGTAGATGGCGTACAAATACTCTGTTACTTGTGTAGAATTAAGCTGTGATTATACCTTTCGACGTTCTCTCCTCAGCTTACTCCTGTCAATAACTTATATGGAGTATATTTGGATACATTCCCTATATCACGAAGCACGGGGGATGTAATGATAGCAGCTGACCTATCCAATACACCTGTTCTATCACAAGCAAAGGCTAGATTTGTCAGTAATATTCTCATTCGGCCTGTCTTGGAGGTTGAGGGAATTTCATCGTCTGTAGTTTTCCGACATTTAGCTTCATGACAAACGTTATCGTCATCATCTTCAGAGATATATTCCAATTCTGAACCAGATCCTAAGACGGTGTTTGCTTCTAAATTTGTAATATTTGTAGAAGCATTATCTTTAAGTTCCTTTGCTTTAGACTTCTGATTTTCCCTTCTACATTGCCTTTCTCTTACAAGCTTCATCTTTTGAGTTGTAGAAATATCAATTGATCCTATTGCCATTTTTCTCTAATGCCATTGGTCTGCTAAAAAGTTGCGTTCAATACTTAGAACTTTCACGGAACACTTGCACTGTTCGTAATTCAAACATTTTCATAAAGAAATATCAAACAAAGTACTGTTTTATTCGTCAAAGAAATCTTTCCTAATTTTCTGAGCCCTCTTTTGATATTTGGGTATTCATTTTATATTTTTGTACTTTTCCTTGTAATTTATAATAAGACGAATAACTTCTTAATGACTTACCACACGCAAGGAGGCTTTCTTCCAAATTCTTTCAATGTCACAAAAAACAATTTCTCTGATATTTTTTACTGAAGAATCTTTCTTGTTCCCCTGTTTCCACAATATATCATTTTTTATCCATAGGAAATGTTTCATGAAAACAGCATACGGGAGTAACATTGTATCTTTCAGTTGTTCTGAAATTCAAAAAACACTATTTAAAAACAAATTAGTGTCTACAAATTAGTGATTGAAATAAAGACAAGCATCGAACAAAGACAACAGTCGCAAAAACGAATCATTCCACGCAATAAAAGTCACAAATCTGCTTAGGCCATGATAAAATTGTTATCAGATTAGAATACGTGCTACCATCTATTAAATTTTGGAGTATAAATTTGCTATTTATGTACGAAATGCCCTTTCTAGCACTGACATCTGACAATAACGTTTTAATAAAGCAATTTATAAATAAAGACGTAATTAATTAATATTAATTTACAAATTAATTATTATTAATTTACAAATTAATTATTATTAATTTACAAATTAATTAATTATTATATTAATTAATTATTTTTTTTTGATAAAAAGACATTAAAAACTTTTAAAAAGGCAATACAAATATTCACTTGAGGTGTGGAACCTAAAGGTGGCATCATATTGAACTGAAATTTGGAGACAATTTGTTCCAGTAGTTTCACACCATTTAATGACTCAGGCAATGAGAATTTCGAGAAAAAAATTTTCGCTCCACCCTAATGGACAAATATATCTTCGTGAAAAGTACGTCTAAAATTTTGATTTCAGGTAGCACAAATTTCTTACCTAAATATTACCCCGATTTCGCCAAAGATGAACCCCATTCTATTGCTCCGATTTTTTTCAAACTATTGTCTTCTAAGAATATTCTTGAAATATAAACAAATTAAATTTCTAGTTGAAATTTGAATTTTTTAGCGTATTGTCAATGCTCTTAACGTAAGTAAACGTTGAGAATTTCTAAGACATATAAATGTTAATTTTACGATAAAAATGGCTTTCATTGCATTGGGTAAATTTAGAATTGCAGTTACAACTTTCAAAACTAAACTCTAAATGTAGTTTTCATTATTTATTTTCAGATAATCTCTTATTTATTTAACTTATGTAACATTATATGTATTATGAGACGTTTTGCGGAAAGCGGGGGGGAAGAATGTACAGTCTTGGGGGAAAAAACAGAAAAACAGAACACCCTCTTCTAACTCTGCAACAAATTATTGTAGAAGAAAGTTACTGTTGCCAAACGATTGGAAATTAAGTCTACTTTTAAATGATGTATATAAAATTTTCTTAGGGGGTCATCTACATTTTGCAAAAAAAAGCCTTTTTTTTTTTTTTTTTTTTCCATAGCAAGACTCGATTTTGACAAGATATTTTAAATCTTCAGTCCAAATCATGCCTAAATACCAAACATCATGAAATTCCTACTAATTCTTACTACTATAATTCTTACTACAGAGAAATTAATGTTTTTAAAATTAGCATATTTCAGGGGCTATATCCAAATTGAAGTTCGGTTGTTGAAATGTTACAGAATTACTAAGTCATTTCTATTAATGTATTATTTCTTGCCAATATGATCATTATACTCACTTAATATGTTTCGGCTGCAGTTATATACGGTAAAATCCTCTTCAAAATTCATTTTACAATGTTTACAAGAGTTGAATTATCCGATTAAAGATATATATCAGGTTATCTGTGATTAAATAGCTTTCGAATATGTGAATATGATTGGAATTTTATAGGTGATTAATGAGATACTCATATCTTTAAGTTTCTTTCATCGTTCAAAAGATGCAAAATATGTAGGCGATATATTCCGTTTTGTCTTATTGCAGTTAAATTAAAAAACTAAATAAGTATCACCGAAGGGTTTTTAGACACTTTAAGCCCTTAACTAAACTATAAAGACTGAACGAAAATTCAGAAATATAGTCTTTTAAAAGCAGGTCAAATTTCATATCTGTTTATTGCAGAATCCATAAGATTTAAAAATTTCAAAAATTTGCTATGAAAATACTGACGAGGTAAGATTTTGAAAAGAAATACTTCACGATCAAGTCTTTTTCATTTTTAAACTTATCCCAGATATGCTTTTATTAAGACGCGTCTGAATTAAAAAAAAAAAAAAATCTTGATATAAAATAATAAAAATATTTTTTTACTGCTTGTGAGATGAAACTTTTTATACTAAATCATTATTTATTAACTATCTCTGGGGCATCTGGATGTGTACAATCTTTGATTACGGCCAAGGACTGGCGACTATTTTTATATTAACTCGTACCACAATTTAAAAATAAATTTATTTGTGGTAGATTTCTCTTTAACTCATCCTGGTATAAGTCTATGGCAGAAATTAGTTTTCAAGAAGTGGTGCAAATAGAATAAAGAAATAGTTTCTGGGACGATATCTGTCCCACCTCACGTAATCAAAGGGTTAATTTAAATTGTATGACATCCTTCACCTGTTTGACGAAAAAAGTAATCTAATCCTATTACACAATTAGAAAAGACATTTTTTATTGAATTGTAAGTTTTATATGTGAAGTAAAAAATAACACAACGTAGGTTAATGGTTTACTCAATGAAAAAACACATTTTCATTGATGTCATTTGCTAAGATATGGATTTTAATTTCGGAGATGGTGGAATGAAAATAATGTCCTTCTGATGAATTTAGACAAAAAACTTTTATTTTAAGAATTAAATTAAATCGCTAAAACAATGTCATGTTCACCCTATAAAATCATTCTAATTTTAGCTCCTTTGGTAAATATTTTAATCGCCACCATTCAGAAAAAATGAGTTTAAAATTAGTTGTTTTTTCTTTAAATTGAATTCTTGTGAGTTTGGGTCAATAATTGTCCATTTGAATGCAAGCAGTTTAAACATGTTTAATTTCCTTTGTTGAATGTAAAACTTACAAAGGCTATAATGAAAGTATTTCTAGAAATCAATTCTTTTAACAGAAGTTTTTTATTGTTGTTGTTATCTAGAATAAACTGGTTAATGAAGCATGAGAATGGGAAAATATGTTTCTATTTAATCAATTTTTGTTGAAAAATGCAATTTAATCAAGATATTTTCTTTCCCATCTTTTCAAATTGAAAATGATTTTTCTTGTGAATTTCAATTAGCAAATGGCGTTAATAAAAATATTAATTATCGCTACTATTTCTTATTTTGTCCTTTTTATCCACAACAATGGAGTAATTTAATTGCTACTAATAACTAATTGCAAATTTAAGCTCATTAAAATTTACAAAAAACAATTATAATTCGGAAGCTAGTTCAAAATTTCGAAAATTCGAGAGCTTTTGACATCTTTTTTTTGCTTAGAAACAACTAGTATCGTTTGCAATCAATAATTCATGCTATTGTGGTAGAGAAGATGTGAAACGGAAATACACAGTCAGATTTTAATACAAAAGATCTTCCCATTAAACAGTGAAATATACATATTTAGTTTTCTTTCATAAATACGTAAGATATATTTCTTTTCTGTAATCTTCAATGACTTAACATGAAAAACAATTTATATATATTGCACAAAAGAAAAGCAATTCTAGCCCCCGTTTGTTTACGTGTCGCTAAGCTTAATTCATTATAATTGCATTCTGAAACTTAAACCAGTTTCAAAGTATTTTATCTGCATGCATAAACATTTTTTCTTTAAATTGGTTTATATACGGTGTGCCATCTTATTGCTGCATAATAACAAATTATTAAACCGTTAGTTTTAGAAGTATACTTTCAGTTGCCGAAATGTTTAGAATGTTGTTCACAATCTTCGAACCTAGTAATAACAAAATAATTTCTTTTCTAAAAGTTGAAAATTGAAATTTTTATATAGGTCAAATATAGTCCTAGGAAATTTTTATTCGGCTCTGGCACTTTTAAAAGTATTTTATTAAGCTCTGCGTTTTAGTGTATTCAGTTGAATGTTTCTAAGTACCATTTGTCAGATACTTTTTAAGTTATAATTTACACCGAATGTATAGGATTTAGCATATTTAGGTTTCAGTTTTTAGCAAAGTACCAAATTTGAGTCGGGCTGACTGCAGTGTTTCACCTGTGTTTTATTTATGGTAAAAGTGTGATTTACCATATGGTAAAGGTGTATTTTATGGTAAAGGTGTGATGAAGGAAGTTCTGCTTGAATTATTAAACCTATTATAGATATTATCAAACTCTGCTGTTAGTGCAATTATTACTTTTACTATTTACTTAATTATTTTTTATTTATTAGATATTTCTTTATTGAAAAACGTGATATAATGCTGTTTTTTTTTCTTTTTTCTAATTTAGTGTAACTGCTGGACTGCCATGCAATTAAAATCCAATTTAATAATAGAAATTTCTTAATAAGTACAGAAAAAGTCAATAGAACTTTTTAAATATGCATCCGGTATTCATTCCTCTATTTAGTTGTTGTAGCACATCTTTAGCACTTTTGACTAAAGTTAAGCTTTTTTTTTAACACTTGTCTTCGCATGCTAATTTAACCACCTTTTAACTCTTTTTTGAGCCACTTTTAGCCTTTTTACTTTGACGATTTGGCAATACTGATAATATGTCTAAAATTGACAAGGTGTTTGATGTAATAATGTCTCACACAACGCAATATAATGTAACCCGATATAATGTAACACAATGTGCAATCCTGTATGCGCAAAACTAAAAAAAAAAACGGAAAAAAATGGAATCGAGATAATCAATCATACTTTGCGATTTGATACCTGCGAACTTTTCTTTATAATTGAAAGATATTAGACGTAGTGTATCTATAAAATAATGTGCGGAATAATGAAAAATAAGAAGAAAATACAGAGTGAGCATAAAAAAAATATTTGCCAATATATGACTCTCCTGCGGCAGTACCATTTAAGGAAACGGTATAACATTTGGTTATAGTGAAAAAAATTCTAAATTTTCAAATGTCAACACACACATTTTTCTTTGCAAATTGATTTCCTCGGTGAAAAACAATAAAAGTTGGTGAAAAGGTACCTGTAGCACAAGGAATAGCGATGTAAAGCAAACGCAAATGAGAGAACTGAGAATAAGAAATGGGCCTAGACGACAAAACGAAAATCATTTAAGTCTGATTGGAAAATTTTCAAGTTTTTGCCTTCACGGACGATAACATGTTGCATGCGGGAGAGTGTGGGCAACAGTTAATCATGGCATGAAGACAGTTGAGATTCTCACAATTAATAGTATTTTTCATGTTGTAGGCATTTAGTGGATTTCAGTGTGTACCTTGAATTTTAAATATCTCAAGAGACAAAAATATATTGGGGAATGCTCGAGTGAACATCGCAACCCCAGAAACATGAAATAGTGATATATGGCAATGTCACTAAAGTATTATTTTGGCACACGAGGAACAATAAATGCTCTCTCTTCTTTGCGTTCCATTTATGAGGCATTTCAAATTCTACAGGTGCGCTGTTTCAACGCATTTTATGTTTTTTTTACTTTCAACTTCCGGTTTCCGACCGATTTATACATTTTAGAAGGTCCTGAACACGATTTCACTGTTTTTAGAAAATATCTGCCTGTGGGTCTGCGACTCTGTCTGTGACTCTGTCTGTCTGTCTGTCTGTATGTGATAAAAATTTTGTGGGCACTCTATCTCAAGAACTAATGCGCGAAATTCAATAAAACTTTATATTCAGTTAGTCCCTAATATAAATTTTTGCTGATTAGGATTTGGTGAAAGTCTCCCAACAGGTGGCGCTGCTTGCTATACTGCATTTTTGTGACTTCCGCAATAGCTCTATCTCAAGAACTAATGCAGTTATTTTCATCAAACTTTAAATTCAGTTAGACCTTTACATAAATAGACGTTGATTACATTTTGGTGTAGATATTCCAAAACGTGGCGCTGCTATATCACTTTTTTCATTATTTTTACGAAAGCTATATCTCAGGAACTAATGCACGGAATTTCATCAAACTGCAGATTCTGCTAGACCTTGACATAAATAGATGCTGATTACGTTTTGGTGTAAATAGCCAACAGGTGGCGCTGCTATGCTACTTTTTTCATTATTACCACGATAACTATATATCTCAAAAACTAATGCACGGATTTTCATCAAACTTCAGATTCACTTAGACGTTGTCATAGGTTATTGTTGATTAGGTTTTGGTCTAAATCTCAAAAAAGGTGGCGCTGCTATCCTGCATTTTGCAGGATTTACATGATTTTAGCGATAGTCATATGTCAAGAACTAATGCACGGAATTAAATAAAACTTCAGATTCAGTTAGACTTTGATATAAACTGGTTGCTAATTCTTTTTAGTTTATGTGAAACCTGTGTGAAATAGAAGAAAGTTTTGGGATTGGCCCATCCGACTAGTTTTCACTGTGTCAATCTTTTTGCGATTTTACAAAATGTAGATGTCGTTATTTGGAAATTTCGAATTTTTGTCACTATAACCATAATTGTGGCAGCTAGATTGTTGTTCTTCATTTCATTCCCGAGTCCATACCTTCCTTAAAACATCCAGATCCTAAATGGCTCTTGGTTTATTCAGCTGTATGGTCACAATGGAAGCTCATATATCGTCAGTATTCTTTTATGACCACCACCAATATATTTAATACAAAATGAGGTACTTCGGAATGCAATTGTGATCTCGAAAATATTACAAATTTAAATATTAACAAAAAATTTAATCAGTTTTTTTACTATATTTTATCCTTTTAAAATTTACCTTATTTTTTTATCTTATAATAAATGAAGCGCAAAATGTCTTTTAGAATGTTTACTTAACAGCAACGAAAGAAATCAGATAAATGAGCTTTATTTATAATATCCCACGTTAAATATCATTAGAATATTACATTTATATTACATTTATATTTAATTAATCAATATATTTATAATATATTTCGTCTACAAGAAAAAGATTTCTTTACTTTATAATAGAAATTAAAAACATATAATTAATTACGCAATACAGAGAAATATTTCACATAAAAATGTCTTAAATTCTTTTAAAATTTTAAAAAGAATTTATTAGGAAATAGAAAACTTTCTCGTATAATTACCCACTTCAAAAAGATAACAAGAAAAGTTTTTTTTGAATTTATAATATTCCATCTAATGTTACTTAAGGTTATCTAACATAATTAATAAGCCCTTATTTAATTATTTAAATCTACAAAAACAACTGTATTTCTTTAGCCATTAATGGCAATTAGTTAATATCAAATTAAGTGCAATATATTAGATTAAAAACTCACGTTATTTAAACGGTAATTCATTAAGTTAAAAATAAAATACGATTTAGAAAAAAAATCTTATGAAACAGAAGAACATTTTTAAAGGAATTATAAGAGCTATTCTTTGACAAAGGTCCAAAAAAATCATTCTATTAAGCAATTGATCCCCTGAATAAAACAAAACAAATACTGCTAATTAAAATAAAATTAATTACAATCTTCTATGGCCTAATAATGCAGTTTGAAATTTAACATACGTCTCTGTCACAACTAGTAATTTAATTTATTTTCTTATCATTAAAAAAACCAAGCATATGTAATTTAACCATTGTGAACATTTATTTGATTATCTTGATATTAACGTGTCTGAAACTTTAAAAAAATAAATTGTTTCGGTGCTTTTAAAGATGCTATTCCTTTTCTTAAAAATAATTGGATATATTTTATTTAGTGTATTTTCGGAAAATATTATCTTCACGTTAATGATGCGTATAATTGCCGGAAAATAAACTTTTTTGAGGATTAAAAATTCAAATATAATATTAAAAATTTTGTGTATCATACATATAGAAATATGTATTTTTGTTTTTAACACTAGGAAAGAAAACACAACAAATTTGTTTTAAAAATTATATATTTTGTAAAGATAATCAAATCAATTTACATACATTTTTAACATCATGTATATTTTTTAACAGGAAACAATATTTTTTTTTTTTTGGAATGTTCCATCTAGTGCATTTAAATGTTATTTAATGTAATTAAAAAGTACTTCTTCTCAATTCGTTAAATCTGCTAAAAGAAATTTCTTTAATTATTAATAACAATTACATGGATTGAAGTAACCGCAAAGGTTTAAAATGATGAAAATTGATTGAAGTTTGATCATGGTAATTAATCCCCATGGTAATTAACCCTGCAAGTAATTTGGAGTATAAGTTATTTTTGAATTTATTTGTTTATGCATTATAGAAATAAAAACTATTTCTTAATTTGTAATAATAATAATAATAATAATAATAATAACAAAAGGTTTAATATTCTATGACAAAATTAATCTTGCAAAACTAGTTTTACCACGATTTTGATGTCCAGATTCGATATTTTTTAGTCGTCATTTCTGCTTTGTATTACTTATTACTTATGTCTCGCGATTATATCCAAAAGAAAAACAAATTAAAAAAATTAAAAAAAATATTATAAAAAATTCAAAATTTATAAAAATTGATCGTATTTTTTTGTTATAATTCCAAAACATTTTTATTTGTTTGTATGCTTTTTTTTTTTTTGTACAGTTTGTAGAGAAATTAATTTTCAAAACAGAAAAGAGAAGAAAGAGAAAAGCAAGAAAAAGAAGAAAAACACATGTAAATCTGTTAATTTGTTGAAAATTTTTCGTGACAATTCCGCTGAAAAACCCTGTTTCGAGAACATTGAGTTTGAATTTTTTACATTCGCTCAACGTTTACGGCTCATACGACCGTATAGGAAATTTCGGTACTTCTCTATTATCGAGTCGACCACTTTTCATAATAGAAAACTATCGCCAAACTGTTAGATTAAATGCCAAATATGCAGTCCCATTTACTTGATGTCAGAAGCATTATACGTGTTTGTTATGTCATCAAGTGGTTTTTAATTTGACATTTGCGTGTATTTTTCATTATGTTTTACTGATTTATTAGTTATTTCATTAATTAAAATAACAATTGTGTCCTTAAATTTTTATATTTTATTTATTTATTTATTTTGATATTCCAATGGCAGCGTTCTCCCGTTTATTTGGCGTATATTTTGGCGATAGTTTTTTGTTATGAAAAGTGGTCGATTGGATAATAGAGAAGTACCGAAATTTCTATCACACGAACTGCACGGTATTCAAAAAGGTTCAAACATAATAATAATAATAATAATAATAAATAGATTTTTTTCGTCATTTCAAACGTTTTAGCCTCAAATAAATATGTTTGAACCAGAAATTGCATTTAATAAATAAAATAAAATAGGTACTGCATTTCATTAAGTAAACGGAGCACACATTTTATTAAGTAACTCTTTCGGTTCAACATATCTTTTAATAATTAAAAAAAAAGCGTAGAACTTATATATTAGTGGAAATCATATAATTTGTAAGATCATTACGTTAAAAACAACAAACTCCCATTACATAGTGACAAGACAAACACTTTCTCACTACATGGTGATGAGAGTGATTGTTTGTATACTCCGGATCATTTCGAACACTGCTGAGTAAACTTTGGTCCGATATTCACCATAAGATGAACCATTTACAGAAGGGAATTCAGTATAAAATGTTATTAGCAATTCTATTTTAGAAAATGAAATCAATAATACACTCCAAAAAAAGTGTTGAGTTTACAGTATAATACTGGCACCCCAGCTGCCAGTATTATACCGTAAAATTAACAGTAATAAACAGTAAAATAATCAGTAATACACTACCGCGTAGTGTGGTAGTGTATTACTGCTTATTTTACTGTTTATTACTGTTATATACTGTTTATTACTGTTACGGTATAATACTGGCAGCGGGGGTGGCAGTATTATACTGTAAAATCAACACTTTTTTTGCAGTGTAAAGCGCATAAATTACAAAATCAAGGTTTCTGGGGCATAATTTAACTCTAGATATATTTTTTAAATTAATATTAAACATAAATTTGAATAGCGTTTTTTACATCTTTTTTTTTCTTTCTAAAAAAACAATTTCGTTTATATATTTATTCTCTATTATTTTAATGTAATCCATTTAACAGCTTCTTCACCTGCGGTTTTTCTGTTGAGTTGTTCCAGTTAACAGACCAGATATTATTGTCAAGAGTTGTCTGAGTCAATAGTGCCCACGGGTTGCCATTCCTGATAGCTCAAGCGGGAGATCACTGGCAATTTAAACGAGAGGTTCTGGGCTCGACTACCGGCCTGGACTCTTTTTCACTCAGATAAAAAAATTATAACTCATTTTTTTTTAAATTAATAACTGTAGCACACAACATTAAACGTTTTTCTCTATCATATACTGTTTAAAATATTAGTTCAATGTCAAACCATTGTACAGAGTAAAGAAACTGAAAGAACTGCAATACCTTTCTTCTAAACTTTCAAAAAAATCTTCATATTTCAATATTGAAAAGAATTTTCACTAATAATAATAATAATAATAATAATAGTAATAATTTAATTTAATTAAATAAAAATAGATCTACTCAACAGTCAAACAAAACAATTAGTTCTATCCAGTCTCAATAAGCTGTTTTTTTATGTGACGCTATCCGCCTGCTTTTCTTTTGTTTCGAAAGCTTGCTATAGATTAAGAGGTGTCGGGTTGGAATTCCTATTCAGGTTGGTATGTTCCTAGTGTGTTGTGTGTAATTCTAAACACAGGTCCATTTTTGATTATCCCTTGTTTTTAAAGGATAATCTTAGAAACTTTTCGATAAATCAGTTTATTATTCCATATTTTACCAATTTATCATTTATGGTTTAATACAAGATATTTCAAAACTCGTGGCATAAATTTTAGAGTTTGAATACATCTATAAATTCGCGTACTAAAATACATGGTTGTGACTCAAGCGGTGGTGTTCTAGAGGGCGCTTTCTGACTGCGTAATATTATTAGCAAAGCAAAACTTATATTCAAAAATAAAAACCAAAAAATGCAAATAATAGCAAAAAAGAAGCTTTTTTATGATTAATTAAATGACTCATTATAATTACTGGGTATTATACTAGCATTCTTTGAATAATTTTCACATACTTGAGAATTCGTATTACGATCTTTTCAAATAGTCTTTTCTGACGGCTTGAGTTACTTTTAGGGGAATTTCTCTAAAGGAAGTTTGACACAATTAAAAAATCCTCCCCCCTCGCTCGAATGAAGTTTTTTGTCAAATAAAGAGAACTTATATTTTACTATCTTGTTTGATCTTGTAATTGTGATCCATATTAGTATTCTGATTAACAAAAAAAAATATGCATGAATAAAATCAAAAATCATTTACTGGATATTGTGTATAAAATGATTTATTTCCACAATCAGCAAGCACTTCCTAGTTCTTCACCGCTTGAGTTATAACCACATGTTGTGTGGAGTTATGTTCTCGTGTAAGTGTATCTTATCTTCCCTAAAACTTTGCGGGATAAGTTTTAAAACACCCTGTCCATGATTCGTACTACATAAGTTTACAGCTCAACTGGTGCATGAAATGTTGATACAAAGATGTCACTATCTTATGGTGACAACGTTTTTCATTACACGTTTTGCTGAAATGATATACTTTTATAATAATATAAAACGATAGAAAATCCGGTTTAAAACTTTAACCTGTACCTATACGCTGCGAAAGAAATTATAGAAATAAGATTCAAAATCCTTTTTCATGTATTCGTGTAATTGTATATATAGTTAAATAATCAATATATTAAAAATATATATATTATGCCAGCAAAAATAATATTTCTTTAATCAGTAATGCCAATTAGACAATATCAAATTAAGAACACAATACTGAAACAAAATTTCAAGTTAAAAATGTTTCATATTTAAAAGAAGCAGTTGAGAAATGTTAAACGTTTCCCTAAAGCTATGTACTTAAAAAGAATACTAGGAAAAACAGATTTTAATGTTTCATGTAATATATCTTAAGGCTATTTAAAGTAATTAATAAAAACTTATTTAATAACTAACATTTGAAATTAAATGTATGTGTTTAATTGTTGATGGCAATTAGTTTATATCAAAAGCACACCGCACAAAAAATTAGTCACAATTCCAAGGAAGCATTATTCTTTCGTTATACTTATACAGATGGCGTTTCAGAAGCGTTAGGAGGTAAGCCGAGCCTGGACTGCTGCTCTTTGACTGTCCAACATGTCTGTAAGGAAGGATGTACCCGGTCCGGAAACAAGTGTCACGATTTGTCGATGAAAATAGATTACAAACCCACCAAAAATTTCAGCAGTCAATGAATGAAGGTCCATCGAAATCTGTTTCCGTGCAAACATTAAAAAGGAAACTGCATGCAACAAGCATTTGGAGCAGGGCACCTCGCAAGAGGCAAATGGTTATAGCAGCACATAAAGTTTCGCGTTAGTAATGGGCCAAAAAACACCGAACGTGTACAGTAGCTGACTGGAAACGCGCAGTGTTTTCCAACCAATCACAAATTTGCCAGTTTTGGGAGTGACATTGAATTTTCGATTGCATCGACTGACAAATGGAACATTCAATCGGAAGTAAGTGGAGGCTGTATTTCAACCGAAGATGGTTCTCTGATGATTTTGGGGTATTTATTATAAAATGTCTTAGGTTACTGATTGAGATAACTATTAAAATAAACCACGGTCTTCATTTGAACATTCGCGGTGAGCAGGTGTTATTCTTCATTCAACATATCTTCTTAATGAATAAACTATGGATCCCACCTCCAATTTTTAAGATGACAGCAGCACTGTTTACGGAGCTTTAGGCATATGTGCCTGGTTCGCTGGACCCTCACAGATCCTATAGCATTATGACTGGCCCACAAAATCAACTGTTCTTAAACCTATAGAAAATTGGAAGAAATACTTGGAATAGAGACGAAATTATGACATCGGCACGCCCGCAACTTGGCAGCTTTATGTGATTTACTCTTGAGTTAATATTGTCAACGTTTTGTGTTTTCTTGTAAAGCTTTAAATACCCCTTTTCTCAAAGAATCCAGTTAGTTATCAAGGCCGCACGAGGTGTAGAACTATATTACAGAGATATGTCCAGAAGGTGAGTAATTTCTGTCTGGTGTATTTATTAAGTGCATGATATAGGATTCAAAACTCATTTTATTAAACTACAAATTTGTTTTAAGTTTAAAAAGAAATATCGATAAGAAATGAGATTCTGTGATTGTGCGAATGTTTTTTCACTGTTAATATAGAAAGTGGATAAGTATTTTTATTATTATTATTTTCACAAAAAGTCAAATAAAATCATTCCATCAAATAATTGGTCCATTAAGCAATACAATAAACAAAAGCAAAAGTAATATACTTGTAAGCACTGATACTTTATTTCGAAATCTTAACATAGTATAAAACAAAGTCGCTTTTTCTGTCCCTATATCCCTATGTACGCTTAAATCTTTAAAACTACGCAACGGATTTTGATGCGGTTTTTTTTAATAGATAGAGTGATTCAAGAGGAAGGTTTATATGTATAATAACATCCATTAAATAGTGGAGAAATACTGTTATTTTTGAGGTTTTTAATGTGATGTAAATAATTTCATTTTTTCCGCTTATACATTGCAAACGCAGGCTGAACCCTACAAGATTTATCAAAATAATGTACTAATTATTGTACACATTAAAAAGGTCTACAGAAAACACAAAGAGATGAAGGTTTTCAAGGTTAACCCGAAGCAAAGCGAGGGAGGGCCGCTAGTTTAAAATATATTTTAGTCACATATAGTATTTCTTTTTTCTTTTACCATTAAAAAATAGCTCCTCATATTAGATTAAAAATCTATGTTAAATAAATTATTATTCGTTTACTGTTTAAGGAAGATATATGATTGAGAAATAAAATTCTGTACATTAGACAAATTTTTAATTAAAAACTAGCTTCTCATATAAGAACAAAAATCTATGTTAAATAATTTATTATTGGTTTAATGTTTAAGGAAAAATATGATTGAGAAATAAAATTCTGTACATTAGAGAATTTTTAATGGTATTTCTTAACGTATCTTTTTATAAAACAAAAGTAATAAAAATTAAAATCATTCCATCAAGTAATTGATCCATTAAATTGTACAAAATCAATAATGATAATTAAAATAAAAGTAATTATGTACTTTTAAATGCACTATTACTTTATTTAAAAATTTGATGCATGCTTCTATTACAAATGTTATTATAATTTATTTTTTTATCATTAAAAACAAGCTCTTGTAATAGAAACCCTCAGAAATGAAATAATAATTATATAGATTACGTGTTTTAAGTTTCAAGGAGAAAATGTTTAGGTGCTTTTCAGTATTTTATTCTCTTTTTATAGATAATTGGATGTATTTTAATTTACTTATTTTACGAAATGATTATTGTAATGAAACGTAAAATGCACTAGGAATGACATTTAAAAAAATTAAGGATGCAAAAGTAGTGGAACCTTTTTGGAGTAACATACAAATTTGATACATATAATTTTGTTATTAGCATTTGAAATGAAAACACAATAGAAGACCAATCAGAATTCCATACTTTTGTAATATGATTCAAACCAATTTCTACAAAATTTTGCACATCACTATGTAATGACCAGAAAAGATTTATTTGTATAATCGGCTAATTTGGTAATCTGTTGAATAGTTTTTGATCCGGTTTTCATCATAGGATGTCTAGTTTAAAAGACAGAGTGCAGGATTAAACAAGGGTAATTGGTACCCCGGATTTTTAAAATGACTTCTCTAAAACATCAGTTTTAGATTCTAAAATATTTTTACTAACTTACTTGAGACAATAAATTGCAATATTTCCATCATATTATAAAATCTCACCTTTATTAAAAAAATTCCAAAAATGTAAAATATGTTTTTGCACCTAATTATCCTCTTGGGAGTAATTCATTACAGTTATAGCTCTATGGAAATGCATGCTAATTTGTGTGGGCAAATAGATGTTAGAAAGAATACCAAAATTAATGCATAAAATCTAATATTATTGTTTTTACTTTTACTCCTCAAGGTGTTAAGAAAAACACATTAAAAAATAGAGCGTTAGATAATAGATATAGCTACTCCTACATTAGTTCGCCCTGAAAATAATTGAGTAGAGTTATGAAGAAAAATAAAAACGCTAATACCCAATTACCCCCCCCCCCCTTTGCTTACTTTAGTATAAAACTTTGTTAATATTGAATGTTATAAAAATAAAAATAATAACTTGTGTACAAAACAAAGGTCTCTCAGGTACAATTTACGTCTAGAATACATGTATATATATATTTTTTAATTTCTCATTCACAAGAAGCTTAAAAAGCGTTTTTGAAAAATTTAATAGTTAAAAATTAATTTGTTTTTTTTTATTTATTTATTAATAAATTCAGGATACAACTTTGAATGCATATTTTTTTATTTATCACGAAAGTACGAGTCGTATTCAGAAAGTAAGTACCGTTGTGAAAAAAAAAAAAAAAAACTAGCAAAACAATTTTTTTTTCAAGGCAATTTTATTTTTACATGAAAGAGCATACCTTAAACTATTTTTCTACATAGTTTCTATCAATGTTCAAACACTTGTCGTAGCGGGTGATCAGCTTATCCATACCTTCTTCATAGAAACTTCCCGCCAGTGACGACAGCCAACACTCCAAACAGTTCGTGAAATTTGTGAAAATTCGTCTGAAAGCGTTGTCATTATGAAATGTCTGTTCTCATGGATTTTTTCATCAACTTTCCTTACGAGGTCCTCGTTGACAATAGAAGGCCGGCCACTCCGAGCTTCATCGTGGACATTTGTTCGACCCCCATTAAACTTTCTAACCCACTTTCTCACCATTCCATCAATCATTGCATTTTCTCCGTAAACATATTTAACTTGAGGATAAATTTCGGCCGGTTTCACATTCCTTGCATTCAAAAATCGTATAACAGCACGGATCTCACAGTTCGCGAGACCAGTAATTGTCTTAGACATTTTAAATGTGCACAGAAAACTGAAAACACAACGTAAAACAGCGAAAATGGCGTCAGTTCAAAGCCAGTGAACAAGGAAGGCTAGCGCGCATTCGCAGAACGCCCACAGCAGCGCTGTGGCGGCGCTAGAATGAAACGGTACTTACTTTCCGAATGCGCCTCGTATATAAAATCTATTTATGGAACATTCATTTGCATATGTATGTAAGGAATGTAGCAGATGTTGATAGAATGAAACATAATTTGAGATGCTGGAAATAACAGCACTTGGCATCTCTTTGTTGACAAAACATAGATTATTAACAGTTCCATAATACAAACGTAATCGTGTGAGTTCAGAGAAGGCCTCGGGAACGTAAATATGAATTTGGCGACCTATATGATAATGTCATAAATTTGTAAACAAGCTCAAAACTACAAATTCTGCGTTTTTTCGCTCGAGTTCTGGTATTTTGTCACGAACATACGAGGGATGTTCAATAAGTAATAAGACTAAAATTATAAAAAATACAGAATACCTTTTATCGTCATCATTTACATGGTCTTTTACAAAATAACTACCGCTGCACGTAATGAATTTATCCCAACGTTCTGTCCACTTCTAAAAAACATGCAAAAGTCCGTTTTTTGAGAGCTTTTTCAAAACCGCCTCCGCAGCCTTAACACATGCTTTGCTGCTTGCAAAATGTTTGCCTCGTAATGGTTTCTTAAGTTGAGGAAACAGCCAGAAATCGCATGGAGCGAGATGAGGACTGTATGGAGTGTGTGGTAAAATCTTTATGTTGTTCTGCTGCAAAATATCTTGTACTCAACGAGCAATATGTGGTCGGGCATTGTCATGGTGCAATAGGAAGCCATTTCGCCATTCTGCGGTCCTCCTTGATGATAACCGCAGCTGTGTTAATCATTGTCTCTGTGATTGACTTTAAAGGTCGTCCCTAATGTTCAATATCTTCCACATTTTGCCATCCTTTCTTAAAAGCTTTATGCCAGCGAAAAATAGTTGTCCTCGACATTGCTTCATCGTTGAAAGCTTCACGTATCATGTCAAAGGTCTCCGATGCTGATTTTTGCAGACGAACACAAAATTTAATCGTATAACGTTGTTCCATCGACGCTTCCATTTTGACAACTGGCCGCTCTCGTAGGCGCCCGCAAACACGTTTCAGTTCAATAACGTGATACTCAGGAACATGAGCCTGTACACGCTATCTATCGGTAGCTTTTGTTAATACAGACAACAAACTTTTTTTATGCCGCAGAAATTAATATTCCAATGAGTGGTTTCGCGGCAGTAAAATTAGTCTTATTACTTATTGAACAGCCTACGTACAATATTTTGCAGCAGGGGACGAAGGTGTCAAGTTGGGAGGATACTAAACTTTAATTGGATAGTTAGTTTTTGAATGATATCTGGGCTTTGTGATGAAAAAAGGCTTGGCCAAGACCTAGAGGCACACATACTACAGATAAAGTAAAGTTGAGCTAAGCTTGCAATTTTAATCTTACAATTGGTTTCAATTTAATATCTGAAAGTAATATTTTCGGGCTATGTAAATAAATTTAAAGGGGCAGCTTTAGATTTAGACATGAATAGTTAGAAAATGTTTAATACGGAATTAATTTAAATTTTAGATTTAAAATGGAGTTTTAATATTTTATTATCTTTTATGTATATTAAAAAACAAGTAAACTATAATATTACTTTTTGAGTATTCTTGGAATATTATATACTATATATATATATCAATATATCTATCCCTCTATCTATCTATCTATCTATATATATATATATATATATATATCAACATATATTTTGTAAGTAATGTATACTAAAAGTTAATTATTTAAAAATTTTATATTTATTTCAACTTAGTAAACATATATTAGAAAAACGTTCCAACTAAAAAATCTGAAATGTATTTCAATTTAAAAAGAAGTAATTTAAGAAATAGGAAACTTTCACCTATATTCATATTTGTGAAAATGATACCAAGACCAATTTTAACTTTAATGTTTCATGTAATGTTTCTAAAGATTATATTTAAACTATTTAGTAAACAAATCTTTAATTAGTTAAACAGGAAAAATATTTTTTGTTATTAATGGCAATTATTTGTAATCATATTTAGTACTCAAATTAAAATCCCTGTTAAATAAATATTAATTTATTTTAAAATTTAAAAAGAAAATTATTGAGAAATAAAATTTTAACAAACAGAAAAAACAAACCAAAGGTATATCACAAAATATCCTTTGACAAAAAACCATAGAAAATCATTTCATGAAGTAGTTGATTCATTAAGTAATACTAAACAAATTATACTAATTAGAATAAACTATATATATATTCTTCTAGGCGCTCTTTACTTAGAAATTTATTATACGTCTGTGCTGCTTCTAGTTATTTACACTCTTATCATTAAAAAACAAGCACATGTAATTGAACTAATGAGAAATGAAATAGCAATTATTTGATTATCTTGATATTTACTTCTTTGAAACTTAAAAAAAGAAATAGTCCTAATGATTTTCAAGATTTTATTCATTTTGAAAGATAATTGGATATATTTTGTTAACATATTTCGAGAAAAAATTGCGTTAAAGTTAATGATGTGTGTAATTGGGTCAAAATACATGTTTCTTTTCAATACAATACAAACGAAAATTGAATATTTTTAGTGTATCATACATACATGAAATATCTAATTTTGTTATTAGCATTCGGAATTTAAATACAAAAAATAAATTGAAGTCTATCAGTAACTGCAAAACATTAACTAAAAAAAAAAAAAAAAAAGATTATAGAATGAAATTTCTTGTTTAATTCATTTAAAATTTTAAACAAAATGATTCAAAAATCAGGAAACTTTAATTTCTTTGATATATTATTATATATCAAAGGAATATTAAGAAAAAAAATATCTTTAATGATTTATCTAATATATCTTATGCTTACTTTAAATAATTAAAGATACTTATTTAAATCTGAAAAAAGTACATTTTCAGTTATTCATAAAATTTAGATATCGTTTTAAGTGCGTGAATTAAATCCTGATGAATAGATTAAAAACTCACATTATGAAAATAGAAATTTGCTTAAAGTGTAAAAAAAAAATGTGATTAAGAAATGTTCATTAATGTTTTCTAAAAAAAAAGGCAAATTTGTTTCAGTGTTAATATAAAAGGCATATTTTTACACAAAGCCAAATAAAATATTTCCATTAGGCAATTAATCCATTAAGTAATATAAAAAAACAAAAACAAATAAAACTTTAAAGTAAAAATGGCATAAATGTATACGCTGATTATTTACTTTTTAAAAGATAATAATGCACATATCAATCATCACTAGCACTTTAACTCATTCTCCCCCCCCCCCCAAAAAAAAAAAATCAGATATTAAAAACAGAAATAGCACTTGTTTGAGAATCTTCATATTTGCAGGTTTGAAATTTCAAAAACATTTTTTTTATGCTTCTGAAGTTTCAGGTTTTTTTTTTAAATAATTGGATTTAATTTATTCAGCGCATTTTCAGAAAGATTTATGCTAAAACTAATTATGCGTATAACTGGCTTGGAATAACATGCTTTGTGGATTCAAAATGATTGAATCTCTTTCAGTGTGTCATTTGTACAATCGCGACAAAAAAAAAAAAAAAAAAAAAAAAAAAAAAAAAAAAAAAAAAAAAAGCGCTATTTTGAGCTCCGGTTGTAGTAGAAGAAAATGAGAGATACAAGTCGACTGTGAGTGACGTCATACATTTTTTTTTTAGCAGAACCGACTGTCTTCCATTTTTTTTTCTCATTAATAAAATTAAAATTTTTGATGGAAATGAATTTCGCAATTTGATTCCTCAATAAATTTCATATAGGAATCTTGTGTTATATTTTTACACTATACTGCAAACAAATTTCTATGCAACTGAAGTTCCGATACCCCAAAACGCACTAGTGTAGAGTGAATATTTACTACTTCAAAATATTTATTTTCTGGAGGTCGTTTTCATACTTTCCGTTTCTTGTGCATTTTAAAATCGCAATCGCCGGACACCGGATGGTATTTAAAAAAAAAACATACCTATGTTTCAACTGTGCTTTCGTGCCAACTGTACTTTCTTTCAGTAAACAAAGAATGAATATTTACTCTTTGATTTCTTTTTTCTGGTGATCATTTTCATGTTTTCCGTTTTTACTGTAGTTTTAAGGTGCCATCTCCGTAGCCTGGATGAAAGTACAAAAAGCAGAAAAAGGAAGAAAAAACATTAAAAAAAACATTAAAACCCAATAATAGAATGTATATTTTTGCTCTGAATGGATCTTTTATTTAAAGAAATATAATAATTTATTATTTTAAAAAGTGGTCATTTGCATATTTTCTAGCTTTTCTGCAGTTTAAAATTGTCATCCACGTGGTCCGGATGGAAAACCATTAACTAACACGTGTGAAAAATATTCAGTTTATTTCAGAAAGAAAATCAAGGGAAGTAAATTCAATGTTTCCAGCTTAGGCAGTAATACACATGCACTAGTGTATGCATACACATATATTGCTTCAGATGATGGGTACATTGAACAAACTTTATCTTTTCTAGATTTCCTAATTAAAAAAAAATGTACCTTGCTTATATGTGAATTGATGGCGTGTTTAAGCCAAGGTTTGATTATTAAGAAATTCGCCTTTCAGGATTTATAACAAAGTTATTTTTACATGTAAGACGCCATTGCATACTGAATCGATTACTCGCTAACACTTTTGTAATTCACTTTTTTTTAGTTATCTCTCATGGTTTTCTACATAAAATGGATAACTTCATAATTTGGCAACAACGGCACTACAGCCACGCTCTCATGTGATAGAGCATAGTTGTTTTATTTTAATTAGGATTTATAACAAAGTTATTTTTACATGCAAAACGTTATTGCATACTGAATCGATTACTCGCTAACACTTTTGTAATTCACTTTTTTTTAGTTATCTCTCATGGTTTTCTACATAAAATGGATAACTTCATAATTTGGCAACAACGGCACTACAGCCACGCTCTCATGTGATAGAGCATAGTTGTTTTATTTTAATTAGGATTTATAACAAAGTTATTTTTACATGCAAAACGTTATTGCATACTGAATCGATTACTCGCTAACACTTTTGTAATTCACTTTTTTTTAGTTATCTCTCATGGTTTTCTACATAAAATGGATAACTTCATAATTTGGCAACAACGGCACTACAGCCACGCTCTCATGTGATAGAGCATAGTTGTTTTATTTTAATTAGGATTTATAACAAAGTTATTTTTACATGCAAAACGTTATTGCATACTGAATCGATTACTCGCTAACACTTTTGTAATTCACTTTTTTTTAGTTATCTCTCATGGTTTTCTACATAAAATGGATAACTTCATAATTTGGCAACAACGGCACTACAGCCACGCTCTCATGTGATAGAGCATAGTTGTTTTATTTTAATTAGGATTTATAACAAAGTTATTTTTACATGCAAAACGTTATTGCATACTGAATCGATTACTCGCTAACACTTTTGTAATTCACTTTTTTTTAGTTATCTCTCATGGTTTTCTACATAAAATGGATAACTTCATAATTTGGCAACAACGGCACTACAGCCACGCTCTCATGTGATAGAGCATAGTTGTTTTATTTTAATTAGGATTTATAACAAAGTTATTTTTACATGCAAAACGTTATTGCATACTGAATCGATTACTCGCTAACACTTTTGTAATTCACTTTTTTTTAGTTATCTCTCATGGTTTTCTACATAAAATGGATAACTTCATAATTTGGCAACAACGGCACTACAGCCACGCTCTCATGTGATAGAGCATAGTTGTTTTATTTTAATTAGGATTTATAACAAAGTTATTTTTACATGCAAAACGTTATTGCATACTGAATCGATTACTCGCTAACACTTTTGTAATTCACTTTTTTTTAGTTATCTCTCATGGTTTTCTACATAAAATGGATAACTTCATAATTTGGCAACAACGGCACTACAGCCACGCTCTCATGTGATAGAGCATAGTTGTTTTATTTTAATTAGGATTTATAACAAAGTTATTTTTACATGCAAAACGTTATTGCATACTGAATCGATTACTCGCTAACACTTTTGTAATTCACTTTTTTTTAGTTATCTCTCATGGTTTTCTACATAAAATGGATAACTTCATAATTTGGCAACAACGGCACTACAGCCACGCTCTCATGTGATAGAGCATAGTTGTTTTATTTTAATTAGGATTTATAACAAAGTTATTTTTACATGCAAAACGTTATTGCATACTGAATCGATTACTCGCTAACACTTTTGTAATTCACTTTTTTTTAGTTATCTCTCATGGTTTTCTACATAAAATGGATAACTTCATAATTTGGCAACAACGGCACTACAGCCACGCTCTCATGTGATAGAGCATAGTTGTTTTATTTTAATTAGGATTTATAACAAAGTTATTTTTACATGCAAAACGTTATTGCATACTGAATCGATTACTCGCTAACACTTTTGTAATTCACTTTTTTTTAGTTATCTCTCATGGTTTTCTACATAAAATGGATAACTTCATAATTTGGCAACAACGGCACTACAGCCACGCTCTCATGTGATAGAGCATAGTTGTTTTATTTTAATTAGGATTTATAACAAAGTTATTTTTACATGCAAAACGTTATTGCATACTGAATCGATTACTCGCTAACACTTTTGTAATTCACTTTTTTTTAGTTATCTCTCATGGTTTTCTACATAAAATGGATAACTTCATAATTTGGCAACAACGGCACTACAGCCACGCTCTCATGTGATAGAGCATAGTTGTTTTATTTTAATTAGGATTTATAACAAAGTTATTTTTACATGCAAAACGTTATTGCATACTGAATCGATTACTCGCTAACACTTTTGTAATTCACTTTTTTTTAGTTATCTCTCATGGTTTGCTACATAAAATGGATAACTTCATAATTTGGCAACAACGGCACTACAGCCACGCTCTCATGTGATAGAGCATAGTTGTTTTATTTTAATTAGGATTTATAACAAAGTTATTTTTACATGCAAAACGTTATTGCATACTGAATCGATTACTCGCTAACACTTTTGTAATTCACTTTTTTTTAGTTATCTCTCATGGTTTTCTACATAAAATGGATAACTTCATAATTTGGCAACAACGGCACTACAGCCACGCTCTCATGTGATAGAGCATAGTTGTTTTATTTTAATTAGGATTTATAACAAAGTTATTTTTACATGCAAAACGTTATTGCATACTGAATCGATTACTCGCTAACACTTTTGTAATTCACTTTTTTTTAGTTATCTCTCATGGTTTTCTACATAAAATGGATAACTTCATAATTTGGCAACAACGGCACTACAGCCACGCTCTCATGTGATAGAGCATAGTTGTTTTATTTTAATTAGGATTTATAACAAAGTTATTTTTACATGCAAAACGTTATTGCATACTGAATCGATTACTCGCTAACACTTTTGTAATTCACTTTTTTTAGTTATCTCTCATGGTTTTCTACATAAAATGGATAACTTCATAATTTGGCAACAACGGCACTACAGCCACGCTCTCATGTGATAGAGCATAGTTGTTTTATTTTAATTAGGATTTATAACAAAGTTATTTTTACATGCAAAACGTTATTGCATACTGAATCGATTACTCGCTAACACTTTTGTAATTCACTTTTTTTTAGTTATCTCTCATGGTTTTCTACATAAAATGGATAACTTCATAATTTGGCAACAACGGCACTACAGCCACGCTCTCATGTGATAGAGCATAGTTGTTTTATTTTAATTAGGATTTATAACAAAGTTATTTTTACATGCAAAACGTTATTGCATACTGAATCGATTACTCGCTAACACTTTTGTAATTCACTTTTTTTTAGTTATCTCTCATGGTTTGCTACATAAAATGGATAACTTCATAATTTGGCAACAACGGCACTACAGCGACGCTCTCATGTGATAGAGCATAGTTGTTTTATTTTAATTAGGATTTATAACAAAGTTATTTTTACATGCAAAACGTTATTGCATACTGAATCGATTACTCGCTAACACTTTTGTAATTCACTTTTTTTTAGTTATCTCTCATGGTTTTCTACATAAAATGGATAACTTCATAATTTGGCAACAACGGCACTACAGCCACGCTCTCATGTGATAGAGCATAGTTGTTTTATTTTAATTAGGATTTATAACAAAGTTATTTTTACATGCAAAACGTTATTGCATACTGAATCGATTACTCGCTAACACTTTTGTAATTCACTTTTTTTTAGTTATCTCTCATGGTTTTCTACATAAAATGGATAACTTCATAATTTGGCAACAACGGCACTACAGCCACGCTCTCATGTGATAGAGCATAGTTGTTTTATTATAATTAGGATTTATAACAAAGTTATTTTTACATGCAAAACGTTATTGCATACTGAATCGATTACTCGCTAACACTTTTGTAATTCACTTTTTTTTAGTTATCTCTCATGGTTTTCTACATAAAATGGATAACTTCATAATTTGGCAACAACGGCACTACAGCCACGCTCTCATGTGATAGAGCATAGTTGTTTTATTACAATTAGGATTTATAACAAAGTTATTTTTACATGTAAAACGTTATTGCATACTGAATCGATTACTCGCTGACACTTTAGTAACTGACTTTTTTTAGCTATCTCATATGGTTTTCTACATAAAATGGATAACTTCTAAATTTGGCCACATCGGCACTACAGCCAGGCTCACGTGATAGAGCATAGTTGTTTTATTATAATTAGAAACTTATTCTACAATCCTAGCGTACAATCCGTTCAAGAGTTATTTCAAGATAAAATGACTTTGTTAAGCATCCTGTATAATAAAATGTTTTATAAATACAAGATAAATAAGCCATTTTAAATATAGTTTTCTTAATGGGCATTAAATGTCAGCAAATTCTGTTTATAAGGGAATCGTGAACTAGCTAACAATGCTAACAATTAATGGTAGCATGGATTTAGTGACTAATCCATTATTTCTCAATAGCCTTAAATGCATCGATTAAATGAAATTAAGAAATTCATTAGGTCATTATAGAGTTGATTAGAACATGTGAAATTTTTCGTAGCCTTTTTTCGTTTACTGTTTGAACCTTAATTTTACTTTTCCCCGGAATTTATTTAAGCATCTCAAGTGACCAATAAATTTTATAAGTTGATCTGACTATAGTGCTTAAAAATATACAGCTTAAATTATATAGGTAAATTCGTTCGGTTATTAGCATTGGCTCTTGTGAGTGAGTTATTTATTATATTTTTACCTTAACGATTTAATATGAGTAATCAATGAATTCTTATGTCATTGTAATTACAATATTTAACTAAAACAGAGACATTTATTCAGTTATTACTGTTGACTACCATCGGTGAAATTTTTCTTTAGATTATTTTTCAATCACTAGTTGCTTTATTTTTTTTTTAAATTTTATATTGTGAAAAATATTATTTCTTTTTTCTTAAAAATCTTTTTATTTCTCTGAGCATTAACATTCTTCTTGCAGCCTGTGATTTTTTGCACTGCTGCATTATCTATAGCATTTAAATAAAAAAGAGAAATCCATTTGGATCATTAAAATTCTTAATATATTTTTCTAGTGTTAGATTTGCTATTGCGTGTGAGGTTTTAATTAGATTAGTTTCAATCGCTAACTATTTCGATTGTTAGTTTTCTATTCTTACGAATTCGTTTAAGTGTTTATATTTCTAAACTGTGATCTAATCACAGCACTTAACAGAAATAGAGAATTTATTTGGAGACTTAAATTAAACAATTGCTTGTGAGATTTTCCTTAGATTCAATAATTGCTTTGAATTTTGTTTTTCTATTATAATAAATCCATTTAAGCGTCTCTAGCGACCCACGTTTTTGTATGTTTATATAATTATAATGCTTAAATGAAATGGTTATACTTCTTGAGATGATATTTGGATAATGTTTGGGAGTAATTGCTTAAGAATTTTATATTGATTGACCATTTTAATTAAATTTCTGTACTAAGATTTTATTTAAATGTGTCTAGTGATGAACGATTTCCTGTAGCACTTTAATAATACATTTCAATGAAACATAAAAATTCATCGCGTGATTACTGATTATCTTTTGCGAGGCTTTCTTATTAATTTATTTTCGATTATTAATCATTTTAATATTTAATTCTTTGATTTAAATAATTAATTAAAATTCTTCTTCTTACCAATGAATTACTGTACTGCAGATTTAAGTATAGAATTTATTTGAAACAGACAACCTCATTGTATCATTATAATAACAGAAGCGCAGTCATGTAATTGTGCGTGTGTTATAGAGATAAGACGGGCTCAGCCCGAGCCCGGGCCCGGGCCTATGACGGGCCATTTTATTTATTCGGTACAGGTAAGATTTTATTTATTCACAAATTGCAAAAAGGAAAAAAATTTGCTATTTGAGAAACAATAATGTAATATAAGTTTCTTTGTTTTGCAATCCTTAAACCATTAAATGCATAATGTATCAAATTTGAAACGCTTTTTATTTAACTTTTAATAAATAAATCAAGTTCTTCTCAACCACTTTGACCATTTATAGATATATTAATGTTGTAAAAATCACATAAATCACATAAATATGCTACTAGATAAAGTTAAAAATCTATCTTAAAATTCCTGGTGTTTAATCCTAAATATAAGTATAAAAAAAATACAATTCTAAAAGAAAAAATGCATGTATTTAAGGATTAAAAAACAGTTTGAAAGGGAATTGAATTGTTATTGTCTGGATGTAAAAATAAATGAAGGGTCTAGATGCAAAATTCACACTCACCACTTTATCTAGTTTTTAGAAAAATGCAAAAAAAAAAACTGATTATTATTAATAAACGTGATATATTGGCACAATTTTTTAATGATATATTTGTTGCCATAACAACTAGTTGCACATAGTCCTAAACCTGTAATAACTGTGGCAAACATAAATTGAAATTTATGTATGGAAAATGTGAATTTTGCAGCAAACGTTTATGGGTAATGTTATTTATAAACCAAAATAGTTATGAATTTAAAACAACAAGAACCTAAAAAAAAAAAAAAATCTGAACATTAATTTTCATTATGAATGAACACGCAACAAAAATCAAAAGGCAAAAAAAACATTTATAAAAAATAATTTGTGAAAAATTTTACTATTAGAAATGGCTCAACTTCTTCACTGTGCAACATTTTACACTACTTCTTACTTCTTTACCTCTCTGACTGGTTGAATTGGAAAGTGTAAGTTTTGCTGCAAAACAGTTTTCTGATAATGTGAGTTATGCATCAAAACGAGATTTTCAGCATTTTTTTCAACCTTAATATGTTTTGTTATAGTCCAATTCCCTATTACAGTCCTATTCGCCTTAAAAAGACGAACACGGTGATATGAATAACTCAATACCTTAAAAAAAGTGGATAATGTGACTTTTACATCTGCACCATTCAAATATTCTGTCTGATTTTGAAGCCTTTACACGGTCAGTGTTAGTAACATAAAAAAGCTGTGGGCTGTTTACGAGAATAGATTAAAAAACTTGTCTATCCTCGCTTTCGGTTTAAAGTTTTTTTCAAGAATAACTGGAAATGGAACTTATGTCTCTCTGCCACAGTTGTACAATGATATTTTAAAAGAATAAGAATTCTGACTTTTGCAGATTTCTGCCAGTGGCTATACATATATTTAAAAAAAAAAAAAAAAAAGAAAAAAAAATATTTTTAACAGATTTTCAAGGACATGGAAATCATGAAACGTTGTCTTTCGGTATCGGGTTCGGACGTGGTAGGATTTCAATTCGTCGGGCTCTGGCATCCGCGGGCTACGAAAGAAGAACCCGAACTCATTTCTAGCATGTTAGATTTATTTTAGATTATTTTCGTTTATTAATTGTTTGATTTTTAGTGTTCTATTCAAATGATTTCCCTTATGCTTTTCTAATAGCCAATAAATTGCCGCATGATAATTTAATCAAAAAGTAAACAGGAAAATAGAAATTAGCTAGATCCTTATTTTTCACAAATGAATGTGAAATTTTCCTTAACCTTTTTTTATATTAAGTAATTTCTTTGGTCATTCGTTTACTTTTCTAATAAAGACATTTAAGCGAGTGAACAATAAATTTCTGTGTTGTATTTTTAATCATAGCATTTAACTGGAATCCAAGAATACATACACTGCAAAAATTTTTTTTGATTTTACGGTATAATACTAGCACCCCAGCTGCCAGTATTATACCGTGAAATTATCAGCAATAAACAGTAAAATAAGCAGTAATATACTGCGCATGCACATATGTTCATTGATGCTGATTATGGATATGAGAATTTTTAAGAATCTTTATCAATCAGATCTCAAATACCTTCAATTGTTAAACCTATAGCGATAGAATGCATTTCTATTATTAATTATCTTTCTTTTTTTCTTAAATTTATTATCAGAAAAAAAAAATCTGTAAAATTATTTTGAATAATCATAATTTAAAATCAATATTTAAATAATTTTACATTTAATCATTAAATTTTTAAACAACAAATAAATGCACAATAATAACTTTGTTCACAAAGAAAAAATTATCTAAGATTTCAAATGTGTCGTGCATTTGTGGATTCCATTTTGCGACTAAAAAGCATACCATGTCTCTCCCATGGTGTTACATAGCTAGATCTTAAAATATAATTTTTTCTTAATGTTTAAAATAACAGTTTAAAAGATTTATTTCGTTGTCAGACTGATGACGTTTGAAATAATTAACGCTGTATATTTATTACTAAAAAATTAAGCGCTATTAATATATTTTTAATTAATCTAAAATACGAATATTAAATACGAACATTTTTCTCGCGTGAACAAAAGCTGTCAGCAAGCTTTATGCTCTGTTGAATATTTATCAAAAATATTCTCGATTCGCACATTTTTCAAAAATGAATAAATAAATAAATAAACGGTGGGTTTTTTTTTCTTTTTGCTTGAAGCATAAATGAAGGAAACGCAAAATTAGATTACTTATAGAATTAAATGGTTTATATTTCACTCCATAAGCTGCCAATCATGTTAAAGAAAAAAAATTATATTTCAGGGAATTTATTTTTGCTTACCTTTAGATATATTGCGTGTCTCTTTATAATCATAATATTTTTACTCACATTAATTACTTTTAATTTTATTAAGACATAAATTAGATTTTCTTACATATTTAAGAAATTAATATATCCTGTTCAGTGATTAATTATCAATATTTGAAAATATTGAAAATACTGGAGTAATTGAATTTTATATCTAAATGTTGTTGTTGTTGTTTTGCTACAATCACGCATCTAATTACATTTATATGCTTTTTACAATATCGAAAATTAATTTTTTATTCCTAACGTTAAATTGCATCTGCATTTTTTAACATTTTCCAACCTAGTTGAAAAGTGTTTATGACTTCGGTTTGTCTGCCGTATATGGCCGTCTGCCGCCTGTCCGTCCTCTAACTCCCGTAAATATCCTCGGATTGCCCTGCAATTTTTATATGTTATTGTCGTTATTTATAGCATGCACCCTATTTCAACTGAAGTGTGTAGAACTTATAGTTTTTTACAGGGACACTCAAAAGTATTCCGTTACATTACGGTCTATGGGGAAAAATCATTTGCGGTTTATTTTAATGATGTTACACAATTTTAAACACATTGTAATTGATATATATCACTAAGGTGCATTACAAGAAGCTTAATATGGAATAGGGTGTGCATAGCACTTATAGTTACTTTACAGGGACAGTCAAAAGAAATCTGTTACATTACGTCTATGAAGAAAAATTGTTTGCGGTTTAATTAAATAATGTTTTACTATTTTAAACGCATTGAAATTTATATATATCATTAAGGTGCATTCCAAGAGGTTACTACAGAATATTTTGCGTATTGCCGTTATCGTTCATTTACAGGGACACACAAAAGAATGCTCTACTGTCTGTTAACACTAATTCCTGGAATTGCGTTTTAAGTTACTGAACGCGATTTTAATTTTAACTCGCTTTTTGTCTATTACGTGGTGTGTATAAATTCAGTAGATCCTATACAGGGAAGCACAAAAGTTCGCGAGCACATTTCCGTTTATTGACAGAAACTCCAGAAGGAGAATTTTAAACTGTGCTACGCGTTTCCTAACTGAACTAAAATTTAGCATCCTATGTAGTATATATACAAATCTATAGATCCTATACAGGGCTGAATAAAAGTATTCGGATATTTTTCCGAATATTGTATATGTTGAAAATTCCTGAAATTACGTTTTTAAATATGTTATGCGTTTTCCGAATTGTTTACTTAGATGCTATCTTTCAGCTTATTAAACGGTAATGATTTGTAAAATTATTTTGGTAGCGTTGGAAATTGTTACATAATCTACGCTTGACGTATGATTTTTCTTTCTTGTTTAAATGTTTCAATTGCATATTTTAGATAGAGTATTCCTAATAACGTAGAATATTCTTTTTTTATCCATGTATGGATCGATCGATGGGATAAAGATTAGCAATCTTAAAAATATCAGCAGTTTTTAAACTCGTTAAAAGTTCATTACGCAATCAAATTAATCGATCAACGTTTCTACGAGCAACTTAATGTTAATAAGCTTTAGTTAGAGTATTCTGTTTATATACAAGCAATTTAGTGGCAATAATATAATATACTGACTAAAGAGACGCCATCATATTACACCGTACAAAAAAAAATCATCAACACATTTTAGAACATTTTCAAATAATAAAAATATACATATAAGTTTTTAAATGATTTTCTGCATTTAATATTTTCCAACATTAGCTAAAAGGTTTTATTATTTTCGTTGTTGAAGATTAAGTTATGTCTCTCACTTTCGGCAACAATTATGCAAATTTTCACTATTATCTATTAAGGGGCTACTTCACTCAGGCGAAAACACCCGCTCTCTAATGTTAATCCTATGGGGGGGGGGGAATAATTTACGATATCTCGATCGCATTTCAATATTTTTAAATGATTTTTTTTTTTTTTTTTTTTTTTTTTTTTTTGCTTTGGATAGGTGAGATCAATCTCTATGCACGCTCCTTTGTACTTTTTCAATTTTGCTTACAAGGCTTTTTTTTTTTCTTTTTAGATATTCTAGAATTAGATTTTAGATTTTAGATATTCTAGATATTCTAGATTTAGAATTTCGGAAGAAGTTTCGAAAATGAAAGTATCCTCAATAAAAAAAAAACTGCAACAAAAATCGAAAAAGTACAAAAGAGCGCGCATAAAGATTGACCTCGCCCATCCAATGCAAAAAAAAAAAATATTGAAATGCGAACAAGATATCGAAAATTATTTTCCCCATAGGATTAACATTAGCGAGTGGGTGTTTTCGCCTGAGTAAAGTAGCCTCTTAACTTGCATAAGACATTAACAAAATTTCCAGTAAAATAGATTGGATGTTGCAGCAAAAATCTTGTTTCTTAAAAAAAAAAAAAAAAAAACAATTTATTTAAAAGGTTAATTAAATGTGGAGTTGTTAGTTTGCTGTTAATTTAAATACGGTAATAACTTCAAATAGAAATTAATAATCTTATGCTTATATATAATTATACATCCAACTATTACTTAAACAGGGGTGTCTAAAATATTTTGCCAAAGCTGGAGTGCTGTTCTGTGACCAGTGGCTTCATTCACAGTTTTTCATTCATTTCACCCGTTGCTTCGTCATAGTCAAGAGTGATACCGAGATCTTTTAGTTATTTATCTTGATTATATTAATCGCCCTCGATGATACAATTGAGTCAATTTTTGAAAAGCCGTGGCGCAGATATCAATCATTATTTTTTCTTTCATTTTACTCTCTGTGAATAATTGGCACGAAGTTGGATTTATGTTTAGCCAATCATCTACGTAAAATATTACTATATTGAATCTCTTGTTATTTATATGTCAAATACACTTGCAGGAAAAATTAGAATGAAAATTTAAATTAAAATGAACCAAGATTTAGCATCTAATAAAAACATAGAACTTGAAAAAGTAATTTTGAAAAGTAACTTTAATTTTTCATGTCTGACATATGTTTAAAATGTAGAATATCCTATTTCTGCAAAGCATAAATTTATATAAGTATATAGGAAATATGATAAAAAGTAAGGTAGGGAAAAATTTATGTCCATGTTAACCACGAGGGCTTTACAGGTAAAATAAGTAAAAATGAAATAATATGGTGATTCCAAGAACGGGATTGTGTACATTCCTGCACATAAATTGTTAAAAGACTATCAGGAAAAATGAAGTTACTTTAACAAATCATAGACAATCTTTGACAAACAGATTTTTCCATATTAATTTTGTTTTTTAACAGTTAAAACTGTTTTGGTGAATAATTGAAAAAACTTTAGTAGCATTTGGGGGCCCCTGAAAATCGGGGACTCATGGCCCGAATGCCCTACCGTAAATCAGGCACTGTACATCTGGTCATCTCGTGACATACCAGACCAGATGTCATTAACAAAATTTTGTATGAGTGAGTTGTGTAAGATGGATTTTTCCAGGATAGCTTAGTTGGTACAGCGTTGTTAGCTTGAAATGAGGTCCAGGGTTCACATCCCGTCATGGACGCTTTTTCAATCAGTTTGAAAAATCACTCCTCATATGATCTTTCATTGGATAATTATACGTATTAATATAATTATCACAAAGTGCCTTTTTATAGTTCTTTCTGTAAATTATCTACTTTTTATCACATAAAAAAAGTCTTTTGTCTCTTTGTCTTTGTCGAATTTACACAATCTAAAGAGTTTTTGCATTTTAAGATTGTTAACATAAATTAAAATTTAGTGTGATGCATAACATTCAAAGAATAATTTCGGTAGCAAAAATGGTGTAATATTAAAGTAGTTTTCTTGAAATAAGGTATTCACAATACGTTGATTGTAAAAAAAAAATAAAAAAGCGAAGGCGGGAAGGCACTATTTAGGGATTAATATCCGTCCCAGAACGCTTAATAACTGATAAGATGAGTACGAAGCACATTAATATTTTACCACCCCCACCTCCCTCCCCAAAAAAATCTGAAAATTCCCTTAACAAATGCAAAACAGAACTTTTTTTTTCCCACATGCGCCCTAAAAAGCACTTTTCAAAAATACTGTTTTTAAAAACTTCGTCATAATCATATTATCGACTTAAACATATCCAATATTTTATGTCTGGCAAATTACTAAGCTTCTCTTTCACTTTAAAAAAATTACGTAATTATACAAAATTAGTGTATCTTCCCATCTCAATGTTTTCGCGATATTAGTTTTAGATTTCAAATATTTCAAACGTAAGACAATAGTGACACGATACAAGATTGGTTTAGTTTGAGCTACAATTAACAAATATTTAACTATTCATAATATTTTTACTAACGTTCAAAATTTTACAAAAGACCCTTTTGTGTTTAAAAATTTATTACTAGTTTTATCTTAGGAAATTTTTAACAATAAACAGTACCAACAATTTAGATTCAACAACAATTATTTTTTATAATACATATTCTAAAGAATGTTGAATTTATTATTATGCAACATAAAAACATTGTATCACCATACTACACATAATAAAACACTTTTCTACAATACTGTTTTTAAAAACTTCGCATAAAATGACGTTACCGGCTCTGATAATCGTTTGTAATCCTATTTCCGACCAAACATATCCGAAATTTTATCTTTGCTAAATTTTTAAACTTCTCTTTCCGTCTTTAAAACTACGTAATGGAACTTAGCGAATTTTGCATACTCCTCCATGATAATACTCTTCCATTGCCGCCTAGTTTCCATGGGAACACATTATCTTCAATCACCATTCCCTCCAGACATAAAACTCTGTTATTTAAAACTCACTTTTATTTTCACTAAATTCTAATTTTCGTTAAAATAATGCATTTTGCGTTTCTATGTTTAAACGATGATGTGTACTATGGAAAGTTTTTCTTGGATTCAATCCATATTTTCCCAAAATATAATTATAATTGCTATAAGTGTGTCATTACAAGAGAGATGTATATTTTCTTGTAAAACTAACGCATGTAAGTAAGGTAAAATTCATTTTAATAAAAATTGCAAGTAACGTATGCTTAATGTATTCACTATCGGTAGCAATGTGCATGCATTTCCATACATGGCAGTAGATGATAGACATATCGAGCATACTTAATTCAAATTTCAATTTTAAATTAAATTATACTTCGCTTATATTTAATAGTTTAGATAGAATAGTTTAATAGAAAATATAGAGTTGCCTTATAATATCACATTTCCAGAAGCGATTAGTGAAGCCTGTGATTGGTTATTGATTATTTAATAATTCAGAGCTTCTAATAAATCTATTTTTACATGTAAGGCGTTATTTCATACTGAATCAAGGTTGCTCTACAGTTATGTTTTTGACATTTTTCGCTACCTCTCATATTCTTTATATTGGTCCGATAACTTCCAAATTTTACCACTAGGGGTGCTGCAGCCACTCTCACATGGTAGATCATAGTCATTTTACTATTTAGAAATCCAAAAATAAAATAAAATTTATTTTAGTATTTTCTTATAAATTGCTGTGTCCTTCATTTTGAAACTAATATGTTATTGATTATTACTTTTTTCGGATTTTACATAACATTAAAATAAAAGAGGTATTATGTATTAACAGTTAAAATTTTAAATGTGCAAAATTCAAAATATAAGATTATATAGCTTTAAAATGAGTAGCTTTGCAAGTGATTGGAGTCTTCGATTTTATACTGGGAAGACCTCGAAAATGTTACATAGGTTCTTCACTTAGACCATACTATAGGAGGGTGTGGATTTTTCGAATTGATATTCTCAGTTATTGCCATTAATTAAGTTAATAAACGTTAATGACAATAACAATTATTTTAGTGTCGCTGTAATAACTCCTGCAATAACAGTAAAATAAATGTTCAGTAACAATAATTTTAGTGACATTGTTAATGCGTCCTCTGATATTTCTTCCTTTTATTTAATTTTCTAGTGAAAAATTCTTATTCACATACGTCTTGGTATTTACAAAAAAAAATGACAATAAAATAAATAAATTAATTAATTAAAATAAAACGAAATTAATTAATTAATTAATTAATTAAAACAAAATAAAACAAAATAAAACAAAATAAAATAAATAAATAAATAAATAAATAAATTAAATAAAATAAAATAAACAATTAATTTTGTCTACCAGTATAAATAAATATGGTTAATTGAAGACGAACATCGTAGATATCAAAGAAAAAAAAGATTTACAATACTTTTGCATTCAAAGGGAAAACGATCTTTTATGTTTGATATGAAGAAACTCTGTCGGAGTTTCCTATGAATTGTAATAATAAAAGACACTTCAGTATAAAATATAAAGAAAACTCTCATAAATATAATTCCAAACTTCGGAAAGATAAAATTTCAGAACTGAAATTAATATTTCATAAACAAAAAAGTGTATTTAGCCAAGCCATTTGAGATAATACGGCTGCATTAAAAAGTAATTATTATTTCTCTTTATCAAAGTAAATCAAAATTATTGAATAAGAAAAGGTGGGTCACGTAAAAAGTAATGTACAAACGAATTTGTTATTAAAAGACTAAAATAATGTCCTGAACAATTAAAATAATTTTGCTATACTATAACTTTCTGAACCATTAATAGAAAGATTTGTGGTACATCAGGGATATTAAGAAAAAACTGAAAATGTAATTTAAATTTTTGATTCTTATTATGACATTCAAGCACGGTTCCAGAGAGATAACCTTGTTGAGATAGAGATATTAACATAAGGTAAAGCCAGGAGAGATGGCGCGTTCGGAGAGATTGCGCACATAGAGGTTCGGGAGGAAGGAGTAGAGTGAGTGTGCAGCGACTCCAGGTAGTTGTACAACAACAGTAGTGGAGTGTCTACTTGAAAGTGCACGTTGATTGCTTTGAGCGTCTAAGATAAAGTATTGCTGTTCTATTGTTTTCCCAAAGTAAGTGCTTGAATTTTCATAGCTATTCATCAGATTTTCTATACAATGTCAATAGTACAAAATATTTTAAACTTAAACAGTTTCTCAACGCTGCTAATCTAGACTAACAATGTGAACATCAACGGTTCGTTTTAGAAGAGGTCATGTTTAAATAAAAGGCCGCGCAATCTCTCCTACTGAAATTGGAGAGCTTGCGCATCTGCTACTTAGGAGAGATGGCACAGTGTTCCCATTAGTTTCCATGCTATGAGAAATTACGCAGCTTATTGGTAAATTTGCATAAAAAAATTTAAAATGAAAATGGACTAATTTTAAGTTAAACGTGTTATTAAGTAACATAATTTTATTTTGTAATATTATCTGGACTTGCTTTTTCTGATTCTTTAATTTTTTTTCCGTTAATTAAAATTTTTTAATCGTTTTTAAAATTATTTCCTTTTTCTAATTCTTTAATCATTAGGTTGAAATATTCACTCCTAATACAATAATATTTGTTCACAAAAACCTTAAAGCAATGTCATTTAAGTGTAATTATTATTGTTATTTAATTGCAGTTATTATTAGTAACAATCTAACAATCTCTCCTACCCATCTGCGCAATCGCACAAACCCTGTAAGGACAGATTGCGCAAAATAACTTTCTTGGTTTTATTACAACTGTTCTATTAAATTGCAACATAACAACAAAATAGCAATGGAAATGCATAAAAAACAAATGAAGTTAAAATTATTCATGAATAGTTTAGCAATAAATTAATATTTAGATTTTTATTATTGCTATTCTTTTGAATTGTGCACAGACTATCCTAGCTTTACCTTATGCCGATAATTGAATTAAATAATTTATTCACGAATGTATTATTAAAAGAAAGAAAAATTATGTACAGAATAATTAAAATAATTTTACTAGACTAGAAGTTTAAGTACATTAACAGAAAGATTGGTGATATAGCCAGGAATTTAAGAACCAGCTGAAATATATAATTTAAATATTTGATTTTCATTATGACAGTCATTCGCGGTTCGAAAGAGATAGACTGGGAGAGAGAAAGACATTAAAATATCCCGATGATTGACATTTCTCATAGTTTAATTATTTTTCTATACACAATAAAAAAGAAATACTTGGAATTTAAATGATGTGAGAGTTTTTAATTACTCTATTCCGCCCTTCTCTCGTAAAACCATCAATAATTACATTATAATTCAGGAAAATGGAGATGCAAGGAATACTACACAGCTGGCTGTTTTTATTTGCAGATATGTCGTGAACTTAAAAATAAGTTAGGAGCTTCTGTAAATTATTCCCACGCTCATTACAATAACCGAAGTAGATGTTTTTTGAATGAGTAATAACTGTTTTGACGAAATACAGTTTGTGGTTTAGAAAGTTAGTTTACATTGCTCCTGCCATAACTGGTGTTATAAAAAGAGCAGTTACAAAATTTAACAAAAGTGCAAAAATATGGTTAAACATTCTTGTAATATATTTATTGTCTATTCATCAGCAAAGTTTAGTTATTTTCTATACAAAAAAAAATCTGGAATTTAAATGATCTGAGAGTTTTTAATTACTTCATTCCACTCTTTTCCAGTAAAACCACCAATAATTACATTATAGTTCAGGAAAATACAGATGCAAGGAATACCTCTCAGCTGGCTGTTTTTATTACCAGGTATGATGTAAGCTTAAAAATTAAGTGAAGAGTTTCTGTAAATTATTTCTATACTCATTGCAGCCACCACATCTGATATTTGTTACTCACGAATGAAAGTTTTGACTCAATACAGTTTGTGGTTTAAAAAGTTAATTCACATTGCTCCTGCCGTAACTGGTATTATAAAAGGGGCAGTTACAAAATTAAAAGAAAATGGAAGAGTCTTATAAAACACTTTTGTAACATTTTCATTATCTATTCATCAGCAAAGATGGTACTCCAAATTTTAAAATTCCCGATATGTGCTAAAAAGTTTAAAGAAAATTGTTAATTATATTCACATACAAGCGCGTCATCGTCAATTAAGCAATTATTATGGCGATAAGGTTAGTGTCGATACACAGATTTTATTACTCAGAAATTCGATGATTTTCCCCACATAAAATTTTAACTGTTCACGTCAAATTGTTACATCATATTACTTGGAGTTTTCAGTTAGTATAAGAAATCACCTTAGCAAACTTAAACTTCAAAGTAATTTTTACAATTTTATCTTGTTATTTGATAGTTACCAATGTCAAACTAAGATGTAATTAATACTTAAAGTTATAAAACATTGCACAGAAGGCTTAAAAATACATTTTAATATAAAAATGACATGTTTCATGCGCTCAATGGTGACATCTTCAAGATCTTAAATGATAAATAAACTATTTTCGCAAAATTTTTGAAACTGATAAACATAAATCACGAGATTACATGTACAATGCATGCAGGTGCTTGAAATGGTCAAACTCTGAACGTGAAAACTATTATTTTACTTGTTGTTTTTTAATTTGTAAATCATCTTGTGCCAAATTTTAGGTAACTCAAAAAAGGCTGATTCATTGCATATGTTCTCCTTTCGCAAATAATGTTTCTATTTATTCTCGGGTAAGGGATGGGAAATAAATTCTTGATGGAAAAATTATTTTACTATTCTTGAAATCAATCCGCAAAAGGTCTATCTTATCTAGTCGGGCCAAAGCTGTAGTTCTTCTGTTACATTTGATATCTGCCATATATTTTTTTATTGTCGTTTTAAATTTTGTGTTTGTCATTCCTATATAATACTGTAATGTTCAATTAATGTAATATTTGTGAAACGAGAACATATGCAATGAATCAGCCTCTTTTGAGTTACCAAAATTTAACACGAGAGGATTTTTTTTAAAGCAGCAAGTAAAATAATAATTTAACATTTACAGTTTGACCATTTTAACCACCTGCTTGCATTATACATGTGATCTCCTGATTTATGTTTATCATTTTCAAACATTTTTCGAAAATAGTATTTTTATCATTTACGGTCTTGAACGCCGTTTAAGCGTATGAAACAAGTCATATTTGTATCAAAAGGTATTTTTAAGCTTTTGCGTCATGTTTTATCACTTTAAGCATTAATTACATGTTTAGTTTAACGTTGGTTTTGCGTTTAACGTTGGTTAGTTTAACGTTGGTTTGATTTTATTATATAATTTTGTAGTACTAATGTCTTGAAATTGAATTTACTACTTTAGCAAAACAATTTTTAAAAGGAAAGTTTATTTCATTCTGAATGTTTGCTGCCACCATTATTGCCACCATCACTTTAAAAGATATCATTGAAATTAAATATATACATAGGTTGAGCGGTAAATAACTGGCAAAATTTAAAAGGATGGTAGAGGAAACCTAAACAAGCATTTTTCATCATAAAATGTATGTCCGCAAATGGGGCGTTTAAGCACAGGTGACGAGGGAAAATATGAATGGTACAGTGAAAGGCAGAGTAGAAGCGCCAATAGATGGGGCCTATACGCATCATTTCCGGACACACATTCTATGTCGAAAAATGCTTATTTTGATCCTTCCTACCTACCCTTTAAAGCTTTCCCAGATAGTTTTCGACCACCCTGCATACATAAGTTGAAAGGAAGATTTTTGAATTTAATGAAATTTTAAAAACAATTTTCTTATCTTATAAAGATTGATGTCGAATTTTGCGTTTGGAATTTATTATTACAGTTAATCAAAATTTAGTGATATTTCACATTGGAACAAAAATATATGGACATGGGATTTCCAATTTTCTGAAATTTTCCGAACGATTTTCCCAAGTACCTAGTATAACATGCGAGATTCAACAATATACCGTATTCAAAATTAATACGATATCTTATCTATTTTCAACTTAGTAAAATAACAAAAGTGAGGAAAGATTAAGACGAAAAGACCTGCATGTACAGTGAACTTTAAAAATAACTACAACTCAAGAAATCCAAACAAATTTTTTAAATTTCATTGATGAAAAATGACGCCAAGTTTCTTTTCGAAAAACAATTTAAAATAAAAATAAAACAAATAATATAAACTTTTGAACAGCATATAATTATTTCTTTAACATAATAGTTTTTATATGTATAAATTTTATTGCACAACGGTAATAATATAAATCTGCTTTATACGTTTTTATTTATTTATTTGGAATGTGCCCGCAACTTCCATATGATGTGTATTGCGTACCTAGGTGATAAACGTGTTTGACATGTCTGTTATATATTGTTAAATAGTTGCATAACTTTTTTAAAATACTAAATGAACTTTCTTTATTCACCTTCTTCGAATAGATCTTCTTTCTAGCAGAAAATAAATAAATGAATAATAGTAGTAATTTGAATAATCAGCCTGTCGCACATTGTGTGAGGAAATCGCCTTTCGACCTACAGACTTAGTGATTATTTCAGCACCTGTACTTCACTGTCTAAAATTGAGATGTGTTCTTTCACACCGGCTGCAATTAAATTCCCTTCAATTCACTAGACTCAATTAATTTGATTTCAATAATTTATAAAACTTGCTTAACTTCCTTTGTCTGTCAATTTGCTAATGAAGAACTATGGGATAATGCTTATTTATAAATTATATTAAGTATTTCAACATTACAAAGAGCGAAATGAAAAATGAAGCCTTCATTAACAAAATAATCAATTAAATTTGCTAATTATTTTTGCATATTTAATGCATTGAATAATTAAAATGGGAGAGTGCCTTTACCAGATAACCAATCTTTGTCGTCAGGAATGGGAGATACTTTTTTTTCTAAAATTGGCTTCACAAGGGGCTTTCTTAAGGCATGCTCCAGCTTTGATTAACACACATATATAGATATGTATATATATCCCAAGCTATACAAAATATTGTTGTATAAGCTACACTTCCAAGTTCAAAAGGAATTATGATATTTAAATTTCAATTAAAAATTGATGTTTCATCACAAAAAAGCTCTAAAATAAGTCACAAAAGTCCCTAAAACACATTTTTTAAATTTAGTCACTAAAATACAATTTAATTAAAATACATGAACGAAACATTCAGAGAAATTGCATGTTTATGTTTAATAATTTATTAATGTTGAATTTGATGTGTTTTTAGTACAATTAGTGTAAATAGAAAAAAAGTACAAGCATAGAATATTAGTTAATTTTAATTCATTTTTAGCAGTGTAATACGCCTGTAATCATTGAATAATAAACAAGGAATTTTTTTCCTGCTTTTTTAAGCGTAAACCGACAGAGTGAAAAATTTCCCGGCTTGGGATATTTTTCACTCTGTTGGTTTACGCTTAGAAAAGCGGGATAAAAAAAAAATGCACCGGTTATTATTCACAGAATATTATTTCGTATATGCATCATTTATTACGATTTAAAGCAAAATTAAAGAAAATTAAATTTCGAAAGTTGTTCTTTTCACTCTTTTTGACGATTTCTCCAAATGTATTAAATACATTATTAAAATTTGTGGCAAATTTTGAAATTGTTCAAATACTTTAATCCATTATCTATGTTACTTTTTTCTTTCATCTTTTATTGTCGATTATTTGAAACGTTTTGTCATAAACATTTCTATTGCTTTAACTAATTTGACAAATTTTGAAACAATGACTGCATTTTCCAAAATTTTCAACCTGTTTTTATTCTTTCATTTTCAAGCCAGGTGCGTTTTTTATATGTATTTGAAATTTTTTGAAAACAAAAGCTAATTAACTTATCATTTCATAAAGTGAAATATTAAGAAGGAATTAATTAGCCGATTTTTCTGAACATTTATCTTAAGAATTGTTTTTTGGTTATCCGATATTCTAGAACAACCCAGCTATTTATCAAAACTGTAGATTTTAACGTTCTCTCTTCCGTCTCCTTGGCAACCACTTGGTTGACAAATCATCCGGAATGGAAAGGAGAAAATCGAACGTGGATGGAGGATTTACATTTCACGTTGATATATATATTTTTTCGAATAAAGAAAAAAGATGTAAACAAGAAAGATCACAAACATATTTACGAGTTACTTTAAGTCGATTGTTTTTCATTAGGGGCGTATCAAAAGCTATACATGGAACACTTTGATAGAAGAACAAATAGTTCTTTAAATATGAAAGTAAAATTACCAGATAAATATCAGTCTGTAAATTCACAAAATATTGCAGTACACATACATGTTTGTTATAAATAAAAATAGATGTGCACCATAAAAAATCCTGAAAATATTTTTAGTGTTTCAAATATTGTAATTTATTATGCAATTTAATTTTCCTTCTCTTCTGCGGGGAAGATTTTCATTTAACGACGATTTGTTTCCAAATTAAGAAAGAGGAAGGAGTGTAAACAAGGCGCAATACAAAAAAGTGATGAATTACTTTAAATCGGTTTTTTTTATGTGGCACGTATTAAAACTGGAATATCTTAATAAAAAAAAGAAATGGCTCTTTAAAAAAAAAAGTAAAAGTGTCAGTGTAGTTTTACATGATTTCGCAGTGCTTAATGTGTTTGTTATAAATAAAATTAGATATGCGTTATAAAAATTATTGAAAATATTTTATTCAAATATTGTTATTCATTATGTAATTTAATTTTCCTTCTTTTCTGCGTGGCAGATTTCCATTTAACGACGATTTGTTTCCAAATTAAGAAAGAGGAAGGAGTGTAAACAAGGCGGAATACAAAAACGTCCTGAATTACTTTAAATCGATTGTTTTTTACGTGGCACGTATCAAAACTGGAATAACTTAATAAAAAAAAAGAAATGTCTCTTTAAAAAGGAAGTAAAAGTGCCAGTTTAAATTTACAAAATTTCTCGCAGTGCGTACATCTGTTTGTTAAAATTAAAATTAGATATGCGCCATAAAAATTATTGAAAATATTTTAAGTGATTCAAATATTGTTATTCATTATGTAATTTAATTTTCCTTCTCTTCTGTGTGGAACGTTTCCATTTAACGACTATTTGTTTCCTATTTAAGAAAGAGAAAGAAACGGGCTATTTATCAAAACTTTAGAATTAAACGATCCCTCTTCCATACTACTCGGCATCAACTCGGTTGACAAATCATCAGGAATGGAAAGGAGAAAATCGGACATTGATGAAGGATTTCCATTTGAGATTATTTGTTTCTGAATTGAAGAAAATAGAGGAATGTAAACAAGAGGGGCCAGAAAACATGACGAATTACTTTAAATCGATTGTCTTTTATGTAGGACGTATCAAAACCAACAAATGGAGTGTATCAGTAGAAAAACAAATGAATCTTTAAGAATAAAATAAAACTGTCAGGCAAATAATAGTGTGTAATTTTTTTTTTATAGTACACACATCTGTACGTTATAAAGAAAGGTAGATGTGCAGGATAAAAATTCCTGAAAATATTTTCAGTGATTCAAATATTGTAAATTATTTCATAATTTAATTGTCCTTCTTTTTTCGGATGGAAGATTTCCATTTAACGACAATTTGTTTCCGAATTAAGGAAAAAAAATGCCCGGGTATTTATCAAAACTTTTGAAATTAATGGTCCTTTTTCCATCTGAACGGAAACAACTAGGTTGACGAATCATCATGCATGGAAATGACAAAATCGGCCCTTGATGGGGGATTTCCATTTAACGACAATTTGTTTCCGAATTAAGAAAAAGAAAGGAATATAACAAGGGGGAAAATGAAACATAACGAATTAGTTTAAATCTATTTGGGGCGTATAAAAACCTATAGATTGAATACCTTAAAAAAAGTTCTTTAAAAATGAAGTAAAACTGACTGGCAAATATTAGTGTATGATTTTTTTTTTTTTTTTTTTTTTTTTTTTTTTTTTTTTACAGTACACACATATTTGTTATAAATAAAATTAGATGTGCTCCATAAAAATTCTTGAAAGTATTTTCAGTGATTCAAGTATTGTAATTCATTATGCAATTTAATTTCTTCTCTTCTGGGTGATAAATTTCCATTTAACGATGATTTATTTCCAAATTAAGAAAGGGAAAGGAACTGACTATTTATCAAAACTTTATAGTTATCTCCCTCTTTCATTTGCTAGGCAGCAACCCGGTTGACAAATCATCGGGAATGCAATGGATAAAATGAACGTGGATGGAGAAATCCATTTAAAGACGATTTGTTTCTGAATTAAGAAAGAGAAAAGAATGCAAATAAAAAGCGATAGAGAAACATAACGAATTAGTTTTAATTGATTGTTTTTAATTGGAACGTATCAAAACCAATAGATGGCATATCTTAATAGGAAACAAAATGGCTCTTTAAAAATGAAGTAAAACTGTCAAATAAATATCAGCGTGTAAATTTACAAAATTTTACAGTACTGTTACAGTAAAACTGCCAAATAAATAATTGTGCTTACATTTTTTAATTTTTACAGCTCACATTGTTTTATAAAGAAAGGTAGATGTGCAAATAAAAATTCCTGAATCAAATTTTGTAATTTATTACGTATTTTAACTGTTTTTCTTTTTTTGGATGGAAGATTTCCATTTAACGACGATTTAGTTCCGAATTAAGGAAGAAAAATTACCCGTGATTATCAAAATTTAGAAATTAATGGTCCTTTTGTTATCTGCACGGAAACAACTAAGTCGACAAATCACCATGCATGGAAATGAGAAAATCGGCCCTTGGTGGGGGATTTCCATTTAACAACAATTTGTTTCCGAATTAAGAAAAAGAAAGGAATATGACAAGGGGGAATAGAAAACATAACGAATTACTTTAAATTGATTATTTTTTTTATTTGGGAAGTATAAAAACTTATAGAAACCTACCCTGAATACCTTAAAAAACGTTATTTAAAAATGAAGTAAAACTTACAGATAAATATTAGTGTATGATTTTTTTTAATCTTAAAGTACACACACATATGTTTGTTATAAATAAAATTAGATGTGCGCCATAAAAATTCTTGAAAGCACTTTCATTGATTCAAGTATTGTAATTCATTATGCAATTTAATTTTCCTTCTCTTCTGGGTGATATTTTTTACTGTTTGATTTAGTATAAAATTAGATGAATGTCATTAAAAATCGTGAAAACATTTTCAGAATCTCAAACATTGTAATTTACTATCTAAATTACTTTTTCCTATCTTTTGTACTATCGACTTCATGAAAATTTTCACAATGTTTGTAATACTTTCCTATATTTTTGGACAATTTAACAAAATTTAAAAAAAATTACAATATTTTCTAACATTTTCAAATATTTTTCTCTTTTTTGCTTTCAAATCAAGTATTATTTTTACGCAAATCGTCTGGAAATTTCGAGAAAACAAAACTAATTAATTTGTCATTTCATAAAATAGAAATGTTAACAAAGTATAAATTATCAGATTTTTATGAACATTTATCATATAAATTGTTTTTTACTTATCCGATATTCTAGAGCAACGCGGTCATTTGTCAAAACTGCACATTTTAATGATCTCTCTTCCGTATCTTTGGAAACCACTCGGTTGATAAATCATCTAGAAATGAAAAGAGGAAAATCGAACACTGGTGGAGGATTTATATTGCACGATGATTTGTTTCCGAATTAAGAAAGAAAAAGGAACGTAAACAAGAGGGAATGCAAAAAAAGACGAATTATTTTTAATAAATCATTTTTTTTGTTCAGTAGTATCAAAACCTATAAACGTTATACCTTAATAGAAGAACTAATTGCTCTTTAAATATGAAGTGTAACTGAATTGTCAGACAAATATCAATATGTAAACTTAAAAATAATAAAGTTGATACATGTATTTACGAAAAAAAATATTTATATGTAAATGATTGTCTCATTAAAGATCTTGAAAACTTTTCAGTGATTCAAATATTGGAATTCATTTTTATAAATCACTTTTCCTTTTTTTATTTTTTAACATTGACTACACATGAAACATTGAAATAGCACTGTTTGATAGGAACATTATTTCTGCTTTTTTTAGTTCGAAAACTTCTGAGATAATTTTAGAATTTTTTCTAAAATTTTCATTTTTTTTCTAATCATTCATTTTCCAACCGAGTATACTTTGACGCATATTGACTGGAAACTTTTAGAAAACACAAAAGTATTAATTAACAGATTGTTCAAAGATTTATCTATTTATCATTATTATTATTATTAATTATCCAATATTCTTAGAACAACCAATACAAAAGCCCTCCCGGCCTTAACCGATAGAAAAATGTAGCTTCCATATTCCCTGTTTTCAAAAATTCACCTAATTTTTGCTCAAACACTCAAAGCTAAAATGCTAGGAATCCGATTATAGAAAATGCAATCCCAGTTTTCATTAATACTTAATTTGAATAAGAATTTTAGTATGAGAGTTACAACATAACAAAAATCAGACTGTTTTAAAATATCAGCCAACCTAGAATTTCAAACAGCTATATATCAACTATTTTTAAAGATAAAGCCAAAACAAAATATGCTCCTGAAACCTTGTATCAAGATCTAACACTTAACGGAAACAATTTTTTTTTTATTTACAATTTTTTGTACATTTCTTTTATATTTTTGAAAATTAAAAAAAATTTAACTGGTCGCCATTTTGAAACAAGATGGCACATGAAGCTGGCCATCGAACTCGGTCAAGAGATTGGTATGTCATGTACACATCATCAGTCACATTCATATCGGTTCATAAATAGGAGAGTTGCGGCATAACAAAAATCAGATTGTTTCAAACTGTCAACCAACCTACAATTTTAAACTGCAATATCTCAGTCATTTTTTTTTTTTTTTTGATAAAGCCAAAACAAAAAATGCTCCGAAATCCTTATATCACGATTTAACACTTAATGGAAAGAATTTTTTCAATTTATAATTATCTTTTACATATTTTAAAATTTTTAAACATTTTAACTCGCCACCATTTTCAAACAAGATGGCGGATGTAGCTGGCCAACGAACTCTGCCGAGATCTTGGTAAATCATATACACACACTCAGTCACATCTAAATCACTTCGTAAATAAGAGATTTACAGCATGACAAACGTCATATGTATATATATATATTTATGTATATAGTAGTTTTGGGGTCTTTGGGTTATGATCGGTGAAAATATGACAAAATTTTCGGAAGTGCTTCCCTCCAGACGGCTGCAATTGGTAGCGTTTTACTTTTTTCATATTGGAAGCTACCTAAAAGGCTAGATGTTAGAGGTTCTTTTCCGTCTCAACTACTCGGAGGCTAAATTTGTGCTTCTCCCAAGACAACTTGCGTCAAATTGTACTTGTTTGAAAAATAAACAAATGGAATAATAATAAAAATTTTAGAAAATATTATAATTATATCCAAAATTTTTAAACTAGAAAAAGCATAGAAAATGTTTATAAGAAACAATGCTAAATATTTCAACTGTAGTTTATGTTAAAAAAAGAACAGGAAAAGTATTTTAGATAACGACTTACACTATATTTAAATCACTGAAGAAAGTTTCAAGAATTTTAATGCAACCATTGTGTATATCTAGATTTATCTTTTTTTTTAATTATCCAATAATCTAGAACAACCCACACATTTATCAAATACAAGATTTTAGTGCTTCTTTTCCGTTTCAACTACTCGGATACTAAATCAAACAGAATGCAGCGGTGAAAATCGAATTTGAATGGTGGATTTCTTTTTAATGACGCTTTGTTTTCAAGGAAAGGCACAGAAAATGATATAAATTAGGGAGAATACAAAAACATGACACATTCTTTAAGATAGATTGTGTCACATTTTGAGTGTATCAAAAAATATAACTTGAATGCAAAGCAAAACTAATTTTCTTTAGCAATACCGTAAAATTGAACGATCAGGTAACAATATGTAAATTAAATATACAGGGTGTTCCAAAAGTCCTTGACACATTTTAAAAATCAATATAAGATTAAGAAATTGGCGTACGAGAGTGCGGTTTGAACGAAAATGCTTCTTATGATCTGAAATTTTGTTTAAGCAAATAAAAAAAATAGTTACAACAACTTCTCATAGATGGCGCTGCCTCTGGAAAGATATTGAATGCTTTTATACATAGCAATGGTGAAAGACGCACAATGCGTATGCCAGTTTTTGTCCAAACTATGGCAACCCACATTTCATAACTTAACAATACTCGCCCTCCATTAGTCAATATAGTCGTCTATATGGTCAATATAGTTGTTTCATTAGACAAGTGAGGATGGATAGACGAGTATTGTTAACTTCTGGAATGTGGATTGCCATAGTTTGGACAAAAACTGTGCATAATCATTATGCGTCTTTCGCCATTCTTATGTATAAAGGCATTCTACCTATTCGATAACTTTCCAGAAGTAGCGCCATATATGAGAAAATTTTTGAACTTTTTTTTTATTTGCTTAAACAAAATTTCAGATCTTAAGAAGCATTTTCGTCCAAACTGCACTCTCGTACGCCAATTGCTTGATCTTTTATTGAATTTTAAAATGTGTCAAGGACTTTCGGGACGCCCTGTATAATAATATAATAATAAATAAAACATCCTAATTTAAATACAAAATGACAATAATAAATATGATGATTATGATATAATAATAATTGTAAATTTTATAGTATATGTATTAAATATAAACTGAACAATTATACAATTGGTGTAATTTATATGAATAGTTCTTCAGGTAAATCCAATTAAAAAGTCCAAATTTAAGTTAACAAATATATATTGAAATATTCCCCACTTTTTGTAATAACATGTTCACTTACTTATTTTAATTTGACAAATTTTGAAATAATGATTTTCTAAAAGGGTTAATATTTTTCATTTTCTAATCAGATACACTTTTACACAAATTACCTTGAAATGTCCAGAATACAAAAACTAATCAACTTGTCATTTTATAAAATGAAAATCCTAACAAATTATTAATTAGCAAATATTTATTAACATTTGTCTTAAGAATTTTTTTAAATAATACGATATTCTAGAATAACACGGTCATTTATCAAAATTGTAGATTTTTTTTAACAACCTCGTTTCTGTAACCTTGACAACCAATCGGTTGACAAATCATCCAGAATGCATAGGAGAAAATCGAACATGGATGGAGAATTTTCATTTACGGACGATTTGTTTTCAAATTAAAAAAGAGAAAGGGATGTAAATAAAGGGGTATACAATAAACAAGATGCATTGTTTTAAATAGATTGTTTTTCAGTTCGTGAATACAAATAATAATGAATGATATGTCCTAATAAAAGAACTAATGTTTTTTACATATGCAGTAAAACTGAATTGCTAAATAATAATAAATATGTAAATTTAAAAACATATACAATTGAAACATCTATTTATTTGGAAAATGTTTTAGATAAATTCATTTACTCTTATATCCGATTCGGATCATATCACTATCAACTCATATCCTAAGCTGAATCAAACAATAACAATGTTTTACAAATATATATATATATATATATATATATATATATATATATATATTTACGAAAAAGTAAATAATAGTGAAATTGTAAAATCCCAATGCTTCTTATTACCTATGTTGCATTTAAGTTTAATTTGCTGATATAGCAACAAAATTTTAGAAAAAAAAATAAAATATTTTTGTTGTCTCTCTACTTATAAAACTGTGGAAAAAGAACCCACAACTTTTTCACTCAATTGCATACATATCGCATTTTCGTATATTACATGATGCACATGCAGAGATATATGAGTGTTTTCAATGGTTCGTAGGTGTCCATAAAATATTCATTTTAAAAACTTGTAAAGTAATTAGAAATTTATAAAATATTTAAAAATTTGGCACTTTTGCTGATTTATAAAAAGGTGTAAATTTATTAAACAATCCAGCAATATTCAGAAAGATGTAGAGCAAAAATATTAAACTAATAATTAACCAGCACTTTGACCGACCTGAAACAAAAAACAACTCTCGGGCCTTCTTCCAACGTGAAAATATCCTGCTAATACATGGAAAAACTTAATTAACACAATGGAAATTCCAAAATACAAATCAATGCAACCTTTTCAAATATTCGCAATACAACCTTCAACACCATCACAATTCGAAGACTTGCTAATATACAAAAATCGAAGATAAGCATAAGACAAACTTCCAACAATTCATTCTTGTGCCAGATTAGTGATACGAAACAGTGATATTGCGCTAGTAGAAAAATAATATTGTCAAATGTTGGCTAAATCGTGACTCAATATCGGGGTATTTACATTTTGCCATTATTGCACCAGTATATAAGAAAATAAATATTTTACCGTATCATTGTCAATATATCTGTTACACTGTTAAAAATTTGCAGCAAACTGTCCAGTCATTTGACCGTTTTTATAGAAAATGGTTCCATAACTATAATTTAACTCTATTCTGACCTTAATACAGGCAATAATATGCTCAGAATAGATTTAAATTACGGTTATGTAACCGTTTTCTATAAACAACGGTCAAATGACTGGATAGTTTGTTGCAAATTTTTAACAGTGTAGTATTTTGTCAATATTTATGTTTCCATGCATTTATTTTGAATGCAAAGCTGATGTTTTTGCAATATTGGCGTTTCATTGAAAATATTTCAAATTCAAAGCCAGTATTTCACCTACATTGGAATTACATTGGATTTATTTTCGATGAATATCATATTGACTCACTAATGGACACAAAAATAACCAATATAATTAATATTAGATTTCTAATAGGGTGCTGTTACTTTTGTTGGATTTATGAACTTTTTTTCTTGCAATGTGATGAGAAATGAATGCAGACTCATCAAATGTTTGCTATCACAAAAGCAAGATTTATCTATCTCTTGTAGTTTCTTCGAGGAAAAAAATAAATTGATTCTGCTTATTGACATAAGATAACAAAGAACGTTTTAGAGATCATTCGTTCCTTTACTAATGATTTTTCACTGGCAGAACTGAGACTGTTATAATTGAAGATAAAAGTCATTTCTATTTTAAGATACATTGTCATGTTTATCAGACATTATATCCCAGAAAAATGTTCATAAAAGTGGCATTTGAAATAACCATTAATAAAAGTGATCGTTTTATACCCAGTAGAAAAAACAGTATATTTATATACGGGTGATTTTATTTGAATTTTCTATCTTTTACGGAAACTTTTTATTTTGAATGGAAATCGTACATTTTCCAGGAATAAACGGAATTTTTTTAATCCTTCCTCGTTGAATGTTAAAAACAGAAATGTTACACCCAATACAGACAAATGGAGATCTTTCTTTTAAATAGAGAGAAAATGGAGAATATCCAGTTGAAAATTCGTAACTGTTGTTTTCGCCCATAACCAAGTCAGTGGATATGGGCAGGTGGTGCAGAGGAAAGAGCATTCATATCCTAATGGCAAGTGTTGAGGTTCAAATACTTTAGAAGGCAGGACGATAAAAAACGGATGTGATAATACTCCAAAATTTAAAAAACATAAAATGATTATTGTTTTATACTTTGAAACCGAAACATGTCAAGTTTGGAAATTTTATTTTACATGTATTTGACACCTTGCTTATGTAAAAGATGTTTTTAATTTGTGGATGTGATAATATGCAATACAAATACCTGTTCCGTATAAATGTCTATCAGTATATATAACATTACTGATCAGTACTACTAACCAGTATATATAATATAATTATTATATACATTTTGTAATATTGTGCTGTTGCTCATATTTTTTTCAAAAACAGAAATTGCTGTCTTGAATAGCAGAAAATTTCATTTTGAAAAAGAGGAAATACAGCAACAGATAACATACGGCAACTTTGCTGCCTGTACATAACATATCCCGCTTTTTCATGAGAATTTTTACAGTGTAGAGCAACTGGTTGGTTGCGACGCTATGGTCTTGTTTTGCATACAAGGGTTAAACAGACCGGGACATTCGTTTAAAGTGGATCCGACCCCCCACAAATATCCATGCCGGAGTACGGAAGTGAATCCGGTTCCTTTTGCCCAATAATTAGCGCCCTAACCTCTAGACAAGTAGGTGGTCGACAAAGCAACAGGATAAATTATTTTTGACAGGTACTGCTTTTTCCTCGAGTAAAATCTTTCATGTACATTTTTTTTTCACTGGAAATTATTTAGATTTTAGATAGTTATAAACAGAGGGTATACCAATCTGAACAAGATTTCGACAATCTTTTGCCAGTAACAATACACGGTATTAACCAACGAACAAAGTAGATTTTAAATACATATATATTTAAAAATGAAAACACCTGTGAAAAACAAAGGATGAAATATTATAAAAAGCAATGGAAAGGATACTGCAAGAATTAAACTTAATTTATATATAAGATTAAAAAATTCCAAATTGAAAATGAGATGACATATTATATTAAAGAAAAAAACACATGCGTATTTCAAAGAAAAAAGAAAAAGAAAGCAAAAATGGTACCAAATCTACAACATGTAAACAAATTGAAGATTGAAACAATGTTAATACAGAAAAAATGCGCAAATACAGCTATAATTCCTGTATTAAGTGAATTAAAATGAAATTTAAAAATGTGCACAGCTAAAATAGAGCTATAATGGATAATCAAGTAAATTTATATTTTACTTGATAATGATAGTACCATTAAAAGTGCTACCCACACATACACAGAACGAAACTTAAGCAAAATTAGGAGTTAATAAATTAGTAATAAACAGAAAAAACGGAGCATTCAGATATCAGGAAGAGACAAAATTAGGTGAAGTGGGAATATAATGACAAGAATACGATTCCAAGATTTTTCCTGACCTGAGTAAGTAGATTAGAAGCTCAAATTGTTATGAACATTTTTTTAAATCATTGTGGCCAATAAAAATATTTCAAATGATATCAAAGGATAAGAAATATGTTTTAAGAAGAAAAGTGATATTCGTTATCTTGCTTTCCATATATGACGAATGAGAGTGGGAAAGATGACGAATATATAACAATATTTATGAATGTACCAATAAAACTTTATTCAATACATTACATAACATCCCACACATCCGTAATTTATTCCAAACGGATTGTAAACTGATAATTCAACAGCAAAAATTACACCAATGTTATCTGCACTTGGATTAATACAAGTCTCAACTAGAACAATCAGTATAAGCCTAAGATTTGCACATGAAGTATTCGAAAAAAGAGTTCATCCCTGTCCTGTTCCCTACAGATGATGCAGTCATTATTATCACTATCTTCCATATGATTGCCATCATTAGTGCCGACATAAGCGGTTATACCCACCTGTAAGGTAGAAAAAAACGTGTATTTTTTTTTTTCAGGAAAATGAAACAAGATATTTGAAAAAATCTTTTTGTATTTTGATTATTACAGTTAAAAAGAAAAAATAAATTGATTTTTGTAATGACAAAATAAAGTTCAGTGTCGCCAGGAGACCCGATGGTGTCGTACTACTCTATGATGACCAACGTAACTCTGTCAATTGTTATCTGAAATTACAGAAAGCATAATGTCTTTACTAATCAGTAAATTACTAATGAGTAATTATTCGGTATTTGGAAAAATTCATTTTGAACAAAATGGCACCGTCTAAAGTTAAAGTACATATTTTCACAAAAATTTTGAACTTTCCAAATGACCATCATTGAAAATCATTTCCAAGCATAAATTGCTTAAAAATCTATTTATCGCGTTTAGCTCGTAGGTGGAAGATTGACCAGCTTGCTCATAAAATAATATAAATAGTTCAGCATTTATTTCTGGCTAATATTCTATAACGAAATTAAAACTTCAACAATAAATAAATAACAAATAAAATAAATTACAAGTTTAACAGATATGTAATCGAACTACAAGCTTAAAAAGCGAATCAATCCTAATCTTGGTTGCTATAAATATCAAAATCTAGGCACTATAGGATCTATATGCAATTTATTTCGCTATTATCCGCTGGCATGCATCTAATACGAAAGTACCGTTTCTAATAAATTTCAAAACTTTATTTAAAAACATAATCAATATTTTTAGATAAAAATGCTTTTTGGTGTTGTTAGTCAACAATTAAAAAAATGTAAAACATCTATTACATGTAACAATATAATAAATTATAACACCTTGTAATAATATATTTATTTTAAATGCTAAAAGGTGTAAATTAACAACATAATACAAATTAAAATAACTTTTATTATGTTGTTTTACATGTTTCAACTCACCACTAGTCATTTTGAAAAACAAATGAGAATATTCTAGAATTGCACGGGCTTTGAAATTATTATTTTCATGTACTTTTCTAAAAATTACGCAAGTTATCTTCCATTTTTACTTGGTTGTTTATTTTCATATCTGTGACCATGGAGTAACTCGAGCCACAGTTTCGGTAAATTAAAAGATGCCGCATCGTTACATATTGTATTTTTGCCCTTGCAAGATTATATCAAGAAGAAACCATCCAAATAAATTTCAATGAAAGTAAAATAATATTTCCCTCCAGTCTATACCATCCATCCATAATACAAGAAACCATAGAGATACTAACGCGCAAAAAGAAATATGTAACGATGCGGCATCTTTTAATTTACCGAAACTGTGGCTCGAGTTACTCCATGGTCACAGATATGAAAATAAACAACCAAGTAAAAATAGAAGATAACGTGCGTAATTTTTAGAAAAGTACATGAAAATAATAACTTCAAAGCCCGTGCAATTCTAGAATATTCTCATTTGTTTTTTAAAATGATTCGAAGTGAGTTGAAACATGTAAAACAACCTAACAAAAGTTATTTTAATTTGTATTATGTTGTTAATTTACACCTTTTAGCATTTAAAATAAATATCTATTACATGTCTTCAACTATGTTCTGTTACCCGGGAAGCCTGGGTTGGATCCCCTATACACTGTTAAAAATTTTGTGCTGGATCGAAACATATTTTTGAACTGTAATAGCTGCAACCATAAGATGGCGAAATCTCGTTCCAACATTTGAAGCTCCGATTGAACCGTAGCTCCAAGTGTTGGAACAAGATTTCAGCATATTATGGTTTCAGCTACTGCAGCACCATAATTTTGTTCAACTCAGCACAAAATTCTTAAAAGTGTAAGTTGCCACTAAAGAAAACTTTAGAATCTTAAAAAAAACAAAAAAAAACATCAACATTTTTTTTAAACAAGTGGATAAGTGTAATCGAAAATCGCTCAAAGGTTTTCGTTTAATATTTCTTTCAAAACACTTTATCCTTTCTGTAATAAATTCAAACAAATTTCATTTAGCAACAACAACAAAAAAAAAAAAGTCATGTTTTTTATAAAGTAAAAAATTTACCGGTCTATTTTTTCGTTTTTTCGAATATCTAAACCATCCCGCTATTATATTCTCTCATAATAATATCTGCCATGCGGACTAAATGCGATATTTAAAAAAATATATATTTCAAAATTAAACATGTTGTACACTTTCAAAATGTTAAAATATTCGAATATTTCCATAATCGAATTTTTATCATGATTCATATTGATACTCGCTTTGTATTATTCTCAAACATTTGAAAAATTCGCAAACTTCCAATATGACGTCAGATTTTCTTTTTAATTCTCTAATGACGTCATATTAATCTGCTTTGTGTACATGCACATACTCATACTCCTTGTATTATTGAGGAATCTTTTCCGTTTTATTACCGTTTTATTACCACTATGACGCAATCTTTTTTTTTTTTTTCATATTAATATTTTTTTTTCAAAACTGGTGAAACTTTTTATTTTATTTTCATTTTTCACGTGGAAATCGTTCAATAGAAAATTAATTATTGTAGAAAGAATTTCATTGTGGATTTGTAATTTTTGGCAACTGCTTTAACGAAAAATGTTTAAATTTAATAGGAAAAGGCTGTTAGAATTTGGTTTTTTATCTCTATTTATTAAAATAATACGATTTTTTCAAATTTTAATAGTTTGAGCTTCATAGCTGATATTTAGCTAGATACAAACAAAGTTTCAACTCTGTAAGTTACATAGTTTCTGAGAATGGCTCTGTTACGGACAGACAACGGAGCCGGAGTAATAGGGTTTCGTGAGATGAACGAAACCATAAAAAGCTTAGTCTGAAAATAATTATTGATAATTTGTATAAACTACTTTAGGAAGTTTCATGCATAATCACCAATAAATTGAATTTCCGTAATTTTTAGTAGTGTGTTTCTTCTATTAATAGAACAGTTTGTAATTTACCAAATACAAAATAAAATTCCAACGTTTTGTTTTATATCCCTCTATTTATGTTGTTTTAAAAGTTCTACATTTAAAACAAAATTTTTTTTAATTATTTTTTTTATGAAAAATGAAATATGGGTTAATGCAAACATGCCAATAAGATTTATGAGATACCGAATCCCCCCTCCCCCCCACACACACACAACCATCCTTAAATGCGTTTTTAACTTGTCAAATGATCTATTTTTAGCAAATACATGTAACTTACAAAATAAATTGCTTTACAACTTATTTCCTCAAACATAAAATTTTGTGTGTAGTTTTTGTTTTAAGATGCGCTGATAAAAATAGTAAATTTACATCTCGTTTTAGTTTTCTCAAGATTAAACATCGAACGTGTGAGGCATTTTAATCCGAAGACATTAAATTGTTTTCCGAACTTGTCGAGGCTTTAAAACTCTCTTGGAATTTAATTTATTTTTAAAAGCTTTTGCAATTGATTTTTGTTTTTTCATTGTGATTACGATGCATGATCAGGGAATTTTAAATGTAATTTCCGTCATAGTTCAAATCTAACGTAACTGGGAGAGCATTTAAAAAATATATATATATTCTTTATTCATCTTTAAAGAATGATTTCTTAACCCCTTAATCGTCGTGCACTTTAAGTGTAGGCTACTTTTTAAAAATTCAGATTGTTTGTTTACCACCAGTTTTTTTAAGTAGAAATGTTCGTCTTATTTAATAGACAGATAAGATAATGCAAGAATAAAGCCAATAAAACTATTTTAAAAAACTGGTGGGAATCAAACAATTTGAATAAAACAGGCGTAACCTACGCTGCCCGTGAATGTCTCGGGCACGACGATTAAGGGGTTAAATCTTTTAACATATTTGTGAACAGTTCAGTAATATGTTTTATTTTTTCTAAAAATCAACCAAAATGTCTGACATTCATTAAGTGTTCTGAACAATTAAATATTTTAAAATGCAGTTTTTGGTATACGCTGCAAAAAAAGACGAAATGTTTCCAAATATATTATGAAATTTAATACGGTGTGCAAAAATATAATAGAATCTCTCCCGAGTCACACACGAAACCCAAAAGCCTTCCTTTATCTTTCGAAAGTTAAAAACCAATATTTTTTTCAGATTTAAAGAAGCATTTCTGAAATAAAATTTATTTTGCTAATATTTCCAAGCAATTTTTACAGTGTATTAATCAGTTTTCTCAGCACCAAATATCGTATACTATCGATTCTCAAGTGAACATTTTCAGCTGCGAAACAGACTTTTTACATGCAAGAACCTCGAAAAAATGTTAATGTTAATATTAATGCTGTTATTTAGCATGTTTTCCTGTTAAACACGTTTTTTGAACATGAAGATGTTTACTGGAGATTTCATAACATCCGAAAAAACCGATATTTCGTGTCAAGAAAACTGATTCAAACACTGTAAAAAAGTACTCGGAAAAGTTTCTAAAAATTACGAGCAGCAAACGAAGTTTTTGTTCCAGAAAAACATTTTTAAATGTCGGAAATATATTGGATCCAGAGGTTTCGGAAAATATCGGAACGCTTGTTGGAATCATGGGTAACTCGGAAAATATTATATTATATACCGTATTAAATTTCGTAATATTCGGGCACACATTTGTCTTTTTTTACAGTATAATCCAAATAAAAAGAGATCAGGAAACTGATAACTGATTTATGGAAAAGAATACTTCATTTATGTTTCTTAAGAAAGAACGCGTATATGTTTTATTATTTAAAGGATCCAGAAACAAGTTTAATTTGTTTCAAACTCGCCGATAATTTTGTACTTTACTTACATTTTTGAGTGATTTGAGTAAATTTTAAAATGGGATATTCATAATAATAAAAATTAAAAGAGTTCGCGAAATATATTTAGAAAGAAATATTCTATCTGCATTAAAAATAATAATAATTTTTAGGTGTTTTATTACGATTAATGCAGGGGTCTAGCAATATTGTTTAATTTTCCCAAAATCATAAAAAATGCTGAATGTTGCTGAAATATATTTCTAAACATCTCATCAGCGTCTCGTCAAAACGCCTTTTTTAATTAGTGCTTGATATTAAGCGTGAAATTATTGCTGTTGAAAGATTTTTTTTTTTTTAAGCTACGATCAGCCGTTTGAAAATTTGTACGTTTGTGCATTTTCAGTTACCATTGTCGGAATGCAGTTACTTTTACTTTTATACAACTAATCATCTGTATTTTTGAATATAATTATACCTGTTATGGCAATACATAAGGCTTCTTTGCTCTTTTGTTTCCCACTTTGCTAATTTCCTTCTTGAATTGTTAATTTCCTTTTTATAACAATTTGATAACTTATTTTTAAATCGTTAATTTCATACATTAGGATCACTCTGTGCAATTACTATTGCATTATATGTAAAACTAATATTAATAATATGTTGCGTTTGTTTTTTAAAAAGAAAAGTAAAAACAAACGTGTGATAGAAATCTAAAATTACTAAACATAATATGTTTTAACAAAATTATTAAAATTAAAAAAAAAAACATTTTAAAATTGGACATTTGGTAACGCTAAAAAACAAAAATAATTACAGTAGTCGTTTCAAGCTTTTTACAAGCTCTTTATCAGTACAAATGTCAATTGAAAACTAAAGCTCTTGTTTACACATGCTCTCGTTTTTGAATATGCCATTTCAAAATATTAAGATACCATGGAGTATGCATCATAGTAGGATCACCTATTCTTGTGGAATTGTACACGCTTAGTTAAGCTACAGCGCCTAGAATACATAGTGTGGAAATCTGCTACAAAATAGTACTAAAAACTTGAATACAATAAATGTACAACGTTGCTGAAAATATAACGATGGGATCGCAGCGCCATCTGCTAGCTCTTGACATTGTATCAGAATGTTTCGGCTGATGGTAAGTATTTTAAATACTTAAATTATATTCTTTTCTCCCCTGACTTAGTGATTTTTATAAGCTTTTTTAAAATTATGAAAGCATGGCTAAAAAACGGGATATTCATTTTTTTTGTCTTTGGTTGCAACATTATCGTAGGAGCACCGTTGCACATTTATAGGCTACAACTTTTTAGCACTTTTTAAAGCATTCATGGATAGCCGGTTTCCACGCTATTTATTCTAGGCGCTGTAGTTAAGTGGATATTTCTGTAACTTTGTAAACCAACATTCTAAAAAAAATCTGCTTTTAAAAGTTTTGCAGTTTGATTTTATATTTTTTATATTTTCAAAATCTGCGATGTGGTCGGTATCTATTGCACGATTTACAAGTTTAGATTGTAAATTTCTGGATTTGTAAGCTCGTTTCTGTTTTTATTGGTGAAACTGTACGATCATGCAATACGAGCTTAGAAGAGCATAAACGCGCTTACAAAACCAAAATTGGTGTCTTAATACTTTTTAAATGGCATCAACATGAGCATGTGTAAACATCAGCTTTGGTTTTCGTTTGACATTTATACTGATGAGGAGCTTGAAACGTCTCTGTAATTGATTTATTATGTGTTTAACTACCTGATTTTAAAATGTCTTTTAAATTTTAGTATGAAAGAAACTTCGTTTTTGTCCTTCTAAACTGAGCTTCTTAAGAACTTTGAATTGTCCATCTTGCTAATTTTTACCATGTCAGAATTTTACAGCAATTTTATCGCACAATACTTTTAATATTCTTTTTAAAACCCTCCTGCATTTTTTTTTTCCTTACGGTTATAGAAAAAAGTTACATTTTTAAAAATTGTTTGCGTTTAGAAAAAAAAAAATCTTATACATTGAAACTACATCCCAGATTTTTTTTAAGTATAATTTTTTTAAAGAGCTCTTTTCAAGATCTTTCATACCTGCAAGGAAAACAAATCTTAGAAGAATTTTGGTGTTTCTGTGGGATATTTTTAAAACTTACTTATCAATTAATATATTAATTATAAGGCATTTTTCCATTATCTGGTAGCAGGTAATAAATTGTCGAATGGTCTTTATGGTTAGAAATGTTTACTTGTTACAAAAACACAATGGAGTTAATTGTGTGTCAATCATTTCTGTCCAAAGTACTGGCTGTAGAAATGCAACAAAGAAATATTTTAAACACTAAAAAGTAGATAATAGAAACAGAGAATAAAAGTGTAAAATATATTTTTAAAGATACTCTTTTATCCATAACAGTTTAATAATAATTAAAGTATGATTATACCCTGAAAAAAAACAATTTAGAAATGCTAAATAGACAGATTAAATAATATATATATTTTTTTCCTACCAGATCTTAAAAATAACAGCATACGTTATAATTTGTTTGAATAAATTAACTAGTTTGTGCTTTGTAACAAGTGCAACCGAAAGTGGTGAACTTTCCATAATAAGAGCCCATGCCAAATTTATTTATTGTAGCGGACAATTTTGTGGAACAATATGAATTTTGCTCATGAAATTAGGCAAATTTTTAAGCTAAACATTGAATGCTTATAAAAGAGTTCCTTTTTTAACTATTTTTAATTTTATACTTATTGATTTATTTATCTGTTATCATGATAAATTCATATAAGTTATATTCTCAATTCACGTATTTAATGGAATTTTTATACAATTATACAAAGAAAAAAAACTTCACAAAACAAACTTTTAATCTTATGAGAAATTTAAACTGCAATTTATCTTATTAAGAATGTATTATTTTATATATAATATTTGCTGATAAAAACACGCCATTTTCGAATAAATATGTGCTACATTTAAACGCTATACATATGATTTTTCTTCTTTCTCCAAAATACACCCTCTAAAAATTTGACATTGCATAATTAGTAATTTTATGAAATTTAATCATGCCAAAAGAAATTTGTTAAATGGATAAAAACAAAAAACTCGCATTTAAACTTTTGTTAACTTTAATTTCAGGATGTTTTTCATGTGGAAAATATCAAAAAAATATAATCATGGAAATTGTTAGATGAAAATGGTGAGACAGGAAATCTCTTTATAGCTCTAAAATAAGAGAAGAATTTTCAAAAAATGCAATTAATCATTTCGTTTAATACACGTCAAACAGCCTTCTATTCAATTTTCTCATATATTTTAAATTACATAGTAATCACAGAAGTTACAAAGTTTAAGATTTTTATCGAAAATTTCAGAAGATAAAAAAAATATATATTTCAAGAAAATAAACCCTTCTGATTATTTTATATACAGGGTGATTTTTTTTAAAGTTGTGAAAGTAAAACCCTATAACATAAGAGCCACTGATCCGAATGACCTGAAATTTCACCAGTGTTCTTCCAAAGCAATGGGAATTTTTTAGTTGTGGTTTAAAAAAATAGCTTAAAATCGCACCGGCAGATGGCGCTGTATATGCAGTAAAGTTGGGAGACGAGCTTGCGCACGACACATGCACAGTGGCGATAGAAACGTGAATCACGCACACCTCGTGTTCATTATTCTACGGACGTCCTCGCAATGACTGTGCAATTGACGGACCGTGCATTGTTAATGAAACTGTATTATCAGAATAATGACAATGCAGCAACTGCTCTTAGGAGATTTAGGACACTTAAGAATCTAAGTAAAGGTCCAATGGCGAAAGAAGACCTACGGAAGACTTTTTTGAAATTTGAACAGACTGGACGTGCGCAAGCTCGTCTTCCGACTTTACTGCATATACAGCGCCATCTGTCGGTGCAATTTTAAGGTTTTTTTAACCACGCCTAAAAAATTCCCATAGCTTAGGGAGCATACTGGTGAAATTTCAGTTCATGTGGATCAGTGGTTCTTTTGTTATAGGGTTTTACATTCACAACTTTTAAAAAAATCACCCTGTATAACAGTTCTTCATTAATATTTTTCGATGCACGGGAATTTTGTAAAACTATTACATAAAAAAAAGAAAATCAGGCATTAAGCATAAATTATGAAAAACTTTCCAACGCATTCAGAAAACTAATATAACCAAACTGTACCGTTTAATAAGGTGAAGGATGATAGCTAAGTAATCAAAGGGTGACAAGGGATGACCGCCCAGGAGAATAAGTGCAATCCCAGGGGAAAGGTTCTAAGTAAACATTGAAAAATGCACAACACATTTGAAAACCTAATTTCAGCAATTACCATCTTTTCTGCAGCCCTGTATATCATCAACAGATTTCTATACATACTACATAGTATGCAATAATTTAGTTCAGTAAGAAAATGCATAACACAGTTGGCAATTCGCATTCACTAATTTTCGTCAATAATCGAAAATGTACTCAAATTCTTTTGTGTAGCCCTGTATATGATCTATAGAATTTATATACACCGAATCATATACAGAACATTAGTTACATTTAAAAACGCATACCACAATTGAGAACACACTTGCAGCAACTATTGCTCATATACATTAATGTAACGAAAAATTATTTTGTATTTCCCAGTAAATAAACGATAAATGCTATGCACACCACATTATTATAGTAAGCATATTGTAGTACACTTCAGTGATATATATCATTTTCTATATGTTTGAAGTAGTGTAACATCATTAAAATGCACTGCAAACGATTTTCCCTCTTAGACCATAATGGAACGGCATTCTTTTGAGTGTATCTGTAAACGAACTATAAATTTTAATTGAAAACATGTCATGGCAAACACGAATAATATGTATCAATTACATTGCACTCCGAGTATATTTACATGAGTTAGAGCATGGACAGACGGATAGACAAACCGAATTCATAAACATGTTTCAGCTATGTTGGAAAGTAAAAAAAAAAGAAAACTGCACATAAAGTTAACACTAAAGTTCTTAATCTTTGAGAAAAAAGAAGAAATAAGCGCAGACATAAACAAAACAAATAGGTCAAAGACAAAGAAATAAAAAGAAATAATGAACTACTATAGTTTTTATCGCTGTATTTTTATTCTTTAGTGAATTTTATTGATAATATAGAAAACCCCCCTTTTTGTTTTGTTCAATAAACTAGTCTTTACTTTTAAAAATCAAGATAAGTAAAAATAATTAAACATTCGTTTTTTTTATAGTGAAAACGAATGGAAAACCTACGCCTATAAACTAAACTAGAAGACATTCGAGCCATAATTGCGTATTACTGCTAGTAATCGAAATTCCAGCGTCGTGCCTATCTCCGAGTTTTATCATTAGTGAGTCGGTTGCTACCATAAAAACGTACCACGCACAGGGGCAGCGGCCTTCATCTCTTTTACTTTCGCTCATATATTTAGTTTTGTTGTTCTAGGACAGAATTAGATAAGAATCAGTCATATACGCAGTAACATTTATTTATTACCAAGATGCATGGCATTTTGAAAATTGTTATGGATTTCTCTATTATCTTTTATTAATGTTGATAGTCAAACGACTAATAAAGTAATATTGTTTGCTAATTAACGTTTTACGATATTTATTAGAAAGATACTTCTGAGTAGTTAAGTTTTAAATAATATATTTTTTTAAACATCCAATGCGGTGGCATTAGTATTTTAACAATTCCTAGGATATTCAGTATAAAGTCAAATAATGTCGTATAAAATCTTTGTAAAATTCTAAAATGATTTTACAAAATAATGTAAACCTGTGTCACAGTTTTAGATGCAAAGTATAAATACTTATCATTGGAAATATGATACGTTTTTTTTGCAATAAGTTTCCTATCACGAGTATCTCCTGGTAGCGACTATCTATAAAGCGTACAGAAGTAAAATAACTTTTCAGAACTCTTATTCGTTTAACAGAAATTTACAAAACGTAAAAAAATTCTAGATACACAAAAAGAAGAAATATCTTGAGAAGAAGAAAGCCTTGCTAAAAGCTGTGACCAAAAAGGATTCCGCAAATCCAATAGATAAAAAGTGAATAGTCTGAAAATTGCTTAGTACACTTACGGATTTTGAGAATGATTAGGAAAAAACAAAATTTGCACAAAATTATTCTTCAAAAAAAATAAATAAAATTCAACTTATTTGAGGGGGTTAGAATGACAGTGAAGTAAGTCAAAAATTTGCAAAATCTAGATAACCATATAGTCACTGAAAGTATATTAATTTCTATTCAGTGTGACATTCAAATAAGTCAGAGTTCTCTTGAGTCGCGCTAGAGGGCAAAACAAGTTGGGCCACTTAATGCAACGGCAATACAACCAGTTTCACGAAACACTTCATTTTTCAATTTACTAAATATTGACTTACTCTATTATCATTCTAACTATTTACCCTCAATTCTACTATTTACCCTCATTTGTCAGATAAAATGTAGAACCACAAAATATTTTTACCTACAAAATATTCTTGGGCGCAGGTGTAGTGTTATTTATCTATCTATTTGCACATCTATCTATAAAAAAAACACATGTATATGTAACTAAATTCATTATCGATAGATATTTTTTGGTTTTTTATTTAAGAAATAATAATAATTAAAAATATACTTTTACCTAATTATTCCTAGCACCGAATCTTCCCCATTTACTATATTTTAACCAAATAAATCGCTTCTGATTATCTTGCAACTCCATCAAAGCAATTTTAAAGTAAGCGTTTCCACTTTACCATAAATATTCTATCAATTTACGAATGTTTTGAACCAAATTTAAAGAAAGTTTCAGAAATATTTCCTAAGAACTTTTCAACATATCCTGTATACAAATTAATGAAAGACACTAAAATAAAAACAAAATACACGTTACTTCTTCAATTTTAATCATAAAGCTAATTTCGTATTCAGAATTTGACAGCAAATAACCTAAAATAAAAACATCAATAAAATTATTCATCTAACAGAGTTGTGAATTTTTTTTCCAAGTATCTTTAAATTATTCTTTAAAAAACTTTATGTCATGTTCATTTTCCAATAAAACGTGAAAGTATGACACTTTTGATATTCAAGTTTTAATATTTTTCATCTAATAGCTACATATTCTTGAAACAAAACTTAATTTTCTCAAGATTCATTTTATTTTTGTGATGATATCATTCGATGATATCATTTTTGGAAGAAGTAAACACAATGCATCACACGCATGATGAGTTTAATCTTAGAGAATCATAGAATGCTTCTTTGTAAAAAAAATTCACAAAACAAAGACAAAATTTGAATTATTATTTTTTATTGAATGTTAAAATACTATTGTTAAATACTTGACAATACAGTAAATATCTTATCTTGAAAATTCATTTTATTTGAAATATCACACGAAAAGATAAATAATGCGTTTATAAAAATAATTTGATAACCAAATTAAAACAAGAACGAAAAATCATACGTCAAGCATAGATTAATAAACACTTTCCAACACATCCAGAAAACCGTAACGAAACTTTACTGTTGGTTAAAAAGATTTATAAGTAAACAGTTTAGAAATCATATAACAAATTTGAAAATCAACTTTTAGCAATTACCATCCATAATCCAAAAAATAGTCTCATTATTTTGCGCAGCGCTGCATACGAGCCATAAATTTGCATATATACTTCATAGCATGCTAAGATGTAGTTCAGTTGGAAAATTCACTTTTACACAATTTTCGCCAATCGGTGGAAATGCTTTCGAATTATTTTATACAGCCTTGTACATTATCTAAAGACATTTGTACATACCACATATTAAGCTAAATTTTAATTCAGATAAAAACGCATTACACAACTTAAAACGCACTTTCAGTATTTACCAATCATAAACTTTAATGTATCTAGTTCTTTGCGTAGTCTTGTTCTTTGCGTAGTATATAAATTCATTTATATTCCACAAATTTCTATTAGTATACTAAAAATAGTTTAGCAGGAAAATGCATAACAGATTTAAAAACTACCCTTAAGCAGGTCTCTCCCACAGTCAGTAACACTTAGGAAACTTTTGTGTAGCCCTGTATATGATCAACACAATTTATACACATCACGTATCATACAAAAATTTAGTTACACTGAAAAACGCAAACCAAAGTTGAAAACGCATTTCCAGCAATTGTCGTTCATAGACAGCATTGTAATCGCATTGTCCCTGTAAATAAACTATAAATGCAATGAACATAATTCTGGTACTTTTCAGTAAGCAAATTATAATGCAGCTCAATAAGGCCTATAAATTTCATAATATTTTGAAATGGTGAAACGTCATTAAAATCATACTGCAGATGATTTTCCCCGTGGATAATTATGTAACAGAATTCTTTTGTGTCATCCTGTAAATAATAAATGCTTTGCACACCATATTCTGCAGAAAACATGTTTTAATGCTCTTTGTAAATGCATATCAATTTCGCTAAGTTTGAAATGTTGCAACATCATCAAAATGCTCTTGACAGATTTTTTTTGCCTTTGACCGTAATGTAACGGAATACTTTTGACTGTCCTGTAAACGAACTTTACACACTTTGTTTTCAATAAGGATCGTGATTTGTAAACGCCAGTAGCATATACAAATGACAGGGCAATCCGAGTATATTTATGAGAGTTGGATCACAGAACCAAATTCAAGAACACTCAACAAGTTGTCAAATCCAAAATGGATAGTTTGTGACACATTTTTTAATTCCTTTTTGATCGCAAATGTATCAAATTGACAGATGCTCTTATTCAGAAACTATGCAATCGAAATACGTTTTAAATTTTTTGGTAAAGGCAGAACGTCTTTCAGAAAATAATGTCAAAGTCGGTGTTTTGAACTGAATTCCCGACGCAAAAGCTCGAGAAAGGCGAAAAATATATCATCATGTCATTACTATATAAACAGAAAATTTAAAACGAGAATAAAAGAACATATGGCAGATGTCAAATATGACACACTGTAAAAAATAACGGCGAAAATTACGGCTTAAAACGCTGTAATTATTTTACGAAAAGGAAAAAAGACAGTTTACAGCTTTTTTTACTGTGATTTCTAAGCGCCATCTACTGACGAAATCGCGAAAGATTCAAAGCTGAAGTTTTGAATCAAAGAGTCGAACTCGCTACAATTTAATCTATCTATGTGTCTACACTCTAGAAAAGGAAAGAAAACGAGAAAAATCGCTACATAAAACATAAAACATTGTAAATATTTCACTAGTATTAAAAAAACAAGGATTACACCAAATGTGTTAATTTTAAGAGCTTCTAACGCCAGCTAACGCGGAAGACCGGTTTTTGACAACATTCCGAGTGAGATGAGATACAGAGTATTTCGTGCCCGCCATTGCATGCATCAGCATTTTCATGGCGTTTACTTTTGTAATTTGCTATTTCTTTTCAATATGGATACACGGATTTCACGAACATTTAAAAACCGAGGGTAAGTTTTTATCTTTATATTTACTTATATTATTGTTTTAATAACGTTACATAATTTCTGTTGCATATTTGTAAGATACAAACCACTTTCTGCCCACTTTCTGCCGCGTGTATCATCGACTTTCGAGTCAATTGCCTAGATTAAGTACTCAGTTTTAAATTGTAACAAGGGTGAATTTGCTTATTTTGGCTTTTATCTAGTTTACATTATCTCTCAGTGTTTCCCCACAGGGCTTTGTTATTATTTATTTTTTAAAATGTTTGCTAAGTGAAAGGAAATGCTAATAAAAGAAAAAAACGACCCTCATCTTTATTTCGTTATCATTATCATTGTTGTTTTCAAAATTTCAACTTATTCATTTGTACTTAGTAAGCTAACTCATGTATATGTTTTTTAATTCTGTAATAATTTTAAGTTCACTTTCTGAGCCTGTTTGAATAGTTTTATTTATACACTATATAATTGAAGTTCACTAAATTTTCATTGCAGTCAGAGCCGAGTTCTAGTCAATAATTTTCAGATTTTATACATGCATGATTTTTTTTATGTGCATTTAGTTTTAATAATCTTATATGTAATTTTGAAGTCATTAAATTTGCGTAATTTGGATACATTATTTTATTAAATAAATAAATAAATAAATAAATAAATAAATAATTCCACTGGTTTGTTTATTCTGATTGTTTGTTGATCGTATGTTTATTATCTTTTAATTTCGTCATTATCTAATATTTAACCTTTTTTACTGTAACTCGCGTTTATAGATAGAAATTAGGTTATTTTGATTATTTGATCTCAATATATATTCTACATTTTATTAAATAAATTTATAATATTAAATTAGAAACAAAGACCTGTGAAAAAATACTGGGTGACAGGAAAACTATTTGAAAACTAGGTAATAGGCAAAATACTCCTTTGTATTAATGTAAAGAAAAATGCTTTATCTCTAGACAAATGACTCGAAAAAAATTTTCCGGTGATATACGTTAGAAAAAAAAAAGAAAGAAAACATGAAGTTTGCATCTTACGTATGTATAAAATTATTGATTATATCATAATGTTATTAAAACAATAAGCCATGGGTATGAGTAAATATAAAGATAATATTTAGTGCACTTGGTCTTTAAAATATGTCCAAATATCAAATAAGAAAATTTTTAAATAAGTAAACAATATAGGGGTTGGGGTAGAAATACAAAACATATCTTGGGCCATTTTCAAAATTCGATTTACATATGCTGTCCCAGAGGAAAAAGAAGGAAATTCAAACATGTATTAATATTTAATGTTTAATTTGAGGTATGCATTATATAAAGAAGACTATATTAAATATTTCTAGCATTAGAAATTAAAAAAGAAATAAAAATTGTTGAGCTATAAATAGTATAAATGAATTAGTGTCAAATCCGTTACCAAATGTAAAGTCAATTACCGCACATTTTTTTAATGTATTTTAATATTAATATCATTTTTTCACCATTCTATTGTTATTTTTCTTTCAACTAAGAAATAGAGGTATGATTTTCTTAAAATTCAACAATTTCCATAAATATATATTGTTATTATTTGAAAAAGGTTTGTATAAATATCTATGTGGTCAAAATTTGTGGTTATAAATGTCTCTCATTTCAATTTAATTTAAGTATCATATTCTGAAATTTAGGGACTTAAGTCACCTCAAAGTAAGTTGATTTTTGAAACTTTAAAAAAATTTAAAAGGTGACTATTTTTAGTAATTTTGTAAGGTAACAGACTTGACATTAGGTACCGGATTTGACACTAATCCATTTATACTGATTTATATCTCAACAATTTTTATTGATTTTTTAAATTTTTAATGCTAGATATATTTAATACAGTCTTCTTTATATAATGCATATCTCAAATTAAACATTAAATATTAATATATGTTTGAATTTTCTTCTTTTTCCTCTGGGACAGCATATGTAATCAAATTTTAAAAATGACCCATTTTCAAAAAAAAAAAAAATTAAAAAAAAAAAAAAAAAAAAAAAAAAAGGTAAAAAATATTTTACATGTTTGACTACCACTATTTCCGCATGGAATTTTTATCTTATTTAATTGGAGAAATTCTGTAGTTAAATAAGACAAAAATCATTGGTTAAAAATAGCGGTGTTCAAATTCAAGAATTTTGTACATTCTTCAAGGCATGTCTGCATGCTAATCGTCACAAAGTATTTGAAAATAAAGCGATCATTGGCGACTCGTGACTGGCTTTATTTGGGGCGCTAAATGCATGACTGCTAAATTTATTCTTTTTTTACCATTATTATTAAAAATGTAATATTTTATATCATTTACTGTCAGAAAGTTCTGCCATTAAACAAAGTCAAAGTCAAACCGGGCGGGGGAAACTAAGAACCTACAACTGCCATTAAATAAGGAAAAGATATCTTGTAAAAAATGGTATGAAAATAATGTGTTTCAGGCAGGCATTTATAGAGCTCCAAAAAACGAGCCGCCACTGAAAGCAATACAATTTACAGCAAAATTCCACAGCTTTACTCTAAAATGTACAAATGTGCTGTAAAAATTAATAATAATAATAAAAAGCAAAATATAATGAAAATCTACAAAGGTTCTGTAAAACCTAAAGAATAAAATTGTTAAAATAACAGCAAAAAATTCTGAAAATTACAAAAGTTCTGTAAAACTTAAAAAAAAAAAAGAAATTGCTGTTAAATTAACAGCCAAAAATGGTGAAAATCTACAAAAATTTTGTAAAATCTAAAGAACCAAACTGCTGTTAAATTAACAGCAGAAAATGCTGAAAATCTACAAAAGTTTCGTAAAATCTAAAAACAAAATTACTGTTAAATTAACAGCAAAAAATGCTGAAATTCTACAAAAGTGCTGTGAAATCGAAAAAACAAAAGTGCTGTAAAATTAACAGCAAAAAACGCTGAAAATCTACAAAAGTGCTGTTAAATCTAAAAAAACAAAATTGCTGTAAATTTACAGCAAAATCTGCTGGCACCCATATTGCCAGCATTTTTTGCTGTAAAATTACTGTGGTTTTTTTTACAGTGCAGACGAACTACAGCCTTAGCTAGACTACATAGAATAGAGCCTTTGCAGATTAATTTCAAGAACAGTAAAAAAACTTTCCATCAAGAGTTTATTTCCCATCCATTAACCGTGAATCAATAGAAATATATGTGCGAAACGAAAACATTTGCAACGTATCTGCTTCTTTTGAATTAACTAAAATTTGGCATGTGATGGTTTACAAATTAAAAAAGCAATAAAAACAAGAATAATAATAATAATTTTCACGTTTTCCAGTTTGACCCATTTAAACACTTCCTTATATTGAACATGTGATCTCGTGATTTATGTTTATCATTTTCAAAAACTTTGAGAGAATATTTTATTTATCATTTTGATCTGAAGACGTCTCCGTTTGAGAACATGAAACATATTTTATCTATATATTAAAAGGTATTTTTAAGCCTTTTATGTTATGTTTTTATCACTTTAAGCAGTAATTATACGTTAATTTAAAGTTACCAAGTGATTTTATTATATTATTTGTAATGTTGATTTATTTTTTAACTAATTGCAATTTTTAATCAAAAACATGTTTTAACGAAATGTGAGTGCACTATGTCAGAAACAGGTTCAAAAACCTTTAGAATGATATCTCATTCATTGTTGTGCATTTTGTAAATGCTTAGTAAAAGAGATGTTAACAACAAAAATAATATATATGATGCTTCACATTACTAATTAAAATTTATTGGCCAAGTTAATATCGCTTTCAAAATGTGACAATTTTCTTCCTACAATAAAAACATCAATTAGATTACTTATCCATCAGAGATTGCTTTTTCTTAAAGTATTTAAAAACAAATTCTGAAGCTATTCAAAAACGTTAGGTAAAAATAAAAGATAAAAATAAAAATAATGTATTACACACATGATTTGTCTCATCTTCGGAGATTCTTAGAATGCAACGTAGCAAAAATATTTTTGATAAAATAAAGAGAGAATTAACTTAATTTATTGTTGATCATATTTTTTTTTATTCTTAGATCTTTTTCGCAAGATGAGTTTTTGTATATTAAGTAAAAAATACTAATTAACTTTTTCTCATTTTTACTTGAACACACAAAAAAATATAATAATAACAATTATGATGGTTCCCAGTAGAAAGTTAACTTCTATTTAATTACATTTTCTCTTTAATTGCATATTAGAAAGTGAGTTTTACTTAAACGTTCAGTTTTTACAACACGTTTTGTTCTGTAAAGGGGAAAAAAAATGAGACTTTTATTTGAAGTTTAAAAAATGAGTAGTGTTAGAAAATGAGTAGTAAATTTCTCTATTAGCTATAAAATTTTATTTATTAAATTTACATTTTAAGTTAAAATTTATTCGAAAAGTTTATAAAGTAAAGTTTATAAGTATATTTGGATTTATTAAAAATAAAAACTTCAGAGTTTTTGTTTAAATTTATGGCTTAATTGCTATATAGGGAAAACCAAAATTTCTTATTTTAAAGCTGACCATTGACTTGCCGTGCCAACGCTCTCCCTACTGAGCTATCCCAACGATATACTGGCTAGCACAGCCATACTCAACCTTTTTTTTCTCACGGGCCGCAAACATATGTTTGCTATGTTAGGCGGACCACAACACACTTATATAATAACCACAACACACTTATATAATAATGTAAAATAAAAAAGTAATTAAAATAGTAAGATAACAAAAGTAGTATAAAGGCAAAATAACAAAGTTAATGCAATTAGTATTATTGAACGCTTGTCGCGGAAGAAATGTTACCGAAATTTTTTATTATTTTGAAGCAATACTTCAGAGTAGAATTCTATTGAAAATTATGTAGAAATCTGACGCAAAGATTGTTGTTCAGAAATGGTGGTGTAAAACATTTTGCTGCCATTTATTCCGTGACAACCCAAATAAAAAGTATTAAAGAGATATGATAAGTATAAAATGTAATAATATAACAAATGCAGCATTTTCAAGTTCTAGAAAAAAAAATCAGGCAATTTTTTTAATAAACTAGTTTTTTTTCAGTGCAAAACCTTTTTCTTTTTCAATGCTGAAATATATAATGTAAATTTAATTAATTTGGAATAATGTTTTGCTATTGTTGAAAATTTAAAAATGTATGCACCACTACAGCACAAATAGAACTACATGTAAAAATAACTTTTCACTAAGGAAATGGCATTTATGATGTTTTAATGCAATTTTAAATTAATAACTATAAATAAATGCGCAGATTTTGTCTTCCCATGTAAATATATAGGAACTGTGAAGGTCTTAAATACCTTTTATACACTAAATTTTATAAATGGGAATTAATGATTATGTGTCTCGGGCCGCATATAAAAGATCACCGGGCCACATGCGGACCGCAAACCGCAGGTTGAGTATGGCTGGGCTAGCATATCTTTTAGATAGCTCAGTAGGGAGAGCTTTGGCATGGCAAGCCAAAGTACTCAGATTCGAGTCCTGGTCCCGGCATATTTTCGCTCTGTTGAAAAAAAAATCTCAACTATGATACTCCAACCATTGGATATGATTTTAAGATATTTTATTTTTACCTGTGACATGAAAAAAGAGCCATATATCCAAGTGAGTAATACAACGAAGGGCTACTGAACATTTACTCAGATGCTGAAATAAAGTTAGTCAAAAGAGATTCATTCAACTTTTGAAATTTCTAGTGAAGTGAATATGTAAAAAAATAATCGTACCATCTTATCTTAACAAGTAATATAAAAATATATATTTTTATATCAATTCCTACTTAGGTCAACAAAGAAAAATTTTATTTTAGTTACTTTTTATTAAATAATTACAATTAATATAAATATGTATATACAATGACAGAATCACAATATTAAGTGGCAAAATAGGAAGCGAATTTCCTTTTGAGCATTTGAATTTGAATTTTGCTTTTTAATCATAAACATATAAAATAAACCCATGCAGCATTAATGTCCCACGTTATTGTTATTGAAAAATTTTTTTTAATCATCGTTGTGGTATTTTATTTTTGTGGCATCACTAATTTGAGGACATCCTTCCTTTAATTTATGAAAACAATGTGAAATTTTTTTTTCTCCCATATAAAACTGAAAGTCATTAATTTAATTTAATTAATGAATTAATATTTGAAAAAACTGTATTAACATCCAGTGTCATCCACTACAAGTTTAAAAAAATAAATTTTAACTTGAGTGGGTGAATACAAAGTATTTTGTTAACGAGTGACAATTTGAACAAGATATATAAATATAGAGAGAGTGTGAGCTAATAGTAGGAATTGAAAAATATGTTTACAACTCTGAAAACGAGTATCCTGAAATATACTACTCCTACATCGTTATCTATACTAATATTATAAAGGAGTAAAGATTGTTTGTTTGTTTGTTTGTTTGTTTGTAGGGGGTAATCTCTGGAACTACCGAACCGATTTCAAAAGTGATAGTGGCAAATTGATGGTGACAACCCCTGCTCCAACATAGGCTATATTTTAAGTCGGTGCCACTACCCCAGGGGGGTGCAGGAGCGAAAAACGTTCTAAAATTGCGATCTTTTCTATACTGAATCAGCTAGAAATTTGAAATTTCGAGTTGTAGTTATAAGATGTAAATGCTCTCTAAGAACAAAATAAAAAAAATCGAAATTTAAAAGGGTGAAATCAGCGAAAAGCGTTCTAAAAACATTCTAAATTACAATTTCTATGGAATCTCTAGAACTACCGAACCGATTTGAAATTTGGCGTTGTAGTTACTTATAAGATGTAAATGCTCTCTAAGAACAAAAAAAAAAAAAAAAAAAAAAAAAAAAAACGAAATTTAAAAGGGTGAAATGAGCGAAAAGCGTTCTAAAAACATTCTAAATTACAATTTCTATGGAATCTCTAGAACTACCGAACCGATTTGAAATTTGAAGTTGTAGTTACTTATAAGATGTAAATACTCTCTAAGAACAAAATAAAAAAAAATTCAAAATTTAAAATGGTGAAATGAGCGAAAAGCGTTCTAAGAACATTCTAAATTACAATTTCTATGGAATCTCTGGAACTACAGAACCGATTTGAAATTTGGTGTTGTAGTTACTTATAAGATGTAAATGCTCTCTAAGAACAAAATAAAAAAAAATCGAAATTTAAAAGGGTGAAATGAACGAAAAGCGTTCTAAATTTCTATGGAATCTCTAGAACTACCGAACCGATTTGAAATTTGGCGTTGTAGTTATTTATAAGATGCAAATGCTCTCTAAGAACAAAAAAAAAAAAAAAAATCGAAATTTAAAAGGGTGAAATGAGCGAAAAGCGTTCTAAAAACATTCTAAATTACAATTTCTATGGAATCTCTAGAACTACCGAACCGATTTCAAAAGTGATGGTGGCAAATTGGTGGTGACAATCCCTGCTCCATCAGCCACTTTAATAAAAAACTATGCGTTTCTGACGACTGGGTTTTTCGCTAATTGTTGCCACAGACTAATCTCGGAAAATGAAACATTTGAACTTACTGAAAAAAATAGTAGCTCGAAAAGTATTTGTCAGAAAATTGTTATGCAAACTGCGTTTGAAAGGTAAAAATTTGTATTTTTCTTGATGTAAATTTCAAATCTAATGATTATGCCATTTTTCAGATATTGAATTTGAAAAATTACTAAATTTCACAATGGAATACCATAGCGAAACCTTCATGCGTAAAAAGATAATGATAAGGGCGACGTGTCCTGGGGGGCTATAGCACGAGTCACAAATTATAGTAGCCTTATTATTCTGTTAAAATATAAAAGTGAATTATGAAATGTCAATATTTTGTTGGATTAAAAGTTCGTCATAGGAAATTGACCAGCGTAGTGGGCGTAGCTTGCTAGTAATTAAATATTATGCTTCATACATAACACTTTTAATTTTCATTTAATTTTTTTTATTTAAATGCATCGTACATCGAAAAACTCATTTAAAGAAGAAAAATCATTTGTATTCCATTGCATTGCAATGTAACACATCACTTCCTTTTTGTAACTAAAAATATCACAAAGAACTTTAAACGAAGCCTTTTACATTCATAAAGCAGAAATGTAAATGCGTGTTAAGATATTTTTATAAAGCTCAAAGTTAGAAGAAGACCTTCAAAGAAATTGAAATAAAAGGAAGTTGAAATCTGAATCATGGATTCTAAATGCATTAAAAATTCTAGTAATAATTAGTAATTGTAATCGAATTTGTTAGAATTTTTATGTTTTATATTTTTATACATGTTTTAAAACCGAATTTCTTTCATTCTTGGATAAGAAAAATTTGATATTTAACTCAGTATACATAGTTGAAGCTTTCTCACGTTACAATGATTAAAGAGAACGAGTATCTAATTGGTGGAATTCCTTTTTAATTATATATATATTATATATATAAATATACAAGGTGATTCAGAACACTTATTCAATAATTTAAAGGATAGTAGAGGACACTAATTACTTTCAGTACAATATAGTGTAAGAAATGCTTGTAACCATGATAAAAACCCGATTATGGAAATATTGGTAATATTTTACATTTTAAGGTTCCCAAAATCCGTTTTTGCTATTTTTGAAATGATTCCATATGATGTATGTATGTATGCGTACATGTTGGTATTTCTGTTTGCGTTTTTAGTGTTTTTTCGATGATATCGGTATGTATGTATATGTATGAGTGAACACGTATGAGCCAAATGCTTTCAATTGAGTTCACATTTGATGATTATGTTACAGGCCACTGTGTTTGAAGAGCTGAATTCATTTTAGTGCAAATCCGTCAACGGATTTGGTATCTAAAACTATTTTTCAACCATTCTGAGACAAAAAAAAATCTCCGCAGTATCTTCTTTTTCTATTCAATTATACAAACAAATATATTTGTTGTTCACGCTCATCTTGTTTTGATACAACAGTCATTTTTCGCTAGAACGTGACTTAATTTAGTAAAATATTACCTTTTTCGTAAAAATCAAAGAAAAAAATTATTATTAATATGAGTTTTAATAATCTGAAAAAAAAAAGACATAGAAAATTTAAGTATTGTATGCTGTTGAAAAAGAATGGTGAAATATCTATAGTTAAAACAATTAAAACTACCAATACTATAACTATATAAATTCAATTTCAATATTTATTTTAATTAACATGCTTTAATTTGAGCGCAGGTGGATTGAAAATTCATTGAAAATTATGTTATAAATTTAAAAATAAGTTTGAGCTTTATGAATGGAACTAACGTTTTCTTTAGAATGTGAGGTCATTGTCACGTGCGGAAACATTTCAACTTTGTAAAGTTAAGATCCGAGTTTTTATTTATTTTTATATGACTATTTATTTGAACGCACAGTATTCTGTAAAGTGTTCAGAATGTCGATTGGCTTCACTCCAGATTATATTTGTATAGAAAACTAGGTTAACAAGGGAACCAAGGTTACAATCCATTTATTCAGTAAAAAAAAGAAGAGACTTATCGAATTTTGCGTAAGTACGATTACATTAAGAAGAGTGTATATTAAGTTATGGTGTTGGTAATTAGGTATGCGACACCGCATTTAATGTTAACTACTTTCTGAAGTATGTCTACTTCAGCACTATTTCGTAGCTGATGGCCACTTTCCATGGTAACGTTTTTTTATATTACTTACATTACATAACACAAAACACATTGTGTTATATTTAACACAAAAAAGGGTAAGTCTGCAGAAATTTTTACTGAAATATCTTTACTGTAGTTAAAGTTACGAACAAAAATACGGGTTCAGATTGAAATGAAACACCATGTATTTTGACTGAATAAATATTTTGCGCCCAAAACCATAGCATGGCTGGTGCGTAGAGTTGCAAAAGCTAGAAAAAAACCTGGTTTAAACCTGGGAATAAACCGAGTTTTTTTAGAATAAACTTGTTTTTTGGGGAATAAACTTGTTTTTTGGGAATAAACCAGGTCTTAGGGAATAAACAGGGTCTATTGGAAAAAAAAACCTGGGAATAAACCGGTTTTTTGCAACTCTACTGGTGCGGCAGGAGAGCAAGATGGTGCTTGATTGGCTGCGTCAGTTATCACTACTTATGCACGAACGATCGGTAAAAATAGAAACCAAATTTTTCGAGTCATTCACTAAATAGAGTCGACCCTAGACTTCTATTAAAAAAAATTCTTTATTAAACAAAAAATTGTTGCTCTACCTCCTTGCATAATATTGAACAGTTTTTAAAGCACCTTGTATATTAATTTTGCAATTGCATTAAAAAGATGAAAAAAGTTGGCAGACAGAAGAATAGTTAACTTTATTATATACAAAGGAATCACAGGTTCTTATATTTAAAAAAATTAAGATTTACATATGTTTTAATTTTATTAATATGATATCCAGCGTAATAAATATGGTGAGCTGCTTCCTGGACTAGAAATATATGTGGGAATGTATGTTATTCTGTAACATGCATTCCCATATATGTTTATATCTATAATATAAGTCCAGTGTATAAAATATATTTATGTAGATTTTGCTGTCTAATTGTCATGTGACCTTGAGATTGGAAGGAAAACAGCGACCCACAAAACTTGTTTTCAAAGTCTGATGGCGCGACAGCAAATCAAGCTGGAAAGATCAATTAAAATGTGTTTTTAGCTAACACATGTTAGAGTATCGCGTTCACTTTTCCTCAATTTTTGGAGTAGTTGCAAATTATAAAGATTGAATTGGTGGTGTATCCTAAATATTTCATGCGACACTGTAAAAAAATAACTGCTTGCATTACACGAACTAACTTACTATTAATAACTTTTTTTTCTAACACCTAGCTATAATTTATCTTTTTAATTTTGTTGTTTGCCATGCTAAGAGCATTCTTATTTGACAATGTTATCTAACAGCGAGTAATACGCAATCTTTTTAAGTTGATTAGTTTTCATGCTAGGAGACACTAAAAATAGATTAGAATGTACTTATTTTGCTTCGTATCTCAAGATATAGCTACGGTTAGCAAGCAAACATACATAAATCGCATCTCTTTAATAAATAGATATTACATCACATGCTTCCGTATAGATTTCTATTTTATTGCAAATTAACCATGCAGAATAAACTAGTCTTTAATGCTATTTTCATAATAAGAAATTTGCTTTCGAAGAAAGAATATGTATCTAAATCATTCATCTAGAAATGTTAGAGATTCATTTGCTTTTACAGTCCGTAGAAAATTTTTTAACAATATTTTATATTGCAATTTCTTAATTAAAGACTAAAATAATCTTGCATTTTTTAAAGTAAAGTATGTGTTTTGAACGCATGTTTTGCACACCTGAATATTCATAAAATAAAATTTAGTTTTCTTTCAGCTCTGTGTTTTTTGTTTTGTTTTTTCCTCTCTTGACATAGCACCGTTTTTTTTTTTATTATAGGTTTCAAGTTAGGTATTACATTCATATATAGTCATATTTGAGAAAAGCTGGATTTCTTTCTAATACAAAATGGAAACTAAAGAAATAAAAGCTCATTATCACATTCAAAGCTATCCATGTGATTTAGGATCTGTAAATCATTTTCATAATTGAACTTTATGTAATATTTGCTTACATTTCACTATGCAAATAAAAATCATATCTTGTCTTTTTTTAAATGTACACGCGTACACATAATTATGATGAGAATAAATACTATTTTCTACGAATTGAGAATGGTTCAAAAATAAAATTTTAAATTTTAAAATATTCTGAAGAAAATTAAGGAAGAATGTAAAATTTACGAAGATGAATTAACTGTAAAAAAGATTTTTTTTCTAATAGATCGTTTTTGAAATACTTTTTACGAAAATCATGACAATGTTATTTTTCATTATAGATTTCTTTAACATCGACACACTTTGTTAAACAAATTGGGAGGTTTTATTTTGGCCTAATAAAATAAACTAGGGCGTGGATTTACTTTTTGTGTGGTATTCCATACTGGATCGCCATATTTCACCTTTTTCACGGCCATATTTGAACATTTTGTTTCATTGACATACGTGAAATCACGATAGAATATTATGTCGAAATTTTACATGCAATCTGTGCGAAATTTCAATAGATATGATATTTTTGCTTTTTAAAAGTTAAATTATTATACTTTGTGCAGCCGTAGTGGGTACTTTGTGCATATTCATAATGCTAGCGACTAAATAAAAGTATATGAAGAATAAAGTGATTCCAAACTGAATTTTAGATCGTAAAATAACTTATAATAATTGCAATTACAACAAGTTTTAACATTTGTTTTATATTAATAAACGTCTCCATCTTTGTACAAAAGTGATCCATTCTTATAATATTACAAACTTAATGTAATAAACTTTTTAAAAACCATAAATTTGTAAAAACCACGTATTCTGATATAATAAAGTTTTCGTCTTCAGAGCCGAAGTACATCAATCGACTTGCTCTTGTACCATTCGAGGTAAACTGGAACAGCAGAAAGACCTCACGTTTATCTGAACTTGGAGTTTAGCAGCAAAACATCGATACACCAAAAATATTGATATATCGGCTCACAATAATAGTATCTACATACGAAATAGTATCTACTTTTGACCTCGATGCTAGACTATATATAAATATAAATAAATGTATATAACTACCATAAATATATTAATATATCTTTTTTTTTTTTACATTTGATAGATTAATACTTGTTAGAAATTAATATTTTGCATGTGAAAATCAACTTTAAGCCTTTTTTACACATATTTGTAAATCAGTCTAACTATATTTATTTTATTTTCTCATAGACATTACTTAGTTAAAAAAGTATTTTTATTGGCTGAGTGGATTAACATCGGTAAGAATTTTAACTCCTTATGCATATAAAATAAAGTGAAAAAAGAAAATTCAATAGTTGTAAACCTCAATGCTTTCATATTTACAAAGAATAAAATATACTTTTTTCCCAAACAAACAACAAACAAGTAATTTGTGATTAATTTTTGTAAAAGTTATTACATTCAACATTCCTTTTAAAGCCTTAAATTGAAAAAGAGAGAGTCTTAAACTTCGCAAGTGTGTGTTTATTCCATCAATGTTGAATCGCATTTGTGTGGTTATTGCACTTGTGCTCAATCGTAATTGTGTTTATTGCACCTGTGTTCAATCGCAAGTATGTGTTCAATCGCACTTGTGTGTTTATTGAATTTGTGTTCTATCACAATTTTGTGTCACAAATATTCAATTCATCACAAATTATGCAGTCTAAAAAGTATCCAATAATGACAAAATTCGTAAAGAGAGAACAGGAATAACCTCCCTTTCTCCATCTCATTCCCTCAAGTGACTTATTTTGCTCGCTAAGGTGTCAAAGATATTCGGCGTGTTTTGTGTTTTGTCTTTATCCGTTGGTGGATCTAATCTGATAGATGCATTGTTGTGTTTTTCCCGAATGTGTTAATGTGGCAGTTTTGCTTACACATTTTTATTACTATTCAACAAGTAAATTTATAAAAATACTATGGCTCCTAAAAATGATACTTTGGATTTTTTCAACATTAATAAAATTGATGTAAAGCAGTATTTTAAAGCTAAAAATACCAATGTTAAAACACCTTATACATTATAACAAGAAACTATTCATCTATCAACATCAAAAGAAACAGACGATAAAATTGCTTTACTTTCAACTTACACGATTTTTAAATGCATTATATCAAAAATACTGGAAAAAATTTCGCCGACTTTATAAACTTTAATAATAAAACACGTGTGTAAAAAGCATTTTTAAATAAAACATTAATTGACATAAACATAACCAAATCACTTCGCGTTTTAAAACATTAAACAAAAATGGAAAAATTCCGATTTATCGGAAAAAAAAAGAAAAGGTGTACTGATATTTCTGTCCAGTAGTTTTCGGTTATTTTTATTGGATTATTATTATAGTGTCCATATTATTCGGATATTTTTATTGGATTATTATATATTGTCCATATTATTCGGATATTTTTATTGGATTAATATTATAGTGTCCATATTATTCGGATATTTTTATTGGATTATTATTATACTGTCCATATTATTCGGATATTTTTATTGGATTATTATTATACTGTCCATATTATTCGGATATTTTTACTGGATTATTATTATAGTGTCCATATTATTCGGATATTTTTATTGGATTATTATTATACTGTCCATATTATTCGGATATTTTTATCGTCGTCCGTAAGACTATGTAGCAAAATATCGATACATCGATATTTAAGAATATTTTGCCATTATTATCTTCGTCTGGTCACATTTATATGGGTTTGTCTGAAATTTTATTCACTTAATATAAATTTCGTATTTGCTAATTTTTTTTTAAATTGTGAATATCTGAAATAATATTAATAATAAATCTAGTATGTTGTGACCACCACAAAACTATTTTCTATATCATTCTAAAATAATAGTTCAAATAGTACAATTACACACCAATAATTATGAATATGAATTACCAGCCATTTCTTTGGATTTAACATAGAGTTATAGCAGCCAATGAATAACAAACATCACAGCACAACATCGTCCTTAGTTGCGAATACAATTCGATCAACACACATATTTTCAATTAAAAGCCTCAAACAAAACATTTGGTTCATATCTACCCTACAGAAACACTGATTTACAGCTATAATGTTCACCACAAAAAGCATAGCATACCAAAGTCCTATTTTTAATAATGAATGTCAAAATTAAATCAACATGCTTTTTCAAAATAAACATCTTATATATTAAATTTGGTGCACTTCCACCCCACAAATGCCAAAAAACAGCTATCATAAAATCGTGAAAAACATGAATCAGAAGCAAACAAAACAATATACCCTAAAATCCAGTCATTACTGATTTACGCCACGGCATAACTAAATATGAAGTCTCACGGAGTTCCGTGCATTAGTTCATGAGTTAGAATTCGTCTTGAACCCACAAAATGTATGTCATACACAGACAGAAAAGCATTTAAAAATATATATACAAATCGTTTTCATGCCGACTCAAAACATGTTAATCTATCCAAAACCGGAAAACTAAAAATTTCACGATTCCCATACTTTCTTCTTATGCATATAAAAGAAAGTGAAAAAAGAAAATTCAATAGTTTTAAACCTCAATGCTTTCATATTTACGAAGAATAAAATATACATTTTTCCCAAACAAACAACAAACAAGTAATATTGAGATTAATTTCTGCAAAAGTTATTACATTCAACATTCGTAAGTGTGTATTTATTCCACCAATGTTTAATCACAATTGTGTGGTTATTGCACTTGTGCTCAATCGTAATTGTGTTTATTGCACCTGTGTTCAATCGAAAGTATCTGTTTATTGCACTTGTGTTCAATCGCAATTGTGTGTTTATTGCATTTGTGTTCTATCACAATTTTTTGTTTTATCGCACATGTGTTCTATCGCAAGTGTATTTTGTTGCATCTGTGTTCAACCACAAGTGTACGTTTATTGCACCGGTGTTCAATCGCAGTTGTGCGTTTATTGTACGTGTGGTCAATCGCGATTATATGTTTATTGCATCACTGTTCAAGCGCAAGTGTGTGTTTATTGCACCTATGTTGAATCGCAATTATACGTTTATTGCACGTGTGTTCAATCGTAATTGTGTGTTTATTGTACTAATGTGCAACCGCAATTGTGTGTTTATTGCACCTGTGTTCAATCGCAAGTCTGTTCAATCACAATCGTGAACTTACTGCGCATGTGTTCAATCCCAAATCTGCGTTTATTGCACATGTGTTCAATCGCAATTGTGTGTTTATTGCATTATGTTTTCAATCGCAAATGTTTGTTTATAGCAGCTGTGTTCAATCACAATTGTGTGTTTATTGCATATGTTTTCAATTACAAATGTTTATTTATTGTAGTTACATTCCATCGCAATTACGTGTTTATTGCACCTGTGTTCAATGGCAAATGTATGTTTATTGCATCTGTGTTCAATATTGCAACTGTGTGTTTATGTTTCGAGTTGTTGCTTTGCAACAATACTAAATTTTAAAAGGCAAGTTTAGATAAAAGCATTTACTTAAAAAAGGAAATTTTCTTTTTCTAATGTACCGTAACTCGGGGTACTTTGATCCAGGATAAGACTACTTGGATCCCAGTAAAAATTATTTAAAATCATTCCTGTGTGCACTGTGTTATAAGTTACTGCTGTTGCCTGTAGGGTACTGGTGAGTCACTTTAATACTCTCAAAGCACACTGTAAAAAAAATAATAATAAATAAAAAAACGAATGTTTTTTAATCTACGAAAGTATAATACAACCATGTATGAAAATATACATTTACCTCTTAAGAGGTTACCCATGATCCTATTCGGAAACGTTTTTGAAAATCAGTGGCAGCAAAATAAACTTTGTTTTTAAAAATACTTCATTAAATCTAGAAAAAATATCAGTTTTTGAAGTTTCAAAAGCTGAAGAGCGCTTTTCGGAATCGTGGATAACTCGGGAGAGATTATTGTATATTTCCGTTCATGGTTATATTATAGTTTCGTAGATTAAGAAACATTTGTCTTTTTTATACAGTGTACTGTGTTACTAGTTAGTGCTGTTACCTGTAGTGTGCTGGTGATTCGCTTTACTACTCTCAGTACACTAGATCCAAGACTGATTTAAAACGCTTTTTCTCCTTTTGTGTCAAAGTATCACCCCAAGTTCCAAGTAACCCGAATTTACGATATAAATATCACTTATAAATATCTATTATATGTAAATCAAACAACAGCAGTTGTAGCGAAAGACAATAATAAAAAAAAAACTTTCGAGAAAAAATAATTCATAAAAATGATGCTTCAAAATTTTATATTCCTTTTTCCTCCTAAAGCAATAAAATAAATAATTTATAGTGCTAGACAATGGATTGTTATTCCATACCTCTGCGATAATATAGCGAAAAATAGATTTAGTACTAGAACAATTCTATTAAATAAAATACTTTTATAACTAAAATTAGTTGAAATATTATTTTTCCAACTACCTCTTAAGCAGGTTACTACCTCTTAACAAATGCGGTCGCCAGGTCGACACTGTCGACCAGGTCTTTCTCTCTGGCGACCAAGTTTTTGATCTTTAAACAAAAAAAAAATTTGACTTATTTTTAATTTTCAAAAATAAGTTTATCAAATACAAATTTAAAAATAATAAAATCAGAATTATTCGACTGAGTTTGACAGGAAAATAAACAAAAAAAATACTTCCCTGCCTCACTATTTCATTGATGCCCCCCCCCTCCCCCTCAATTAGAGGTAGATTTTGTAGCATTCAGCTATCTTAACATTTGAAGCATTTGGAAATCAGCATTTCCCGAACTTGCCAGTTAGTTTAGTCTTTACAGTATTTCTTTTTTTTTCCTCAGAGATACGTAATTTTGATAATTTTGATAAAATAGTTTTTATATTACCTTTCTAAATTATCTACTGTTCTAAACTATGTAACTAATAATACTAAACTATGCTTGTTATTATTTTTTCTCAATAAGTTCACCATAAAAATACTTTTGTGCTTTTCAAAATAAATGACGAGGGCCGAGACAGGAAAATATTTTTTTTACTGGTGACTAGAGGTTTTTGCTGGCGAACAGATTTTATCAAATTTGTAATTTTGATTTAGAAATATTTTGTCAACTATAAAAGAAAGAAACATTTTTCGCCCAAGAAAGAAAGAAACACGGAGAAAAATGACACATTCAAATCTGAGTAAATCGATATTTTCATTGTGTTATGAAACTTTTTGTTTCAAATATGACAACCCGATGTTTTCAATTCTGAAATACCAGAAATACTCAATATTGAAACATGGGCATACTCAAAACTGAGCACATAGAGGTCAGTTCATACTCATTTTTGAAACATGGACATACTAAAAAATGATTAGGATCAGTTCAAACTCATTTTTGAAATATGGACATACTCAAAAATGAGCACGTAGAAGTCAGTTCATACTAATTTTTAAACATGGACATATTCAAATATGAGCACATGATGTTTTATTCTTGAGTGTGTGCATGTTTTCAGAAATAAGTATATACATGTTACAAAATTGAGTAATTTTGATTAGGAGCTATTTTGACTGTGCGACATACTCAGATTTGAGTATTTTTTGCTCAGTTTTGAAAATGTCGTTTTTAGAGTGAACATTCTTTGAAAAGAAATGTTGAACACAAGACATTTTTGTTTCACTGTATTAATCAGAATATGTTTATTTATTTTAAATAAAGAGTTTTTGTATTTCTGTTCATGTAAATATTCAGTTACAGACGGTCTGACTCCTGAAAATACATTGAAAATTATACATGAAAATTATAAAGAAGTAATTTCGTGTTACACTTAAAAATTTTTAATTGTTCAACTTTTTGGTTCGTTAGATTGCACGTTAGATTGCAATGAACCCTTTGATTAGGGCCACGAAAGATGAGTACGTGGTTAAAAATACGCATAGTTTTTATTGTTCGTTAATTTGAGAACCACTATTTTTGAATACTAATATTTGGCCTATTTAATGACAGCTATTTTCTGATTGAATAATACAATGACTACAATTTAGATATTGTAACATCTATATTAATAAATAAAGTTTTTGTCCGTATGTGTGTATGTGTGTCTGTCTGTTTGTTGGCATTTGTTAAAGAAATCTATTGCGAGTAGATGAAGTCAGGTCCAAATGTACATAAGGCTACGATTTTGAATTTTATGATTAGACATTTTGTTATTTTATATTGAAAGGAAAAATTGGCGTATTTCTCCGATAGCCCAATATAGCAAATTTTCACCTCTTTTCAATAACGTTCACTTGGAATACGAATACATACAGTGATTTTGAATTTTTGGCCTTTTTTTAAAGCCCTTTTGCTGAATATGAGAAGTTTGTTTTTATAAAAACCAATATGTATGTGATACTTTATCCATCTAATCTTATATTTTATAACCCGATATGGAGCAGACTTTCTTTAATCGTGTAAAACAAACTCAAAAAATAGGAAATAGCTTTTTTAAAATTAATTATTTAAGAAAGTAAGGTAACCGAAAAAAAAATTCTGAAACGTAGCAAAATTCCAATGAGAAAAAAGTTTCAGCATTAAATTCTTTAAAAAACCCATATATCGTGGGAAACGTTGCTATTATAGCGCACGTGACCTCGTGATCGGGAGCTTTTTTTTTTTTTTTTTTTTTTTTTGTAATTATTCCGTGCATGGAAAGAGCATCTTTTCTGAAAACCAACCAGTTTAAGAGCTATTTTTAAAGCAATCGTGGGAAACGATAAAATATGTTTATGTATATTTAAAGTTCTTATCTCGGGCCCGGACAATGTCTGGCGGTTTTGCTAGTTAAAAAATAAAAACTGAACAAAACCTGCTTGATGGAGAATAACAGCAACGTGGTCAAGGGGTTAATTAAATGTTTGCCTTTTTAAGAATTAAAAAAATTTCTACAACCAAAAGTTATCAATATCATTCATGTATTATTCTAGCGATACAATCTTGAATGCACTTTGGATTTTCCTAGTATATTGGCAGAATTTCCTTTCCTGAAAAGGGGATTTGTTTTTAAAGATTATGGCTAGAATTGTCCAACGTCTTATAGCTACTCTCTTGCAATTACATTTTATAGCGGTGGAAAAGTTTACGCTCCATCTTCATCAATAAATCTTCGCTCTTGTGAAGATTTATACCTGGAAAATAAAAATAATTAAGATTTATGTTAAGAATTGCTGTTTCTTTGCGTTTAAAAATTGTTGGAAAATAAATCTTGATTGTATTTTTTATGATTTTAACGGGTATGTCATCAATCTACCTTTCTCTTAAACAAAATCATTTAAAGCATGAGGAATGCTCCCCAAATTGTTGTTAATGTGTTAATTTTTGCTGTAAGTTTCTGTGACAACAGTTTAGTTTCAGTTGTCATTGCACTCTTAGTTAATTTATTGATTTCAATTATTTATTTTGAACCTACTAAAAATTTAGGATACTTTCAATTTATATATTTTTTTCTTCTCATGGAGAAATAAATTTAGGATTTTTGAAGGATCCTGAAAGTTTTTCCTCATGCCGATCGTCTAGAAATTACTTATGTTTTAAATTTTACTTCCAAATGTACGCAATATTTCAAATTATTTTCTGTATATTCGTATTTCTAGACTAGACAGATTTACACTGCACTTACGCTTTATCTGAAAAACTTAAGCAATTTGCACATAAATCCTTAAATTTTTATTTAATTATCACAAAAAGCTTTTTTCTTTTAATAATTTTTTTTCTCATTTTAATTCTAAGCTCTTAAAGAATTTCTACATTTTTAATTTCTAGTTTGTTATTTAAAAAAGAAATATTTTACAAAGAAAACAAGCACATTTTCGTAGTAAAATAATAATTTTAACAAAAGTTATTTTAATGTTTCAACAGAAAAATATTTTGAACAAAAAGAAAAACCTTACATAAAAACTTCGTCCATTTATTGTCTCATACTATGCATAAAAGGAAAAAAAAATCTGTTTTCTTGAAATAGACAGAAAAAAGAATTGCATTAAAAAGTCGCGTATGAATTAAAAATTTCTTATGCTTTTAAAACCACTCTGATTCTACGAATAAAACTCACACAGTTTTTTTTCTTTTCCATGCAGTAAGATGCATTACACAAAGATTTAATTCTTCTCGTTTTATGCATTCTACTTAAAAGCTAATATCGATTTCACTAAATCATTTTCTTTAATATTTAAATACTAACTAGGGTGTTAAAATTGAACGAAAATGCTGAAATAAGGTATTTGCAAGGCAGATATATTTTGCAAACCTACTTATGTTAATATCATGAGGCTCATAGAATTTCAAATATTTGCTTTCAATATGTTGACGGGAAAATATATCACTTGACTTCCTCTAGTCGATACAGATTTAAATGTAGAATAGTATACGAATAAAGGTTTTCGTATTCATACATTATTTACTAGCAGGGCTTCGCCCGCTTCCCTGCTCGGTTTAATTTTATTGAAAGAAGATAAAAAATTACTATATTGGGATAAAAGATTGAAATCGGATTATTTTCATTAATGGGGAAAAATCGCTACACATTCAAAAATCGATGACGAAAGTTCTTTAGTGTATTAATAAAGTGAATTTGGGTTTCTTTTACATATGTCGAAAAGCTCCACGAAACGCGAAAAGTGCTTAAACCCGCAATAAAAATAGTGAAAATTTAAAAAATCGCAGAGGACAAGCACTTATCCTGGTCTTAATTATTGATATTGTATTCCTTTTACGAATATATAAAAAACTAGTCGGATGTGCCAATCCCAAAACTTTCTTCTATCTCAGTCATGTTAATACTTCAAAATTCGCTATCACATCGCCAATAAAATCAGTATTTTTCGTCATTCTGTTGTACGTCAGCTGCTTGCGAATCGTCGGGTTACAGGGATGCGATCAACCGATGTATACTAAACTACGAAAAGTCCTTCTGGCTTGAACCGACAGGAACAGATAGCCTCCCTATTCCTTGATTTTACGATTTTAGCTAATTTTACAGGAAAACACGAAGCTCAAATGCGTGGAACCTAAATAAAGAAGATTCAATTCCAGTTCTCGTCAACATTGAATTTGAATGAGAATATCGCCAAATTAGTCCTCTACAGCCAAGTTGGCTTCATTTATGGCAACTTATTTTGGTCGCCAAATTTGGCGATATTCCGCCAACTGTCGCCATGCTTGGCGAGAATTTGACGTTGGCGAATATAAATATATAGTGATAAGCATATAATAGGATTAATGGATACAACAATGAAAGAAAATTTGCCGAAATCATGTTAACGAAAACTCATAAATTAAACCCGTTTATGGATGAATTCTGCTGTCTTGTTTGAAAATGTCAGCCACTCTAAAATTTCAAACCACTCTATCTCAGCCATTTTTTAAGATAGAGGCAAAACAAAAATTGTTCCGGATTCTCCGGATCAAGGCCGAACATTTAACGAAAAAAAGTTTTAGGATTTCTAATTTTTTTGAATTTGCACATCTTTTTGAATTTGAAATTTTTAAATGGCTATTGCAGCGCCCCCTTTCGTATAAATATCCCCAAATTCTAATAGAACCTGCTTGCCATAGCCAAAAACATAGAAAAAAAATGTGGTTCAATTTGAAGCATAACTTCATAAACTTTTCGATGATACAACAGTGAAAATGGAACAAAAATATCGATCACAGCGCCCCCTTTCGTCGAAATATCCCCAAATTCTGATAGAATCTGCTTGCCATAGCCAAAACCATAGAAAAAAAATGTGGTTCAATTTGAAGCATAACTTCATACACTTTTCGATGGTACAATAGTGAAAATGGAACAAAAATATCGATCACAGCGCCCCCTTTCGTCGAAATATCCCCAAATTCTGATAGAATCTGCTTGCCATAGCCAAAAATATAGAAAAAAAATTAGGTTCAATTTGACGCATAACTTCATACACTTTTCGATGATACAATGAGGACACACAGACGGACAGACGGACATTTTGTAAAAACATGTTTTTCGGAATCTCTGACCCCTAAAACGTGTAAATCCGTCGAAAACCCTAAGTCGAAAAAAATTTCGATTACAATACTTTCTTCTATTACAGATAGAAGAAAGTAAAAAACACAGCAAAACGCGAAAAAATTCTTAAAATCGCATAAAAATTTGCGAAAAAATCATTAGAAATTCTATAAATTATTATATTGAAACCGGATTTTTTATAAGATTTAAAGAAAAAAAAACTCTAACAATTGTGTCGGATTCCCTCTAAGTCCTCCCATTCAACTTTGAAGAATAATCCAGTATTTTTAGTATGCTGCCACCACCGATATGATTACGTGATATCGGTTACGTTATGAGAGGTATATTGAGAAAAAGACGACCTCTTTCAATTAAACTTAAACGAATAATTTATTTACACAGTCTTTACAAATAACAAAACAATATTTACAATTACAAACTCGGATATAGTTGATCCGGTTACACATTAAATAAAATACAGAAAATACGTTCTGTGTACTGCTAAACTAAGCTAATTAACTCAGATACCAGATATTACTATTAATCTCACAAACACTTTATCCCTCCACTCCAAGAGATCTCTTTCAACACACGTGTACCAGATCTCACTCTCTGCTACAACCAACACGTTTCACCCCACGTTAAAAACTAATCTCCCTCTCCGGTCACCACCAGGGCACTCTTCGTAAACGGGGCTGTTCCCCTCTTCGCAAGGGTTCCTTGACAGAACGTAATCCCCTTATGATGGATCTTTCATCTTAGAGAATGGATGAAGTCTGTCTTATCTATGCACTTACAATGACAATAGAAAAACTCCCTTCACTATACTAAACACTCCTTCCACACATATCAGGTCACTTCCCTACTCGGATATAGATTACAGTTAGGAAAGGAACGTTAGTTTAAAGCTTTACAGTATACAGTAGATACGCACACAAAAAGATAATATCACATAACAATAGTTCTAAGCCAGCAGCTGTCAGTGAAAACCTGACAAATTGCTTTAAAAAGTCGCAAAAAAAATCAAAAATCGTTGAACGAATGGGAATTTAGAATAAACTTTATTGAAAGAAGATCAAAATTTACTGCATTGGAATAAAATATTGAAGCCAGTTTCTCTTTGTTAATGTGGAAAAATCGCTAAAAATTACATCAAAATTCGCTGAAAATTGGAAAATTGTTGGCAAAATTTACTACAGTGTAAACATTGAAATCGGAGTTTTGTTCGAATGTCATAAAAGCCTCACGGAACGCGAAGAATAAAATCATTACAAATTAAAAAATCGAGGAGGAAAAAATTTACAATATCAGGCTAAAAGACTGACATCGAATTTATTTTACGAATGTCAGAAAAGCGCTGCAAAACATGAAAACAAAATCTAAAAATCGCATACAAAATTTCGCAAAAAGAAAAAATCAAAAATCGATGTTCAAATCCCGAATAAACTTTATTGAAAAGAAGACAAAATTTATAATAAAAGGCTAAAAGATTGAAACCGGAATCTTTTTTTTTTTACTACTCTGTAAAAATTGCCGCAAAAAGTGCAAAAACGCTAAAAATCGCATAAAAATTAAATTAAGAAAAAATCTAATCAATATAAAAACAAAATCTAAAAAATTAAAAAAACTGGCTTCGAGGACATAACTTCAGACATGCCTGTCATTCACACCTTCCTGTCAAATCTTGTAGCTGTGCACGCAGCAGTCTGTTCAGAACACAACCCCAGACCCCTCCCCCCTCACACACATACAGACACACGAACACAGACAGACAAACATCTATCTATCTTTATTATTATAAATAACCTTGACAATATTTGTTTAATTATGGTTAGGATTCTGGATTACCCATGGAATATCGATTAGCAAGATATTCTCGGATTGTATGCACTACTCTAATCTTAAATGAGTCTCCATAATTTTTTCATTAAATAGTTTTAATGAGGAAATTATTACAAGAAATACTAGATGTGACTGCTATTTTGTCACGTAATCAATCATTCATTCAATATCAGAAGATCTACCGTGGCTTCTACTAAGACGATTTTGTCTGATGCCAATGAACAAACTCCATAGACAGTCGATGTGACATCATTGTGATATTATCGTCAACAATAAATTTTCAGAACGGAGTTTAAAAGCGACATCTTTATTTCGTCACATTATTTCTCTCAGGTAACTATGACTATCACTTTTTGATTCCTCTCTGAAGACACAATGACCGATTCTGTTATTGACACGTCACAAATTCACTACATAACAACGCCGCTTATAACTCGTCACAAAACAGAATATTGATGTCACACTGACGTAGATACGACTCATTAACAATGTGGACAGTAAAATTTGCATGCAAATTAAGGTGCATCCACATTTTAGTTACATGCAGGCCACGGTGATATTAGACAAAAACTTAATAATTTCTTTATACGTAACACAGAATAATTAAAATAAAATAAATATAAAAAGACCTGGCGAATCTTTTTTATTTTAAGTTTAAATTAAGGAACATTTTGAGACAAAGAATATATGAAATCTAGATCGTTATTGAATTTTAATTCATTCAGAAACATTTGGTCTTCAACATAAACATCAAATTTAATAATATAAGAACACTGCCACTAAATAATTTCGAGGTAGAACATTCATGTTGGTTTTGTCAGAATAGTCACGAATAAACGCACAATTTTCACTCGTTTAAATCTTTTGCTAAAGTAATAAAGTTTCCAGAATTTCTGACACGTTTCAATGTTTCTAAATAAAAAGATAAATAAATTTATAGAACTTAGACTGCAGTTGCAATAAATGCAAATGTTTTGCGGCTTTAAAAATTAAAAAAAGCATCTTCAGTTTCGATTTTGCGCGAGGCATGTTTCTAAATTTTTCTTGATCATACGTTATTCAGTGGTTATATTTTCCCATAATTATATTATGTTGCTGTTTTTTTTGTAGAAACGCATATAACTCCAATTGTCCATTTCATGGAATTCCGAGTATATTTACGCGAGTTAGAGCACGGATAGACAGTCATACAGAATTCATAAAAGCTTTTCAGTTATATTGGAAAGTGTTAAAAACGCACTTCCTGCAATTATCCCTAATAAACTATACTCCTGATACAGTACTGTATCCGAAATCTTTTTTTGTGTATCCCTGTAAATGAACGGTAAATGCTATGCATATCATATTCTACAGCAAGCATCTGGTAGTAAACTTCAGTAATGTATGCCAATTTCATCATGTTTGAAATAGTGAAACATAATTTAAAAACTCTGCAAACAGTTCTCCCCTGTAGACCATTATATGAGCGAATTATTTGGTGGGACTCAGTAAATGATTGATAATTGCTTTGCACTCCATATTCTACATAAAGTATGTTTCAGTGCACCTCAGAAATTCTATCGATTTCATTATGTTTGTAACAGTGTAACATGGTTAAAACAGATCGCAAGTGATTTTTCTTATAAACCATAATATAACGTAATTATTTTGAGTGTCCCTGTAAATGAGCTGTAAGTACTACACGTAACATATTCTAAAGTAACCTTCTTGTAGTACATCTCAATAATGCATATAAATTTCACTGTGTTTCGAATAGCATAGCATAATTAGAATACACTGCAAATGATTTTTTTCCATATACCATTATGAAACGGAATATTTTTTAGTGTCCCTGTAGATGAACTATAAAAGCTACACACTTCATTTTCAATACCGAATATACCATGACAAATCTCAATAACATATATCAATTACATGGCAATCCGAGTATGTTTACGCGAGTTAGAGATCGGACAGGCAGCAGGCCAGACGAACCCAATTCATAAATATTTTTCAACAATGTTGGAAAGTGTTATAAATGAAGTTATTCGCTTGTGCCATCACCCGTCTTAAAGTGCTACAATCGTCGGATCTCAAGGGATGACGGTTTAATGAGGTTTCACTGTATTTATTTTTGCATGAGAATTATTTTCTTTAAATGCAGCAAATACACTCTTAAGTGATATCATGAATTTTTTCATGGTACACTAACTTTCTTATCAATGAAACACTCATACTCTTTACGTTATTTTCATCCTTTGGAAGCAGCATTATATAGAGAGGATTTACTCCATTTCGTTCTCCTAAGCTTAGCTAAAAGACTAAATAAATAGAGTCAAACATTTTGTACCCTCTTTAAGTATTAACTGAGCTGTTAAAATTAGACGTATATTCAGAAGAGCAATCTATTCAAAAGCGGATCAATTTCTCAAGCTATTTAGGTTAGTATCATAAAGCTTATAAAATTTCGAATATTTGTTTTCAAAATACCAACAAGGAAATGTTTAAAAGGAATCTCTTAGATCAAAGAGCTAATACCTTTTTTTAAATAAATGTTGTATGGTCAACTATTTTTATGCACTATAAATTATTATTCTGTCATATTATGGTGGTCCAGCACACCGAATTAATTTTTTTATCCATAAATATGTACTCTTTATTTTATTTTATTTTTTTGGAAAAATGCCTTTATAAATGTATTCCTCTTAAAATACGCATTCCAAAATAAATTAAAAATTCAAAAAGATTAATTTTTTACATACCTAAACATTTATATATACAACCCTTGGCACAATGTTTCCGATCATTACACCAACACTACCATTTTTTTTGTAAGAAAGGATTATTTATTCTCACTGCATAAAAATTAAAAGATTATTAGCGATAATAAATTTGTATTATATATAATGAACAACAATGTGCAAATAAAGAAAAATCATTATACATCAATTTATAAACAGAAAAATGGTGAATGAAATTTAAACACCAAAGAAAGAAATACCCAATCACGCTTTGATTTGGAAAGAATAACCGATCACTGTAATCAATATTTAGCAAATACACCTTTAGCTCGGATGACAGCCAAAATTCTTCGTGGAATGGACTCAATAAGTTTTTTACACTCATTGGGGGCAATTTCACACCAGCATTCCCTTATAGCTCTACGTAGTTCTATGGCATTTGTGATCCTTCGAAAATCGATTTTTCTTTTTTAATATATTCCACAGATTTTCGATGGGATTAAGATCCGGACAATTGGGCGGCCAAGTCATGGTTTTAATTGGATAATTACCTACATTTTGTAGAAATTTCTTCCCTGATTTGGTGCGTTGTCATCTTGAAATAAAAAGTAATTTTGAACCCCGCACCTTTAATCGATGCTGGGAATAAAAAAATTCTCTAAAATGTCAATGTAAACTTCAGAGTTTACTGTACGTAACACAATACACAACTTGCCGACGCCTTGTGATGTCCTACAACTCCAAACTGTAAATGCAGGTGAAAATTTAGTCCTCGTGATGACACAACTTATCATTGAACTTTTCACCAACTCTTCTCCACACAAATATTCCACAGAGATATGCGAGATTGCTCGCTAAAAATGACTTTATTCCATTTATCAAGTGGCCAGTGTACATGTTTTTTTACACCATTGCAAGTACTCTTTTCTATGCTTCTTTATCAAGTAAGGTTTCGTTTTAGCTTTACATAATTTAAATCCTGCTGCATTTAGACGATTACGTACAGTGCGGTCACATACCTTTACGTTACACTTTGACCATTCGGCATTGAGTTGTTTTGAGGTTGCTCGCCGCTTTCTCTTTACTATTTCCACAAGTTTTCTGTCTTCCCTAGACGTTGTCATTCATGGACGTCCACTTCGAGTTAAATTTTCCACGCTGTTAGTCAACTGATACTTTTTCCAAATATCACATACCGTACTTTGAGCACAATTTAATAAAGCAGGCACTTTCCTTTGTGAATTTCTCTCTTGCAACAATTTAATCATGCGGATTTTTAAATCGCGAGACGGGTTTTTCACACGAGCCATTGTCCAGCACTTCAGAGCTACTTTTGATCTGGCAATTGGAAGATTTCTTCTTTTAAATAGGATTCAGATATTGTACGCATGCACAGGTACTCTTATCTGTCTTCAATATGCAAATTTCAGTCTTGATTCCTCAGTGATCGATTACTATTTTCCAACTTCCGTCTCGATCAAATATTTTTTTCTTACGAGGAAACTTTTTCGCCAGCAGTATAATTATAAATTATATGATTGTTATATTGAATTCACTTTTCATTTATATTTTAATTCGTGTTCTTTTATTTGGCATATTGTAAAACGCCCCTATGCTCATGAATCGCGAAATATATACTTCGAAATGCAAAAATCATGAATTTGATAACAATGATCGGAAACCTTTTGCCAAGGGTTGTATATCCTGAAAAAACAGCACTTTTGGAATACTTTTCTAAAAATTTTTGAGTACAAAAATATAAAGTATTAATTTTTTTTTTCAAAATTTACAAGAATATTTATCAAAAAAAGTAATAATTGTTTATGAAAAAGGGTCATTTTTATGAGTAATTTTCACTATGATAATCACATTTTCAAATAATATATGAAAACAAAAATTCTTTATGACACCTTACCCAATACATAACTGAAAATAATCGTAAATATCATAAAATTAGATTTCCTAAAAATTTAGATACATCAATTCAAATATAAAATGAATCTTAAAAATATTTTCTTAAATAAAAGTACTTAAAGTTTTAAGCCTTACTTAGACAATCTTAGACAGTACAGCATACAACAGGTCACATCTTTTGATCTAATTACTATATATACATTCATTTTTTGTCATTTTATTCCAAAAGCTATACATTATTTTTAAGCTAGAAAGTAAAAACGTGATTTTTAGATATTTTTGTGGCCCGAATCGCCTTAAATTCCTTTCTTTAATGAATGACACAAAGTTTTAAATCTGTTGGTGTTTTTAGATTTTCACTGAACAGAGTTGATGAATCACTTTGTTTGTATCACTGAATTAATGTGAATATTATTAAAGTAATTTTTTTAATATAAGTACCATTGTATAAAAGTACTTTATACATCAGAATGTGGGTGTCTGTTCATCTGTCATTAGTTTTAATTAAAGTATTGAGTTCAAGTGGAAGTTTCAATGTATTTTTTATGAGGAATTTAAGCGTGATCTCCTGTTGGAATTGGTGATTATAATTACAATGCAAGAAATGTTGGTGTAGGTCTCATGAAATCTATTAAACACAAACCTGATCACCTTTTTAACACTTTCCAACATAATTGAAAAGTGTTTATGAATTCGATTTGTCTGTCCGTCTGGAAACGATCTAACTCGAGTAAATATAGTCGGATTGCTATGTAAATGATATATTTTAATGAAATTTACCATGGCATGTTCGGTAATGTAAATGAAGTGTGTAATATTCATAGTTTATTAACAGGTACACTCAAAAGTATACCGTTACATCATGGTCCATGGGGGGAAATTGTTTGCAATGTATTTTATTAATGTCATACTATTTCAAACATATTGAAATTTATATATATCAGGAGCACAACAAGATGCTTACTGATGAATATAGTGCATAGCATTTATCGTTCATATACAGGGACACACGAGTGATCGGTTACTGTGTGCTGTCTTTGAGCGATAACTGCCGTAAGTACGTATTCAATTGTATCATGCGTTTTTTAGTTTAACAATTTTTTTGCATAATACTTGGTGTGTATAAATTATATAGATACAAGGTTGTACAAAATTATTCGAATTCATGTGCGATTAGGGCTGGTAATCGCTAAAAGGAAATTTTCAACTGTGTTAATCCTTTCCTAACTGAACTAAATTTTAGCATAATATGTACCATATATATTCGTGTATAAGTCGAAGAATTTTAGACAAAATTTGTGAGTTGAAAATGGGGGTCGACTTATATATTCGTTAGTAAAAAAATAAAGAAAGAAAGAATATTTCACACTCCGGAAGAAGTGTGTAATAGTGGTTTGAAATATCAGAGTCACCGGTTCTAGGTTGGAGAGAGAGATAAAAGCGGACAATGGTCATTTTCCTGTGATTCACAAAAAAATCTCAACAATAATGTCCCTGTAATTGTTCTGCATCCATTTTCTCTTGCGATAGAATTCCCTTCAATACAGAGGCATTCCTTTCAACATTTTAATCCCTTTTATAAAAAGAGTTCAACTTGAGAATGCTTCTAGATTTCTCTTCTAAAAGTCCTACAATACAAAGAAGTACTATATTTTAGCAGTATAAGAAGTTGTTTACCCTTGTAAATAAGACGAATAGATTTTTCAAAGAATTTTTTTCTTTTTGAGTATCATTAAATTGTTGTGAATAGGTTTAAAAATAGTTTAAGCTTCTTCAGTTTTAGATAATTATGCAGTTTTAATGAAAATTTATTAATTTGTTTGTCCTCGAATACAAATCATTTTTCAACATACTAGCAGAAATGTGGTTCGACTTGTACACGAAAATTCAATTTTTTTCAAAATTTTGCGTAAGAATTAAGGGGGTGGGGGGTGTCGACTTATACACGAGTATATACGGTAAGTATACATACAAATCTATAGATTATATGAATGGATTCACAAAAGAATTTGAATTATATCCCAACTATAGTTAGTAATTGCCTAATTGTGTTTTCAACGCGTTTTCCAAATTGTTTACTTAAACATCATTTTTCACTTTATTAAACGACGAAGTTTTGTTACAGTATTCTCAGTGTGTTGGAAAATATTCATAATCTATTGCTGGAATGCATGCATTTTTCTTTGTTGTTTTACTTGTTTGGGTTACAGTAAAGCGGAATTACTTTACAATAAAAATGTTATATTTCTTACTGTTCCGGGATTATTTTTTATATATATATAATTATGTCAAATATGCTTTTAAGTGTTCTTACAAATGTCTTCATGCTATGCTCAGCAATACTAGCAATACTCATACATTTTACGTTCCTTTCATCCTTCAAAAGCTGCATTACATAGAGAGGATTTACTCCACTTCGTCCTCTAAAGCTTAGCTAAAAGACTAAATAAATAGAATCAAGAACTTTTCTACCCTCTTTAGGTATTAAGTGAGCTGTTAAAATTTGATCGAAAATTCAGGAATACGGTCTATTCAAAAGCGGGTCAATTTCTCAAACCTATTTAGTATAGTATCATCAAGCTTTTAAAATTTCAAATATATCTTCTTTCACAATACTGAAAAAGAAAATATTTAAAAGGAATACTTCAGATAAAAGATCTTTTGCTTATGTTATATTCCAAGTATGCATTCACTGTGCTTAAATTTCAGTGTTTTTTATTAAATATATTGTAGGCTCAAACTTTTTATGATCTATGATTATTTATTTATTATTATATCAAATTAAATATCGTTGGTTTAGTGAATAACGCAAAAATTTTAAATGTTTAGATATTTTCTGAATATAGTTAGCAAATAATTCTGCATGTATCATTGAATAAATGTGAAAAAGTAATTTTTTAAAATACATGTAACTGCATAAAAATATTTTTTTTGTACGCATTATATTTTTTGCCTATTCATCTCTTCCTTAATCCTTTCCTTATTAATGAAATATCAAATATGAGATCAATACTCAGTTTCATGGTTATGCCAATTTAAGATCGTTCTCCTGTTTAAATTGATGATTGTGATTATAATACAAGGTTATTTTAAGAAACTTTCAAATTCAAGAATAAAATGAATGTAAGTTTAATGTATCCAGGGCAGTTATATGCACGTCGTAAAGGCAAACGCTTTATCATTTTGATGTTGAATACGTGCTTGGTAGTAACAGTTCACTTGGAAATGTGGTTGATAAAAAAAAGAAAAGCATTTGGATCATTAAAGGACCATACGTGAGTCGGTTCCACGCAATATTTCGTATCTTGTTTTTCTATAGGAAAAGGGGGGGGGGGGAGAATGCGATTTTATTAAAAAGTGAAAATATATTCTAATCATCATAAATTTGAAACTAATCATTTTTTGTATTTCTAGGCTATACTTTTCTTACACTGCATTTTATTCAAGTGAACCTTGAAGTGTTTAGTTTTCACCGTGACCCAAATGCAACTTTTACGTTCAAAATTGTAGTCATGTGACATGGAAAATGAGTCACTGCGACGTTACTGTGAAGTCGATAATCAAAATATATAGCATTTTGTAACGAGGTGCAATATGACTTTTAAATTAGTCACCTTGACTTCACAGTGGAGTCACATTGGAAGGATCGTCTAATAATCATCATGTTATGAATTAAAAGTATCTTAATTACATCAACAATATTACAGTTGTACTTGTCACTCACAATTACGTCACAACCACTGTCTGGGGGTAACTATAACTTGAAACAGTTTCTCACCAAGTTTTCAGTTTGGTTCATTGAGAATAACAAATAATCTTATAATAGAAGTTTTGAAGATATTGGTATACAGTTTATCCACAGTACATTTCTCCGTTCGCCCTTTTTTACTTCTCTTAAACTAGAAATAAAAAATTAGAAGTAAAACGAATTTGTTTTAAAATAAAGTTTTTAAATATTAAATATACATTTAAAAATTATTTTTTTTTCTTTCCGTCAGCGAAGAGAAGAAATCGGGTACAAATTTTTATAGACTTTTTTTAGTGGGTAAATTGGCTTTATAATTATTTATATTGCAACTTATCTTAATATATTTTTTAAATCAATTACTTTATTAAAAAAATCTGCAATGAATGACATGGCTTCGATAGCAATAGTGCTGTGACTCATTACACGAATACTTTTGCTATTTTTTAGTTTATTATTTCGGAATTTTTTGCTGCAGTCAGGATCAAATTATCCCAAGGAAAATGGGGCAGCTGCTCTGAGACTCTCTTCTAAAGCGGAGAGGGGGCAAAGCTAAACATAAAACATTTTTTTCTAAAAATTAATACAAATTGTAGCTATAAAGACGTTATGGGGGCCTTAAATTAAATATATGCCCATGGCCACATAATTTTAGTCGGGGCCCTGGCTGCAGTTGAAGTATAAAAGTAAATATAAATGCATACTACATTTAACAATTGATAGTAGAAAAAAGACCATACATTTTTGATTATTTTAAATAAGCTATAAGTACGTAAAAAAATTGCAAACAGATGAGAAAATTCACTGCAACCTAGTTGTAACCTATGAAACCGAAAAAAACCAGAACCATTCTCCAGAAACCATTTCGAGAAGAACCAATCAAAATCCTCATAAAAGTCACGGGTTTCCGAGGTTTTCGTAAACATTTTGAAATAAAGGGGCCCTTTTACTGTAACTAAATTTGAGAAATGACGACTGAGGATTGTGAAAATAAAGGAAAGCTTTCAATACAGCGATGAAGTCATTGTTTTCCTAAGCATTTTCCTGTATTAGGTAACTCCGCAATTCTTTACATAGTGCGCAACGATTTTCCCCTAGTCTTCTACCTTTACAACAGAAAAAAAAATTTCAGCATATTTTATAAGTAAAAATTTTTCGTGAATTGAATTTTACTAAATTTATATTACTTAAAATAGTTCCATATATAATATTTAAATAGACTATGCATTGTTTCTTTTTTCTCTTTTAATTAGTACTGAGCTAAACATTTTGAACTATATTACACCCAATAAACAAATATTTTGCCAACTGTATTTGATGATATTAATCATCTAATTTAATCAAGTTGTCGTTCGTTTTTTTATCCAAGCCGTAAACCTATATTAATGTAAACTCTACATTTTAATGTATAGGAACTTCATACATATAAGGAATAAGCCACACACGATCTTCATTTTTTGTAAAAACCACTCAATGATTTTAGAGAATTTTGAAACTATAAATTCCAGTCAGGATTATTAAACATGACAGTTTTACTATTATATTTATTATTATTTTACTTTTAAAAATGATCATTGAAAGTATAGATTTGTTACTACAATTGTAAAAAGGCTTCTATTATTTTTGATAAAAAGCAGAACACACAATCGAATACGTCTTTAATTATAACAGTGTTAAAAAATGCAATTGGAAAACACTCAGCAACATCTATACCTTCAAAAAATAATCTTAAAAATTTTCCTTATTTCATATTTGATCTTATGTTTCATTAAGCTGTGATATATATACTATAATTAATAAATATATTTTCTAATTAATAATATCTGTAATTTTTTTCTTTAATAATAGCAATTAGGCTGTATCAAATTAAGCATGAAACATATGATTAAAGTTGAAACTTTAAAAAAATTAAAAGTTCTTTTAAAGTTTCAAAAAAAGAAAAAAAAAGAGAAATTTGAATTTACCTATGCACTTAAGTGTTTACAAAAGAAGAAGAAGAAGAAAGAAAAAAAAAGGAATAAATTATACATTTATTATTTTATTTAAATATCTTTTGATTACTAAGACTAATTATTAAATACTTTTTTAATCAGATAATAAAGGGCATAAAGTGTCTATAAAGGCATACTTTTTTTAATTACCATTGACTCTTAGTTATATCAAGTTAAGTACATAACATTCGAATTGAACTCAAAGTTTAAAAATCTTTAAATGAATTGAAATTTAAAATAGAAGTGATGGAGAAATAAAATTCTGTGAAACAGAAGAAATTTTTTTCAAAGTATTATAAAGCAATATCCTTTGACAAAAAAGGCAAAAAATCATCCCATTAAGGAATTTATCCTTTAAGTAATTCAAAACAAATAATGATAATTAAAATAAAAGTAATTATATACATATATATGTTAGCATTTTGTTTGAGAAATGTAATACTTTTTTGTCTAACGAACTAGTAATTTAATTTATTGCCTTATCATTAAATAAGAAGCGAAATTAATTGAACCACTGAGAAATGAAATAGCAATTACTTGATTATATTAATATTTGCATGTTTCCAAGTTTCCAAAAAAATTGTTTCAACGCTTTTCAAGATTTTGTTACTTCGAAAGATAATTGGATGTACTTTATTTACCATGTTTTCGGAAATGATTATGTTAGAAATAATGATGCGTGTAATTGGATGTAAATAACATATTTTGCAGATAAAAGACTGGAAAATAACTGAATCGATTCTTTAAATTACTCTTTCATGAGACGTAAAATTCTATTAGTAGGGATTATAAACACATCAAATTTGTAGAAAACCATTAGGAAGATTATCTATCTCTTTATTCAAATCAAGATCTACTAATTTGTCTGCATTACTGCATACATTAATACGTAGGCCATATTACTGTACACATAACTACATGCTAATTAATAATGACTTCAAAAACCTTTTCTTTAAAAGTAAATTTTAACAAATCTGATTAGGAAATTAAAAGATATTTAGCGACATTGTATCAAACTCTAGAAATTTTAATTCAAATACCTAATTTTGGCAACATATTTGGACTTTTCAGAAAATTTTACCCCAGGGTACGAAACGGGAAGTCATTCAGTAAAGTAGTTTAGTAATTGTGTAGATTTAAAGTTGGTAACTCATAATGTTTAATTCATTTTTACTTTCTTCTATCTATAATAGAAGAAAGTATTGTAATCGAAATTTTTTTCGACTTCCGGTTTTCGACGGATTTACACGTTTTAGGGGTCAGAGATTCCGAAAAATATGTTTTTACAAAATGTCTGTCTGACCGTCCAACCATCTGTCCATCTGTCTGTCCTCATTGTATCATTGAAAAGTGTATGAAGTTGTTCAGAGAATTGAACCATTTTTTTATATATATGTTTGGCTATGACCAGTAGGTCCCACTTGAATTTGGGCACATTCCGACAAAAGGAGGCGCTGTGATAGCGTCTTTTGTTCCATTTTCATTATTGTATCATCGAAAAGTGTATAAAGTTATGCAGAGGGGGAATTGAACCATTTTTTTCTATGTGTTTGGCTATGGCCAGCAGGTCCCACTTGAATTTGGGCACATTCCAACGAAAAGAGGTGCTGTGATAGCGTCTTTTGTTCCATTTTCATTATTGTATCATCGAAAAGTGTATAAAGTTATGCAGAGGGGGAATTGAACCACTTTTTCCTATGTGTTTGGCTATAGCCAGCAGGTCCCACTTGAATTTGGGCACACTCCAACAAAAAGAGGTGCTGTGATAGTGTCTTTTGTTCCATTTTCATTATTGTATCATCGAAAAGTGTATGAAGTTATGCGGAGAATTGACCCAAATGTTTCGTATATGTTTTTGAGTATGGCCTTAAGGTCCCTGTTGAATTTGGAGAGATTCCGACAGAAGGGGGCGCTGTGATAACCATTTAAAGATTTCAAATTCAAAAAGTTGTACAAAAAATTTAGGAATTCTATTTTTTTTCTTCCGTTGAATGTTCGGTCTTGATCCAGGGATTCTGGAGCAATTTTTGTTTTGCCTCTATCTTAACAAAAGGCTGAAGTATAGCAGTTTGAAATTTTAGGGTGGCTGAGATTTTCAAACAATACAGCAGAATTCATCCATAACCGGGTTTAATTTATTAGTTTTAGTCAACATGGTTTTGGCAAATCCCCTTTCATTGTTGTAACCATTCTTCCAACTCTTATATGCTTAACACTATATATTTATATTTGGCAACGTCAAATTCTCGCCAAGCATGGCGACACTTGGCGAAATATCACCAAATTTGGCGGCAAAAATAGGTTGCCATAAATGAAGCCAACTTGTCTGTAGAGTACTAATTTGATGATATTCTCATTCAATTTCAATATTGACAAGAGCTGGGAATGAATCTTTTTAAATCGGGTTCCACGCATTTTAGCTTCGTGTTTTCCAATAAAATTAGCTAAAATCTTAAAACCTAGAAATAGGGAGGCTATCTGTTCCTGGCGTTACAGGCCAGAAGGTCTTTCGTCCGCTGATCGCATCCAAATAACCCGACGATTCGCAAGCTGCTGACGTACAACAGAATGACGAAAAATATTGATTTTATTGGCGACGTGATGGCGAATTTTTAAGTATTAACATGATTGAGATAGAAGAAAGTTTCAGGATTGGCACATCCGACTAGTTATTAGTTGTAAAACAAACTGTAATTGATAGATTTATTATTATTAGATTCACATATTTGAAGGTTATAGAAATCGATTATTGTTAAAAATATAATAAGTTTTGCACAATTATTATTAGACATTTTTTTAGTATATTATACATATTTAGTACATTATACAGCGTGTCCCAAAAGTCTTTGACACATTTTAAAATTCAATAAAAAGTCAAGCAATTAGCGTACGAGACTGTGGTTTGGACGAAAATGCTTCTTATGATATGAAATTTTGTTTAAGTAAATAAAAAATTAGTTCAAAAATGTCACATAGATGGCGCGGCTTCTGGAAAGTTACCGAATAGGTAGAATGCCTTTATTCATAACAATATAACTTTATACATAGCTTTATACATAACAACTTTATACTTTACAACTTTAATAAAAAGCATACAAAATATTTATATGAAACAGGGCATATAAATATTTCAACTGTAATCTGTGTTAAAAAAAAGTAATTTAAATAATGACTTACACTATATTCAAATCACGGAACAAAGTTTCAAGAATTTTAATGCAACAATTTTGTATATCTAGATTTATCTTATTATATTTTTTAATTATCCAATAATCTAGAACAACCCACACATTTATCAAATACAAGATTTTAGTGCTTATTTTCCGTTTCAACTACTCGGATACTAAATCAAAAAGAATGGAGCGGAGAAAATCGAATTTGAATGGTGGATTTGTTTTTAATAACGCTTTGTTTTTAAGGAAAGGCAGAGAATTCAATATGAATTATAGACCGGAAGGCGGCAGCACTGACAATCAACTTATCGAGTTCACGGTTGAAATTCCAGAATTAGTTAAAACTCGATTCGCATATTAAAACGCAATCGGTCTGCCAAGTCGCTTCTTGATGGAAAACACCTGAAAACCCGATTTTAGCGGTTGATTCGTAGGTTTACCATTGTGTTTTCCTGCAGCCAATTCTCCATGTTTTCATACTTTTGGGTGCAGGAAAACACAATGGTAAACCTACGAGTCAACCGCTAAAATCGGGTTTTCAGGTGTTTTCCACCAAGATATGACTTGGAAGACCGATTGAGTTTTAATATGCGAATCGAGTTTTAACTAATTCTGGAATTTCAGCCGTGAACTCGATGACGTGATTGTCTGTGCTGCCGCCTCCCGGTCTATTAGGGAGAATACAAAAAAAATGACACATTATTTAAGATAGATTCTGTCACATCTTCAGTGTACCAAATAATATAACTTGAATGGAAAGCAAAACTAATTTTCTTTAGCAATACCGTAAAATTGAACTATCAAGTAACAATATGTAAATTAAATATACAAGGTGTTTCAAAAGTCCTTGACACATTTTAAAATTCAACAAAAGATCAAGCAATCGGCGTACGAGAGTGCGGTTTGGACGAAAATGCTTCTTATGATCTGAAATTTTGTTTAAGCAAATAAAAAAATGAGTTCCAAAAATTTCTCATAGATGACGCTGCTTCTGGAGAGTTACCGATTAGGTAGAATGCCTTTATACATAACAATGACGAAAGACGCACAATGCGTATGCACAGTTTTTGTCCAAACTATGGCAACCCACATTTCATAACTTAACAATACTCGCCCTCCATTAGTCAATACAGTCGTCAATATAGTCAATATAGTTGTTCCATTAGACAAGTGAGGATGGATAGACGAGTATTATTAACTTCTGGAATGCGGATTGCTATAATTTGGACAAAAATTGTGCATAATCATTGTGCGTCTTTCGCCACTGTTACGTATAAAGGCATTCTACATATTTGATAACTTTCCAGAAGCAGCGCTATCTATGAGAAGTTTTTTGAACTAATATTTTTATTTGCTTAAACAAAATTTCAGATCATAAGAAACATTTTCTTCTAAACCGCACTCTGGTACGCCGATTGCTTGATCTTTTAGTGAATTTTAAAATGGGTCAAGGACTTTGGGGATACCCTGTACATTTTGTTTCAAATAGCTCGTATTTTATATTTATATATTTTTATTATTTTATATTTTATGTATTTTTTATTTAATATTCGAAAAAAAATATGAATAGTAACTCATAAAAATTTTAACAGCTATCGATTTCTAGAAGCTTCAATTAATCAAATCCAAATTACAGCTTATTTAGCTAAGGTTTTTTTTTTTTTTTTTGAGTTATGTTTAAAAAAAACTACACGAATTGTAATTTGTTTTAAGACTATTAAAATTGAATTTAACATTCGGAGTTCAAAACTTTAAATATGTATCACTCCTAAACAACTTCACTGAATAACAACCTATTCGATATCGTAGCATAACATTTTCTGAAAAATATATCAAAATTTGATGTTGGTATTTAAAATTTCAGGGTGTGGTACAATTCCTCTATAAAGACAGCTTTTTAATTTTTTTTTAACATAAATTGCTAGAAGTTCGTTTTTTTCTGCAACAATTTGGTGATTAAAATGCATGAGGTGTTTCGTTTTTTAAGAGTATTTTATTTATGGTGCTTTCGTAAATGATTATGCTTAAATAATGATTCCTGTATTTGACTGGATTTTTGGATAAATGATGTAAAAAAGGGAATTTTTTCTGTAAATTACTCATTCTTGAGGCATAAAATGTTGTTATTAGGAACGAGTGTAAGCACAACAAATGTGTAGTAGCCCATTTATGAAGTGTATCTTTTTGTACAGGTTTTCAAATAAATTTCCACAGTTTTTTTTATGTACTACTATACAGAGCACATTACTATTTTTATGCACATAAAAATTACGCGCATGCTAAAAATTATATTAATTAATATACTAATTAATGTATTAATTAATAATGTCTTTAAAAATTATTCAATAATACCAATTAGGCAGTACCACCAAAACTCACTGAGTCCATAGGAATATATGGGATTTCCTCCTCAATTAACAATTATTGCTGTAACTTTTCGAGTTTTCACGATATTTCACTGATCTTTTTATATGAGTTGCCCTATATTATTGACTATCAAATCATGACAAAAAAAATGTTGCTGTAGTTCGTGCATGCGCAGTTAAAATTTACTCCATACAAATACCCATATCTCATCAAATATTCAATATATTAATATTTTAATTACAGTAAACTATTTCAGCGATTTTTTGTCAAGTTTTTGGAAAGCGGTGTTAAATTCGGCTGGAAACTCGGCATGATAGAAAGAAAAAAACCTTTTTAATTTTCCACAGAAACGTTAACATCTTCACGAATATACGTGCTATGTTTACGCAAATGCACAGAAATGTTGAACAGGATCTACATAGTCATTTGCTACAGTGACAGACCATTTTTAGCATTTTCTGTTACTTGGGTTATCGAAAATATTATTTTTTTATTAAAATTATTGTTGGACCCCATAACTGTCCTCGCGATAAAATCTTTACTGAAAAACATGAAGTCAAACATGTTCTTTACATCCTCAACGTTCAAGGGCATTTCGGCACTTCCTCACGAGTTTCATTAGATATTCAACGAAACATCTGAAATTGGTCACTGCCCCTTAATTTCTGGACACCAGTGCATATACAGTTGAAGTCGGTCAATACGAGTAGCAGAAAAATATGAAAAGTCCACGTATCAACTGTTACTTGTAATAAGCATGAAAATAATAAAAATCTTAAAAACACAAACATAAGTAAACGAATTAATATTATTAATTACTCCAATTATCTCAATGCTAAAATTACCTTAATATCATACAGTTAACAAAATTTTCAGTCTTACCTTTGTAAGTGTCAGTTTGTTTAGAAAAAATCACAGCACGGAAGTCAAAACCTCTAAAGAACTAGTAATTCTAAAAGACATGAACGACGTACAATAATGCAACTGCTCACATCGCTTTTTCTCGGAAAAACTCGGCTAACATTGCAATAGTGACCGCAATTTGTAGCTCACGTAAAGCATGAAAATCTTAATACAGTTTAAATGATGAATCATTCATGATGCTCATTTTAAACATGCACTTGTTTTAGCCGTGCTCGGATTAGAGGAGTTCGACTGTATATACACTATACAGGGAGTCCCAAAAACATTGACCTCGTCGTTTATTAATTAAGTATTGATCATAGACATATATTTTAAATCACAAAGTTACGTAAAAAAAGGGGTACAGAATTTTATGAAATCGAATAAAATTTTCAGGGGATTAAATTTGAAGAAATAAAAAATTTAAATTTTTATACGGCCTCTTACAAAAAATTTAAAATGAGTAAAATTTTTACCCCATATACTTATAAGGTCATGTACAAAATTTCAGCATTTTATCACAAAAAGTCGCAGAGATATGAAAATACATAAATGCTGACTAAAACCACTTTCCGATGCCTGTATATGAGTTCTCAAAGGGAAAAAAATCATGCCGAATGATCGCATTTCAGGGGTCGTATACAAATTACGAAAGAAAACTATGATTGCATAAATAAATAATATTGGAAAAAAGTATCTAAACTGTGTATAAATAATAACTTTATGCAAAGATTACAAACCTTGTTCAAAATGTTTCCCATTTGGTCAAACATTTCTAAGGTGTTTTAATGTTCATTGACTGTGTCATTTATTCTGTAATTCATCATATAAAATTAAGGTATTTTTCAAGAAGCCTATTTTTGTAAATTTCTAAATAAAACTAAACATAAGAGCCATATTTTATTTGCTTATGATGTATTTCTTCGTCGCATCATCTTCACTATGGTTGTAAATATTTACATTTTAATTTATGATTAACCCCTAACCACCCTTGTTTAAACGTATCTCTGCGACTCTTGATGATAAAAAGGCGGAAATTCTGTACATTTAAATTTTGTATTTCTTCAAATTCAGTCTCTTGAAAATTTTAATCGATTTCATAAGATTCTGTACTTTTTTTACGTAACTTTGTAATTTATAATATATGTCTATGACCAATACTTACTGAATAAAATTTTCGAAATTGTTTATTTTAAGAAATGAAAATAAAAAACAATAAAAAAACAAATTTTGCATAAAAAATGAAGTCGATCGGATAATTAGTTGCCGAGATATTAGTAATCCTATTTTACACACTCTTCGATTTTTCATGACCTGCATTTCATTCAAATTTAAATACAAAGATATATTTTAATTGGAATTGAGGCGCTTTTTCTGACGCAGTAAACCTTTAGTTAATATGATTATCGATTTCGGAGTTATAAGGATGTTTCTTTTACGCACTTCAGTAATAGAGCATTTAAAGTTTATGACGTCATCAAGCCACGATTTTATTCGAATTGCAATACATTTTATAAATAGTTTACACATGTTTTATTTTCATATTTTATATTATGCATATCCATGATGAGTAAGTATTACGGTGGCTCCCAACGACTAGTTTTTCTCTACTATAACTTGACTGACATTTAACTGATATAAAGAAATTCATTGGATCATTATAGTTGATTACTTTGTGTAAGGTTTTCATTAGATTTTGTTTTTCGCTAACTATCCGATATTTAGATTTTTATCTTAACGAATTCACTTAAGTGCCCATAATCAACAAGAAATTTCTTTTCGAGTAGCCTAACTATGACATTTATCTGCAATAAAAAAAATCGTTGGGTTACTGAGGAAGAGTATAATGTTTAGATGTTCCTTTGATGTTTAATCGGATCTTTAGCTTTTTATCATTCTGTCACTGGTGATAAATTTATAACTGTAACCATAAAATTTGGCAACAATGCAGAATTCTTGAGGTCATTAGAAAAAAGTCTTTAGATTTTGTACATTCATTGCCCGTTTTGATCGTCAGTATTCTATACTTATAAATTGTTTAAGCACTTCTAATGACGTATAAATTTCACATATGGTTTTACAAATATTGACTGTTTACTTTTCTTTACAAATTAAAGATTTGAGTAAAGATGATCATCTATAAATCTATTTATTACTAAACGAGCATTGAGGATTGTTTATGCATAGCTGCCAACCTTCCGTACTTTTCTTTTCCAATCAAAAAAACATGTTTTGAACCAGAAATTTTATTTGATAATGAAATAACAACGTACTACATAGTAACAATACACATTGTATAAAATACATTTTCTCATCCAAGACATGTTTATGTGACTTGAAAATATATATCAGAGTTTAGCAGTTATGTTTATGTAGTATATGTTTAAATCCACGAATCAGCTAAATTTCCCGCATAATTTTATAAAAAATGATTACTCACAATTAATAAAAACCATAAGATTAATTTTATTTTTCCTTGTTTTTTCAAGTAACATATCTTTAAAAAGTTAACAAGGATGAAAATTATTAAACACGTTAAAAACACACATTCTAATTGGATAAAGTATCGATAAAATCTGCTAATACAAAGGAATACGTAATACATGAAGATTTACCTTGTGTTAATAATTAGTTTAGGACCTCTAGTGATTAATATATTTCTCTATGCAATTCTCTAATGCAATAAAAACAAGTCATTAGCTTACGTGTATGATTGTAAGTTTAAGGTATCCCATTGATTTTTAATCTGATCTATAACTTTTAACCACTATGCCACTAATAATAAATAAATTTCTGCACTGTTATCGTTGCATTTCACTGCGACAGAGAAATATATAAAGTCATTCAAAAAAGATAATATTTTTAAGTTTATTGTCTGTTTTTATATCTAGTACTGTATCCTTATGAATCGTATAAGAGCCTTTAATAACAAACAAATTTCATCCATGGTTTTATAAAAATAGAAGGGCTCAATCTTAGATAAAAGAATAAAAAAATAAGAATAGTTTAAAGGTTGTCTACAAATCTATAGCGAATAAAATTACAAGAGATTTGTGGATGATTATTGAGGATTGTGCATATATTTTTTTAAAAACTCCTGTATTTTGTTAAGTCAAGTAAACATATTTTGAACCAGAAATTTATCTTAATAAATGAATTTAAATAAATACCATAGAACCAAATATATTTTATTGAATAAATTTTTTGGTTCAAATATTATATATATATATATTGACTTGGCAAAAAACACGGGATGTTATAAGCTATGTTTATGTATCGAATGAGTAAAATCACGAATCCATTTACACTAAATATCACATAGGTTTTCTTCGATTTTATTTTTAATTAACATCATCAAAAATTAACATGGATGACATTTATTAAACATGTTTAAAACACACACATTCTAAATGGATATTAAATATCGATAAGTTCTGCTGGTAAGAAGAAATATATATTTATAATATATTTTTACATTTATTGCATGTTTTGATATTTAATATTTTTTCTTTATGAATCGCATAAGCGCCTCTAATGACGAATAAATTTCATTCGTGATCTAGGTGAAGATTTACCTAGTGTAAATAATTAGTTTAAGCCTCTAGCGATTGATATATTTCTCTAATGCAGCTCTAACCGTGACATTTAACTGATATAAAGAAATGCATTGGATCAATAGAGTTGATTGCTTCGTGTGAGGATTTTTTTGTCTTTCGCTAACTATTCGATATTTAGTTTTTTTTGTATCTTAACGAATTCCTTTAAGTGCCTATAACGAACAATAAATTTCTTTATAGTAACCTAATCATGGGATTTATCTACAATAAAAACAAGTCATTAGCTCACGAGTATGATTATAAGTTTAAGGCATTTTATTGATTTTTAATCTGATCTATAACTGTTTATCACTATGTCACTAATGGTAAATATATTTCTGCACTGTTATCATTGCATTTCACTGCAATAGAGAAATACATCAGGTCATTAGTAAAAAATAAAGATTTTTACATTTATTGCCTGTTTTGATATGTAATATTCTATCCTTAGGAATCGTATAAGAGACTTTAATAACAAACAAATTTTATCCATGGTATTATAAAAATCAAAGGACTCTTAAAAAAATATAAAAATAAATAAAAAACATAAATAAGAATAATCTGAAGATTGCCGTCTCAAATCTATAGCCATTAAAATTACAATAGATTTGTGGACGATTATTGAGGATTGTGCATATATATTTTTAAAACTCCCGTATTTTTTTAGGTCAAATAAACATATTTTGAATCAGAAATTGTTCTTAATAAATAAAGCTAAATAAATACTACATAAGAACCAAACATATTTTATTAAATACATTTTCAGGCTCAAATCATATATATATATATACACACATATTTTTTGTGTAAATTTAGGCGTTTGGGGCCTGATGATTCTGTCTAAATTCCACAAATTTTCATTATTCAATTTCTGTTATTCAATTTTGCTTTTTTTTTAATTATTATTACTCTGTTTTTTGGTATCTATGTTCAGTTTGTTGGGGGGGGGGGGAGACCGGTTTTGTTGTCAATTAGTTATTTTAATTTTATTCATAATTTCACAGTTTTTGTTGGTTGTTGTAAAGTTCATTTAATGGTAATATATACATACATATATATATAAATATATATATATATATATATATATATATATGTGTGTGTGTGTGTATTTGGGCTTACAAAAAACAAATACGGGATGTTGTAAGGTATGGTTATGTATCGTATGTGTAAAATAATGAATCCATTTACACTAAATATCACATAGGTTTCTTCGATTTAATATCATCAATTAATATCATCAATTAATATCATCAACATTTTAACATGGATGACATTTATTAAATACACTTAAAACACACATTCTAAATGGATATTAAGTATCGATAAATTCTGCTGATACAAAGAATTATATATTTATAATTTATTTTTGCATTTATTGCATTTTGATATTTAGTACTTTTTCTATATGAATTGTATAAGCGCCTCTAATGACGAGTACATTTTATCCGTGATCTAGGTGAAGATTTACTTAGTGTAAATAATCAGTTTAAAACCTCTAGTGATTAATATATTTCTCTAATGCAGCTCTAACCGTGACATTTAACTGATATAAAGAAATGCATTGGATCAATAGAGTTAATTACTTCGTGTGAGGTTTTTCCTTAGATTTTTTTTTCTTTCGCTAACTATTCGATATTTAGTTTTTTATCTTAATGAATTCCTTTAAGTGCCTATAATGAACAATAAATCTCTTTATAGTAGCCTAATCATGGGATTTATCTGAAATAAAAACAAATCATTAGCTCCCGGGTGATGATTATAAATTTAAGGTATCCCACTGATTTTTAATCTGATCTATAACTTTTTACCACTATACCTCTAATGATAAATAAATTTCTGCAGTGTTATCATTGCATTTCACTGCAATAGAGAAATACATCAGGTCATTAGAAAAAAAATTAATATTTTTACATTTATTGCCTGATTGATAGGTAAAATTCTATCCTTATGACTAGTATAAGAGGCTTTAATAAGAAACACATTTCATCCATGGTTTTATAAAAATCAAAAAGCTCAAACTTCATTTAAAAAAAAAAAAAGTCATAAATAAGAAAAATCTTAAGATTGCCATCTCAAATCTATACCCATTAAAATTACAATAGATTTGGGGACGATTATTGAGGATTGTGCATATATATTTTTAAAACTCCCGTATTTTTTTAGGTCAAATAAACATATTTTTGAATCAGAAATTAATCTTAATAAATAAAGCTAAATAAATAAAGCTAAATAAATACCACATAAGAACCAAACATATTTAATTAAATACATTTTCAGGTTCAAATTATATATATATATATATATATATATATATATATATATATATATATATATATATTATTTGTGGAAATTTAGGCATTTGGGGCCTGAAGATTCTGTCTAAATTCTACAAATTTTCATTATTCAATTTCTGTTATTCAATTTCTGCTTTTTTTATTTTTATTTTTATTTATTACTCTGTTTTTGGTATCTATGTTCAGTTTGTTGGAGAGACCTGTTTTGTTGTCAATTAGTTATTTTAATTTTATTCATAATTTCACAGTTTTTGTTGGTGGTTGTAAAGTTTATTTAATGGATATATATATATATATATATATATATATATATATATATATATATATTTATTTATTTATTTATTTATTTATTTACTTGGAAAAAACAAATACGGGATGTTGTAAGTTATGTTTATGTATCGTATGTGTAAAATCACGAATCCATTTACACTAAATATCACATAGGTATCTTCGATTTTTTAAAATTTAATATCAACAATTTAACATGGATGACATTTATTAAACACTCTTAAAACACACATTCTAAATGGATATTAAGTATCGATAAATTCTGCTGATACAAAGAATTATATTTTTACATTTATTGCATGTTTTGATATTTAGTGCTTTTTCTATATGAATCGTATAAGCGCCTCTAATGACGAGTACATTTCATCCGTGATCTAGGTGAAGATTTAACTCGTGTAAATAATTTGTTTAAAACCTCTAGTGATTAATATATTTCTCTAATGCAGCTCTAACCGTGACATTTAACTGATAAAAAGTAATGCATTGGATCAATAGAGTTGATTACTTCGTGAAAGGTTTTCCTTAGATTTTTTTGTCTTTCGCTAACTATTCGATATTTAGCTTTTTATCTTAACGAATTCGTTTAAGTGTCTATAATGAACAATAAATTTTTTATAGTAACCTAATGATAGGATTTATGTGCAACAGAAAAAAAGTCATTAGCTCCCGGGTAATGATTATAAGTTTAAGATATTCCTTTGACTTTTAATTTGACCTATAACTTTTTACAACTATGCCACTAATAATAAATAAATTTCTGCATTGTTATCATTGAATTTCACTGCAATAGAGAAATCCATCAGGCCAATAGAAATTTTTTTTTTTACATTTATTACATGTTTTGATACTTACAAGGAGACCGCCAAACATGATGCGCACAGATTTTGATGATTTTAAAGTATGTTGTAGGGATCATACCCCTAACTATTCAGGTCAAAGGTTTCCTTCAAATGGGCTTTAGTTTTCGAGAAATTTCGGATTAAAGATCAGCATGCATTTCAAATACCCATTACTTCGCGCTCTTAGACAAGGTCTCCGTGGTGCAGTGGTAGCGTTACCGATTTGAGAACCGGAGATGTGTGTTCTGCCCTCTTGCGTGGCTTTTACCTTTTTTAACAAATTTTATATATTTATCGCGTAATAAGTTTTATGCAGAATTGTGAATTCTGCATCTTTGAACTTTTTAATATTTTTCTAATAAATTCCATTTACATTTTCGAATATTTCGGGAAAATTTATAGTTTTTGCGTAATTTTTATTCTAATATTTCTTTTCACGAAAATCCAAACTAATTTATGTCTTGATATCTCGTCTTTTTAAAATGATTATTGTTTACATTTATGTATATTTACTTATTTATTTATCGTATTTATGAAATAATGCATTTTTTTTATTTGCATTTTCTATTTTAAAAAATTTAAATGATTAAAAAAAATTAACAAAATGATATATAATTTTATTATTTGATTTGTTTTAAATATATTGAAATATTTAACTGCTGAATTACTAAAATATTTATCATCACCGACATCGACATTTTTAGTTTATTAAATATGGAACTAATTGTGTAATACCTATCACCAAAATATTCTAAACAAATTCCGCATTAAAAATCGCCTTTAAATAATTGTTTTAACAATATTGGAAGAATGTATACATTAGCATATTATATATTCTTTAAATAAAATTGTGATAACTGTATTAAAAAATGCATTAAATTTGAAAAAGAAATTATTTCAAACGTGGTAATAGTCTGCAAAGGAAGCTGAGCGAAATGGATAAAAAGAAAATTTTATTTATTCTGATATTGCCGTAAAAGTCATTGCAGACGATTTTTTTTCAGATATTTTTTATATGTATTGTAATTTACAAACGATTTTTATTTCTAGTTGAATTTTTCTGCATGGCATCGACTTGTTAGACTGAAAAAAAAAATTATTTGTAATATATTCTTTTTTATTTGTGCAAATCAAAAATGATGTTAAGTTTGAACTTTACAGTTAAATGTATTTAAATAACATAAATATATATATATATATATATATATATATATATATATATAACTGGCTAAAACTTGGATATAAGCGTTATTGCTTTAATATCTGATTACTCCTTTTAAGATATGTTGTTGGAATTAATTAGCTTGGAATTTCGTCAATAGAAATATTAATTTCAAAACTGCACAAAAAAAAAAAAATGTAAATTTTTACGAAATATTCGAAAACGTAAATGGAATTTATTAGGAAAATATCTGAAAATATCTGAATTAGGAAAATATCCCAAAAAGTTCAAAGATGCAGAATTCATAATTCTGCATAAAACTTATAACGCGACAAATATATAAAATTTGTTAAAAAAGGTAAAAGTCACGCAAGAGGACAGAACACCCACCTCCGGCTCTGAAATCGCGAACGCTATCTCGGCACCACGGAGACCTTGTTCAAGATTGCGAACTAATAGGTATTTGAAATGCATACTGAACTTTAACCCGAAATTTCTCGAAAACTAAAGCCCATTTGAAGGAAACCTTTGACCTGAATAGTTAGGGTTATGATCTCTATAACATACTTTAAAATCATCAAAATCTGCGCGCATCATGTTTGGCGGTCTCCTTGTTAGTACTCTTTCTTTATGAATCGTATTAAAAGAGTCTCTAATGACGAATAAATTTCATCAATGAAATTCTAGGAATCGATTGATTTATTTTAAAAAATAAGAAGAAGAAGAATAGTCTAAATATCGTTGTCTACAAATCTATTGTAATTTTAATGACTGTAGATTTGTAGACAAGAACTGAGGATTGTTTATATATACCTGCCAAACTCCAGATTTTTTTTCCCAAATAAACATATTTTTTTCTTAAAAAATGAAGTTAAATAAATAATACATAAGAACAAAACACATTTTATTTTTCTTTGTCAAGGCATGTTTTTTTAATTGATAAAAAATACCGGAAGTTGTTAGCTATGTTTATTTAACATATGTGAAAAATCACGAATCAATTTACACTAAGTTTCACACATCATTTTATAAATTTGATTGTAAACTTTCAATTAAGTTTAGTTGTATTGATTTTCGATTTTTTTAATATAACATACTGAAAGTTTTGAAATGGATGAAGGTTTTTAGAAGCGTTTAAAACACACCTTCTATAAATGGATATTAAGTATAGATAAAATCTGTTGATATAAAGAAATATGAAATAGTTTAAGATTTATCTCGTATTAATAATGAGTTTTAAACCTCTCGTGGCTAATATATTTCCCTACTGTAGCTCTAACTGTAACAGTTAACTTATGAAAGAAATGCATTTTTATATTAGAGATGATTATTTCATGTGAGATTTTTCTTATATTTTTTTTCTTTTGCAAAATACTCGATATTTAGATTTTTATCTTGACGAATTCGCTTAAATGTTTATAATGAACAATAAATTTCATTATAGTAACCTAACCATAAAATTTATCTGCAATAAAAAAGCCATTTGGTTGCTGGGGATGATTATAATATGTAATGTATTTCATAGATATTGATTGAATGTATCGATTGGTCTTAACTTCTTATTTTTATGCATCTACTGATTAATAAATTTCTGTAATATAGCCTAATCATTGCATTAACTTTAAGAGAGAAATTCATCTGGTTATTAGAATATATTTGTTTTATTAAAAGTCACTATAATTAAGATAGATGTGTTTAAAATACAATAATAAAAGTCACGTAGAAAAATTTTGCATAAATATTAAACAACTTCAGACTAAAGTGCCCAAATTTTAAAAAAAAGGAAAAATTTTTCAAATGTTTAATAGCTTTTATTGCTTTAAAATGTATAAATTTTTAGGCTTTATCATTTTTAACCATTTTTGCATAAGTTTCCTAAGTAATGCTTCAGGTATCTGAACTAAATATTCTATGAAATAGTAGGCATTCACGTGAAAAGTTACTCTAAAAGTTACTACACGAGATTTTTACAAAAATCGATTTTTAACATTTATTTAAATAAAAATAAGGTTAGTTATATTGCTCTTCGACTTTTTTAAAAATTAACATCATTAAAAATTTAATATGGATGAAAGTTATTAAACCCGTTTAAAACACACACTCTATAAGTGGATACTAAGTATCCGTAATTTCTGTTGATGCTAAGAAATGCGAAACAGTTGAGGATTTACCTCTTTTAATAATTAGTTTAGGGCCTCTAGTGACTACTACATTTCTCTATTGTAGCTCTAACCGTAACATTTAACTTATAAAAGAAACATTGGTACATTAGAGTTGATTACTTCACGTGAGATTTACTTTTGATTTTTTTTCCTTTTGCTAACTGTTCGATATTTACATTTTTATCTTAAAAAATTCGCTTAAGTACTTTCAATGAACAATAAATTTCTCTATAGTAACCTCACAATGTCATTCATCTGCAATAAAGAAAGTCATTAGCTTGCTGTTGGTGATTAAAATATGTAATATATTTCATAGATTGTTATATTCATTGAATGTTTTGATCTTTACGTTTTCATTTGTATGCGTCTACTGCTAAATAAATTTCTGCAATATAATTTAATCATTGCATTAACTCCAATGGAGAAATTCATATGGTAATTAGAAGGTATTTGGTTTGGTAAAAGTGGCCATAATTAAGAGTGTTTATATCTCATTAATAACGTACCAAAATTTAGCATCAATATTAAAAACTTTAAACTATATGATCCCTCCTGATTCAAGAGTTATAAAAAATATTTGAAATATTTAACAACGTTCAATGCTTTAAAGTTTATAAATGTTTAGGCCTTACAATTTTTAAACTTTTTTTTTGTCTTTCTAAACCCATTTTGAGTATTGCTTAAGGCATAGGAATTAAATACTCCATATAATAATACCAAAATTTAGCATAAATATTAAAGAACTTTAAACTATGATCCCTTCCAATTCTTGAGTTATAAAAAATATTTCAAATGTTTAACAACGATAAATGCTTTAAAATTTATAAATATTTAGGCTAAACGTCTTTTTAGCCTTTTTAAACCATTTTTTGCTGAAGGGTCCAAAGTATTGCTTCAAGGCATGGGAATTGAATACTCCATAAAATGGTTGACAATCACGAGAAATGTTCTTTTCTCTAATCTTTTCTTTAACTCAAATTATTTTTTGTATGTAAATGGAATTTTGCAATGTATTCACTCACTTCTTTTTGTGCTATAATTATAAAACTTATATTCACAAGTGTGTTTCCGAGGATAATACAACATTTTAATATTTTTAGAACTTGACTATAAATTTATAGATTAATTTTAAAGTATTGTTCTGCTAGCCGGGCACAGGTGATAACTCACCAAATATTCTCTTTGGTTACATAAATATTGGATTTAACTATGCGCCAAACCTCCCTCGCTAAAAAAGGCCAACAGGCTGTAAACTGTAACAACGAAATATTTTAAACACTAAAATGTAGATAATTTAAATAGAAAATAAAGAACGAAATATATGTATATTTAAATATACGCTTTGATCAATTAATAGTTTCATAATAATTAAATTATGATTATACGTTGAGAAATCTACTTAGAAATCCTAAAAAGATAGTTTAAATAATGTTCCATTTTTTCTTTCCTATTGCCCTATCTTAAAAAAGAAAAAGAGCAAAAATTATATATACTTTTTAATAAATTCACTTGTTTGCGCTTTCTAAAAAAAACAGTGAACTTTCCATAATCGAGTTCGGTGCCTACACCGAATTAATGTATTGTAGCGGAAATTTTTGGGAACAAACATGAATTGCAGTCTTGAAATTATGAAATTATTATTAATTATTAATACATTCAATATCAATTATTTATTAATTATTAATTATTAATACATTCAATATTAATAATTTATGAATTATTAATACATAATACATAAGAATAATAGTAATACATATTACATAATAATAATAATACATAATAATTTATTATTAATACATAATAAGTAATTATTAATACATTAATTATTAATAATATATTAATTATTATTTATTAATATATTAATTATTGTATATTAATACTTTTTGATATTTTTAGAACTGTATAAATTAATTTATAAGGCATTTTTCTGTTAACCGTTAGTGGAACGTTAAAAATGTTTCAATGGAAAGTCAGATATTGATGAAATTTTTCAATATAAACATTGAATGATTATAAAAGGGTGGTTTTTTTTCATTAAAACAATATAATAATAATTATTATTATTATACTTTTATACATATTTTGTACTGCCTGAAGTTCCAATTTTATCCCCGTTGGCAAAGATTTAAGCATTTTTAATTTATTTTTACTTTATATATGTGTACCCTGTATATTTATATTTATTGCCCGTTCTAACTTTAGTTTTCCGATACTTATAAATCATTTAAGCACTTCTAATGACAAATAAATTTCCTTACAGCAATTTATCTGTACGATTCAGCTGCAACGGATAAATTATTTGCCTCATCGGGATTAATTACTCCGCGTAAAGTTTTTTCTTAGATTTCCTTATTTTGATAGCTGTTATCTGTAGATTTCCGATGTAACTAATTCATTTTAATGTCTCTAACGACAACTGCAATTTGTAATGTAGCCTTACTCATAGAATTTCGTTAAAATAAAAAAAATTCCCCGTGTCATTAAGATTCATTACTACGTGTGATGTTTTCTTCTGAATTTTTCTCATTCACTAAACTGTTTGATCTTTTGCTCTCTCTCTCTTCTAAGACATTCGTTTAAGTGCCTCTGATGACCAATAAATTTATGTGCGGTAAAATAGTCACAGTATTTAAATAAAATTGGGAAATTCATCGAATCGTTGTTACGCTCATTGTTACTCTATTTTATTTAACTTAACTTGATTTTTGTATGTAAAGATGCAACTTTGTAATTGATATTTCACTTCCTGATATGTTTCAATTATAAAAGAAAAAACATGTAAGTATTGTAAGGTACAATTTATGATGAGAGTACAACATTTTAGTATATTTAGAACTTAAATATTAATTATATTTAAACATATCATTACTTTAATGCATTAATTATTAATTATTAGTCATCATCATTAAATACATAATAATACATAATACATAATAATAATTAAATACATAATAATAAAAATAATAATAATGATACATAATAATACATAATACATAATAATAATTAAATACATAATAATAATAATAATAATAATAATAATAATAATAATACATAATAATACATAATACATAATAATAATTAAATACATAATAATAATAATAATACATAATAATAATAATACATAATAATAATTAAATACATAATAATAATAATAATAATAATAATAATACATAATAATAATTAAATACATAATAATAATTAAATGCATAATAATATCAGAATAATAATAATAATAATAATAATAATACATAACTAATAATAATTAAACACACAATAATACATAATAATAATTATAATACATAATATTAATAATACATAATGATACATAATAATTCATTATTACTACATAATACTTAATTATTAATACATTAATTATTAATAATTAATTAATTATTACTACATAATACTTAATTATTAATACATTAATTATTAATAATTTATTAATTATTATTAATTAAGACATTCAATATTAATAATTTATTAATTATTAATTATTAAAACATTTAATATTAATAATTTATTACTTATTAATTATTAATACAATTCAATATTAATAATTTATTAATTATTAATTATTAATACATTCAATATTAATAATTTATTAATTATTAATTAATTATAAGTAATAATAATAATAATAATAATAATAATAATGATACATAATAATATATTATTAATACATAATAATTATTTATTAATACATTAATTATTTTATATTAATAATTTTGATAATTTTAGAACTGTATAAATTAATTTATAAAACATTTTTCCGTTAGCCGTTAGTGTAACATTATAAATGCTTCAATGGAAAGTCAGATATTAATGAAATTTTTCGATAAAGCTAAGTGTATATCAATATATTCATTCATATGTAAAGCAGAATGATAATTTCAAGAAATATTAGGATCGCATTATAAGTAGTGTTATTTTTTTTTTTTACAAATCAATATATGTATATATATATTTTTTTTCAAAATATTATACATTATACCATTATTGGCATGATTCTTTTAATATTTCTTTTCGAACGAATATGTAGAGTTACATTTGCATTAGACGTTCCCTAATTAGTCAAATAAAAATAAATGTACATATGGCACAATAATTTATTTTTAACACTTTCCAATATAGTTGAAATCGGTTGAATGAATATTAATTCCGTTTGCTTGCCTATCTGACTCTCATAAATATCCTCGCATTGCGAAGCATTGTTAGTAAGTTTTGCTTTACATTGTTTGATATTTAAAATGAAGGGTGTAGCATTTATAGTTCGTTTACCCGGATGAATAAAATAATTCCGTTACATTACGGTCTACCAGGAAAAAATCATTTTCTGTGCATTTTAATCTTGTTACAATACTTTAAACATAAGAAAATGGGTATACACCATTGAGGTGAACAAAAACATTCTTTCTCAGGAGTATGCAATAAATAACATGAATAATTCAATACGTTCCTCAAACTCACATATTTACTATTCTCTATTACTCATATTGATACTTTCTTTGTAATATTCACAAACATTTGAAAAATCCGTTAAACTTCCAATATGACGTCAGATTAATCATATTAACCTGCCTTCTGTACTTACACATACTCACACTTCTTGTATTATTGAGAAATGTTTGAAAATTTCCGTTTTATTACCAATATGACGTCATATTAATCTTTTTTTTCAATTCATGAAACTTTTTATTTCATTTTCATTTTTCACGTGGAAATCTTTCAATAGAGAATTAATTATTGTAGAAATAATTTTATTGTGGATTTTTAATTGTTGGCAACTGTTATAACGAAAAATGTTTAAATTTAATAGGAAAAGGCTGTTAGATTTTGGGTTTTTTATCTCTATATATTAAAAAAATACAATTTTTTCAAAATTTTATTATTTTCGGCTTCATAGTATGCATTCAGCTATAAATACACAAAATTTCAAGTCTGTAAGTTATATAGTTTCTGAGAACCGGCTCTGTGACGGACAGACACAGTAGCGGGATGAATGGGGTTTCGTGAGATGAACGAAACACTAAAAAGTATCACTGAGGTGCACTACAGCATGTGTTCTATAGATTATAAAGTGCTAGTTTTTGTCGTTAATTAGAGATGCACACAAAATTTCTTAATAATATTCTTTAAGCGCTGGAAAGTGTTTCATAATCTATATTTGATACATGATTTTTCGTTCTCATTTCAGCTCTTGTACAGGTTTAGTCGCATTGGGCGAAAGTTAATTTTATCCTAATCTTGTAAACTTCTTCTCAAAAATGTAACAAAACTTTCCAATTTTGTGCCAATTAATAATACAAGAAAGTTGTTACTAAAAGAAGATTGTAGTGTTTAAATAAATTTACGTTTATTGTTTGATACTTGATTTAATTTCATAATTTAGTATGTTAAACAAGTTATTAAAAGATCTTAGATGGATTCAAAGTACTAAAACATTATTTTTCTCATATGAAGAAATGTCTGCCAAAAAGCGTTATGAACTTTGAATATTTAAAAGAAAAATTTCTAATTGAAGTCTTTCGCGCGATTTTCAAAAATTAATAAGCAAATACATAAAAAAAAACGATTTTTTATTTTAATTTTAAAACCACGAACTAAGAAAATGACACACTTGATTATTTACGGAATTAAATGAGATCTATTTAAATATTTAAAAAATGAATAATTGGTAGGAAAAAAAAATTAATAAGTGCACGTTTTATTTCCCTTTAAAATTATTTCGTGTCTCATTATAATCGTAAAAGCTTCTTTCATATTTTTTTTTTTTTTTTTTTTACTATTTGTTGTGTTTATTTCATTAAGCTATGATATACGGTCTTCTATCAATTTAATGAAGTCCTTTTTTTTAACTTTCTAATTAATAATATGTTTAGTTACGATGAAGAATATTGAAGTAATTTACATTCTGCTAATTATGCAACAATTATGCATTAAATTAAATATATATGCCTTTAATTATAGTAAAAATCGCACTTGTATTTTTTAACGTCCAGCATTTTTTCTTTTTTTTTTCTTTTTCTTTTTTTTTCTTTTTTTTTCTTTTTTTTTCTTTTTTTTTCTTTTTTTTTTTTTTAAACATTTGAAATGCATAATTTACAATAAATTGTTTTAAAAGCATGAATTATTTATGTAATTTATTTTTATATGTTTTTTTCTGTAGATTGGTAATGGTCAGTATGTATAAGAATACAATCCATTCACAAACATTTACCACTAAGTTAAGTAGATAATCAAAATTCGCAAACAATAGTAGCGAAATATTGACTATATAAATTGGCTATACATCTTTCATATTAGCTATAATTATTTACACGGAAATTGGAATTGCATGTACCAAATAAATCATCAAATTGTTGAATAACAGACAAATATTGTTGGAAAATTTGCTACGTTGGAAAAGGCTACATTATCATTTGTATTATTCTAATGATTGATTTACAAAGATGGGTTCCGATGTCGGGGTCAACGAATGCGGTGAACGTTTGTGTATCGAGTATAGTTGGTATATAAATATATGAAAACGATAAAGAGCAATATACAGAGGGTCTTGAGAAAAAAGGTCTCGAAGTTTACATCACAGCTTATAATCAGATAAATTATGTCCATTCGCAATCGGCTCCGTGACTTGGTTTGCAGCGCACTGGATTGCTGGTTTTTCTGTTTGTATTCGAATCCCAGTGAGATTTATTTTTTGCAGCGAAAAGTTTTATCATTAACTTTTGAACCAGAATTGAAAAAATATGTATAATCATTAAAATTTATGAAAAAATATACATTAAATATGTGTTTTGTAGCATATAAATACAGTTTTAAATATGAAATTTCGCATATTTAAATATTTAATGGAAAGAAAAAGAAATGGCAAATTTATATTTCTATAAAATATCTGCAAATATATATCTGCAAAAAATCTGCAAATATATATCTGCAAATTTATATTTCTATAGACCAGAAATTTTTGCTGTTATTTAAAATTATTTACAGTTATTTAAATAAATAATCCAATATATTTCACAAAGAAAAAAATTAAAATACGTGATATATTCTAGTATTTTAATTTTGTTTCATTTTCCAAACTTTTTAAAAATTTCACAACTTATTAAAAGTATTCATTTATGTCTTTAATATGATTTTTTAAAATCTCAGATTCTATTTTTTTTTCAATTAGTAAATCTGTCTACGTAATAATTATTATTAGCAATTCAAATTCTTTTTTGTTGTTTAATTTGTTTTTATAATACAGTTTAATTATATAAATGCAATTTAAACAATGAAATTTTGCATGTATATATATTTAATGAAAAGTAAAGTCAAAATAAATAAATAAATAATAAAACAAAACAAGTAGGTAAGTGTGATCGAAGATTGCACAAAGGGTTTTGCTTAATATTTTCAAAACACTTTATCCTTTCTTTAATAAATCCAAATAAATTTCATTTTCCAGAAAAAAAAGTCGCTATTATACTCTGTCAAAATAATATCTGTCAGGTGGACTAAATGCGATATTAAAAAAAAATCAATTTCAAAATTAGACATGTTGTATAGAGACTTTCAAAATGTTAAAATATGCCAATATTTCCAAAATCGGGTTTTTATCATGATTCAATACGTTTCTCAAACTCATATATTTACTATTCTCTATTACTCATATTGATACCCTTTTTGTATTATTCTCGAACATTTGAAAAAATCCGTTAAACTTTCAATATGACGTCAGATTAATTTTCTTAATCTCTAATGACGTAATTCTCTAATGACGTCATATATTAAGCTCATTTCTGTATTTACTCATACTCTTTGTATTATTGAGAAATGTTTGAAAATTTCCGTTTTATTCCGAATATGGCGTCATATTAATATTTTTTTCAATTGGTGAAACTTTTTATTTCATTTTCATTTTTCACGTGGAAATCTTTCAATAGAAAATTAATTATTGAAGAAATAATTTTATTGTGGAATTATAATTGTTGGCAACTGCTATAACGAAAAATGTTTAAATTTAATAGGAAAAGACTGTTAGATTTTTGGTTTTTTATCTCTCTATATTAAAATAATACGATTTTTTCAAATTTTATAATTTTTATCTTCATAGTAGGTATTCAGCTATATATACACAAAATTTTATGCCTGTAAGTTATATAGTTTCTGAGAAACGTCTCTGTGACAGACAGACAACGAAGCGGGAGTAATAGGGTTTTGTGACAAGAACGAAACCCTAAAAATAAGCAATATTTTTATTTAACATGCTATAGATCACAAAAGTTTGCTTGTTTTAAAATTTATTTACTGTTATTTACATAAATATAAACTACAATTTTTCACAGTGAAGTACTCTGGAATATTGAGTTATTTTTTCTAATTAACGTATTTCGTACATGAAAAACATTATCTATATCCTTATATCATACGCACTGTTAAAAATACTATATAAATATAGGCTAAATACAGAGATTTGAATTTCATTTCAAATTTGAAGTTTTCCGCACTAACCCCCCCCCCCCCCCGTTTTTCTATTTTTGCCGGAAAGCTCTGATATTTCATAAATACAATGTATCGTAGCTCGATGAGTTTTGGCCATAGATCAATGGAATGCTTATACTGTTGTACTTCTCAGAACGTGGATAATTTTTTTATACAACTTATAAGATCCAGAGACCTTATAAAAAATTAAAAAGTGTAGCTTTTTAAAACTTAATGGCAGGACTATTTCATAATCATAATCTTAATCCCTACTTTATTTTGAACACTTTTGCAATTTAAATTACCTACACATCTCCTACAGAAGCGGTTATCAACCTGGGGTACGTGGTGAGCCAGTTGAGGGTACGCGAAAATTACATTGGTGGTAAACGCCAAAAATAATTTTAAATAACAACAGAAATACAAAACTGTAAACTTTTCACTTACAAAGAGTAAAAGCTATCTCATCAAAAAGTCACCTGTAAAAAATGCAGCCAAGTCTCGTAACTCATTTACCGTAAAAAGTACTGAGATCGTATAAAGCCAAGTTTAACTATCTTATTAACTGTGAAATTTTCATTCACAAATCACTCCTAGTCTCTACATCTTTAGTTAATTATTATTTTGTGACTTGGCAATTACGTAGCACGAGAATGTGATGTATATAGTTAGTCTTAATCAAATAATACTATAACATATTAAAGTATAATAACTTCCCTGTGCGTATATAATTTGCCTTAATTAAATTATCCCATCCCATCCCATCCCATCCCATAACATAGTAAGGTGTAATAACTTCCCTGTGCTGCGTAATTGCCAAGTCACAAAATAATAATTAACTAAAGATGTAGAGACTAGGAGTGATTTGTGAATGAAAATTTCACAGTTAATAAGATAGTTAAACTTGGCTTTATACGATCTCAGTACTTTTTACGGTAAATGAGTTACGAGACTTGGCTGCATTTTTTACAGGTGACTTTTTGATGAGATTTCACTTCTTTTTGTAAGTAATCCTCCTTTTCTTGATTTTGGGTTCTTTTTGGAGATCATCCACTGATTTTCGCTAAGCCCTCACTCTGTCCCTATTATTTACAGGTATAAAAAATTTGAAGATTTAGTTTCGTTTGCAAAGTACTGTAGATAAAAAGAGATTTCAGGTTCCTAGGCAAGCACTAAGCTATGGGAGGGGGAGTGTCAAAAGTACTCTCAATTGCTTCCAGGATAGGTGCTATCCATCTGAGATATTACTCGCAGCCCTAGATACTTGATATTTAACATAAAAGAACTTTTTTAGTATAAAAAGAAAGCCAAAATTAAAATTTCCGGAAATTTCCAATAAATCAAACTTTATTCCTTTTTTCGATGTTTTTTTTTCGTTTTTTTAGTCTTTTTTTTATTATTTACGGATTTTTTAATTTTTCCTTACTTTGTGTGCTAAACCCTGCCTTTCTGCCAAATGTCAAGCTTCTAGGACTACAAAATTGAATTATTTTCAAATTTTCGACTTTTTATAAATTTATTGATTTTTCGATTTTAATTCTAAAATACCTGATTGTCATGCCAATATAGTAATTATTTGATCCGTCTTCTTAGGATCATTTAGGTTCAATTTAGAGATAAATCAAGTGAATCTTAGAGTCACCATGATTTTATCTAGAAAGGACTATCAAGCCATAACCAGCCAGTAATGTCGGGAGGGTAGGGGGAGCTGTGAAAATTTTTGTGGGGCTAACATCATTTAACAATCCATGTTTCATATGTGTAGTAAAAAGAGTACAACCTGTGAAAGAAAACAAACCTGTCTATAAAGAAATCGTCTATATCGTAGCCAGTCTATAGCGGAACTTTTCTATAACGAAAGAAAAGAAAACCATAATCCGGGTGAAATAACGTAAAACAATTAGGGGCGTTGTACTAGCTAATAGGACAATTATCTTAAAACTAATGTTTCTAGCAGTACAAAATCAAATTGTTTTCGAATTTCCGATTTCTTAAAGATATTTCGATTTTTTTATTTTATTTTCGAATTTAACGAATATTTTAATTGTTCCTTTTATTGAATAGTAAATACTAACTTTACACCAAGTTTTAAGTTTCTAAGACTACAAGATAAAATTATTTTCAATTTTTGATTTTTTCGAATTTTTTTTATAATTTTTTAGATTTTTTAATTTTTTTCTTATTTTGTATCCTTTATTACAAATTTCAAGTTGCTAGCGCTACAAAATCGAATTATTTTGAAATTTCCGATCTTTTTCGAGTTTTTATTCTATTTTCGAATTTATTGTGTTTTAATTTTTCCTTTTTCTGTATCCTAAACAATAAGTTTACGCCGAATTTTAAGTTCTAAAGCTACAAAATCGAATTTTTTTCAATTTTTCGAATTTTTGATTTTATTTTCGAATTTTAAATTTTTTTTATTTATTTCTTTTTTTGTATCCTAAATACTACCTTTATTCCAAATTTTAAGTTTCTAACTTTACAAAATCGAATTATTTTCAATTTTTCGTTTTTTTTTCGATTTTTTGATTTTATTTTCAATTTTTGTTGTGTTTTTAATTGTTTATTTTTCTGAATCCTAAACACTACCTTTACACCAAATTTTCAGTTTCTAAGACTACGAGATCATATTATTTTCATTTTCTCTCTTTTTCTTTCTTTCTTTCTACTTTTTTTTTTTTTAAAGTTTCGATTTTTTCTTTAATTATCCATATTTTTTAATGTTTCCTTATTTAGTATTTTAAATATTAGCTTTATTCCAAATTTCAAGTTTCTAAGCGCTGTGAAATCGAATTATTTTCAAAATTTCCTTGTTTTTCGATTTCTTTCGATTTTTTTATTTTATTTTCGAATTTTATTGCGTTTTTATTTTAACTTATTCTGAATCCTAAACACTATCTTTACCGCGAATTTTAAGTTTCTAAGGCCACAAATCAAAGTAACCACAGATTTTTTTCGAATTTTTGATTTTTTTTTCGAATTTTCTGGATTTTTTAATTTTTTCTTATTTTGCATCCTAAATACTACCTTTATTCCGAATTTCAAGTTTCTAGCGCAACAAAATTGGATTATTTGAAATTTTTCGATTTTTCGATTTTATTCTCAAAATTTTTTTGTGTTTTTGATGTTTTATTTTTCTGAATTCTAAACACTACCTTCACACTAAATTTTAAGTTTTTAAGACTACAAGATCGTGTTATTTTCAATATTCAATTTGTTCGATTTTTTTTAATTTTCGAATGTTTTTTTTTTCTTAATTTTCCGGATTCTATAATTTTTCCTTTATTTGTATCAGTTGATTCCAAATTTTAAGTTTCTGTGGCTGCGGGATCTACCCAATCTATTTGATGACGCGAGAGTGAGTGAGTGTGTGAGTGACAAAAAATCGAAACTTTGAGTTCATATATCGTCTGCACTAATTTATGGGTATTTTTTGAATTATCCATATTTTTGAATTTTTCCTTATTTAGTATCTTAAATATTACCTTTATTCAAAATTTCAAGTTTCTAGAGCTGTAAAATCGAATTATTTTCAATTTTTCCTTATTTTTCGATTTTTCCGATTTTTTCGATTTTTTTATTTTATTTTCAAATTTTATTGCGTTTTTTATTTTAACTTATTCTGAATCCTAAACACTATCTTTACTGCGAATTTTAAGTTTCTAAGGCTAAAAAATCAAATTATTTTAATTATTTTAATTTTTTTCGAATTTTTGAATTTTTTTTTTCGAATTTTCCGAGATTTTTAATTTTTTCTTATTTTGCATCCTAAATACTACCTTTATTCCGAATTCCAAGTTTCTAGCGCAACAAAATCGGATTATTTGAAATTTTTCGATTTTTTTTCGATTTTTCGATTTTTTCAATTCTGCTTTCGATTTCTTTGGTGTTTTTGATGTTTTCTTTTTCTAGATACTAAATAATACCTTCACACCGAATCTAAAGTTTCTAAGACTACAAGATCGTATTATTTTCAATTTTCAATTTTGATGGAATTTGTTGAATTTTCTATTACAAAATTCGTAAACAAAAGAAAAGAAAAGCATAATCCGGGGAAAATAACACAAAACAATAACGGAAGGTGTACTAGCTAATAGGACAATTATCTTAAAATCTATCTAAAACAAACTATCCCCATCCTGTGGGATTTGTTTTTCAATGTTTTACTTTATTTAATGCAAAACATAGATTGCATCCGACAACTCATAAAAAAGTCCTCCGGCCTGTACCGGCAGGAAAAGGTAGCTTTCCGATATCTTCGTTTTAAAATTTTAGCTAATGTTACTCGAAAACAGCAAGTTAAAATGCAAAGAAACCGTTTACAAAAGATTCGTTTACACTGAATTTGAATAAGAAATTCGCCAAATTATTGAGCTATAGCCAAGATGGCTTCATTTATGAAGACTTATTTTTGTCGCCAAATTTGGCGAGATTTCGCCAATTGTCGCCAAGTTTGGCGATAATTTGGCGCTAATGGATATGAATATATAGTTTATGCGTATGATTGGGAAAATGATTACAACAATGAAAGAAAATAATTTGCGAGAAATCGCGTTCACTAAAACTTATAAATTTATATTAAAATCATTAAAATTACAGACATTACAATACACTTTCATAAAACATTAAAAACATATTAAAATTGGACGTTTCGGATTTACATGGAAAATCCCTCTTCAACAACAACATTTCACTTAGCGTAAATCATAGTTCAAAAATATTAACAAATAGAAAATGCAACGTATCAAAATTTCGAAGTCAAAGTTACAGTTATAATAACACGGAGTATTCATTCGGGATTGCACCTGCTTGACCATTATTGACCATAAATTTATCGTTGGTTTTTTGTAATGTGCTGTTTTGTTTCAAAATGTCAGCCACCCTAGAATTTCAAACTGCTCTATCTCAGCCAATTTTTAAGATAGAGGTAAAACAAAAAATGCTCTGGAATCCTTGTATCAAGTCCTAACACCTAATTAAAAAATAAACTTGATTTTTTAACTTTTTTGTATATTTATTTTAGTTTTAAAATTTTCCGTGGCCGCCATCTTGAAACAAGATGGCGGACCAAGCTGGCCAACGAACTCGGTCGAGGCATTGGTGAGCTTAATACACACAATTAGTTTCATCCAAATTAATTTATAAATACGAGCGTTATCGTATCAAATTATTTTTATTTTTTCAATTTTTTTCGAATTTTTTTATTTTTTTTTCGAATTTTCTGGATTTTTTAAATTTTCCTTTTTCTGTATCCTAAATACTACCTTTATTTCTAATTTGAATTTTTTCGCACAACAAAATCGGATTGTCTTCAGATTTTCGGTTTTTTTCAATTTCTTCGATTTTTTCAATTTTGCTTTCGATTTTTTTGGTGTTTTTGATGTTTTCTTTTTCTGGATGTTAAACACTACCTTTACACCAAATCTTAAGTTTCCAAGACTACAAGATCGTATTATTTTCAATTTTCAATTTTGATGGAATTTGTTGAATTTTCGAATGTTTTTTTTTCGAATTTTCTGGATTTTATAATTTTTCCTTTCTTTGTATCCTAAGCACTACCTTTTTTCCAAATGTCAAGTTTCTGGGGATACGGGATCTACCCAATCTTTTTGATGACGCGCGAACGAGTGAGTAAGAAGTGACAAAAAATCGAATTTTTGAGTTCATATATCGCCTGAACTAGAAAAGACAGAAAGTTGTAATTTTAAAGTTTGGTCCTGTGTGCCAAATACTCTCTATAATTCAAGTTTAAAATTTTTGGGATACTCCAGCGCGGAGATATGGGGGGGTCAAAAGTGCCCTGAGTTGCTTCCAGAAAAGTATGCTTACGGCTGTCCTCTCTCGACTTGGCGGAGGCACTGCCGTGCCTCCAGATTCACATACAATGGAGGAAAATGCGTAAACTTAGTAATTAGTTGATTATTTGTTGCCATTATCTCCGACCACTTCTAATAATATCTTGCTATTTCGTACGTGTGTCACCTTTTCTTTTATTGTTCTTTTATTTCCACTAATTCTAGAAATATCCAGATAAAACATGAATCGTATCGGTGTATCTGGTTTCAACGACTTCATTTAAAACTCAATTGAAAGATGGTTACTGTTGAACTGGGCAGCATTAGCATAAATTCATTAACGAGTAGGGGTGTAGCTTTATTCCTTAGATTTTTAAAAAATAATGGCAAGACTATTTCATCATAATAATCTCCATTCTTACCTTATTTTGAACACTTTGCAATTTAAATTACCTACACATCTCCTATAGAAGCGGTTCTCAACCTGGGGTACGTGGTCAGCCAGTTGGGGTACGCGAAAATTACATTGGCAATGATGGTAAACGCCTAAAAGAATTTTAAATCATAACAGAAATACAAACCAGTAAACTTTTCACTTACAAAGAGTAAAAGCTATTAACATGTACAATTTAGGAAAATGCTTAAACTAAGTAATTGGTTAATTATTTGTTGACATTATCTCCGACCACTCCTAATAATATCTTGCTATATCGTACGTGTCTCACATTTTCTTTTATTGTTCTTTTCTTTCTACTAATTCTAGAAATACATAGATAAAAAATGAATCGCATCGGTGTTCCTGGTTTCAACGACTTCAATTAAAACTCATTTGAAAGAAGGATACTGTTCGACTGGGCATTAGCATAAACTCATTAACGTGTATTAAGGGGTGTACCTTTATTCCTTCTTCGTGAGTGCCTAATTTTAAAACTTTGGATAATAATTAGTGTTTTGAGTGACTTTATATGTTGGTGTCGTGTTGTGGTTCAAATTGGATAAGTTGTTGAAAACTGGAATTCTAAAGCGAACTGCATCTAACATTAGTAGCTAGCATAAGAACATAAACAAAAATATTTGAGATGGGTTTATGCTGCGTGAAAGGATACGCATAAATAAACAGTTTAAGCAAGAGGTATGTGAGAAAAAAAGCTGCTGAAAGCGCTATCTTACAGTTAAAAAATTAAAGCGTGTTCCACCTTTTTGGAACACCCTAAATTTGTTTATGCAGGCCAATTATATTTACGTGCTAGATGTTTTACGAACATAGGCTAAATATTACACAATTATGGAATCATAATGAAATACATACATTTGAAAAATATATAATATATATATCATTTATAAGTTTTTACGACATTTTCATGAAACTGTCACATAACACTTGGATAATTGCCATAAAACACCCAATTGTTTTGATTACCTACATTTAAATTACATTCAGATTAAATTAAATGTGTTTTCAAAAAGATGACATTATTTATCCAAAACAGTGTTTCAGAGAAATTAATGATAACGTTCACTAATGTTTTTCCAGCACTAGTTATTTATTGTAAATATTTCCTGTGTAAGCTTAAACATAATACTGACGCATTATTGTATTGATTTGGTTTTAAATAATTAACAAATATTAAACTAATAATAATATTTAAAATAATGAACAAACTGGTGGATAAAATGAAGGCAAAAAAAACTTCTTAATAGCACCTTAAAATTAAGAAATTTTCTACGCTTTTAGAAAGAGCTTTGTCTTTCTTCATCAAGCGCAAAAAGAGACGTGCTACCACTTGAGAAGCAGGAGCAAGACAGTCTTGCGGTAACCTTCCAAAGACTTTTGTGTTTCATATTTGAACGTTTATTACTCACTTGCTATTTGAAAATATTATATTGTTTGTAAACGAAAAACAATATTAAAGTGCAGACTTACAGATTTTTAATCTAATCTTTATCTTTAATAAGAATGAGTTATAAATAAGTTAACAAATACCTAGGTGTCATTATTGTATCCTGCTATTGTATCCTTGAATTTCAGCAGGGGGATATTGAAATAATATTTAGTTAACAAACAAATTGTGCCACTGTATTACAGATAACAAAATTCTATTTTAAAATACTGTCTTTAAAAACTTCGTACGAAAGCACATTAATAGTGCTGATATTCCGTTACAATCGCATTACCCATCTCAACATATCCGGAATTTTATCTTTGGCAAATTTTTAAACTTCTCTTTCCGTCTTTAAAACTGCGTAATGGAACTTCGCGAATTTTGCATACTCGCTCACGATAATGCTCTTTCATTGCCATCTAGTTTCCATGGGAACGCATTATCTTCAATCACCTTTTCTTCCAGACATAAAACTCGGTTATTTAAAATTCTCTTCTACTCTCGGTAAATTCTATTGACATTAAAATAACGCATTTTGCACTTCCATACATGAACAATGCTGTGAAATGAACTGCGCAATGAACTGCTGCTGTGAAAGTTTATTCGAAAATAATGTGTTTTGTACATAATAATAGTAATAATAATAATAATAAATCATTTTTATCATTATCATAAGTAAATCGTTTAAAAAAGATAATACAGTCATAACAATTAATTATATTTTTATTAGAGGTATCTGATTTGATTTCAAGCATACGATTTCAAATTTCAGAAAAAAAGTGAGTCTTTCTTTTTAACACGTTCCAAGATAATTTAAAAGTGTTTATATGACTTCGGTTTCTCTGTCCGTGTTCTAGCTTGTGTAAATACACTCGTTTTGCCATATAATTGACGTTTATCATGAAATGTTCTGTACTGAAAGGGAAGTTAATTAGGCACTCGAAAGAATTCCGTTACATTATGGTCTATGGCAGGAACGGCGAACATGACAGAACATTTTCGGCACGGCATTGATTCATATTCTAATTCTAAATACAATGGAATAACACAAAACACACAAATTTAGACTACATCAGCTAGCCTAAATTTCATTGATTTTGAAATTTATCAAATTAAGAGAAAAATTGGAGACTCAAAAACGAAAGACCACCAGGCATCAGGGTTGCGAGTTTGGCCTTTCTCTTAATTCCGAAATTTTGCATTCATACCAGAAATTTTCCAGAATATTTTCTTTATTTTAATGACAGACATTTCGTCATTTTTTAAAGTAATAATTCTTCTTTCAGAATGACTCAAATAGAAATTTGCTTGTCAGGTTACTCCAGTCAATCTTGCATTCTGGTAAAAGTAATTAAATATCAACCTAATTATTATTTGGCACTTAACAAAAGTGAAACAGCAAAAAAATAGCATTAATTTCTCAATTAGAAAAAAATCTTAAAATCATAGCACCTATTTTATCCATATTTTTATAATCCTAATAAAAAATTTCAAATAATTTTTATTCATAATTTTATCCATTATTTTTTTTTTTTTGGTTATTGGCCCGTCATGATACAGAAAAATATTTTTTGAATAAATTTGCCATGCGGGTGTGAAAATTTTCGCCAACCCTGGTCTATGGGAAAAATCGTTTGCTGTGTATTTTAATGATGTTATGAAATTTGAAACATATTGAAGTTGATATATCTCATTGAAGTTTATTACAAGATACTTACTACAGATTATAGTAAGCACAGCATTTATCTTTCATTTACAGGGGCACACAAAATAATTAGATTACACCACTGTCGATGAACAATAATTGCTGGAGGTGAGTATTTAATTGCGGTATGCACTTTTAAATTTAACTAATCTTTGCATTTTAGTTGTTGGGTATAAATTCTAAGGATCGTACAGGGTTGCACGAAAGAATTTGAGCACACTTCCGGGTATTGACGGAAATTGCTGTGGGGCAATTTTCCACTATGTTATGCGTTTCCTAACTTAACTAAATTTTCCATACTATGTAGTATATATTCAAATCAATATATCGTATTCAAGGCTACACAAAATAATTCGGATATTTTTTCGACTACAGATGGTGATTTCTGAAATTGGGTTTTCAAATGTGCTGTGTATTTTCCGATTAAACGGTGAAGTTTTGCTACAGTACTCTGAATGTGTTCGAATGTTTTTCATAATCTGTATGTTTGACGCATGATTTTCCTTTCTTGTTTTTTCTTCGTGATAAATATTTGTCTTCCAATTAATATAACAGATTTTAGGGAACTTTAAATCCCTTTAGGGATTTTCGTGATAATCTTTATTTTACACTCACGCAACGATGTTTGGCGACTTTTTGGTTGGCGCGATTTTCAAGCCTGCGCCAAACCAATAACTTAATACAATGCCTATTAAAGGGAAAAAAAAAACCTAAATTTGGCGACTTTTTTCCTTTTTATAACCGATAAAAAAAAAAAAAAAAAAAAAAAAAAAAAAAACTGTGTGTGAATGTATGACATCATAACCGATTTTAGGTTAAGTGGATTAGCAATTTACGTGTAAATGGCCAAAACAGGCCTGTTATCGCACTATATATAAATAGATAGTTAAACAAACAGATTCGTTGAAAAATTGATTAATGAAAAAATGATCGATAAATAAAGATAAAGAGTAGGTAGTATATAAATATATGGTCTTCAGAAAATAAGTCTCAAAGTTTACGTCACAGTTTATAATCGGATAAATGTCTACCTTAAGCTAACGTCTAAACAGTTTGGTTGGCAGCACGTCTGTTTCAAGATTTTTCTGTTTGGGTTCAAAACCCACTGAGGCTTATTTTTTGCAGCGAAATTGAAAATATCCGCTTATAAAAAAAAATGCAGCAAAAATCGAAAAAGTAGAAAATAACAACTTTAGAAATCGACCTCAGCTATCCTAATCAAAAAAAAAATTTAAATTAAAATTAAAAAAAATATATTTAAATATATTAAAATGCGAGCGAGAAATCTGTAAAGAACCTTCCCCTAGACTTAACATTAGCTTGAGTGTTTCTTCTCGTGACTAGTGCAGGATCTTTACACAGTCACTCGGAAAAACTCGGAAGCGAATGTTAAACCTATGGGAGAAATCTTTACAGATAGACACGAGTCACTCAACGACATTCACAAGGTAATGTTTGAATTATTCTTTACAAATTTCTCGTTTCCATTTCAACATTTGCAAATGATTATTTTTGCATACTATATCAGAAGTAGATGTCTAACGTTTTACTTTTGTCATTTTAAAATTGTAGTTGTAGTATTATTCTGGGGAGATTTTAATTTTTTAAAAATGGCTGATTAGTTTCAAAATTAAAAGTGCCCCAAATGTAGGTACAAAGTACATAAGTGCAATGATAGACATCGACCTCAGATATCTTATGTGAAAAAAATCATTTAAATATATTGGAATGCAAACGAGGAATTTGCAAAGAACAATTCCGTTGATTCAACATTATCATTTAAATGTCAACGCATGGTTGAAGTAAGCTCTTAAGCTATTTTTGAATTCATATTGTGCATAGTTACAATAATGAATATTGTTTTGTATAAATGAATTATTAAAATTCCTTACATAAATTAATTTCTTACTAATATTTGTCACAAATTTTCCATGGGATTTTGTTAATTTAAACAAATATTCACATAACGACATTTTTTTCACATCGGTCTATATTAAACTTATTTTAAGTCTTGCATCAGTTATTATTTGAAACTTTTAAAAATTTTCAGAAACGAAAACTAATTAACTTGCCATTTTATAAAATGAAAGTGTAAACAAAGCATTAATTAACCAATTTTTCTGAACAGTAATCCTACAGACAATTTTTATCATCACTATCAGTTCTAGGAGAACTAGGTCTTTCATCAAAAGTTTAGAATTTTACGGCCTGTTTTCCGTTGCCTTGGAAACCATTCAATTGACAAATCACCTAGAAAATTGAACACAAATAGAATATTTCCATTTAACAGTGAGTTGTTTTCAAAACTAAAACGAGAAAGGGTGTAAATAAAGGAACAACAGAAAAAAACACCCATTACTTCTGAAGAACTTTTTTTTCAATTGAAGAATATCAAAGTAAGATTACTAAGTTTATTGAAAGAACTAATACGCTTTATACAGTAAACACCGCTTATAATGGTCTGGGTTGGGTTGGGTTGATTTTTGACGGCCGATTATCTACACATGGGATATAGGCCGGGGGGGAGTGCCCTTCGTGGTGGTCTTTCTAAGGGAACCTAACCCGTATTTACGCATGGATAAATCCACGGCTCGAAGAAAACCACGAAAACTCCGAACGATTAGGCCGACGGGCGCGATTGGGATCGAACCCAGCACCTCCCGTCTACCAGCTTCGAGAGCACAACCTCTCAGCCACTGGTGGGGCTATAATGGTCTGACATGAGACCAATAAATGTGGTATGTTCTATTCGAAGAACATGATAAGCAATATCTATATTAATAAAAGAAAGTTTCGTTCTGTGTGTGTGTGTCTGTTTGTCTGTCTGTTGGCGATGGCTAGCGAAATTTACCGCTCGTAGAAATCTGAAAATTTGGATGAAGATAGTTCAAGGATAGTCATGATGCATCTGTGGCTCATTTTTTTTCATTTTTTGATAATTAGTCGACGTATTAATTAAAAGCGCATCGAAAACGTATTCCTTTTTTTTGAAAATCGGCAAGCGCACCCGCGCATGCTCAGTTCCTGCTTTTCCCAAAACGCAGAAGGAAAAAACCAAATGCCTATTTTTTTGGACTTTTGTTTTAACGCCTATGGACTCAATTGTTTAGAATACAGAAAAACTGATCACACATTCTTAAAGTTCGTACATTTACGTCTTAAACGTTGTAATCGTTAAAAAATATATATTGTTCTTAACCGTTTCATTTTTTTTTTCATTCAAACATGGTCGTTTATGCAGTGACGTTTTTCAGCGTAGGGAAAAACGCTCTCCCTGGCCGATATTGTAGAGATATCGACAAACAAAACATATGCTCTTAAAGCTGAGACGTTTTTCTTTTCGACGGTGCATTCGGTTTTCAAAAATACGAATTTTAATCTTTTTGAAAACATTGGCGACTACAGGTCATTTCGTGAATCCCGGAGACGATCTTTTTTCTACGCTAAAAGTCCGTATTTTGACACAACTGTTTTAGAGCATCTCGGAACACCAGATTTACATCACCCACAAAAATTTCGAAACATTCCATCCAGTAAACTGCTTCTAGAAATGAAAAAAAAAGTATTAAAAAAAAATCGGAGAAATTTTCGATGAAAACGGCAAAACACGAGTTGTTTCAGCACGGCTTCGCTCGGCTTTGACTCATGTATTCACTACTAAATATTAATATTTTTTCACAAAATTTTAAAGAGAGCTTGGGTACAGTTATAGTTATAACTGATTAAAATTTCAGTGAGTTCGGAGGATGAGCACTATTTTTATGTTGTTGTTGTTATGTTAAAGGATCCGACGCAAAAAAAAAAAAAAAAAAAAGCGAGAAGAAAACATATTTTTTTAGAACTATGGATAACAATACTTTTTTACGACGTTTTTACTCGCGCTTAAAGACCGTTCTATTTATAACCGATAAAAATTTCAAAAAGTTCGAACAACAAGAACTATTTCTTTAAAACTATGAAACAACCCTATGGGAAAACTAAAACAAAAAAATGTCTACTTACGAGCGCTTTTACCGCTAGATAATAATATTTTTCCGCTAATTTTTCATTTAAAAATATAAATTCCTACAAAATTGGGTTAAAGATATAAATTCATAAAAATTTGAATTTTGTTTAAGGTTATTATCACGGGCCCGGGTAACGCCGGGTGGGTCAGCAAGCTACCAATAAAATACATACGTAAACTGAGAAAGGCGCATAATAGAAAATCCAATAATAGATATTTTAAATAGATATTTAAAATATATAAAGGGTCCCAAAAATAAAACGGTAACCAAGGAAAAATTTTCTTATATGGCTTATTTTATGCTACTATTTTATTTTATATATTTATATTATTATTTCAATTATATTATATTGATTATTAATGTATAAAGTAAGCAAATTACTTCTCAATGTACTTATTAAATGGCGTAAATATAAAATAAATTGTTTGTGCATTCGCTATATTGATAGTTATTTCATAAAGATATAGCAACCTGATGATGTTTTTATAATGTAAACTAGCTGACCCGCCCGGCGTTGCCCGAGCCCTTGTAATAAACTTAAATCTCTTCAAAAATGGAACTCTGGCCACGGTCTACGATGGCTTCGGAACCGTATACCCGGCATGCTCGTACGCTCTAGAAAATCTGTTATTTCCCCCTACCACCGCCAGGGGAGCATTCTGTTCTAAACAAACCTCTTTCCGAACGAACTTCTGAGACAGGTCCCCGCTGCCTACGTTACTGTATAGTAGGCGCACTACAAAATTGAGCTGGTTTCGAGAAGATTGGAACATTATTAGCCCAGTTATTGCAATAAGGCACAGTTAGAGAAAATAACCTTGAGTGAGGTGCCGGGGGGAGGGGAGGTTAGAGGAGTGTCCTTCAAAAAATGACTAATTAGGGTGCCCACTATGCATGCATAAAAATTCGTTCATTTTGTTAAGCTAGGAACTTAATTACAAAGTTGGCTTAAACTCTTATTTGTAAATAGTGGTAACCGCTACTCATAAATTTAATTTAATGTTATAAAGGGTGACTATTAAGTTAAATATAATGTTTGGAATCACTTGCGTTGAAATCGGAAAGATAGTTGCTGAGATATAGAAACGGGGCATAGTTAGAGAAAAACCTTGAAGGAGGAGCCGGGGGGGGGGGGTGGGAGGATTGTTCAAGTACCCTTCAGCAAATTACTAATTAAAAGGAGCACTATGCATCTTTCGAAATTCGTTCGTTTGCTTAAGCTAGGAACTTAATTACAAATTTGGCTTAAACTATTATTCGGAAATAGTGGTAACCGCTACTCATAAATTTAGTTTAATGTTATAAAGAGTGACTATTAAGTTAATTATAATGCTTGGAACCACTTGCGTTGAATTCGGAAAAATAGTTGCTGAAATATGGAAACGGAGCATAGTTAGAGAAAAAACCTTGAAGGAGGTCCCGGGGGGGGGGGGATGTTCAAGTGCCCTTCAGCAAATGACTAATTAGGAGGACCACTATGCATCTTTCAAAATTCGTTCGTTTCCTTAAGCTTTGAATTTAATTACAAATTTGGCTTAAACTGTTATACGTAAATAGTGGTAACCGCTACTCATAAATTTAGTTTATTGTTATAAAGGGTGACTATTAAATTAATTATAATGTTTGAAATCACTTGCGTTGAAATCGGAAAGATAGTTGCTAAGATATGGAAACGGAGCAGAGTTAGATAAAAAACCTTGAAGGACGGGCCGGGAGGGGGGGTGGGCGTTGTTCAAGTGGCCTTCAACAAATAACTAATTAGGAGGATCACAAAACATCTTTAAAGATTGATTCATTTGAAGTTAAGCTAGGAACTTAATTTGAAATTTGGCTTAGACTATTATTCGGAAATTCTGGTAACTGCTTTCTAGAAATACACCTTGAAGCTTAAATGTAATTAGACCCTTGTCCCTCTTCATTCCGGCAAATATAAAAAAGAATCTGTTAAATAAAGTTTTCTGTATTAACAATCTCCATCATAATAATAAATGTCATGTAAAAAAAAAAAAACGACTAATTGTCATGAAGAAAAATTTGCCTGGAAAATATTTCAATCAGTGGGACGTATGTTTAATTTGTCATGTACAGGTGGCGCGGCAGTCGCATAGCTCTACGCTGATAATTTCAATCGATATTGACACTATTTAGTTAGAAATCCTTATTTATGCATCGCTACTCTGGTTTATTTAATTACTTCTGTGAAGAATAGATGCAACCAACTATTGAACCAACCAACCCAAGAGAACAAAAGCGTATTTTTTATGAGAGTTCTTTGTGGATATTAATTAATATTTCAGTAAATAATCAAAATATTAAAAAATTCTGACGCAATGTTGCACCCGGAGACGGTTTGGACTACCTAAATCTAAATTTGCAGCCTTCTAGGCAGGCTAGATTTTCGCCAACAGACAGACACACAGACACACAGAGCGAAACTTTCTTTTATTAGTATAGATAAAGATTTCCAGCAAGAGCTTAAGAAAATTTGCTTTTTCTTCCAAATTTAATCTCGTCGTTTTTCTATTACACCAAGACCCCTATAACAAAGAAGTATCGAAATTTTATGCATTTCTCAAAATTGAGTGGAAAAATAAAAATAATAAAACGACATTCTAGTTACATATTTATTTAGAAAAAAGATCTGTTATTTAAAGGATTTTAGTCAGAATCAAGCCTCTGAGTAATTATGAACGAAAGTACGTTATATCCCAGATACCTTATAACCGGTGCCTATTGTTTTTTAAATAAGATTTGATTATAGCCTACCAGGAATTTTTCAGTGAGTATTTAAAATAATATATGGTCTATCTATAATATCATCATGAAAACGTTTATTACAAATGTGAAAAATAGGTATTTAAAATAAATCTTTAAGTTATATTGTACAGAATGTCTCATTTATTTTGCAACCCGCGTAAACAGGAAGCAAATGAACAACACGAGTGCACTCGCACACCGTTAGTGCAGGTAGCCGTGTGGGGGGCGTGCGAGCAACACTATCAACACCCTAGAAAACCGCCCGAGACACTTCAGTGCTAAAGAGAACGAAGTGAAAGGTAGTTTTGCGTCATGGTGCTATGTGCAGGAAAACGCACGTTTGTTATTGAACATCATTTTCGAACGTCTTCGTACAAAACTGTCAAGGAACGATATGAAAACTAGTTTCCAGACTCGATGGTGCCGAATAAAAGCACAATTAAGCGAATCGTGGACCATTTTCAATCAGAATAGACTGTGGAACCGAAAAGAAAGAACCGCCTGTCGTTTGCCCTAACTGACCACAAAAATGAAGGAAATCAAGACGAAAATCAAGGAGAAACCGGCCACGTCAGCAAGAAAATTAGCAGAGGAACGTTTCGTTTGGTTTCAACAGGATGGCGCTCCTGCGCATACGGCCAACGACACTCTGTCATTTCTCCAAGAATTTTTTGGTGATCGGCTAATTACAAAAGGACTATGGCCTCCACCTGTCACCGCCCGATTTCTTCTTCTGGGGCTATTTGAAAAATCGCGTGTTCCGTGAACCGGTAGCCTCGATTACTGAACTGAAAACTCGCATTACGGAAGAGATAAATGCTATCACACCAAACACATTACAGAATGTGTCTCCAAACCTCCTCAAGCGGGCCCAGATATGTAAAGATGAAAACGGAGGTCACTTCCAACACTTTTTGTAGTCGTTTACACTTCTGTAAAATAATAATTAATGTTTGTACATTGTTCTTTTTTGGGGGGTTGCAAAATAAATGAGACACTCTGTACATTGAATCTCTTTTATATCTTGCACCATGTATGCTTTAAAATCATACGGTTTGAAATTTTCAGAGACGAAACTAATTGACTTTCCGTTTCTCTAAATAACGTAATAAGCAATTTGCTTTATGCAATCCATCAAGCATGCTTCCACCTGTGAAAATGAAGTCATACGTAAAAGTAAAATTGTATTTACATTTATGAAATTCAAACATTTTAAAATGATTTCGTTGAATGATGCCCTAATCTAGGAAGTGCAGAATGGTTCCGGTGATAAAAATGGCGTCAAACGAAAATATTTCCCATCTTTTAAAATAATGTTCACCAATCTTTGTTTGTAGCGGTAGACATTTAAATTAGAGGGAGGGATAAAGGGTTTTTATTAAGCATCTGGCAGTTTTAAGTACATTGCTATAGGAAGGATGCCTTTAGGGAAATATTTTAAACAGAAAGTGACCCGAGTTACAGTTTTCATACAAGAAAAACCCCTGAAAACCTTGCACCGTTGCTTTATACCATCCATCAAGCATGCTTCACCTACGAAAATGACGTAATATGTAAAAGTAAATTTATATTGGCATTCATGAAACTTGACCGCGTCCAGACAATGCTGGTTTCGTACCCGTAAACATCGGTCAAAGCTCCTCATTTTGTGGCCAGCATTCTAACTACTGGGCTGAATGGATCCTCACATAAAATAGAAACTTCATTTATAAACTTCTCCTTAGTTTTGGATATGTATAGTTTATTTATATTACTGTAAATGTTACTTTATAATACCGTAGCGAACAAATGTTCAATGTTAATTTAGAATTTAAAACGTTTCATATTATTTAAAAAGTTAATTGAAACACAGTTTTCAAATAAATTTTATTGGAAAGAAAATTTTTCGTTCTTTTCGAAGGTGTAAAAATTAAAATTATGTAATATTTAGAAATGATTACATATGCGATTAAAGCAAAAGCGATACTATAGGTCGTAGCCACTATTATTATGACGTCAGCGTTAATGGAAAACATGTTTTTTTCTTTAAAATACTAATGTAGAACTTATAGGAAAGTGAAAAAAATTAGTAGTGATGTAAAGGAAAAGTGAAGCGGCGTAGAATTAGAAAATAGGAATAAAGAGAGATAGAAATAGAAATAGAAATAGGGAGAAAAAAAAATATGTGCAAATTTCAGAACTACTAACATAGAAAGACAGAATATGGGTTATATAAAGCACATTGAATATAAGGGGGAAACAAACAATCGTTTACCAAAGATATAAAATGCTAAATTATGACTTACAACTGCAAGCTAAAATATATGTGTGTAAAGATGCTAAAAGAAATCACAAGACACAAGTAAGGCGGCTTTGATAAGCTCAAAATTTCGAAATATTTTTTTATCACTTAAAGTATCCTTTATATACACGAAAATCATACATCAAAACTCATAAATCGATACCAAAAGTGAAAGGTAATTTTGATGCTGTAGAAGTGGAGCGACAGCGTGCTAATCAGTATAATGAAAACTTTAAACGAGTTTTATCTCAGAACGGCATATTCAAAATCAATGGGTACTCTAACGCCTATATTTTTCTATCAATCAACTTGGATCTTTTTCGAAATTAATCGTAACATATTTTTATTGTAAACTCCGTAGAGTTTTTACGAAATATTGATATCTCGCTTTTCTGTACAATAACGAAATTTTTGATTGAAAAGTACATTTTACTTTGAATCTATACTTTTTAACTAAAATTGCATATGAAATAGCTCCGAAAAAGCTGACGATAAATCACAATTAAATAATAAAACTTTGTAAGAATCAACACAAAAACAAAAGAATACACAGGACGTGTTTCGGGCTAGAAATTTTAACAGCCCCTCATCAGCCAATGTAAACACGTATCCGTAAGAGGACAAGGACCGTAAATCATCCGTAAGGAAACAAGGGAACAAGAAAGTTTGCAAGGGTCAAGGACCGGACACTTGTTTACATTGGCTGATGACGGGCTGTTAAAATTTACGGTCCGAAACGCGTCATGTGTGTTCTTTTTTTTTTTTTTTTTTTTTTGAGGTTCTTATAAAGTTTTATTATTTAATTATAAAACTGTATATACTCGTATTTTACAACGTCTACGTATTTCACTAGCTTCTGAACTGAAAAAACATTTTTTTTCATTGTTGTAGGTCATGTTTAAGATGCATTGTCATGTCCAATGTTTGACCCTATTTTTTCGTTTCGCAAAACAATTGAAAAGTCGCCATTTTTTTTTTAATAGAAACTATTTTTTTTCTTTAATTAAATGAATAATAAATAATTGTAAATGGATTTTAAAAACATTTCACCATTTTAAAAAATAAATTTCCGAAACATGATTTAAATTACAGGGCGTCAAAGTAGTGTTAGCCTTTAAGTTAAAGATATTAAAATGAGTTGTTTTCGGTTTGATCTGCTTAATATAATTTTATTTGGATTTAAATTAATTACTTAAGGAATTAAAAACAAAGCTAACTATACTTCAAAGCATGTTGTAAAAGTTTTAAAAAGTAGTACATTTTCCCATAAGATGTGATTTAGATGCAGGATTTGCAATAAAAATATGTTTAAAGCTTAGGAAATAAAATAAAAATTGTGGCCATGTTCCAAAAATAATTTTAAATTTCCCGAATAAAAGCTTTTCAATGTAATTTCTTGAAAGTTCATATTACTGTAAAATCATAATACTCTTTTTGATTCCTTTATTTCAGTTTCAATAGCTAGCTATTTATTTATTTTATTTATTTTTTGTTTTGTTTTTTTATTCCATTACATTTGCGGAATGAATTTCATTATGATAAAGATAAGAATTTTTTTTTTAAACTTAAGATAAAAAGCATGCTCTAATTTTAAATTAATTTAAATATAAAACATTATTTTGAAGAGAGGAATTTTTGTTTTTCAACTAGGCAAATCATATTCAGTGGTTGGAGTGTCACAGTTTAGATTTCATCATTTTCTGTACAATTTTATTTACTTTGACAGCAAAAATATTTTGAATTTTTTGAGTCAAGCAAAAGATATAAATGATTTGGGAATTATTACTCCAAACTTATTGTCGATTTTTTCGTTCTTAGAGTAAGTGGTAAGGTGCAATCTATGATTAATTAACACATTGACTACCATGACACACACATATCTGCTCCAGAAATATTTCCAGGCGAGCCATACAGCACGAATACGTGTGCCACCAACATTTAAATTTAAGACAATTTATTGCTATGAAACGGGACTATTATTCATAACTGAACTTGTTATTTTAAGGGCGGAAGTCACACATATTGACAAAAGGAATTGTCTATATAGTTATATTTATCTACGGTACACTGTTAAAAATAAATCCATGAATTCACGGTAAAACTACTGGCAGCAAAGTTGCCATACTTTTTTCGTTCCGTTAGTCGATGTTCCGTTTTGGGAGATAAAAGAAGGAAAAACTCCGTTTGAAGAAGCTGTAACATTTCTCTTATAAATTGTTGAGACATCACAATCAAAATTAGTACAAAAATATCACTTATATTGAGATTAAAACTATGATTTAAAAAATAAAAATCTAGCACTTATTTCAGATCTTAAGGGGAAAAAATTGAAGATTCTTTCGTTGCGTTTTTTCATTTCTGTACAGCAACAAACATGTCAGTTTTTTAAACATTGAAAATAAATATGCAGAAGATAACGGAATATCGCCGTTGCCCCCTTCCGTCTCAGTACATTCCGATGTTTTCAGGAAATATGATAAAATTTTCTGTTTTTTAACGTAAAATGCCCCTTTGTCGTGAAAAGGGACTTTGTGAAATTCAGGAAAAACTATCCGTGAATTTCAAATTATTTTTAACAGTGTACCTTCACATTTTCACCAAAGATAGCACTTGTTCACAATTTCATTCGGTAGATTGATATCAAAATTGACTTCCGCCGTTTTTTAAATAACAGATTCAATTTATTTCGATGTATTTAAAAAAAAATAATAACACCGCGCTCCTCTCCCCCACACACAAAACTGGCATGTTTAGTTATTTCAGTTTTGCGTTCAACGTTTAAAAATAATTAAAATTTGATATTTATGAATTAGAAAATGTTTAAAACTAACCCTTTGTATGAAATTAACAAACATTGCCGCGATTGGGAATTGTGAAACGACTCGATAAACACTAAAAACTGCCTTGTAAATTTCTACGGCGGTGAACATGTTAAGAAGGCACGGGATCTTTGAGTTTGTCGGAGCGAACAAAAACATCACTATTGTCAAAGTACCAAAACTCAAATAACATGCAATTAATTTTTTTTTCCTTTCTGCTTAAAGTATATACTCTTAAGTATATTACACACAAAAAAATGTTGTATATACAAAAATACTATTTTAAATTTAATTTTAAAAATTCATATCACTAACTGGTGCATGAAATCATTAGGTGCTGCGCGCACGCAAAAACTGAAAATTATCTACATAGAAGTTTTTTTGATCAAACTTGAATCAAAACAGAGCTACTTATAACTAAAAAACAAAATATTTACAAAAAGTATTGTTTAAAATGTAATTTTAACACAAGATTTTTAAAAAAATCAAAAATTTCAAAAACAAATTCCTATTTTTCAGGTGAAAAAAAAAAAGTCAATTTTCTTGGTTTTAAGGTGTAGACTATGAAGAAGGGCACATTTGGTTAAATTTTTAAAACTGTAGCTTGTATACTTTGAACGTAACAGAGCACGTAAACTCAAAATTTACTAATCCTGAGAAAACGCATATTAACCCATTTTCGGCCAAAGGCGCGTAAACGCATCATTTCAATAAATATATTTTTATTAACACTGTGACGTATATTTTTCATTAATTTTATTTTTCTGCTATTTTTAAGGGTTCTGGAGACATCTATAAGATATTAGTAATTCAATTGAAGTAATCACTTTCTGTTGAGAAATTTTCAAAGTACGCTGGTTTTTTTACTTGAAACGGTTTTTGACAAAGTCGACTTTTTGAAAATGTATATTTATTCCACTTGAGATTAATCATATGTTTTTATAATGGAGTAAAGTTGCAAGTTCTGTAAATAAAATAAAAATAAAACAAATGTCATAAGAAAACTTAAATTTTTTTTATTTAAATTTAATGGTAAATTATTAATGGTAAATTAATAATGGTAACGTCAAATTAAACAAAATATTATTTTTCATGCACGAAACTTTTTTGGTGTCTTAATGAATGTAATTTAAGCAAACTTCAATGCAAATAATACCACATTTTATAACATTTCTATGCTTGGCCTAAAATGGGTTAAAGTTTCAATATATACTTACCAGATGCATGTAAAGCCGTCTATAACTGATTATAACTCCAGAAATAATGTAGATTTTTGAATGCGGTTTATGTATATTGTTCAGAAATGTTTAATGATTCAGAATTTTAAAAAAAAAAACGAAATTTGATTTTTTGAAAGTTTAAATGTCCCATGCCCCTTTAAGAAGACTCAGTAACCCTGCATTTTTCCCAAAAAATGCCAACAATACCACTTTTCCAATAGAGTTGCAATCTTTAAATACTGTTTTTTTTTTTCAATTCGGGTTTTTTCAGTACATCAGTATGATCAAAGGGGGGGGGGGAAATTTAACGTGCATTTTTCAATTGATTCAATTTTTTAAAAGTACAATTCTTGAAATGCATTTCACAAAAATAAGAACCACATTTTCAGTAAAATAAAAATCTTAAGTAATCATTTTTACTGTTTTTTACATATGACAATTTTTTTTCTTAAACTAATTAACAAATCTCGTCATTACTCGCAAAATTTTTTAAAAAGTAAAACTAAATTGATGTTGCAAAAAGTTTCCTTTTTTTTCTTCAAATTTTACCATGGGAATTGCATTTTTTCTTGATTAACGCATTTTGCTTCACAAAAGTATTTAATATAATTCCAAAAAAATATTATAAAATACTCACATGTAAAACATAGTTCGAAAGGTCTCATAGTTCGAAAGGGAATTGCATTTTTTCTTGATTAACGCATTTTGCTTCACAAAATTATTTCATATAATTCCAAAAAAATATTATAAAATACTCACATGTAAAACATAGTTCGAAAGTCTTCTTAAATTACATGATAGGGATAGCATGTTTTGTCTGATGGTCAATGTATTAAAGAAACTCGGTATCCCCCATTTTTCCGAAAATGACAAGAATATCAATTTCCTAATAGATATGCAATCTTTAAATTCATTCTTTATCCTTTCGGATTTTTTTAATACATCAGTATGTTCAAAATTCTAAATCTTTAACATACATTTTTCAATTGAGTCAATTTGCTAAAAAGACGATTCTTATAACGCATTTCATAAAATTAAGGATCAGATTTTCAGTAAAATAAAAATATTAAGTAGTCATTTGTACTAGGCTTTTTTACATATGTCATAACAATTTTTTTTCTTAAACTAATTAACAAATTTCGTAGTTACTTACGAAAAAAATTAAGACTGAAAAGACGCTCTAAAAAGTTCAAAATTGTAGAATAGTAGATTTGATATATCCTTATCATTTTTTCTTTTTTTTTTTTTCTTTTTTTTCAAATTTTACCATGAGAATTGCATTTTTTCTTGTTGATTAACACATTTTCGTTCACAAAATTATTTAATCTATTGCCAAAAAATTATTATAAAATACTCACATGTAAAAAATAGTTCAAAGGGTAGCTAGTCCTCCTAAATTACATGGCAGGCATAGTATGTTTTGTCTTGCGGTCAACATTTTAAGGAGACTCTGTACGCTTCATTTTGCGAAAAATGACAAGAATATCAATTTTCTATATACATAAGAAATCTTTAAATTCATTTTTTATCCGCTCGGGTTTTTTTAATACATCGTATGTTCAAAATGCTAAAATTTTAACGTGTATTTTTCAATTGACTCAATTTTCTAACAGAGTGTCTCTTATAACGTATTTCATAGAGATTTTGAGTAAAATAAAAATGTTAAGTAGTAATTTTTATAGTATTTTTTACATATGTCATAAGATCTTTTTTTCTTTAACTAATTAACAAATCTCGCAGTTACAGTTCTAGAGCAAACTTGTAAAAAAATGTAAGAATAAAAGGATGTTGCAAAAAATTCAAACTTGCAGAAGAGTAGTTTTGATATTTTCTTAATATATATATATATTAATTTTGCCATGCGAATTTCTGACTTGAGAATTTACATTTTTTCTTGATTAAAGCATTTTCCTTTGCCAAATTATTTATATAATGCCAAAAAGTAATTATAAAATACTCAAACGTAAAAAATATTTCAAAGTGTATCTAGTCCTATTAAATTACAGAATAGGCATAACATGTTTGTCTGGCGGTCAACATGTTATGGAGACTCGGAACACTTCATTTTGCCAAAAATGACCAAGAATACACAATTTCTTAATAGATGTGCAATCTTTAAATTCATTTTGTATCCGTTCGGGTTTTTTCAATACATCAATATGATTAAAATGCTAATACTTTAATATACATTTTTCAATTGAGTCGATATTCAAAAAGAAAGATTCTTATAATGTATTTTATAAAATTAAGGATGAGATTTTCAGTAAAATAAAAATGTTAAGTAGTCATTTTTACTGTGTTTTTTACATATGTCATAACATTGATGTTTTTTCTTTAACTAATTATCAAATCTCTGCATTACAGTTCTAGTGTACACTTGTCAAAAGTAGTTTTAAATATTTCACATTTTTTTTCTTTCGATTTGTATCATGATAATTGCATTTTTCTTGATTAAAGCATTTTCTTCACAAAATTATTGAATATAATGCGAAAAAGTTGTTATAAAAACCCCAAACATAAAAAAAAAGTTTAAATGGTATCTAATCCTTTTAAATTACATGATAGGCATAACATAAATCTCTAAAATTTTAATAAAGGTAGTCATGTATTTTCTACATATTTTTTACTTTATATCTTTGAGTATTTGTTACAGTTTGTAGAAATAAAAAAGCAATTTGACATCTGACAAACCCCACTTTTTGTAGAAAAAAAATACAACAATTAGCACAGTAAGGACATTAAGTAGTAAACTTGGAGTTATATATATATTATAGATGTTACATTATCGATGTTTTATTGTTGTTATATCTATGTGCCTTATTTGCTTCAGTTTATAGAGTGAGAGTCACATTCTGAAAATTCCTGAAATATGGAGGAAATAAATAACCTCTATATGAATGTGCCCCATATGGTCTTAATTATATGTCCATGTTTCATCGGAATAGACTAATCTGACTAAAATATTAAGCATGAAGTTGATTTTGAACAATTTAAAACATTGAGCCTCGAACCCTACATTTCTTCACAAGAGGTTACTGCTATATACATGAATAGGCTAACTAAATCTCTTGAAACTTATCAGATATAGTGTAAATCTTGAATAAACTTATCATTATGTGACTATTGAGGTAAAATTATAAAAAGAATGAATTTTTTTGAAAAATACTTCATAAAATTAAAAACGAATGAAAAGTCATGCATCAAAAATAGATTATGGAATACTTTTTTCTACATTTTGCAAACTATATAAAGCTACGTTTATTATGTGGGTTTTATGTTAAATCTTTACTTTCTGAGCAAATTAGTTTTTTTTTATCTACGAATATTTATAGAATGGAGAGTAATACTTTTTTTTATTATTATTCTAATCCCTGTTGATATCATATTAAAAAAGATTTTCTATAGAGGCTCAATTCAAATTATTCTAAACAGAGTATGCAATTTCCTTCATATAACATTCCATAACGGAATTATTTTGTGCGCCCCAAATAGGAATTATAAATGATACGCACTGCATTTTCAGCAGGGAATGTACCATAGTAAACCTCAGTAACATGTAAAAATTACGTGAAAATACAAATGTGCAGAAGTTAGAGAGCAAACAGACGAACCAAAGTCATAAACACTTTTAAACTATGAGGAAAGAGTTAAAAAGATGAAATAACAATGATACACACTGCATTTTCAGCAGGGAATGTACCATGGTAAACGTCAGTAACATGTAAAAATTACGTAAAAATACAAATGTGCAGTTGTTAGACAGCAAACAGACGAACCGAAATCATAAACACTTTTAAACTGTTAGGAAAGTGTTAAAAAGATGAAATAACAATGATACACACTTCTTTTCAGCAGGGAATGTACCATAGTAAACCTCAGTAACATGTAAAAATTACGTGAAAATACAAATGTGCAAAAGTTAGAGAGCAAACAGACGAACCGAAGTCATAAACACTTTAAACTATGGGGAAAGTGTTTAAAAAGAAAAAAAATAACTGACATGTTTCTAAGGTAGTATATAAATTTTGTTTACAGTAATCTTATATATATATTTTTTTTTCAGTTGAAGGTACTGCAGAGTCTTAACTTCCAAGTATGTCAAAACAACGTGTTAAACTGGATTAAAGTTCATCCAGTTTTTTTTATCGTTCTATTTAGCCTCATGGCACTATATATTCATAGCTCTATCTTTTGTAGCACAACATTACCTATTGACGACAATATGATTTATTTTTAATTTATTTTTAGAAAATTCAAGAGCACATTACCAGTATGTTAAATATTTAAAATTGTATGTATTATAATTAATGAATTATTGAATTGTAAAGTTTGGATGCCTTTTGGGACACCGTTTACAGATTGAATACTGAAGATTAACATTCATTAAGCGTTGATATTTATTTTACAAAATTAATCTAAATTCTTAAATATTCTAATTCATCCTTTTCTAAACGTATTCAGTAATTTAAAAAAAAAAAACTTTCATTTTTAATTAAAACTCTATAGAATTCTTATTTGTACTGCTCTCAAAATTTTAAATGAATAGGTATTAAAAGCATAAAAAAATATCCAACTGATTTTTAATCTAGGAATATATTTAATTAAGGAATGTATCGTTTTATATTGAAATATTTTTAATTAACTAAATTTAACGTTTAATTTAATGTACACAGTAATTTGGGGGAATTTTGTTCAAATATTTAATTAACTCTTAAAGATTTAATAAAAAGTCGAAGTAAATATAGTACATTGTGTGGAAAAAATAGAGACATAAATACTTCATATTAATATTATTAATTATGTTTTCAGATTTTCTCATTTTTTATCTCTATTTTTCGTTTATGGATTGAAATTTAATTGCTATGTGTGTTTATCATAAATTAGTGCAGCTTATATTTCATTGAATCTGAAATGAATTTCAGATAATACTAAATTTTTCTGCTGGTTTGAGTTTAAGTTGGAAATTAGGTATATGCGTAGGATGTTTGGTCTTCTTATACTCTCTTATAAAGAAACTCTAAATCTGACATAAAGCACAAACTTCATTTAGAACATAATGGCCTAAGTGTATCACATGGTGTGGAAAATAAATTAGATTTAAGCCACTGTGATGTCGATATGTGGCATTATGTGGCGAATACAGTTGCAAAAAATTTAAATAAAAATAAAAGTGTCCAGTTAAACTTATGGCATTGAGTTCATAGAAAATTTACACTAATTGTATATTATACTCTTATTTCAAAGAATAATGCCCCTCGAAAAATAAAGAAATCGGCAATAAATTAAGGGACAATTAGCCCCCCGTTCAGCCCTTTATACTAAACCAATGAACCCCCAAAACTAATCAGGGAAGAGCCTTATCACAATGTCCGCAATTGGTTCAGAAACTATTGCATAACAAACACTAAAGTTATCAGGAGGAGATAGAGAATATTTTTGGATGCAATCTACAGTTTGCCGCATTCCGGAATCTAAAATTGCTTTTCGGGAAACAGAGAAAAACCATGAGAATGGATCAATCAAGCAACCTTTCAATATCCAGAAACTCGAGAACTAATTGATCAATTTTAAGGAATCTTATTCTGAATGAAAGATCTAGTTCAGATTTATAAATTATAATCCTGGCTACAATCTGAGACAAGGGTGTGTGCTAAACCTCATAAAATTTTGGCATCCCTAAAGAAATCCTTATGCAAGGAATGGGATAAAATATCAGTAAGTGAGTTACTGCCCATAGCCGAAAATTTTGTGACACGTTTAAAGCTCTGTATTAAGGCTAAAGGTAGCCACTTTGAAAATTTGTAAATATATTAGACGAAATAATGTATTCATATTTATTTTGAAGTTTGGTCGTAATATTTTCATTAGCATTACAGTTATAATGTATCATGTGTGTCCAAGTTATTTCTTGTCACCCTGTAAATTCGAAAATGAAAACCAAAATACGATTAAGGAGCAATATTAGCAACCAAATAGCACAAAGGTAAAAACAAACGAAAATAAATGTGTTATCAAAATAAATTGTTCCATTTTAATTCTTTTCGTGAATTGCATGCTTAAATCTGCTAAACTGATTTCCATGCGTTCCATGTTTCTTACAACATGCGACGAAGCGATTTAGTTTAATAGTATAAATAAATTCTTTTTTTTTTTTTAAATTAGATTATTAAAATTCGTACTAAACAAACGATTAATGTAAGAGAAATTATTTTTCTAAACCTTTGTTCTTTTTAGCTTTAATAATTAAAAAAAATACATTAAACGTATTATACAGGGTGTCCCAACATTCAACGGACGAATTAATAAGAATGATAGCATCAAGAGAATGTAAACTTACTATAGAACATGGAGTCGCAAACCCTGTTTAGTGGGAGAAAATCGCAAAAATATTTATGAAGAGTGTGACGTCGAGTGGAACAAAAAGGGCCGATAATAAAAAAAAAAAAAAAAAAAAAAAACATTTATATGACGTCAAGCATGATTACATTGTATTGCAGTTCAGCGTCAGAAAGGAGATGACGACACATTTTTATAGAAATTATTCGAACTTGCGGCCACGAAGACCATTGCACAGTCGACACTCGACGGACGAAGGGTTCCCGGATTTCATATTCCTATAAAAATCCCTCATCGTCTCCTTTCTGATGTTGAACAGTAATGCATTGTAATTATGCTTTACGTCAAATAAATGTTTTTTTTTTAATTTATTATGGGCCCTTTTTGTTCCACTCGACATCACACCCTTCATAAACATTTTTGCGATTTTCTCCCACTGAACATGGTTTGCGACCGCATGTTCTATGGTAAGTTTTCATCCTCTTGGTGCCTCGAATTTTGGAACACCTGTATAACAGAATATTTTTGCAAATAATGAAAATATGTAGAAATTCCTTTTGGCTTCAAATAATTACGAAAAAATTAAAAAAAGACTATATTAGACATATTGTATAACAGAATGTTTGAATAACAGATGAAAAGTTTCATCTTTATAGAAAGATTCAGAATTATTTAACAAAGATTTAAAATGAAATTGAGCATATTAACAGACAATATTTATATATATTTTATTAAATATGGGGAAACTAGCTTTGGTATGATTTAACTTTATAGCTTTTACAGTTAAAACATTATGCTTTATTTCACTACTTATCATAGTCACATTAATTATTATTTTTTAGAAAAAAGGATGATCGTTATACATTTAACCAATGTTTAAATATTTTAAATATAAAGTATCTGGCGATCTAAATTTGTTTTAACGCTCGTTCGGATTTAATGTTATTACTCAAAAAGATTTTTGCCCTTTTTGAAAGCCATGTCATGATCTTTCATTTCAATTTTGTGTCTAGATCAATATTAGAATGCATATCTAAGAAAAACTTTACATGACAAAATCTCTTTTAAAAGAAAATATTCTATTACATAAATTTTCTCAACTTATGACGATATTTCATATTTTATGGTTTAAATTTGAGAACTATCTGACAGAAGTTTAAAAACGATATTTGTAAAGAAGTATGTGTTGAATACTAAATATGCAATATTCGATATACAATTTTCCATAAATTATGGGAAACTTAAACGTGAATAGCAAGAACCAATTTTTCATGTCAGTTTTGTTTAAGGACGAAAGAAGCAAGAATTATCGGAAGAAAACGTTTTCTATAAAAACTTTTGCTGTATCCCTCTATATATAAAAAAAAAAAGATTAACTAACGCTGCTGCTGTCGTAATTGAATGTATTGGGAACTTTGCACTTTTTTGGCTTATTCTGTAAAAACTATTGCTTATAAAAACATGATTAGTGGTAGTTTTATAGATAAATGCTTGATAAACTCGTTGAAGTACACAGATTTTAAATCGTAGAATTATTTTAAGTGCTATTACTTACCCATTATACATAGTATAGGGTAAGTCTTGCAATCGTTTTAAAAATCGAAAAAATATTTTGACGGATTTACACGTTTCAGACACTGGAGATTCCGAAAAACATATTTTTAGAAGAAAAAAATTGCCGTCCATCTGTCTGTGTGTGTGTATGTGTGTATGTAAACCAGCCATACTCAACCTGCGCCCCGCGGGCCGCATGAGGCCCGGCGACCTTTTATGTGCGGCCCAAGACACATAATCATTAATCCATATTTATGGAATTTAGATGTGAAAAAAAAGTATTTAAGATCTTCACTGCTGTTTCATATATTTTCATGGGAAGACAAAATCTACCCTGTTATTTATAATTAATTTAAAATTATGTTCAAATATGTCAAATATCATTGTCATAGATAAAAGTTCTTTTTACATCTAGTCCTATTTGTGCTACAATGTTGTATACATTTCTTAAACTACATTACTAATAAAAAATTATTCCAAATTAATTAAATTTGCACTGTATATTTCTACAATTAAAGAAAAATAAAGTTTTCGCATTGAGCAAAATACTATTTTACTAGAGAAAATATCCTGATTTTTTTCTTTAGAACTTGGAAATTCGCCATTGTTATATTATAACGTTTTATTACTTATACCGTGTTACTTATAATATATCTAATACTGCTTTTTAAGGACTTGTCACGGAAAAACATTGGCACCAAAAAATTTGTACACCTACTATTTCTAAACAACAAATATCGCAGCCTATTTCTGCAACATTTGCAATTGCTACCACAAAGTTTATTGTTTGGAAATAGCGGTGTTAAAATATTTGGTAATATTTCTTCTGCGACAAACGTTGAACTCAACTGATAATATTGATTTGTTGTACTACTTTTGTTATCTTACAATTTTAATTAGCCTTTTTTAGACTCTTATAAGTGTGTTGCGGCCCGCCTAGCGTCGCAAACATATATTTGCGGCCCGCGAGAAAAAAAGGTTGAGTATGGCTGCGTGTAAACGCTCTATCTCCCGAACAAATTGAGATAGAGACTTGAAATTTCGTATGTACTTACTGTGTAATAATGGGAAGAAGCTTATTGAATTTCAGTAACTTCGATTATTCGGAACTATCTTTTTTCGGACTCTTGAAATAAATTTGTAATCTTGGGTCAAATTAGGGCAAATTTGTAATCTTGTTTTCACTGTATTTTTTTTAATGCTAAAATAGATGAATTTTCAAATTTGATATAAAAAACTTAATTACATCTATGAGTATAATCCTTTAGAGCAGCCATACTCAACCTCTTTTTCTCGCGGGCCGCAAACAAATGTTTCATTACGTCCTAATATTAAAACAAAACATAATATTTTTTAATTTATTCTTCAGTATATTATATTTTAATATTGAATGAGATAGCTGAGATTGGTGGCCTTTAGAATATCTTCTTTGCTGCATTGGTTTCGGGGTAAACAAATTCATACATAATTTTCTTCAAAATAGCCATGAATAAATTCTGATTTTAATAGTTTTCAATGCAGAGCATTTTAGTACACCGTGTGCAGTTTAATAAGATGAATGTGACCCTGGTTTTTTTTTTTTTTTTTTTTTTTTTTTTTTTTTAACAAAATATTGGTTTTCCTCTTGAATAGTAATAAGTTATCCTCAGTTATCACCACTTATTCACTTATTCTTATTATAAACACTTAGAGCTGAGCAACCTTTTATATTACTCTATGTGTATATGTAGAACTTTATGACTTCGCTACATTATCTATAAGCTTTGTTTAAGAAGAAGTGGTGATGAGTTGTGATAAACTCTAAGCTGTTCCACACTGCCATATCAGTATATTTGGTGAGATCGAAATCAGAGCAGTCTAGAATCGTGGAGGTGAGTTTAAAGCTGTAAACATCTTAATCCTTGAGATTTCCCATTGGTACACAAATAATCACAATCAGTTACAAAAAAGCATATTTATTTAGCAGTTTACTCCATCACGATAAAGGACTCTCATGTCCTCTGATACTGCACTAAATCGATTCAACTGTAATCGGTTACATTATATTATCAAACAATGAAGAGATAAAAACAAAAACTCTAAAAGAATTTTAGCATACTACACGCCTTCACTGATGTCTACATTATTTCACATATTCTAAGAATCGACAGAAATACTTAAGAGTTGCTGTAAAAGTATTTAAAACATCGGGCGTAAGGATACAAAAAAGCAACAAAAAGGCATAAAAAGCGCGCGAAAAACCCTTCCAAAACATCTACGAATACACTAACAAACCGTGGAAATTCCGAGATAAAAACAAACGATAAAATTAAAGGGAAAAATTAAAAATTAAAAGGGAAATTTTAGAAAGGGAATTTTGAAGAGGGAAAATATAGCTTGCGGAAAGCATAAAAACAATAAAGACAAGCAGAAAAACAATTAGATTTTCGAAGGGGAAAAAGAAAAATGATTGTAGTATTTTAAGACGATATAAAAAGATTAAATGGAATAGATTTTAAGATAGGTTAAAAGTTTAAAAATATCTCACATATATATAGTGTTTGTGTTTTTCTCATTTATTTACTTTATTTACTCGAACATTTTCTAACAAAATAAAATGTCTAAATGAAATTTGCATTAGCGTACTTTTTTTCCTTTACAAAACAACTTTTTATTCTGCACTTAAAAATAAACTTTACTTATGCATTGTTCTAATTACTTTTTAAAAGTAAAAGAAATAATTATACACCCTTGATTTTATTTTCCATTGAATTTTTTATGTAAATGTACTGGGTTGCTAAAGAACTTTTCTTTTATCAAGGAAAATCATTTGCATTCCATTGTATTTAGAACTTTATATTTTGTAACCTTCTTTTCCTTTTGTAACTAAAAATATCACAGAAGACTTTAGACGCAATCTTCTACATTCATAAAGGAGAAATGTAAATGTATGCAAAGATATTTTTACAAAACGCAAGGATAAAAGATATCTTCAAAGGAACGGAAGCAAAAGAAAGTTGGAGTACCGATTGTAGAATATATAAAAGCATTATTAATTCTAGTGTAGTAGATAAGTGTAACCAAATTTGTTTCGTAGTATTAATATGTGAATATATTTCGTAATAGATGCGAAATAGCATTTTTTTTTCAGAACGGGATAACTTAAATTTTATACTATATATAAGAGAAAAATGTGTATCTGAACTGAGATGGTCGAAAATGTAAGAGGTGATAATCATGTAAGGACAAATGATTTTTTAATAAGAACAAGGGCTCCGCTAATGGAGGATAGAGGGAAAAGGTCCCCCCCCCCTCCAACGTTCAAAAATGTCTTGGCAAAAAAACAAGCCCAATTTGAAAATTTGCTAAATGTTTTTTTTTTTTTTTTTTTTTTTACAAAATTTATGTAGTTAGACTTATGAAAACGGAATCAAATGAGAAAAAATATCTAGTTTCAGACATGATTTCGCTTTGACCGGACTAATTGCATGGTTTTTCTTCCATCAGGATCATAAAATGTTTTCGACAATGACAGGTTGCTTTTATAGACAGCTTCCGTTTTCACAGGTTTTGCTGTGATACACTTTCTGGTTAAACAGCCACAAATGTCAAACGCCAACAATTGACTTGGCAATTTCAAGGCCTATCTCTCCAACCCAATCATAACTCTGAATAGAGCTATGCACATCATGTGACTTTTACCGCAGCAACTTGAAAAGCTTACATAGCTATATGGTCACACAAATAAAAAAAACAATGTTAAAAATCCCGATAGCTGTTCTACAGCAGCAGCAAATAACTGCTCGTGGTGTCACTTTGAACATCTCTTCTTTAAAAAGAATACAGTCTCACACCGAGCCTGAATTTTCATTCATAACTGTAACGATAATGAAAATATTTCACCGAAATATTCAGCAGAATTACTTTTCTTTCTATAAAATGTGGTGAAATAAGAAATTGTAGAAATACCCATACTCCACGTCCAAACTAATATTAAATAGACGCTTTAAAACCCCATGTAACTAAAATTACTTACAGTGTTACTGACTCAATGATGTCATGTTTACAGTATCAAAGTTTTTTTGTCGAAGATTTCCTACAATAACTTAAAATAAATTAGTCTTATCAACAAAAATATTTTATCAGCTTGGTGTGAAACACTCTGTATCTATATTATGAAGCAAAAACATGTCGGTAACGACCTAACCAATAAATTTAATTATTACTGCAATTTTTGTAATTTATAAACATGACGCAATTACAATTTTTACACCGTGGAGTAGAAAATAAAATGTACTCTCAAATGCATATTGTTTGACTGTACCTCAATTCTACAATCACAATAATTACTTGTACTACCTATTTCAACAGACATTATATTATTTTTAAAAACTCACTATAAAACAGTTCACCCGTCTAAAAGTTGTAAAAAATACCTTTGAACTACACTAAAAATTAGTCAAGAGGTACAAAAGTTTTAAAACTAGTTACAATAGACAATAACCTTTAGCAATGTCGAAAAACCGGCAAGTTATAACTGTTTAAACTACGCATTACTAGAGGAAGCCATAGAAATAATCACAGCAAAATCTGAATTATATAATGATATGATGCATGCAAAAATTTATAATAGATGGCCCCACATATTATTAGGAAAAGGGAAAAACAGGGAAGACTTCAACGACGATGACTAAGGAAAGAACGGAAGAACAGTAACTGATGATGCCTCGGACAAAGAAATGAAAATATTTTCTAAACTTTTGTACATCGTGAGTTATTTTTAGTATGGTTTGAAGGTACTTTATACAACTTTTAGACAGGTTAAAAATTTATAATTGATGGCCCTACATATTATTTAGGAAAAGGGAGAAACAGGGAAGACTTCAATGACGATGACTAAAGAAGAAACGGAACAACAGTAACTGATGATGCCTCGGACAAAGAAGTGAAAATATTTTTTAAACTTTTGTACATCGTGAGTTATTTTTAGTAGGGTTTGACGGTACTTGATACAACTTTTAGACAGGTTAAAAATTTATAATTGATGGCCCCACATATTATTAGGAAAAGGGAAAAACAGGGAAGACTTCAACGACGATGACTAAAGAAGAAACGGAACAACAGTAACTGATGATGCCTCGGACAAAGATGTGAAAATATTTTTTTAACTTTGTACATCGTGAATTATTTTTAGTGTGGTTCGAAGGTACTTTATCCAACTTTTAGACAGGTGCTTGGTTTTTTGGTGTGTTAAAAAACATAGTCATAATGTATAAAGTCTGTTTGAAATAGGCAGTACAAGTAATTATTATGATTAATAAACGACATTATGGAAGATTGAATATAAAAAAACTGCATCTGAATGTTATAACTTTTTATGTTTTTAAAAATAATTTTCAAGAATGGACCAAGCATTAAATCTGTGTGCAAACCAATTAAGGAAGATTAAGCCCGTTTGCACTTGAACAATGCAAATAAGTTAGCAATTGTTTGTTTCCGCGTAATATTCCATAACAAATTTGCCAAACGAAATTAAAACTTCACAAATAGATAAATAAATAAAGCACGAATTTAGCAGATATACAATCGAGCTACGTGCTTAAACAATGAAATATTGGGAATAACAAAGTTTGCTATAAAATAGTAAAATGTTTCGCGATTGAACGCTGGCATGCAGCTAATAAATACTAAAAATTCTCTTTGATGTAATTCGTGGGCAATCTAAGGAAATATGCTAAATATAAAGAAAACTCTATTAAAGTTTTCAAATAAAAACGATTTTCATCTACTTTCTGTACATATGGCAGTATATTGGAGATTTTTAATAATAAACATACCGGGAAGTTCATTCAAGTTTTATAAAAAAAAAAAAAAAAAAAAAATTCACACAAGAGTTTTTATTTAAGACTATTTTTTTCTTAATTTTGTGTGATTTTTATTTTATTTATTTAAAGAAACACATTTTCTGGTACGAATCGAAATATTTTTATTTAGCTCCGGTGAAATTATTTGTTTTTGGAATATTTAATGTTAATGCGGTTAGCCCGGGTTGTATTGTTCCAACAATTCCTTCAAATGCACACTGTATATATAGGGAATCTGGATTGATTAAAATTTATCATATTCAACTTAATTTAGACTATTTTTTATGCTTTTCACTTTTGTAATCTCATCAAGAAAAGATTAATTAAGTCAGTAAGCAGAAAATTAATACAGTTTTTCAATTTATTTTGCGATAAAAGAATGGCATGATAGTAGAGTTTTAGAGATTAAATTGAACTTCATGTGAGTGCTTTAATCTTATTTATAAGATTAATATCGTTGACATTATAAGACACTTTAATTAAAATAAAGAACTCTTCTGAAATACTTGAAAAAAAATATTTATAATAAAATGTTTGGAAAATATTTTGTAATGCGTCTGTGTTCTATGAAAACTATAAAATGTTTTTTATAGGATGTTTTGAAAACTATGTTTATTACAGTAAATTATTTATAAAATAAAATTACATCTTCTGGTAACACAACATTTTATAAATATCGCTACTGCATTTAGTTTATGTTATTCAGAATCTTAATTTGATAACAAAAAAGTTTAAATGCAATAACAAAGGAAAATAATGTTTCAATTATTACTATTGATAGTAATTTTCTGATCCGTATATCTTTATGTCATGGAATTTCGTACCACAGCTTTTTACAGTTTCTTTACAATAAACAAAATCGTATCAAATTTATTTGAAACTCATGAAATTTTTAATGATGGTAACAATTATCAAGTCTTCTGGCATTAAATTAATTCAAAATTAAAATTAAAACAAAATAATCAATAACAGTATTAAAATTTTTCATTATTAAAATAGAAACCAATCTTTTTTTTCTTATCGAAGAAACATACCATGACAATATAGTCGAGATTGGTCAAGATACAGTCAAGATAATAACTGAGATTGGATAAATAAAATATATGTATATTGGCTTAATACAGTGGTTCCCAACGGGGGGCGTAGCCCCACAGGGGGGCAATTTGACTTTTCAGGGGGGCAATTTAACTTTTCAAGGGGACAATTAGGAATTTCTGTGAACCCATACCTTCTGAATTGTTTTTCTAATAGTAATTTTGTAGACTGAAAATAAAAGTTACACATTCAAATTTCAAAATCAATATTAAAAAAAAAGTTTTTATTCAGTTTGTAAAAAGTATCCATTCAAAAGTTTTAAATACAATTCTACCAGAATAATTATAGATAAAACTTTTAAAGATATTTAGATACTTTTATATATTTAAAAATTCTTTACAATTTTTCTGATTTATAAGTATTTTAGAATTTTAAACAACTTTTTCAATTATTTATTGAATGACTCGCACTGCAATATGTCACATGAAAATTAATTTTACACATAAAACTATTCAAGTGTATATTTAACAATTACTTGACGACCTTCTTTTACAGAATCGCTTATCACGTTTTATTCTGATTAGAAATTGTTGCGTAATTTAATCGCAGAAATTCTGTGATTAAATAAGACAAAAATGTTTTATTCAAAATTATTGATTTTTCTAATCAAGGATTCTGAGCACTCTATGCATCATGCATACGTGGCGACCGTGTGCCAGTAAACTACGAGGAGTATCAGACGATTAAAAAAAATATTTGATTCATCCATTACCTTCGGCACGTTTCAGGATCAATGTTAGATGCTTTTGACTCTATCAGGAGTAAATTCTTTTAAAATTTTATAAGAATTATATGTTATAGGGGAAGGGGGGCATCATAATTTTAGAGATGTTTTGGTGGGGCGCGGCGAAAAAAAGGTTGGGAACCACTGGCTTAATATATTTTTTTGGTAAAGAATAATGTTAAAATAATATCCATTTGACTTATTTTTTTTTTATTCAAAATCATTGTAATTCCAAAAATCTTACGTTAACAAGGTCATCATTTGCATTTTATTCCTTACAGAGATTTATATTGAGTAACTATTTCCTTCTGTAACAAAAAATAACACTGAAATAAAAGGAAACCTTTTACTTACGCAAAGTAGAAAATGTATGTGTATACAGGAGATACTTTTATAAAATTTAAAACTAGAAGAAGACTTTCAATGGAAACGGAAGTAAAAGATTGTTGACATGTCAATCACAAAGCATGTAAGAGCGTTATAAAATAAATGTTAGTTATATAAAATAAGATAATTAAATTTGTTTAAGCAAAGATTGGAATTAATTTTTTAGGCATACTGTAAAGATGCATTTTCATAAAAAGGGAATTTTTTTATAGTATAGTATGGTATGGTCAATATGATTAATCTGGTCATTATTATTAATAACCGGTTATTATTAATAATGAGCGGATTAATCATATTAACCGTAACATTCTGTATGTCGAGAGTATGCATAATAACTGTAGAATTATTAGCTTAAAAATAAACCGTATTGTAATTGATTGTGACTTGAATATCTGTTTGGCTTTTTAACAGTAAATTCTGTTTGTAATTTAGTGTAATATATTTTCATTTTCACTCTGTGTATTGAGAGAGCGTATTCTAAATGTTGAATTATGAGACTTAAAAGTAACTATATTTTAATTGATCTTAAAAAGAAAATTGCTCATGCTTAGTACTGATTGTAATATAATTTTTCTGTTAAACCAGTTTTTCGTTTAAATTAAATGGATTCTTTTGAAAAAAGTTTTCTTCTATAATTTTTTTAATTCACGATTATTAACATTTATCTTAGTAAACCACTTATAAATGGATTGGTTTATGAAGGTAGAATTTTCAAAAGAATTATAATGAAACTCCTTGTAAATACTCCGCACTTATTTGTGTACAATAATATCATTAAAAATATCTGATTAGTTTATCAAATTTTTATTAATAAGTGCTTTTCTGCAAAAAGTCAAATCTTCTGTTCTTACTTTCACCGGTGAAGTAAAATCGCATGCATGTGTTAATCTTAAAGAAAATGAAACTGTTTAAACTTTCTTCTGAAATAAAGAAAAATAAATCGAGAAATTTTATTATACAACTTTGCCTAAAAACTTAACAAAATATTTTTCAGCAATAAGTTTAATGATCTATTATTTAAAGACAAAATGATAATTATCGCCTTTACTCGTAAAAGAAAGAATTTGATAAATTGCAGAAAAAAAGTTCACCTGATTATCTGCTTTAAAAAAAAAACCACAAAACTTTTATCCATGTAGTAATGCCTGCCTTTTCTTCAAATATTGTTTTCCTGAACTTTAAGCACTGTTTTTCAGTATCCTTTTTTACCACAGTTAGGATATCTGGACTTACCCAAATAGAATGAAAATCGGAAAGCAAGACTTAAAATTGTATTTATAAATGCCACCAACAGTTTCATTGTGGGAAATAAATTCTTATTAAATATTCTATACACATTAACGTAAGACTTTTAATAAATTAAAATGTGTTTATATACAGGGTGTTCGGGTACTACCGCACAAACTTTTCAGAACAAGAATCCTTTATCAGAATACATGAAAAGTGTCCAAAGAAACATGCCTCTAAAACGCATAGTTTTCGAGAAAAATGCGAAATAAAAAAAGTATGACATCGCATTCGGAGCACCGAAAATAATCTTTGATGGACCTAGTGAAATTACAAACCGATTAAGAAACGAGACTTTAAAACATAAGAAATGAAGACACACAGACTTGTGCAACGGAAACTCTTTTAATAGAGATGGGCTTTAGGTGTGAGTCTAATATGCAAATGAACAGTTTTCCTTCGCATCGCTTTAAAAAGCGGCAGCTTGAAACTATTGGCAATCTTTGCATAATGATAATGTATTTCAATCGTGAGTATGGTAATATGTATGTTACTTTCAATCAGTGCAATGGAAATGCATTACAAACTGCAGTATGTGACGTCATACTTTTTTTTCGCATTTTTCTCGAAAACTATGCGTTGTCGAGGTACGGTTCATTAAACAATTTTTATGTATTCATATAAAGTATTCTTGTTCTTTACAGTTTGTGCGGTAGTATCCGAACACTCTGTATAATGTAGGATATTATTTGCCTTCAATTCACCCATGCGTATTAGCATTTGATGGGAAGTTTCATGTTGTGAAAATAAGAGACGAATCAAATTTACGTTCGACCGGCATATATTAATATCTCATCTATTAACATCCTGTATAAGTTTTCTTTTAAATACTAGCAAATATTTTTAAAAAAATGAATAAAATAAATTTACCAATATCGAAATCACACAATTGCCGTTATCGATATTCTATAATGGTCGTATTTTCTTCTTGCTTAGAATTACATATTTCAGTGAATATCTGTAAAAGGATTGCTTTAATCAAGTGAAAACTGCGGTATACGGATTTAACTTGAATATACGGTCTTACCATAATTTCCCCTATATTATTTAAACATTAAATGGATTTGTACCCTATAATTCAGTTGTTAATTTAACTTTCAACTTCGATTAATATGGTTTAGCATATTATCATAAAAGCTTAATTTAATAAATTCTTTGATGTTTAACAATGAATATTATAGAATTTTTTTAAAAAAATGTCTACACTTTTTATATAAATTTTAGTTCAAATCATAAAAATAAGTAGATTTGTCTTTGTGTATGTCTTCAAGCGTATAGAATTTTTATCAATATTAAAACTGTAAGTTAATTAAATCAAAATTAAATATTTTAGAATTGTATATCAGGTGACTTGTTATTATCTGAACAAAAAATATTTTTAAGATAGCAGCAAGCTAAAATGAAAAGAACCCGACTACAGAAGATTCCTTAATGCCCAATTTGAACAAGAAATTCGCCAAATGAGTCAGCTGTAGCCAAGTTGGCTTCATTTACGGAGACTTATGTTTGGTCGCCAAATTTGGCGATACTTCGCCAAGTGTCACCAAGCTTGGCAATAATTTGATGCTAACGGATATGAATACAGTTTTATGCGAATGATTACAACAATAAAAGATAATCATTTACAAGAAATCCCATTCGCTAAAACTCCTAAATTAATCCCAGAATTTTTGTAATGTGCTATCTTGTTTCAAAATGTCAGCCACCCTAGAATTTCAAACTGCTCTATCTCAGCCATTTTGTAAGATAGAGGCAAAACAAAAAATGCTTCGGAATCTTTGTATCAAGGCCTAACAGTTAAGCAAAGAATAAATTTAAATTTCGAATTTTTTTGTATATACATTTTTTTTTAGTTTTAAACCTTTTAGTGTCCGCCATTTTGAAACAAAATGGTGGTCCAAGCTGGTCTAACGAGCTCGGTCGAGATATTGGTGATGGTGAACTTAATACACACGCTTAGTTTCATCCAAATCGGTTACAAAATACGAGTGTTATCGTATGAAAAATATCAGGCATATATATATATATATATATATACAAATCAACATTTGAACGGGAGGTGGTTTTGGAGTTTGGGAGTCATGATCGGTGAAAATATACCAAAATTTACCGGAATTGTTTTCCTCCAAACGGCTGCAATAGGTTTTTTTTTTTTTTAACTTTTTGTAATGACCTAAAATTATAACCCTATTGTTGCATTATAAGATTCGTTTGTCTATTTCCCTTTAAAAGTACAGAAAATGAGCCAATTGCAATTTGAATTCTTTTCTGGGGAGTGGTAATATTCTCCCCAAACTTAAACGACTAATTTATAATGCAATCGTCCAAATCATTCTACTGTATGGTTCGGAGACATGCACCTTAAATTTCCCCCTAGAAAATAAACTTCTTTCTACCGAAATGGACTGTTACCGAAGATCAGCAAGAACATCAAAAGCTTAGATGGTTTGGGCAAGTTCGCAGAATGAAAAAAAAAAAATCTGCCAAAAATCCTTTTAGATTGAAGCTTGAAAGGAAAACGAAGTTATGGCAAACTGAAACTGCTTTTAGAAGCGATCTTGAGCAAGTCGTCCTAAGAAGGGTATAAATCAAACCTCTTCTCATTCTTATAAAATCATTTTGTGGTTATGGATAAAAGAAAGGGGAGTTTCAACAAAAGAAAGGGGGTGTTTCCCTAACTGTCAACGGCTCCCGCTCTTGAACTCTGGACTTTAGACATTCTAAGAAAGTCATAAAAGATTAAACGGACAGCTTTACTACTGGGAGAAAGCGACACATAAGAACACTGTCTGTTTGGATCTTAAAAATAACTTAAAATGAAATGAAAATACTACACTGAAGGCTCATAAGTTAAGTGATGTTATTGCCTTGAACAGAGAGAAATGGAAAATAACTCTCAAATAATAGCTTTGTATTGGTTGAGGAAACCCACTATTTAGTGGAAATTCCCTGATGAGGAAAATTAATTTTTTAGGGTTTCGTTCACCTCACGAAACCCTATTACTCCCGCTTCGTTGTCTGTCTGTCACAGAGCCATTCTCAAAAACTATGTAACTTACAGAGTTGAATCTTTGTGTATAAATCTGAATACCAGCTATAAAGAGCTCAAAATATTAAAATTTGAAAAATTCGTATTATTTTAATAAATAGATATAAAAACTAAAATTCTAACAACCTTTTCCTATTAAATGTAAACATTTTTCGTTATAGCAGATGCCAAAAATTAAAAATCCACGATGAAATTCTTTCTACGATAATTATTTTTCTATCAGACGATTTCCACGTGAAAAATGAAAATGAAATAAAAAGTTTCACCAATTGAAAAAAAGATTAATATGAAATAAAATTTATTGACGTCATAGTGGTGATAAAACGGAAAGATTTCTCAATAATACAAGGAGTATGAGTATGTGTATGTACACAAAGCAGATTAATATCATGTCATTAGAGAAGTAAAAAGAAAATCTGACGTCATATCGGAAGTTTAACGGATTTTCAAAATGTTTCAGAATAATATAAAGCGAGTATCAATATGAGTAATAGAGAATAGTAAATATATGATATAAATGCTGGACGATTACACCATGAAACATTACTACATTAAAGACGTGAGTATAAAACATCACAAATTAACTGAATGGTGTATACAAACGTTTTGTATACACCATTCATTAAATTTGTGATGTTTTATACTCACGTCTTTAATGTAGTAAATATATGAGTTTGAGGAACGTATTGAATCATGATAAAAGCCCGATTACGGAAATATTCGCATATTTTAACATTTTGAAGGTGTACAACATGTTTAATTTTGAAATTATTTTGTTAAATATCGTATTTAGTCCACATGACAGATATTATTATGACAAAATATAATAGCGGGCTTCGCCCTCTATCGGGCTGGTTTAGATATTCGAAAACACGAGAAAAATAGACCAGTAAATTTTTACTTTATAAAAAACTTGACTTTTTTTTTTGGTTGCTAAATAAAATTTATTTGGATTTATTAAAGAAAGGATAAAGTGTTTTGAAAGGAATACTAAACGAAACCCTTTGAGTGATCTCGGATCACACTTACCCACTTGTTTAAAATGCGTTTGGCTGATCCGAAACGTATAAAAAAGTACTCATAAAAACAATGAAAAATTATTGTAACTTAACAAATTACAACAACCATTTGGAAAATGTTGCAAAAGCTTTAAAAAAATGTGTCATTCGATTGTAAGCAATGCGCCATTCCATCATCGCATGTCGATGTCGCAGATGTTTCAACCAGCTAACGATAAACGTTGCGCGATACGTAACAATATTTAACAACGGCGAACAACTATGTAAAAACATTTCGTCTGGACCATCGCCACAGTTATCATAACAGTTGTATACTGCTACAAATAAACACATTTTTCATTACTACAGTTGAAGAGATCCTGTCATTCTCTGCCCTCGCAAAATTATTTATCGGAACCATCTACACAATACACATTTTCCATTACTACAGTTGAAGAGATCCTGGCATTCGCTGCCCTCGCAAAAATATTCGTCGGAACCATCTACAGATAAACACATTTTCCATTACTACAGTTGAAGAGATCCTGTCATTCGTTGCCCTTGCAAAAATATTCGTCGGAACCATCTACAGATAAACACATTTTCCATTACTACAGTTGAAGAGATCCTGTCATTCGTTGCCCTTGCAAAAATATTCGTCGGAACCATTTACAGATAAACACATTTTCCATTACTACAGTTTAAGAGATCCTGTCATTCGTTGCCCTTGCAAAAATATTCGTCGGAACCATCTACAGATAAACACATTTTCCATTACTACAGTTGAAGAGATCAAGGTATTCTCTGTCCTCGAAAAAGTATTCGTCTGAACCATCTACACAATCAATCTCTCCATCGCACCCCTGACAGTGTTGAATGCATTCGTCATTCGATTGTAAGCAATGCGCATTTCCATCATCGCATGTCGACGTCGCAGATGTTTCAACCAGCAAACGATAAAGGTTGCGCGACACATAATAATATTTAACATCATACTGTCTGGAAGAATTGTTTAAACGAGTAGGTTAATAAGAGTAGCAACTGAACGCTATTGAGTAACATGAAGTCGGGCAAATAAAGCAAAAGTGCTAACCAATATATATTAACCAATATACCTTCATATTTTATCGTGTCCTTCCTACAATAAATATTTATATGAACTTCTCTCTTTAGTGGTTATAATGTATGCATACATTTTCTTATCCGTATACTTCTCAAAAATCACAAATTACTATTGCTGAACACAAAGGCCATACATATCTTTACACCTATAATTATTTTATTATTTAACAAGGAAGTAGAAATACTGAAACTGTCTGTGTTCTAATGCAGTCTCATAAGAACTCCATAGCAGACATTTCTAATTATTGAGTTAATCAATCTATTTTCTGAACATTTTTAGCGTACTTATTGATGAAATTTGCTTATGAGTTTGCTTATTTTATTGCTATATTTGCTTATTTCTTTTTCAGCTCACTAAAAAAACTGTTATTTATTTTGAATTTGTAATAATCGCTATGTAATAAATCGCAAGTTGTTAAATGTTTATTCTTTATTTCTCTTAGAATTAAATTCACATTTTTAGACTTTATTGAATTTAGATATTGCTGTCCGATCATAAAAGTTAATTAAAAAGAACTATTTCATTAAACAGTTTAAAATATTAAATTTTTCACCGATACCTTTTAACTCGACAAAAAAAATTAAATTTCTTATTAAGCTATCATTCTCAATCATTCAATCTATCTGTATCACCCAATATATCAAGAAAAGCTATCATTCTCCAAGGAGATAAAAGGCTTTATAATAATTTTTGATTTTGTGACAGCTATGACGACGTAATAAAATAATAAAATGTAATATGCACCTTCTTTTTAAAAAAAAATTGTATAGTAATAAAACAAAAATTTTAATCCTAAATTATCGTAAAGAAAGATTCTTTTGACTATTTCCCTTTAAAAATTCAGACAAGTTAGAAGTTGTACGTCAAACGTGACAAATGAGGTTCGTTCATACTATAACTAGTTTTATAAATATTTAAATCCTCTGTTATTATGATTTGATTAATTTTCGTAATAAAATAAGACATGGAACATTATAACATTTTAAGTTGGCAACATTTTATCTTTTGTTAACATTTACTGAAAATTTCAATGGGAATCTTAAACCTAGCTTTGATAATTTCAGAACTTGAAATCCATATTTAGACTCTTTTTCCATTTAATATATATTACTTCGGAAACATCTATCCAAAAAACTGTCGGTAGATTATAGGATTGCTATAATTAAACAATTTTAGTATACAAATTCGGTTTTTAAATTCAGGAATGTGGAAATAATATGACTGCATCTTAAATATGGCGTAATCACCATGACATCCTAGAATCATTACCTATCATGGGATATATTGAATTAACTACGTATGATAGGATTTAATAGAATGAAGAAAACTTTTATTGAAAAGTTTTGGTTCGATTTTCATAAAATTTTAAATTACTCGACAAAATTCTGCAACGATTATATATATTAAATTTTAAACAATTCGGTTTGGTAGTTTTTGCGCTGTTATATGCGGACTGACAGACAGAGGGACAGACCAGACGACGACTATAGATGCTACGTATTTACATAATTACGAACGCACCTAAAAAAGAACCTTTTTAAATTACATTTGGTTGATCCGAAACGTATGATAGGTTACTAATAAAAACTAGGAAAATAAATCTTAATATGACCTATTCTCTTTAATGGTTATAATGTACGCTAGCATCTTGTATCCCCGTATTCCACAAAAATCGTAAAATATTATTGCTGAATGCAAAGGTCTATTTATCTTTACACCCATAGTGGTTTTATTATTGATTAGGGAAGTAGAAACACCGAAGCTGTGTCTGTTCTAATGCAGTCTCATAAGAACTCAATAGCAGGCATTTCTAATGATTGAGTTGATCAATCTATTTTCTGAACATTTTCATTGTATTTTTTGATGGAATTTTATTATAATCATTTGTTTTCCTGCTGACCAATGCTTTTTTTTTTAAATTATTTCGCATTTTATTCTATGTAATAAATCACAAATTGTTAAATGTTTATTCTTTATTTCTCTTAGAAATAAATTCCAATTTTTAAATATTGATGTCTGCTGAATTTAAATATTATTGTCCGATCATAAAAAATAATTAAAAAGAACTCTTTCATTAAATTGCTTAAAATATTTTTTTGTTTGTGTGTGTATGTTACCTTTTAACTCGACAATAAAACTTATGAAGGCGAAATGATTAAATTTTAATTTAAATGTTTTATTTATTTTTTTCTTTTGAAAGTATTTTACTTTTATTTGAATGAATGCTTTATGGCATTTATTTTAAATGGTATTTTAAATGAAATCGTTTCTGAATAGCTTACAACCAGGAAATTAATATTGGTGATTGTGCATCGGTGTTTCACTAGAAAATATTATATAATTTCATTGTGATTCTTCGAATCGGACACTGTTTAATTTGCCATTAAAATGAAAATTAAAAGATTATTATATTTAATCACTCCAAAACTTGTGCTAGCACATTAAAAAAACTGAGATGTATTTAATTGCATAAATTGCAGCAGATGTTCAGATTTGTATGTTTGTGCTTTGATTAATAAAATGAATTACTTTAGGCACTGTCGTTTTTAATTAAATGAATTTCTTACATATAAAATAATTATAATAGCAAAGTATACTCTCTTTCCATAAGGAAAATTAGATGCAAACGTTGTAAATTTTAAAGTACATTGAAAGATAACGAAACATAATTTTATTTTCGCAGTTCCCTACATTTCACATTTCAAAAGAATATTTGGTACAGCTACAACAATTACGCAAGCGAGCGAAATAATACTTGTTTACTTTATTATTAATGCATTATCATACATATTATTTCTCCTGTCAACATCCCTTTTTCTAAGAAAATACGAAACGTAGAACGACGAATGAGATACTATTATGAAAAAGCACTTGCCGCTAAACAATAAATCCTCAAAGATGATATTGTTTCCATAAGAGAAATGAAAGTAAGTTTAAAATTATTTTATAATTTCCATATTACTCCAGAAACAGAAAAGTTTTATTTTATTTCTTACATTAAAATGAAGGTTTCTCATAAAAAATATTATTAAAAAAATCTTAAAATTGTATTTTCTCTCTTTTTCAAAACTTTACTGTCAATAACATAAAAATTTGTCTTTGAGCTTGCGTTTTCAAAACTACTATTCATGATCAGAAAAGTATTTGTATATTTTAACTATCAATAGAAAGACTGATAGTAACAACCCTGAAACTCTCGTTCAACAACCTTGATAATGAAAACGTATAATATACAGTGCATCCCATAAAAGAACACAGCCGAGCTTTAAAGTTCTCTACTTCATTAAATATAATAAATGTAAGATTAAATAAATGGCATATTTATAATGCAGTTCATAAATTTTGCATACAGCAGTTTTAAAAATAATTCAAATTTCAGTCAAATTTCAATGGCACTGCACTATTTCAGCCGTTAAATAATTCTGAAATTTCAAAACTTCAACACACAACCATTTTTAATGTAATTATAAACAAAATGCAGGATAAAAACTGTTTGATTATTCTTACAGATTAAGACAGAGCCTTCTATAAATTAAAATATGAAATATTTAATTACTACATGCAAACATTATGAGCTTCATTAAAAACATGTCACTTATTTCATTATTATATTTATTATAGTTAAGAAAGAAATGAATATTAAATCTGGATTCCTTTTTTGGGACAGGCTGTTGGGTTCATTGTGTAGTTTAATGATGTCATATGACTTCAAAACATCTTTATAACATCAAAATATAGTTTCCACTTTTTATCATTTCTTAGGAAACTGCACCGTCTTCCTACAATCAACAGCCACGGTTAACTTGCCTTACGATTTTCCTGTTGGAGCCACATTTTTTAGACTACAGCCCATAGATGAAATCACTGGTAAGCCCATGGATGGAGGCCTCATTTACCACGTCCTCAAAAGTGTTGCATTCCCGGCAGAATCCAAATCTGGGAGAGGTTTGTTTACAGTGGATGAACACACGGGATCGCTTATGTTATCTCCTCACAGGCGGCATCAGCTTTCAGGTATGATTGATACAACAATCAGTTTCGACATTTCAACAATAAAAACAACCAATTTCTAATACATTATAAGTTGAATAATAAAAGTTAAAATTTCAGTGCAAATTCACCTGGTTTAATAGCTAAAATTCATTAAGATACAACTAAATGTAAATATATTGTTTGAAGGTGCGTAAAAACATACATAAAAACATTTAAAAGCGCATTAAAGTCCTTTTAAAAAATTCCAAAACGTTTTCAACTGAAACTCGGTCATCATCAGTAGAAAAACTAAATTGTTGAGTTGTTATCTCTTTACGTTATCTTGCTTGCCCGGAATAAACTATTTTACTTCAAAGGTTTGGAAATAAGGTGGGATGGGAAAGGTAATCAATGATGCATTAATTCATTCCAGACCGCGTGGATATCATATGATAATACATCGTTACAGACTATTTCTTTTTTAGACATTATTTCTAGAGACTCTCTTATGATTGCTTGCAGGTGATTATTAATATTTTAATTATAAGTTGAAATTAATGTTTCGTTTATATTTTTATTTTCTTCTATGTAAATATGAAAGTATCAGATTCGTAGAAATTTTAGACTTCCGATTTTTATGGATTTATACGTTTTGAGTTGTCTTGAATACTGTTTAACTATTTTTGGAAAATGTCTGTTTGAGAGTTACAGAAATTTTATGGCCCATCTAACTCAAAAAATAATGCATGAAATTCTATTAAATTTCTGAAAATATTTTTTTATAAGATTCTGAGCATATCGCCTAACAATTGAAGTTGCTATACCAGGCTTTTGCTGATTTCCGCTATAGCAATATCTCAAAGTCTATGAGAAGGAATTGCACCAAATTTAATATGTAAGATACTTATGTAAACTTATGCTGATTAAATTTTGCTTGTGATCACTCAACAGAGGGCACTGCTATGCTAAGCTTTTTCAATGAGCATTATAGATATAGTTATATAGGAGTTTACTCAGTTTTACTCCGTAGGATAGAAATGCACCAATTTTTTTGAGGTTATTAATTTTAAATATATATTTTGAACTAATTTTGTATTTTAGTACTCAAAGTGAGGTGTTGTTTTCTGTTGGTGTTGTCAGCACAAAATTTTATATTTTGGGGTTATAAATTAAAATATATATTTTGATCTAATTTTATACTTTAATACTGAATGGGAGTTTTTTTTTTTTTTTTTTTTTTTTTTTTTTTACTGACCACTGTAACTTAAATTCAAGGAATTGGGCCATACTTTATACTAATAATTCTTGCCGTGTAAATGCGCTACATAAATTCATATCATATTGATATTGAAGAAACTATTATGAAGGTTACAAGCATACTAGTTATATTAAAAAATGCATATATTGGAACGCACTATGGAAGTGTACATATTAATTCAGGGGATATATTGCACTGTTAAAAAGAATTTCAGAAAACTCCCCACTCATTCACCATTTTTTATAGGAAACTGCTACACAGCCGTAATTTACCCCAATTCTAACTATATTATTGCCAATATTATGGTCTAAGTAGAGTTAAATTACGATTTTGTAACCGTTTTCTTTAAAATTTTTTGAATGACTAAAATGACTGAACATTTTGCTACAAATTTTTAATGTGGGAATTTGCGTAGAATGAATTATTATGTTGCAGTCTCTGTGTAAACTAAACAGTTCACTTAATGAAACATTTTGATATAATTAACTATAATCATCAATTGTATTAATTAACCAAATGAAATAGTTTCTTTAATGACACATTAGGATATAGCAGTGGAATATTTAAGTATTTAAGTATTTGTCATTAGCACATGATAATGATACATCGCTTATCCAACGATTCTTAAAGTGTGGTCTGATGAAGCAAAGAATTCCAAGAAGGTTCCGTGTTACAAGTAAATATTTTTAGTGGTCTAGAATCTCAGAATAATTTTGAGAATAAAATGAAAGGTAAAATTTAGGATACTGTTTAAAAAATAATAAATTATTCCATATAGCTCTAAAAACAATATAATTAGTTTATATGTCTCTATTAATGTTAATATTCTGTACTCGATATTCTAATAAATATCGGTAACTTTAGTTTTAAATCCTGGTTTCCGCGAAGACAGAGGTAAAACGAAAACGGTTGCGTGGTAACTGAGAAATTAGGAAGTGCTTCATATATCATGTAAGAGTTTGCACGATTAAATATTTTACAGCAGTTTTTTTTTATTTAATTTTAAACTTTATAGTCCATAATTTTAATTTATTCTCCTTCAATATTCCTATAACCATTAGAAAAAAAAATTACAGGAAATTCTCTTATCGTATGTATTATATAGGTGATACTTTATACTAAACTTGACGTGTTATATGAAGATTCATTAAACCTGCATTGGAAATATCATTCATTTTTGCTCTGTAATAAAACTTACATAATTTTAATGTTATACATATTCTATTTAAAATAGTTATGTTGCATGGAATGATAATTACTTTGAATCTCAGCTGTTTTAAACATTTAAAATACTGATAGCTTTTATTTTTACTTTATCATTTTTGTAAGTATTGGAATTCGGCACTTTAAATAAAAAAAAAATATTTCGAGCATACAACGAATTTTTAGTATCATTATTATTAGCTGAGAATTGATGCATTCCTAATCCTTTCACATTTTATTTGTTAATTAGTGAAAATGTATGCAATTAAGAGCAAAATATTTACTTAGATAAACTATTTTGTAAAAAAAAAAGATATAAAATAAATATGTTTAAATAATTTATAATCAGTTGCTCCCTGCTATTAAAATTTCCGTCACAGTTTTAATTTTTCTTCGGCTAAAATTGTATTATTTCTGTTTCAACCTAATAAACCATTTCTTCCAAGCCATTATGTACCAGTGAGTCCAGAATTTCAGAACACTCCATTAGGATTTGATGAGGCAGATAACTAAAGGTTCAAATAATGATGTTAAAAACCACAGAGGATGTAAGCAAGAGATGTTTTAATGTATTTAGCTAGCTGTCGTATTGTATCACAGCGGCACAGGGATGAAGAAGAAAATATATCCTTTTTTTTCTATTTAATGGAACATGGCTTTTTGTGTCATGCTTTCTATAGTCAGTTCTTAATACCGTTGCCTTTCATACTATTTTTTATGGTCATGACTGTCTTTGTGAGAGTTTTTCACCTGAAAGTTATTATTCTCGATTATGAATAGATTCTCCCTTATGTGAGTTGTTACAGCACTACTTAACACTAAAGATTATTTTTGGCAAATGCGAATGTTGAAAGAAGTATATAGCGATATTAAAGACATACGACTACGTATTATCGGAATATATTTTACTCAGTACGTAATTATTTATGTAGCAAATAAATATTCAGTACGTAAAACCTTAGAATAATTATTTAAAAGTCTTCTTTTAATTTAATTTTCGATTGACTATTTTGAGAAAAAAGCCTGTCAACTAGCGATGTTTTTGGTCTTGCGTTTAAGTCGTCTTTCCATGTTCTATCTTGTTAAATTGCCCTAAATGTTTTGACTTATACGCTAACAGTGTTTTATTACTATATAACAATTAATATTATTATTCCCTTTTTATTATTATTTTCTTATTTTGTTTGTTACTTTTTGCCTTTGTTCACTATTCTTTTTTACATACACTTTTACCTCCTCGTTTCTTTCCAAAGTGTAATTTTTTTTTGTCTTTTCTGTCTTCCCTTTCCTTCCCTCCCTCTTCCTGCAATGATTTTTCTCCACCAGTGCGTTGTCCTATCTTTGTTGTTTCACTGAATTATGTTTCTTCGTCCTCCTGTATTGCGTACGTTGTTTTTACTCTGCATGCGGCTTGCACATCTGAAGAGGATAGGTTAACTTTTTTGACCCGTAAAGTTCATCGTGATTTTTAAAATGTGTATGTGTTTTTATTTAACAAAATACTCTATACAAACTTCATACTAACATACTTCATATAAACTTCATTCAATGTACTTCATATAAACTTCATACAATGTACTTCATATAAACTTCATACAATGTACTTCCTACAAACTTTAATTAAAAGATATACTTTATAAATAATAAATGATTTACACACTGATGGTTTATTTGATCATTTACAAAATTGTGTTATGATTGTTCTTTTTGCTCTTTTAGAATTCAAAGGTTCTACATTTGCTCTTGATATTGTTGCTATGTCATCTTCTAGACCATCTGACAATACCACACATGCTACTATCGTCATAACCATATCTAAAGACAATTTTTCAAATCCAAATTGTCAACCACGTGAACATATGTGTTTTCCAGCCGCAGAGCTTCAGTTTCAGATCCCAGAAACAATTCCATATGGAACATCTTTGGAAAGTTTAAGACCAATAACTCATCAAAAACTGTGTCCTGAATTAGACATTCATTATTCGATGAGCTCTGATGGTAAGTATTATTTTAAGGGAATTGCCATTAAACCATAGGATTAAATCAAAATTTGATGATAGATAAAGCAGGGCGGTCGCTCTGCCAAGCCAACTTAAAAAAAATCGCCAAACAAACAACGCCAAGAACTGGACTTTAGACCGCTACTGCTTACTTACAGCAATCAACTTCGCAATGTTAAATCGACCAAACATGCCAGATTAAAATATCAGATATCAAATGAACCAAGCGTCATAGAAAAAAAAACGAAAACTAAAAGAATCTAATGAAGAAATTCTTCAATTTGAGACCAAACTCATCTTCATAAGTGATTTATAAACAGAGATATAGATTTTTTTTTAAACGTCGAGTTACTTCAAATGATCACTGTTTTCTTCGTCAAACTTTTTTTTTCAAACAATCTACAGATATGTTTATAACAATGTCGAACTTCAGATTTTAACTACGGACAGATAAATTGAGGAAGACTGATATTTTGACAAATTGATTTTTACTACTTTGAAATGATTAAGTACTCTAAAAAATAAATCATAAGATGAATCTTTAAGATAAGTCATCATTATTTTAAGACACAATTTTCAGAACATACAAGTCAATAAACAAAACGCTTAAAATATTTGTTTAAGTTACAATTTTGAACTTCGGATTTTAACTACGGATAGGGGTGCTTAGAATTTTGCGTATAATATGGAAAGATGGCCGCCAAGAACATCATGCATAATTTGAAAAAAATTGAATTTTCAGAAACACGTTAGGATGTATTTAGTACAGGAGAAAACGATTTCTATTAACATATACGTAGCACTCGACTTATATATATGATAACTTATTTAATGGAAAAAAAGTTAAATAAGTACTATAATAAAAGCTTGGAAATTTGATATGACACCATTTTTTAGCCACAACTTTCGTTTTTTTTTTTTTTTTTTTTTTTTTTTTTTTTTTTTTTTTTTTTTTAAAGCTTGGCTGTTTTTTTACTTTTGAAAAGTTATTTTTTGTAGATACATATATCTAAACTATGATACAAATGTATAATAAATTATATAAAGGAGTACTCCAGTGAGTTGTTACAAATTTCAATTATCAAGATACTAAATACGCTATGAATTAAAACCTTATTAAAAATTTCAAAATTTCCTATTATGATTGATCGCGCAATCATTTAAATTTAATGACCTAACAACCGTAATTTGGTAAATGCCTAAATCACTTTACACATTTAATTGATTTTTATAACTAATAAGAAAAAATTAATTCTTTATTAGTATCCTATACTTATAATGATTTTGGAATATAAGTCATGCGTATTCAAAAGTAACAGATCAATCACGGTTAAAATTAAGTTTGCGTTTCACGCAACTTATATTAAAATTTTTAAAAGATTACCTAATTCCCTTCGTAAATTAAACTAAACTTTTATCTCTTTTAAAATAAAATATTATACAATAATTTCCTTTAAGTAATTTTTATGATAACATTAATGCGAATTCTTTGAAACTACTGTAATTTCAATTAAAATTTAAGCCTCAATTTTTCTGTTTATTTCATTTTCTATATTAACAAAAGAATAAAAGAGCAATAACAATTTTTCACAAACAAATGCATAACATCTGATATCAATTTAACATATTAAAATATTCTAAAGCACAGTTATGTGCAAAACTAAGGATACACACCTTGATATTTGGTCGCAAATTATCGCTAATAAAAGTTTTATTTCATCATTCAGAATAATTTTGTTCAAATCAAGTGAAAAGCTTTTTTTTTTCAGTAAATGCATTTATTTGACTGTTTCATTTTTAAATGAGCATTTAATTTAATGTATAAAATCTAACACGCTAGCTCAACATCATTAAATTAGTAATATTCCCAGTTATGTCTATCCGAATTACTTCGGTAAAGAGGATTGTAATTATAAACACTGAATTTTTAATCTCCTTGTGCTCAGTTATTTTTTCAAATTTTAATTAATAATCCCTGCAATAAATATTCTCTTATCTGAATTAATTATTAAAATACTTCTAAACATGGGAACTAAATTGCTTCTGTAATCTTAAAGTATTTTCTATGAATAACAAATTAGACTATATATATGCATTCTAGTTAAGTTTAATTAATAAAAGTTTCATATGTGCATAATGAAAATTTTGACTTTTCACTTAAAGCAATTTTTTTGGTGTTTATATCACGAAATCATAATTTGTTCTACAACTTAATGTTATCAATGTTACTACAGAATCAATTAATTAAAACAGCCATCAGTTATTTTTTCAGATTTTCTGTAATGTCCTCAGTTAAAATATTGTTATTTTTTTTAAATATTAAGATAAAATATTTATAAATAATTTATGTCAAGGATTTTAAAGCTGCTGCACTCCTCGGAACAATTCAGTAAATACCATACATGTAAAAGTTAATACGGTGTAACCATAGTGAAAGACATTTTTTCATTTTTTATATTTCTTTACTCAGGCAGAAAATTTCATTTTTGAAAATACAGTAGAGTCTCGATAATTCGAGGTAGACGGGACCGGGCTTACCTCGAACTATCGAAAACATGAATTATCGAAATCATAAAATTTTAATTAATAAATAAATGAAGATAAAGCAATTTTTAAATTTCAGTGTATATTTAAATGAAAAATTCACTTACAAATTATTACATTACTGCTGATAGCAACAGGTTAATTATATCTTAAAATAATTGTCAATTATTTTTTTTGTTTTGACACATTGCCCCGTTTCCATGCAGCAGTATCACGCCATCGTCAAAGCAGCATATTGTCGTCTGGAGTCGACTCAGGATATTGCTCCACGTATCGCATGGTGGACTCTAGCGCAGCAGGCATCCCTCGCTGTGACTCATTGGCAGTGTGGAATCAGTCGGGTTCTGTCAGAATCCATAAATTCAAGTTGTTCGTGTGACTATTTATCTATTCATCTACAACTTCTGGCACAAAATAGTAAAAAAAAAACAGTTTTTAAATATTTCCGGAGTCATCCAAGCACTTTTTGGTTCCTATGCGTAACTGGCAGTGAAAATATCGAGACATGCTTAAATGTACTTGGCTTTCAGCTTTTCTGATAACAAGTTTAATTTTGTGATTTCCTGAAGCATTTGATGCAGCAAGAAGTGTTAACCTCTCTTTGCTTTTATGTTACCTGTAGTACTTTTCTCTTAGCTTGATGCGAATGTTTTAGATGGTAGCATTTTGAAATTAAGGCCAGATTCATTTCAATTATAAAGCTGGTCGCTCGTATGTTTTTCATTTGTCACTACTTCCTGCGATTTCTTGCAAAAATGCACGGCGACGGCCTCAGAATCTTCAGATAGCTTCTCTCGACAGATCTCTAGTTGCCGCTTACGATATTTTTTTTTCAAGTTGTCAAACCAGCCTACACTAGCAGTGAAGTTTTCATTACTTTCTTCAAATTCTTTTCGAAACAGTAAAGCTTTTTCTTAAAGAATCAGACCTGAGAAGGGACATCATTTTTTACTTTGCTGTGTAAATCACATATAAAGTGGCTCACCAGTTTTTTCATGTTCAGCCTATTTTAAGAATTTTCTGTCTAAGTATAAATCAGAGCAGTTGTTAGTAGAAAACGCTTCTAGTTTACTTCTGTTCCGATACGTTCGTAGTAGACAAAAGGAGTGAGTGGGGAGGGAGCTCTTTGAACAACTATTCTCTGATTCTTTCCAATTTCACCCGGCATTATCCCCCACATGTATAGGAAGAATACACCCGTTTTCTTTAATAGGGTGGATTACTTTAGGTGGCTTCAGGGTGCGCAGTTGACATATGACCCGTCAGACAACAATAAAAACCAGATACTTGAATTTTATAGTGCGAAATAATTTTTTCACGTGTTGCGCATATGTTGGTCATTATTTGGAAGCTAAACTGATTTTTTTCACTAACTCGGATTTATGGGAAACTCGAACAATCGAGACTCTACTGTATATAGATTCGGCTTTGTGCTTAAACTTTTGAGTTCTAAATCCGAATTTTACTCAGAAAATTACAGTTTCATCACTTTTTCGGTAAAATTTATTTGACAAAACATCTTTAGTAGTTGATTGTTATCTGTGAGATTCACTTTTCGACTATGTCTTTGTTCAAGAATTTCGTTTCCTAATTTTTTCTAATTTTGTCTTCGGTTTATGAGTTTGCTGTATATGTAAACCTCATTCACTGAGTCTTTCCATATATAAGAGGAAGGTATGCACCCAAAATATTTAGATTTTAAAATGTTGTTCTAAATACATTTTAAAATATATCTATGACATGATATGTATAAACATAATTTTATATTTGGTTTGATTTGCTAAATTTTACTACCGCATACGGGAATTTTTCATTTGTTTCTTTCCTTAAATCAAAGCGATTCTATGCATATTAATTCTACTATAATGCAGTTCTTCTTCTAATGAATAGTCTTTTAACTGGTTGGTTGGTTGGTTGATTTTATGACGGCCGATTATCAACACGACGGATACAGGCCCTGGGGGAGTGCCCTCCGTGGGGGTCTTTATAAGGAATCCTAACCCGTATTTACGGCAAGATTACAAGAAAACCACGGAAACTCCGAATGGTTAGGTCGACGAGCACGACAAGGGTTTGAACCCAGCACCTCCCGTCTACCAGCTTTGAGAGCAGAACCTCTCAGCCACTGTTTTTTTACTGGAGTATTAAGTATATTTTTTTTCAACAAGATTTAGGACAATTAAAGCAAAATACAAAAAAGTGCGATCAAAATTTTTCATAATGTACAATCTTATTTATAAATGCACATTTTCAATAGGCCAATTGTAATGTGAAAGCTTTGATCTAGTCAGATTTTTTCAATTTTGCAACTCGAGAAATTATGTGTAATATTTCACAAAATAACAAGAGATTTATGTTGCGAAACAGTAGCTATATCAATATATGAAATCTTATCTTGATCTTCAAGCATTTTTGGCCACTAATTTAAAGAGATTTAACCTATCAGAATCGTTCATGTATGATAATAATGCTTCAGCAAATTAATGCGTATTTGTTGTGTCAGGGGAGAAAATTATTGTGTTTGCAAACTATGTCCATTCCTAGTTTATGATGAAAACGCATTTTCTTACAGCATTATGACTTACATGACAATTACATGTTAAATTATAATATAAGTCATGATATGATCAATGATCATGGTCATCCTCAGATTCTTAAATCTAACTGTGACAGAACATTAGCGTCATTCAAAATTATAGATTGCATTGTGAAATTTAACTTACTACGGTGCAATTCATCGTTCGTGATTTCAAACATTTGCCTCAAAACAATAGTCACGTGCAGGAAAATAAAATAAGCTAACATGGGTGAAAATGAAACAATCTATATTTTAATTTCACAAAAATATCCTCACTGAGCTACATTTAATAATGTTGAATTATTTTTTGCATACTTCTTATACTTACACCGTTGATTGAAATTATTCATTATAAAAATTATTTTAGTGGCATTTTTGCAAATTTTTGCATTCGTTTGCAAATTACGTCCAACTCTAATTAATGATGAAAACACATTTTCTTACAGCATCATGACTTATACGATAATAGATGTTAAATTATAATGTAAGTCGTGATATGATCAATGATCTTTGGTCATCCTCAGATGCTTAATTCTCCCTCTGACAGAACATTAGCGTCATACAAAATTATCGATCCTGTTGTCAAATTGGACTGATGACTGTACAATCCATCGTCCGTGATTTCAAACTTTTGCCTCAAAACTGTAGTCAAGTGCAAGTAAATAAAATAATCTAACATGTGTGAAAATGAAACAATCTAGATTTTAATTTCACAAAAATATGTATACCGAGCTACATCTAAATAATGTCGAATTATTTTTCATATACATTTTATATTTACACTGTTGATTCAAATTATTCATTTTAAAATATTTTAGCAGTATTTTATTTAAAGTTTTACTACAATTAATAACTTTTAAAATTACCTTAAGAGCCTACACTAGTCATGGGAAGAAACGCTCAAGCTAATGTTAAGTCTATGGGAAGATTCTAGCGCGATTTCTTGCTCGCATTTTAATATTTTTAAATGCTTTTTTTTGCATAGGATAGCTGAGGTCAATCTCTAACGTTACCAGTTTTTACTTTTTCGATTTTTGTTGCTGTTTTTTTATAAGCGGACACTTTAAATTTTGGAGCCGGTTGGAACCGGTTCTGAAAGTGAAAGTACGCTTATATAAAATAACTGGAACCAAAATCGAAAACGTAAACACTAACAACGTTGGAGATTGACCTCAGCTATCGTATGCAAAAAAAGCATTTAAAAATATTAAAATGCGAGCGAGAAATCACGCTAGAACCTTCCCATAGACTTAACATTAGCTTGAGCGTTTTTTCGCATGACTGATTTAGGCTCTTAAGTTAGAACACATTAAAATCTCCTTTGAAGAACCACAGCTATTTGAAACACATTTTCTAGATTCTATTCCCTTCAAACATGGCGTATAACCTCGAAATAAACAATTCTCTATTTAAGAAACAGCGACAATTGTCCCAAAGATGCTTGTTCTAAAATAAATAAATAAAAAGTTGAAATTTATTTATTTTCCCGATAAAAATTCTCGTTTAACATACATTTCTTTTAAAAAATCTTTCAGGAGCTACTTTTCGATTATTCTTTAACAAAATTGTCATCAGCCTTCGTATCTTAAAAGCAACATAATCACTGTGAAAAGAATGCAAAATCTGTTTTTTGATATTTTTTCAAGTATAAGATATAAGTAAAGAACAAATTTGTTTAATATACATAAAAAATATAAATATTTTATTCTTAATATGCATATGAAAAAGAATAATTGCCACAAGAAACTTACAATTCAAATTATCTTTCAACTGAATACTTTAAATAAACCTATGGAAGTATTCACATTTTAATGTATTCGTAGAAATATATTAATAAATTACTTATTGTGCCAAACTAATAGTAATTACTTATTTTAAATTAATACACATTATTATATTAAAAAGGTTCGAACTTTTAAGTTATTATTATTATTATCATCATCTTTTTATATTTTTTCCTAGTATCTTGGATTTCCTGATTGAATTTAAATTAGATTGTGTGTTTATGGATCCATTACGATTTTACCGATGTTTACAACTATACCTATTAATCACTACATCTCTATATAAAAATATAAAGTACACATCTATATAAACTAATATGAGACAAAATATCATGTTTGTGCTGTATTGAAAAGTTTTACTATATTTTTTATCTTCATATATATGAAAATTTAAATGCTATCTCTCATCTCTAACTAAGAAATATTCTAAACTGTTAATTCTGGATTTTGTCAATAAGGATATCGTTGGAAATCTCTTGTCATGAGGATTAAGAAAAATATAGGAACTACCCTCCCTAATTCTTATCATTCACCAGATTAGGTCCATTTCTTCAGTGACATCCAGCACAAAGAAGCAAAATAGTGAGAAGAAAATTCTATTTATATTCATAAATGATAAGAAAGTATATATGCTGGTATAACACGTCGTGTTAGCAAGAAAAGTGCAATCAAGAAAGCTATGCTTCATAAGAGAGGATTTGCGCAAATGAAAGTATCGTGTTTGCTTCATTCTGCATACCTTCACGTTAATAATTGGTTCCATATCCCGTGCAAGATTGGATCGGCCGCGTACAGGGGCTTTCAAACGATGCTACTCTTGATGCAATTGGATTTATTTCATGATTTCTTATATATGTATCAAGTAACGGAGGACGTTTGCCACCGCTCCCTGAATACTGAGCCTATACGTTGACACGAATATGGTGGCTGTTGTTGGCGGATTTTTTTCCTCGTTTGCATGGTGCCTTTAATTTGAATACTAATAATTTCTAAAAGTACTGTCTTCCTTATTTTTCTGAGATTAAATATGTCAAAGAAAACTTTTAGTAAATACTGTAGTATAAATTCAGGGGACCGTACAAACGCAGGAAAAAAATTCGCATACTACAGCCGCCATTTTTGTGTCAGCGTGTATGCCTGGCATTCAGAGGGCGGTGAAATTTACGCCTATCTCGAGAACGGTTGGTTTCGGGCAGATAGTTCTTATTTTTTTTCTTGATCATCCTGGCAAGAGCTTTCTAACGAGACCATTCTCGACAAAATCCAGAAGTAACAGTTGAGGATGTCTTTTTTTCCGATAAATAACGATTAATCATTTTATAGGATTATATGTAAGCCATTTTGTTATTTTTATACAATGTGTTATTCTTGAATGTACCACATAAAATAGATAAATTGGTAGTCTTAATTTCTGCAGACTTGTATGTTCTAAAATTGAATTATTTTAAGAAAAAATGCAATAAAAGTGAATTTATTAAAATAGTTTTCTTCCTTGCTCACGAGTTTCAACGAATTTTTGCATAGAAATCAAATCAAACTGATTCTGGGAAGGAAATAAACATTTTAGGAGAAAACCATGTGTTTTCATTAATACATAATAATTGTTAAGTACATGCCAGGGAACGTATACTGCATTAAACAAAGGCAAAATCTCAATGAGTGAATCGAAATTCGTCGTTCGAGTTCTAAATGTATCTATATTAGAACTATTCAGAGTGTTTCCATATATTGTTATGAAAGAAACTGTTTGGAAACTTCCACATAAAACCTTTGAGTGTGTTCAATATAGAAAATAATTGGTCTAATATTTAGGAGACAATTGTCTTAAAATATTATTATATAAGTTTACCATTTAATACATGTTTTATAAGTTGTTTCAAAAGCATCTTTTCGTTTTTAAAGAATAACTTTTAAAAAGCAAACAAAGATTTACTTTTTTTTAAAAATTTAACCCAAAAGTAAGAATTTTTTTTAATTATGAACTGGACGTTAGACGGCTTCATGTCAGCGAAGGAGGTTTAATAACATGACGACTGAGATCTGCATATATATAACACTTGTGGTCACGTTTTAGAGGGATATGTGAAAACGTTGTTTGCATATCTTCAATTTCTTACACTGAGGAACTGTAAAAATTGAATTACAACCGACATCGAGACTGTCTATTTTCCAATGCTTCACATAATCTGGTTTAAAATCTTTTATTGATTCAATGTATTGTGTTAAACTAATGGTGCATACACATTTAACCATTTCATGGGCAAAGTAGTTCTGTAGCTAAAATGTTGAAATGATTAAATATCACCAGAATTTAAAAACAAATTGATTAGAAATAAATAAATTAAATACATAAAAGCATACATGCATATCTATCATCATTTTTTTAAACCGAAACCTTAAAGATAGATTTTTAAAACCTTAAAGATAGTTTTTTAAAACCGTAAAGATTTTTGATACACTGTTTTTTTAGTATCGTTTTAAAAATTATTTGCATACATTTTTATTAAATAATTATTTGTTTTTTCAGCATTGTTATCAATATCAGAATTAGATGGGGATATAAAAATAAGTGGAATATTTGATTATGAGAAAAACTCAACATTGGAATACAACGTTAGCTGCTATATCTCGAATGGGAATGCCAGTAAAACATATCACACTGTTTTAGAAATTTTTGTTCTTGATGTCGATGATAATGCTCCATACATTCAAGACAATACAAAGCTATTTCAAGAACTGGATGTAACCCAAGTAATACCGGTAAATATTATTTTTTATTATTAGCCTTATTCGAACTTTAATTAATAAAAATTAATAGTGGTAAATATGGAAGATTCACTGAAAAACTCATTTGGCAATTTTGTAAATTTCTTTAATCAGTTCGAGCTTAAATTGTTCTCTTGTCTATTATGCACAAAATATGTTTTTGTTTGTTTTTTCTTTCTGTTTTTTAATAAGAAGAGGTTTAGCTGCTGAGATTTTAATTGGAAAAATCTTTACAAAGATTTTTATAGTCAGACTTTTTACTGCACTCTTTTATGCCTGTGGACATATTTTTCTAACTAATGATATCTTAAAATCAGTATTTATTTTAAATAAACAAATAGCTTGACATGTATAAGAATTAATAAAAATATCTTTATTATTGCCATATTACATACTGTGTGTAATAAAATAAAACAAATGGAAATAAAACAAAGATTGATACTTCGTGTTATGACGATATGATTTTTTTTTCCTTTAAGTTTTCCCAATTTCAAGAAAAGGTATAAATAAAACGCATTTTAAAACTATAAATTATTCAATTAATCCCAACGAACTAAGGAAATGAATATAAAAAAAAACTTTTATTATATTCAAATGCAGGGCTCCCAAATAGTTCGCTTTTTGAATACCGGTATTTTCTTAGAAAAATTTTATTTTAAGATTTTTCTTGCAAATTTTGCAGAATCCACCTTCGGAGGTACATTTTTTCGGAAATGTTGTAGAAACCTACCATAAATTTTCTGTTAAAAATATTGGTATTCAGATGGCGTACCATTTGGGAGCCCTGAAATGAGATCATATATTTATTCTTTCTGATGATATGATCACTATTATCTTTTTCCAAAAGAACAATGTAAAAAATCAAAATGCGCATAAGATGCAGTATTGTATTCCAGTAAATATTTTACGTCTAAAATCGTGAAATCAATCATGATTCTTATAAACATTTCATAAAAGGTATTTAGTGAAACAGGGGCAGTATATTTTTCAGAAACAAACATATCAAGAAATAAAAAAAAGAGCAAAATTTTTTTCTTTGTGGGTTTACTGTTCATTGTGTTAATAAGTATTTTTCTCTTCATCTCTGATTCCTCCACTGTATATAGGATCTCTCACTTCGTGTTCACTATCTGAAGTGGTGGAGTTTTCTGGAGATGCTTGCAGCAGACGTTTCAGAAGAGTTAGCACTGGAAGTTTAGGGCCATTTGGGACCTATGCGATGGATGAAGGAATATCTGGATAAATCATATTTTTCCATTCTTGCCACTGCAACGGTTTGAAGGATTCACCATGCAAAATTAGCATTTGGTTGAATTATCAGTAGTTTATCACCAAATTCTCGGGATGCCAAATTTTATACCTCTTTTTCCCCTCTGTACCATCCTGTATAAAAGAAATGAAAGTGTTAATATATGTCTATACACTAGTTATATTGTTTTACTTAAGCACACGGGAATTTGAATGCTATTAAAAATACCTCTCACCTTCTAGGATTCGTATGCAGTTTTCACAGCTGACATTAGGGACCCACTGCTTATCAAAATCTCCAACAGGAATGCCGAAATATAACTTGTAGGCATCATACGTCACACTACGTGCTTTAAGGTGGTACTTTTTTGCCCTTGTCTTGATAAATTGTCCACATATATAACAAAATGCATCTGCCGAATGCTTGCAGCGTCTTGAAGCCATGACATTTACCACTGAACTGACTGTGTATTGAAGACCATTGCTCTTACTGCATATAAGTGAAAGATTTCTAGCAATTCTGGAGGTTTTTTTAATTCACTGATAAATTACATCCACATCAACCTAGAAACAAAAAAAAATTATTATATCTCTGCTAGAAATTTCAACATATCGAAGTCCTGGACATGAAAACAAAGTTTGTTGGAAAAATTGTCATTTTCTTAACCAGTTAGACTCACATTAATAGAGGCTTACAGTTATTACCCAAGAACAAGAAAAAAAATATTTTTGTTACATAGTGTAATCTCTGAAAGAATAGCAAAACACATTCATAACAATTCATACTTAATCGCCATTCTGGAACGTTAAACACGGCTATAAGAGAAAATAACTGAAACTGTATTTTGTTTGAGAAACTTGATCCTCCAACGCCCATAAGCAAACTTATATATATATATATATTTAATTCAGTGGTTGTATTGTATTGTTTTCATTACAGAAAGAGTAATAAAAAACAAATTTTATCAAAAATTACGTTTTATCAAGTAAGTGATATACAAATTTAAGATCGCAGCACAGCCAGAAAAATTAATCATACATTCGAAATCCTAGAAATATCAATTTAAAATTTAGTTAACCTTAACAATCAAGGAAATAAGCAAATAGAGACTTAAGGCTTTTTTTTAATTTGTATTCCAAAACATTCCAGAAGACCAAAAGGCCCTGCTTGTTTGGAGGAAGTACAAAACTTTGGAAGGTTATAATATCATATCAGAATATCCGAGAGACATGGTACTTTTTTTCTGTTATTTGGTAAACACTTCTAAATCTCAATAAAGACATCACGGTGCATATTCACTTAAAATCTAAGCTTAGCAGTACTTTCAAAGATGTATCACCTGGAGGTGATGGGCATTGGCGAGTTAAAGAGAAAAACTTTCAATCACAACTTGCTAAGTAACTCGCATCCTTACAGGTTCTATGTCGAAGCATTTATTAGTTTCATAATTATCCAAAATATTATTATCAGCTGAATTCTGAGAGTCAGTTTTTGATCCCTTAAAATATTTTGCCTTTACTACTATCATCGCATGTTCCTTCCGAAATGAAAAATGATGTTTGCTTTTATTCGTAATTATATCACATTTTTAAATTGTTTATACATTTCTTTATTTCTCTTGCCCAACAAAAATGTTTGAAAATTCTATTGTCATGGCTAAGAAATTTCAAATTTTTGCGAAAATCTTTATTTTGAAATATTTCTGCTAAAACAGTCCATAAAGCTTAAAGTAAATAACGAAAAATGTTTAAATCACACTGCTATTAGAATGTCACTTACAACCTACTCGGAATTTTTTGCTTTGCTTAATGTAATATTTAATATCATTTAGTTCTCATTTTTAGTTCTTTTTAAGGGCTTTGTCGAATGTTAAACTGTTTGTATGAAGATTAATGCTGGGATCCAGATAGAATTTTCGCTCTTTTTTTTAATGCAATTGACCAATCGGGAGCCTGCATTTTTACGAAATTTTCGCTTATTCTGAAAATCTCGTAAAATACAGGCTTCTAATTGGGCAGTGTTTTTTCGATAATAGTGAAACATTTTCCGGATCGCCGCCTAAATTGCAATGAAAAAATTCAAGTGTGTGACTTTCCCATGATATTCTCTTCTTTTTCGCATATAGCTGGAGTCCTTTTCGAATGCTTATGGGAATAAATTTCACGGAAATGTATTCCCTTAAGCACAATCCAATTACCGGCTAACTACATTACTGTTTAAAACATGTAACAAAGTAAAATAAAAGACGTGAAAATAAAATATTAATAGCAAATTAACAATTGCAGCAAAATTTGACTCTTTTAAATTCTTCTGAAAAGATTATTCAAAAATTTTATTTTATTTCACATTAAATTATATCTTTTTCTGTATTCCTCTGATATTAAACAAAAACATTTTTTTCAAAGTTTACATTTTTTTAAGCATTCAGTTCTCTTAATATTGATGATTTAAAAAAATGCAATAAATCTTATTCTATTAAAGATATTATCATTATACTAGTTTATTATTATCGGAATAATCATTTGAAATTCTAAGCAAAGTATTTCAAGAAGTATTGAATTCCCTTTGGAAGCAAGTTAAATTATTCTCTAAGAAAAGTTTATCTTACTTTAATTATAGAATGAAATTTTTAATATTTAAAACGAAAAACATTTATTCCTTTTGTAGAATACATTTTTTTCTTGTTAAATTTTTAAACAAATCTATATAGAATTTTTCAAATATCATTTACGTAAAATTATATTATTATTTATATCATCGGTATTTCTTAATTTTAATTCTATTCGAGTAAAGTTTTAAGTATTTCTGAATATCAATTGCTTGAATATTTATGTGAAAGATAAGTATTCCTAACGGTTCTAAAGAGAATATATTAGTATTTTAATCCCCCTAATTTGCACTGCTTTCAGAATGATTTAACTTATTTATGCAGTTCCTTAAATAGTCAATATGTAGAAACAATTATGAACATAATTAAGATATTCAAGACTTAGTTTCAAATCGCCTTATTCTTAATTATCCATCTTATTCCGCCATTCAGTAATGAAGATAAATGCAGAATAATTTATATAGAATAATATCATGCAAAGAGTTGCATTTTTAAAGTTCTGGCAAATTTTATTAAACAGTGTATTTTAAAATATCCATTAACAATAACATAATTACAACATTTCAATAAATATTCAATGAAATAGTTATATAAGTATTACAAAAAAATAATTTTATACTAAATATATTAATGCCAAACACCCATGAATAATATACTTCATTAATTGCTGAAAAGTGTTAAATTAAAACCATAAAAGCATTAAAACTTTCAGTATCAGCCTTTTAAAAATTATATCAAAATTATGAAGTTTTCACACATTGTTTATAATCTCCCAATAAGCAAAAAACGAGCTAATAAAAAATTCTTGATGAACATATTTTTTTGTTAACGAATGGACAAACGTCATGGACAAAGGTTTTTAAATAATTTTCTAACAAAATTTAACACGATAAAATTCAATGAAAGTTTCTAATTTTCTTAACAAAATAACAAATATATTTAGCTACTTCTGATATTAAATTATATCAAGATTATATGATTTTGAGAACATCTACTTGGACGAGAGCATCCGTCTTGATTTTTCGGTGAAGTTTCTTCTCAAAAATATTCTCTTATCTATTGGTTTTCTTTCTGAATATTTATGTTTTTTGTAGGTAAATGATTAAATATGAATACAAAATTTGTAAAATTCATTTATATTAAACGTCTTAGAAATATTCTAAAGTATGTCCTCCTTGATCAAGGATGCCAGTAGCGAAAGGGTTAAAAAAGTTTTTATAACTGTCTACATGTTTTGTCTTCACAGACGTTTTCTTCAATACAAATGAGATTTTTTTACGGTTGCACGGTCTATAGTGTAATAATGTGATACGCCATCATTCACGTTTTTCACGTATTCTCTCAAATTACTCATTATTTAGCTATTTTAGGCGTTCAGCAAAAAAGAGGATCAAGCCTATAAAATAATATAAAGAGTTATTTGCGGTTAATGGGCTCTTGCGCAGTTCATTCAGAATCACGGAGACTTCCCATTGAAAAACATTATGACCTAAAAAGAAATGTTCTAAATTTTTGAACGAACGAACCAAATGTAACTAAAAACTATACAGCTAATTCCGAGTACCTCGCTAACATACCTACCAAAAATCAACCTAATCGGATCATTTTTGCGGCAGTTATCGCGGAACAGACAGACAGACAGACAAACAGACAAAAACCAAAAACTTTTCGCGTCTCCACAGTGAGCCTCAACCGACGTTTCGGCAATTAAGGAATTTTTAATTCCGTTATGGACTATTAGCCGAAAACAAACGCTGGACTTTTTATATTGTTTTAAGTTCAAATATAGTCGCATGTTAAAGCGATAGATTTTAAAAAATCATACTTGAAAATTATTTTTAAAACTTTAAAAATCTGTAAATTTAGATACAGTTTTCAAAGTAACTATATATATATATATATATATGATTTTATTTGTGGTATTTAGGCATTTGGGACTTGATAATTCTGTCTAAATTCTACACATTTCATGTCATTCATTCAATTTCATTCATTCAATTTTTAATTTAATATCTTCTTCTTTTAAATAAGTTTTTGGTATCTATATTCAGTGTGTTGGGGAATACTTTCATTGTCAACTAATTATTACATACAAAATCATAATTTCATAGTTTAAGTTGGTGTTATGGTAATGTTTCATTTATGGTTATATATATATATATATATATATATATTCGACGGTGTAAAAATTTAAATTGTACGTTATTTAGAAGTTAAAAAAAATAGCAGCAAAAGTTTGTCTGGTTATTTGTCAAGTATTGCCACCGTCGATATGATGTCACCGTTACTCACGGACATGCTTTTGCTTTAAAATATATGAGAGGTGTGTTCAAATGAAAAGGTACGAAACGTCGTAACAACCAAACAGATTGAAATTTAATATGCCGTTTTGAGATAACGTAGCGAGACACCTAGGGAGGCGAATGGAGTGTCCCGTGTGGTTGTGTGCATGCGCGGGCTCTCGCGCATGAAGGAGGCGAGAAGCAGGCCAATTGACGAGTCGCAGGCGGCCAATTGAGTGTCCCGTCCAATTGACGCGGCAATGTGTGTATCACTTTTCACCAGGTCGTTCACCTTGTCGATGAGTTCTGGCTTAATTACCGTGTTTGGCATGGTTTCTGGTCATCACTCAAACACTCCCGACCTTCACGAAAACGGGAACTCCACTTTCTCACTGACTTGTCGGACACACAGTCTCCCGCGTATACGGCCACCATCCGGCCGGTCAGAAATCTTATAACACCTCACTGCTCCTCAATCATCGATTTTTACAATGGGAACGTAATGATGTCCTCACACGCACTGCTGCGTCAATTGGACGGAACACACAAGTGCCTGCTTCTCTTCTCCTTCATGTGCAGGCGCCTGCGCACAACCACGCCGGACACTCCATTCACGTCCCTAGATGTCTCACTACTTTATCCTAAAGCAGCATATTCAATTTTCAACCAGTTTGGTTGTTACGACGTTTCGAACCTTTTCATTTGAGCACCCCTCGTAGATAGATATTAGCTTACCTTACTTACTAACAATATACAGAGAGGATAGAAACTAATTGGACAATTTCATATCTGAATAATATGTGAAATATTAATTGTAAGATACCATTTCAATGGTATATTACTATTATTGCATCATAAGTTTGCGATTATACTTCTTTGCTCAGCATTGAAATCTGAGTTTGGATTGGTGGCGGAGATTTTATTCCACAGCCAAAACCATCAACAAAGCTTTCGTCCCTAGATTTCAGTGTATGGTTTTATTAAAGATGAGATTTACAGATCGCCGCTCTCAAAATCTATTCCTGTACTGAAATCAGGAATTATCATTGAATTTTATTTGTTCGGAATGAGCATGCTCAAAAACATATGGCAAGAACTCAGTTGGTCATTATCGGAGTTACGAAAGGCAGCCATATTGAATGTTTGTCAAAATATATAACTTTGGGGTGTTTCATTATCTTTATTTTATTATCCTATCATGTGTACTCTCTTGTTTGGCTGTGTGTTTGGCTACACATAATAAATCACTGTTTTTGCACAACTTATTTATATCGATCCTGTATATGTTTTTTGAATTATATAATAGAATAATTTCAAAACTATTCTCATAATGCCTTTTTTTTCCCCTTACACTTATTATTAAATATACTCATCGGCACGCATACAAGTAGTATATACTACTATGGCTGTGTCAGTTTTCTTTAAATAACTTGAGAAAATTCTTCTATGAATAATATAGTACTTTACTTATGTTATTATCTTTTATGCTAATAACGTCTTTATTCTTCGCATGATACCACAAATTCTATTCACAAAAATTCACCTCCAAAATATTGTGTAATTATATTAGGAATCGTGATATAATTAATAAATACAACCCATTATTTACCTCTTTTTATTTTATTTTTTTTTACTATTTATAGTTGATTCCAGCTTATATAATGCTACTTGAACTATTTCAGTGTTGCATTTTATAGCAGTAAAAACGGAAAATAGTCAAAAGTTAACCCCCACTACATGAATTTTTCTTAGAATTTTATAAGACTCCTTGAAGCTTTTTTAAATGTTCCTTCAAATATTCTTATCACGTCTTCTCTATTTTCGCTTTAGTTTTACTTTTGTCACTTCCAAATGCCTCATGATTAATGTATAATGCGTGACATTTGTTAATGAAATGTTACTCTTGTAAACTGTTAAATGTATAGTGTAATTTAATTCATTCTTACCGTGTTATACACATATAAAAAATGAAACAAAGTAGTCTACTTTGTAATTTAGGAGACGCTTGTAGTTTGCCTGAATGAGGCCATTTTTTCCCCTTCAGTTTTACTTTAGTAAAAAGCAAATTACTTGTAAACTCCATCAAATTACAGACTACGATGGAAACAGCTAATATTTTGAGTACTTTCAAGAAATATTGAGTTGTCAGATTTGGGGGAGAAATATTTCACTTCAAAAATAAAAAATACAATTTCAAATTAAGTCATAAAGCATTTTTAATAAAGGAAAAGTTGTTTTTACGAATATTCTCTAATTCAAAATTATTGTTTGCAAAGCATGGACATGTGTTAGTAGAAGCTTGTATGAACAAGTGGGTAAATGTGATCGAAGATCGCACAAAGGGTTTCGCTTATTAGGTAGCTTCCATTACAAAAACATACCTATTGCAGCTGTTAGGATTCGGAGGAAAGCAATTCCAGAAAATTTTGGTACATTTTCACCGATCATGACTCACAGGCCCCAAGACCACCCTCCGTCCAAATGTTGATTTATATATATATATATATCTGACATTTGTCATGCTGTAACTCTCTTATTTATGAACCGATTTAGATGTGATTGAGATAGAACATATGAAGGTCTCGACCTAGTTCGTTGCCCAGCTTCATTCACCATCTTGTTTCAAAATGGCGGCCAGTTAAAAAACTTTTAATTTTTAAAAATTCAAAAAGATGTATAAAATATTATAAATTGAAAAAATTGTTTCCGTTATGTGTTAGATTGTGATACAAGGATTCCGGAGCATCTTTTGTTTTGGCTTTATGGTGCAAAATCGCTGAGACATTTGGGGGAGAAATATTTCACTTTAAAAATAAAAAATACAATTTCAAATTAAGTCATAAAGCATTTTTAATAAAGGAAAAGTTGTTTTTACGAATATTCTCTAATTCAAAATTATTGTTTGCAAAGCATGGACATGTGATGAAATTCTAGGTTTGAAAATTCTGTTTGAAATTCTAGGGTGGCTGAAATTTTGAAATAATCTAATTTTTGTTATGCTATAACTCTCGTATTTATGAACCGGTATGAATGTGACTGAACGTGTACAGAACATACCAAGGTCTCGACCGAGTTCGTTGGCTAGCTTCATGCGCCATCTTGTTTCAAAAAGGCGACAGTTAATTTTTTTAATTTTTTTTTTTAATGCAAAAGGATGTATAAAAAATTATAAATTGAAAAAGTTGTCTGATTTAAGTGTTAGATCATGATACCAGGATTCCGGAGCATTTTTTGTTTTGGCTTTACCATGCAAAATCCCTGAGATACAGCTGTTTGACATTCTAGAATGCCTGATATTTTGAAACAATCTTATTTATGTTGTGCTCTAACTCTCATGCTGAAATTCGCATTCACATTCAGTATTAACGAAAACCAGGATTGAATCTTCTATAATCGGGTTCCAAGCATTTTAGCTTCGGGTGTTGGAGTAAAATGAGCTGAATTTTTAAAAACACGGAATATGGAAGCTACATTTTCCCCTCGGTACAGGCCGGAAGGACTTTTATTCCTTTCAAAACAATTTATCCTTTAGTTAATAAATCCAAATAAATTTCATTTTCCATAAAAAAAAGTTCAGGTTTGTGATAACATGAGTGCGGTTTTTTAATTGTTGGCATTGTTTTGTTTTTTTTTTGTTTTTTTTTCTGTATCCGAAAGTAAACGCAATAAAAAATGTTTGATAAAATAAAATCTTAACGGCCAAATTTTTCCATTTTTCTAGTTTCTTAATCAGCATATAATTTTGCGTACATATACCAGTTTTCAAATCCGTATCTTATATAGTTTTAAAAAATTGTATATTCTTAAAAGCTGATGAGTACATTTTAATTCTGGCAGTGCTTGTTTCTGGCAACCTCCCCTTTTCTTCCTGAGTGAAATTTAGGTGTTCTTTTGACTTCGAAAAAAATTATTTTCGAATGAGAAATTAATAATTTTTTAATTATTATCTCGGCTAATTATTATCCGATTTTTACGAAAATCAGATTTTGCCATTCAGCATTAAATTTTATGCAGGAATGTGTCATTTTCAAATCGGTAAATGCAAAAGTTTTGATAATTTTATAGAGCCTAAAATCTCCCAGTACTGCTAATTTTATCTGTGGTTAAAATCTGTGTTCCTTTCTGTCTGCTCTCCAATATTTTCACCTGTCACGTGTATAAAAAAAAACCATTTTCACTTGAAAAATTAATAATTTTTCATTAATATCTCGGCTAATTATCATGGGACTTTTACGAAAACGAGATATTTGGATTCAGAATTAAAATTTATGCATAGATGCGTAATTTTTAAATTGAAAAATGCAATACTTTTCGTAATTTTATAAAGGCCAAAACATCCCTAATACGCCATTTTATTTGTGTGAAAATTAGAATATTTCGTCGTCTGGACTAGCCATGTCTTCGGCGTCGAACTCTTGCTAGCCTCAACAAAGGGTCCCGATCTAGGCAAAATTGATATCTGAGCTTCTTTTTTGAAAGAACTGTTTGGTTTATGAGCTTTTAATGAATTTTTAATTAATATCTCGGTTAATTAACGATGGATTCAAAATGTTAAGATTTGTCGTATGACAGGAGGTATTCAGCTGTAAGTACACACAATTTTAAGTCTCTAACTTATACAGTTTCCGAGTACGAACTCTTTGACGGACGGACGAACAGACAGAGAAGTGAGACGAATAGGGTTTCCTGAGATGAACGAAACCATAATAAGGGGCGTTTAAAGTAAATGTTTGAATCTTTAATTCATATTCTATTTTATCCTGCAGCAATTTATATGGTTAAGAGGATTTAAAATAAATTTTATTATTTCTATGCATATCTCGTAGTCTATTTTATCCTCTAGGAGATTGTGTGAATAACATGTGTTAAAATAATGTTGTTAGTTGAATGCATAACTCTTAGTATGTTTTTTCCAATTGGTTGAAATGTTTCTGTTCTGTATAAAAAAATACAGTATTTTTATATTTTATAAAATACATTTTTAATGGATATTTTTTTTTTTTTAAGAAGGTGGTCTAAATTTTGGAAAACTTCAAGTCCCAGGCTAAGCGAATTCATGATAAAATGCAGTATATTGAAATAAATAGTACTATGTGTGCAGTAATTGTGACATAAAAAATTGAATATTTATAAAGCACATATAGTCGCAACAGTGCAAATTGACAAATGTAAAAATTCCTGCTTTTCTTCTTAATTTAAAATTATTTTGGTGAAAAAAAATAATAATACAAAAACTAGAAAAAAAATTCTTTTTCTTATTTTGCATTGTAACTACTATGTTATTTCTGCATTTAAAAAATACTTCTCATCTATTTCTACCCTTCTGTTCCAATTTATAAATATATAGATTTAAGTTTGTTAAATTCATTTTTGTTAGGGTAAACCTCTTCCAACTCAGCTGACTGTACTCGATGCTGATTCTGCTGCAGTGAACAACATAACAGTGAATTTAAATGATCCGCTTGATCTTTTCACTTTGAGAGATCCTGTGGTATTTCACGGAGTTAATGGAACTCACATGCTCATTAACACAGGTAAAATAATTTTCAGTTATTAAATAAAAAATGTTTAATTTGATTTTATTGCAAAATGATTATTATATTTTAAAGAAGAAAAAATCATTCTGATTTCAGTAAATTAATTTCCGCTTTTCATTAAATTTTGTTTCTTTTTCTTACTATCCTTTCTTTAAACCTTAATTTTCATTTATTAAATGTCCTTTTCTTCATATTTAAAGAATGAATTAAGCATATAATTAAATTCAAAATTCTCTACGAATAATTTTTTAATTATTGTCAGAAAGAATCATTTAAGTTAATGCATTTTTTAAAAAAATAAGAAAGTATGGATTTTGCAGAAATTTTCCAGATAATGAAATTCCATTCATATATTTTTAATAAAATCCAGCCAAAAGCAGCATAAAATACAAAAATATAACATGCTTTCGCAAAATGAATATTTCCCCACATATAAAAAACATATTAAAATTCGTGTGTATAATGTTAAAAAGAAATACTACTTAACGAAAGCCAAGGAATTTAAATGCCTTTTTTCACATTGATCAAGAAACCTAATAATAATTTAAAAAACACCGAAAAATATCATAACTAATTCAATTCGAGCAATATTTTTAAACAGTTTTTTTTTTTCAGATGAATTTGAAAAAGCTGTCTGTCTAACAAAATTTTGTTCCTGATTAAAATAAAAACAATTTCACAATATTAGCGAATGAAAAATAATGCATGAGAGAAAGTAATAAGCGATAGGTATATTAGTGGAGTGCTAAAAGAATAAATATATTTTTAAAAAGGTCGGAGAATAACAGTCCTGCATCCAAATCATAGAGTTGGTGGTTTTGCTTTTCAATCCAAAATTTCCAGTAAAAGGCGTCTGGGAATGGCCCAAAGCCCGAGCCCGTACTGCGAACCGGTCTGTAATTTTTCTATAGACTTATCTTGAACCGAAACGGGACGCATTTTTAGAAAGCCTCACGTTTTTAGCACCTTGGCGCCAGTGCAACGGTTGGCGTGGTGTTAAATCCAAGGCTACGTACCGAATATGTAACCCTTCTTATTTGTGACGTCATGTCAAGCGTACCTATTCTTTCGCTGCTGTGAAAGTCAAAGAGGGTGTTTTGTTTTTTTCTAGAAATGTTATCAAGTGGAGTATATAGTATGAGGAAATGTTATTTTACCGATGATTAAATTCTTTTAATTTCAGAATACATATAATTCAAGCATTACAAAAAAATCTTTTTTCTTCAGTTTAAAAATATTTTTTAGCACACACACAGGTTATTTCGTCCACCAACTTTTCACATTCAAGTTCAGATCAAAACAAGAAATATGAACAACGATTGGCGATAGATCATTTTGCGTTTTCTCTCTTTCGCCAATTTGCCAAACTGGTGCTGAAAACGTGAGGCTTTCTGAAAAAACAGACGGGACCGGGCTTATTTTTCCCCCTGCTGACTCGGATCAGACAGAGAATAAAACTCACTCTTTCTACGCCTCATTTTATTTTATTTACTTAATACATTTTTGTGATAATAAAAGCGATATTGCATAGTCGATAAATTAAATGATATATCCGTACTAACGCTACTAATTCATCATATAAAATGTAACTGGTGCCAATCTATTAGTAATAATGTCTACTAATTCATCGTATAAATATGTAACTGGTACCAATCTATTGGTAATACTAATTATAATAATTCTTTGTACAACCCATTTTCACAGACATTATTTTATTTTCCAACACATAAAAAAGCAAAATGGGGGCTTTCAACAGATTGACTGACGAAGCAGAAAACATAACATCAGTGACTGAAGATGCTTGAGAGTGACAGGTGAAAATATTTTTACTGTTTTACAATTTTTAACAGATTGACTTGTTTTGTGTAGTTTTGTGTATAAGTATTTTTTTAAGACTTTTATACCTCTACACTGCTTGTTTATGTGTTGGAAAATAAAATAATTTCAGTGAAAATAGTACAAAGAATTATTATGTTAAAAATGACATTATGAAGAATCATAGATTAAAAAAATAAAAATAATAAAATGTCTACTAATTAATTCTGCGCTTAAACTCTGCTTAGGGGATCGCCTACATATAGAAATTTTAATTAAACTTGAACATTTTCAATACTAACATCTAATGTTGATATAATATTTGAATTCTTCAGAAAAAATATACTTTCGGATACCAAACGGGAAGTCATTCGGTTAAGTAGTTTAGGAATTGTGCAGGTTTAAAGTTTGGAACTCCTAATGTTAAATCCACTGTCAATCGTTGCAAAACACATTTAATTTTTTTTCCCTGCTGACTCGGATCAGACCAAAAATAAAATTCTCTCTTTCGACGCCTCATTTTATTTCATTTACTTAATACTTTTTTTTTTTGTGATAATAAAAGCGATATTGTACAGTCGAGAAATTAAATGATATCTCCGTACTAACGCTACTAGTTCATCATATAAAAATGTAACTAGTATCAATCTATTAGTAATAATGTCTACTAATTCATCGTATAAAAATGTAACTGGTACCAATCTATTAGTAATACTAATTATAATAATTCTTTGTACTTCTCATTTTCACAGACATTATTTTATTTTCCAACACATAAACAAGCAGTGTATATGTCTGAAAGTCTTAAAAAATACAAAACAAGTCAATCTGTTAAAAATTGTAAAACAGTAAAACATTTTCACCTGTTACTCTCAGGCATCTTCAGTCACTGATGTTATGTTGATGTGTGTAACAGATGGCGCCATATGCTATTAAGAAAAAGCAAAATGGGGGCTTTCAACAGATTGACTGACGAAGCAGAAATCATAACATAAGTGACTGAAGATGCCTGAGAGTGACAGGTGAAAATATTTTTAATGTTTTACAATTTTTAACAGATTGGCTTGTTTTGTGTAGTTTTAAAACTTTTTTTTTAGACTTTTAAACATGTACACTGCTTGTTTATGTGTTGGAAAATAAAATAATGTCTGTGAAAATAGGTAGTACAAAGAATTATTATGTTAAAAATGACATTATGAACAATCACAGATTTAAAAAAAACTGTCTAATAATTAATTCGACGCTTAAACTCTGCTTAGGGGATCGCCTACATATAGAAATTTCAACCAAACTTGAACATTTTCAATACTAACATCTAATTTTGACATAATATTTGAATTCTTCAGAAAAAATTTACCTTCCGATACCATTCGGTTAAGTAGTTTAGGAATTGTGCAGGTTTAAAGTTTGGAACTCCTAATGTTAAATCCATTGTCAATCGTTGCAAAACACATTTAATGCGGTTATGTTTTTAAACATATTGTTGTTGTTGTTTCTAATCCCAGATGGTTTAGCACTGCTAAATCATCCCCACGAAACCGAAGACCTCCAGAATCATGGTAAAGGGAAATGGAGCAGCTTCTGTTAGTACAAGATACCAGGAGCACCCAAGGGAAGTTTGTCTTTACTCCAAACAGGTCTCCTAATTTTGAACCAATTCCAGATGAGAGACCTGCATCTGGATTGGCACCCCCAGAGATAACGCTTATATAGCACTTGGAGGACTTTGGAGCCACGAACAGATTTAACGTGCACCAGCTCCCATTAACGTACACGGTCCCACAGCAGAGGCAGACGAGAGAGGATAGACGATGCACCCTCCCATACATGACCGTGATCGATGCTGCTTGGCTTTCGGCGATCTTACGAGAGCCGAGCTTTACCGTCCGCGCCACTGCGGGACAAACATAAATATAAAACTACTTAACGGAATGATCTGCAGTTTTGGATTTGCATATTTAAAGCTTTTAGGGGTTTATTTTTTATTTTATTTTTTTTTTATAGGTTACAGTTTATGTTTTTTCGAAAATTAATTTCAATATGTATATATATATCATCTGTGTTTACACTCTTGTTTTTTCATTTAAATTTATCATACTTCATCTCTTAGGACTAGATCATATAATTTGTAATTTGATTCTGCTATTTGGTATGGGGATTTCATTGTATTTGGTCAATATCTTATATTTCAATAGATTAATTGTACAGAAAGCTTTTATATAATACATATCTACTTGTGAAAAATATATAATTTTAATATACGAATATGTAAATCCAAAATTATAGCTTAATTTTACATTAGAATTTAATACTAGGAGTTCTAAACTTTAAACCTGTAAAATTCCTAAATTACTTGACCAAATGACCTCCTGTTTGGTATCCGAAGATTAAATTTTTTGTTGAAGAATCCAAATATAATGCTAACTTAGGTGTCAGTATTAAAAATTTTAATGTTTGTTAAAACTTCTGCTTATGTAAACGACCCTCTAAGCAAAATTTAAGTATGGAATCTTTAAAAACTTATTTTGGTTTATTAAATTACAGAGACAAAATTTGTCAATCAAACTTTGAAATTATGGTGTTTTTAACTATCTTTTTTTTTCATTTTAAATTAAATTAGTTTTTCTAATGATTCTTCATTTGAATGTATTTGTCTAAGTAATCAATCATTTTGCTATTCCGTATTCTACGACTTGTGGACATATAAGATGAACAATTTTTTTCCTTTTTGCTTACATATGTACGATAAAGTAAGGAAAAGATCTTTAGAAGACATTTCAATTGTAGGATAATCTTGGTTAAGTAATATCGTCTCTTTTCTTCATAGGTGGGCCAGAGAGCCTGGGGCATGTTCCCATTGTGTTTAGCTCACACCAAGCAAGGGAATGAATTTTTAACGGGCCAAGTTGTGCCATGGCATGAAAATATCAGACCATGCAGACCTCTTATTCTTTTTCCCGATCCTAAATATGTTTAAGTAATATATAAATGCGAGGTGTAGCATAAAAAAGGGTTAATTGATTAAGAATTTATATAAATTTTCAATTTTAAACTGAGTGTGTGTGCTATTTCATTCATCAGCAACTTCACTGATAAAGGCGAGACAAGTTGAATGCAACTTCAATGCTTCAAATGTTTCCAAATAACATCTTTTCATAGAAACGTTTTCACTAAAAACTTGCACTTATGTGTGTGAAATGCGTTGGCTTTTTTTTACAGCTACGATACATTTTTCACTAATTAATCTGTAAGCAGGAAGTTTAATATTTTATATGCGAGAATGGTTCGTGTTTTCTTACTTATTGATATTAGAACTCTCTATAATAATTTGTAAAATGATTCTTTGAGACTTATCCTTTGTATTGTATTATATGACAGTGAGATTATTATTTAAAATAGGTGGATTGAACTTTGTGCTGTTATATTAAAAATAAATGATCAACGTAAAATATCGCAAGTAAAAATATATAAAATGGCAAACAGCTGTTTCGGAAACCCTAATCTCCATCACCAGTGCCAAATTTAAAAGTTTCAAAACTGATTCAAAAATTTAAGCCATGTAAATATGCTGGCGTCTCCGCACGCGCCCAAGATTGAATGGCGGTAAATTAAAAAAGCAAGCATACGCAAGCTTATTTACATGACTTAAACTTTTGAATCAGTTTTTAATCTTTTAAATTTGGCACTGGTGATGGAGCTTGAGGGGTTTCGAAACAGCTGTTTGCCATTTTATATTTTTTTATTTGTGCTATCTTACGTTGATCATTTATTTTTAAGTGAGATTATTACACTTTAATAATTATTGTTCGGGCATATATTTCGCACCTCTACAGATAGTTCAAAGTTCAAACTCAAATGATGAAGCAACTAAAATTACCTTGGGTCGTACAAGTCTTTCCATTATGTTCAATGGTCATTTCTAGGTTAATTTTACACTTAAAGTAAGAAATACTCTTTTTTTATGCAAATAGATTTGTTTAACATTAAATCTGAAATGTCGGTGACATAAAATTCGTCCAATATAAATGTCACATTAATTCATTAGCAATATCCTTGAAATGACTGAATATAATAGTAAAGCCCATTAACATTTAAAAATACTTAATTAAACAAATTTTAAAATTGCAAAAGGAACATAATATTTTATGTTAATTTGTCTTGGATAATCACATTAATCTCAAAATTTTCTAACCTTAAGTTGCCAAACAACACGTAGTTAAATTTATGATACAAAGTGACTGAAAATATTTGCACAGCATTTTCGTGTATTAAAGGTGCATACTATAAATAGTCACCATATTTAAATACTCTGCAGCTGTTAAATTAGAAGAATTCAGTTGAGGGAATACTAACAAAATACCATATATTAATGAAACTCAACAGATTTATAAAAAATCGTAAGTACAAAATTGCGACCCCATTAAGAGTTGCTAGGACATGCTCTGTCATTCTCTGTATACCTGACGCTGACGATTCACGTATGGTGCAAGTTTCTGAATATTAATTTTTTAAGGGGACGGTGGATGTTAAAATTTTCTTTTTTTAATTTTCATCATAGATATATAATTTTTTTTGCATATATACATTTCATCATAAGTATATAAAACACATTAAAAGAAAGTTCCAATTTTAAGATTTTTTTTTTAATTTAAAATTTTAAAAGGAATTTTAAAAATGCTGCGGGCGTCTTAATTTTTTACATATGTCCTTGCTTTTGAATTTTAATCACTTAAAACTATATTACAAACAAATCTAAGCATTGATTTTTTAATCACTTGTATAGTTAATTTTTTAGAGATTTTTTTCTGAATTTTTCATCAAAATTTTGTTTTGTAACAAGTTAAAAATCAAAGTTAACTATCTTAATGAAGTCGAATTTCAAAATGCATGCTTAGTTTTCTTCTACACAACATCAGTATACTTCCTTATCAATTTCGTTAATTTTGATCAAAAACTAAGACGCTCGGAGCATTTCAAAAATCTGAAATCATTGAAAAATCAGCTTTGAGAAAAACAGATTTAAAGTATATTAAAGGGCCGAAAAATTGTTTGTGTACAAAATTCAAACGCTTGTAACTTTGCGAAAAATAGTCGCAGCTGCATGCGGTTTTTCGCAAATGGCTCAGAGCAAACCGGAGAAAAATAATATGCACAAAAATAATTTTTGATTTTTGGGTCTATTTTTGAAAAATGAAGGTCCACATGGTCCCCTTAAGAAAATAAAGAATCAATTATTTGGTACTTCAAAATACATTAAATAATATTTAAGTTTGTTTGGAAATGCAGTAGAACATCGATAAATCATTCCCTCTTATTTCCTTTTTTCTTTCTTTCTTTTTTTTTTCATTTATCATTTTAATTCAACAGTCTTGAGTACAATTACAACAAATTTGATGTTGAACCGCACTCAAAGTTTTCCGTAATCATCGTTTCTTTCAAACGTCTAGTCGGGAAACGTTCGGTGTTCTACTATATACACATTACAAAACTATTCTAATTACTACTATAATTATTTGTATTTGACTCCTTGTGATGTTTTTTTTTAACTGATAAGAGGAGTGCACACAGCTTAGTGTATTAAAAATTAATATGTTTATTAACATTTTATTCTCAGATTGATAGTTTGAATATACATTTGAAGACAAATGCAGAATTGTTCTGTCATGGTATATAGAGAATAAAAGACTTATGAATAAAAGACTTAAAGAAATTTTAACTATTTTTTTATGCATATTTCTTTTAAAAATGCAAATTATCTCATTAATTTAATGTATTTCGTTCATAGCTCTTGTGCCAAAAATTCCCTTCTACTTCCCTAAACATTCCTATGGCGTCTTAGTAACATTTACTGATAACAGCTTGATTTCAAGCGAGGTAAGTTAACAGGAAAATTTTATCAATAAATACTGTGGTTTTATTAATATTATTTTCTAGGAGATATTTGTGTTTTACTATTTTCTAAAGACTTGTTACTTGCGAAATTTTGCTTCACTTTAATTACTACTTTAGCCGTTGGGAAATTGCAGGGCTTCGATAATATATATATATATATATGTAGGATTTCAGTATAAACACTTCATTTCCTTTATGACGTGCATGATCATCAAATTCTGACGCTCTAGTACTATTATTATCCATGGTTTAAATGCACGAGTTATAAATATTTCAGATCACGAGATCAAGATTTAAACATCTTCAAAATTAGAAAAAGAGCCAGTCTTCTAATTTTTATTGTGAAGCAAGCGTCGAAATGGGAAATAGCCAGTAAGGCGCTGTTAGGCCTAGTTGGACTTTTGGAAAATAAATATATTGTATATGTTAGGCGAGAAGTGTATTAGCTGTGAAGAAATTACTAGTAAAGTATTGTAGAATTATCTTTCTAGGACTGTATTAAAGTTTATATTTTGTTATTCAACGTCTAGTTGTTCATATAATTCCAGTAAATCAACTGTTTACATATCATCTTCTTACATATATATTTGTCATCGTTCTGGTTCAGTTAAAATAAAATGTTTCGCTTCAGTTCAAATTTTTCACTCTCTAAAAAAAAAAAAAAAAAAAAAAAAAAAAAAAAAAAAAAAAAACAGTTTTTAATTATGTGCCGAATAAATTAATTCACTTTTATTAATTGTTTTGTTTTTAAAATTTATGCAATTTCCACTATGTTTCATTTTCAGCTTTGTAGTTTCATCCAATGACACTTCTAAGCTAATAATTCTTATTGGGTAAAATAAAAAAATAATAATTAGTAAAGGGTAATTAGCGTATTTTTTCGTCTATGCCAAATGGTTTTTACCCCTCAAAGTTTACCTTAAAAATTTAGTTGCGCGTGATACATGAGCATTTAGAATTCAATTGGCCTGTGTGCAAACAAGGTGAATAAATAAGTCCTATTCGTCAGAAAAACTGCAATAGATAAACTAAAATTGTAAAACAAGTGTCTACTTATAGTAAAATGACTATGCTTCATCATATGTGAGGGACTACAGCGCCCCATTGTGGCGGAATTTCAAAGTTATCGACACTAAACTATGAGAGATCGAGAAAAAAGTCATCAGCAAAAGTGTTAAGCTTCCTCGATTTAATATGAACGTCTTACATGTAAAATAACTCTATTAAAAATCCTAAAATATTAATTTTTCGTTAACCAATCACCGGCTTAAGAGCCTACATCAGTCACGCGAAAAAACGCGCAAGCTAATGTTAAGTCTATGGGAAGGTACTTGCGCGATTTCTCGCTCGCATTTTAATATTTTTAAAAGATGTTTTTTGCAAAGGATAGCTGAGGTCGATCTCCAACGTTGTTAGTTTTTACTCTCCACCAGTAGGTAATTTAATTTCATTTCATTTTTCAGAATCATTGGGAAAAGTGTGAAATCAACACTCCTCTAATGCTATTTTAAATATCGAATTTGAGCAGCCCACTCAATCAAATTATATTAACTCACCGACCAGTAATTATACATTAAAGTGACCAGGTTTTTTTGGCAGTATTTGTACGTAAACACCTTAACTGACAGGTCACCCGCCATTGACATATTTTGCTTATTCTGATAATATATATAAGACGTTAATTGGTTTCAGTCTGCTTTTGAATAATTTTTAATACAAAAACTAAAAAGGATTGCATTTCCAGATCAAATTATGATCGAGCCATAATGAGCATACGAGCCGTAACAGGATTCGAACCTACTACCTCTCTTCTAGCAGTTGCACCGTGGATTTTTATTTTTCTATATTTTAAGTAATTTTATTTAAGTAGTTTTGTTTAATTAAGTTTTGTTAGATAAAAACACTTTCATAAAAAATGAGACATATGTATCATCGTGAAAGGAAAATACTGATTTAGCATAAATAGGAGCATTAGGCTTCAGTCATATATATTAAAGATACTTCTCTATTATCCCGTCGACCACTTTTCATAACAAAAAACTATCCCAAACTGTAACGCCAAATAAACGGGAGAACGTTGCCATTGGAATATCAAAATAAATAAATAAATAAAATATAAGAATTTACACTCTAAATAAGAAAGAGTGACTATTCACTCCGGAGGAGTGGATATTCACTCTATCGCAGAGTCAAAATTTGCCCAACCTCTTTAGAGTGACTATTCACTCTAGGAAAAAGTGAAATTCTTGACTCCCTGAAAGAGTGAATACTCACTCTTTCAGGAGTGAGTTTTTTCACCCCTGATAGGAGTAAATTAGTCACTCCTGAAAGAGTGACTAAAATTCTTGAATAAAAAAGAGAAACTCATTTTTTACACACGCTTGTTCGTAGGCGGTCACCCTCCCAACTAGTAACCGAGCTCGCTGCTGCTTGACTTCTGCGCTCGGACGAGAACTGGTACCTACAGCTTGCTACAGCCGCTTACAATTTAAAAAGATCTTATTACATTATTTTAGCTTTGTTTCTTTTGTGATATTCGAACACACTTATTAAATTTGTGTAGAAATCACAAATATCTACGGTGTTTCTCAACTGTGTAAATAAGAAACTGAAACCTTCTTTTTGTATCATATAATACAGAGACTGTTCGCACATTTTTTAGACAAATTTGATAAATTATTTAAAAAGATGGAATTCTTTTAGAGGAAAAAATTCTGACAACAACTTATTATGTGTAATTTATATTATCGTCTGATACTTTCAAATTTATTCTTATTTCAAGATTGCGCATGCTAAAAAAGCTGTGAATGGGAAGATGCGTTTGCGGGTTTTTTTTTTCTTCTTCCGAACAGAAGTATGCTAATTCCACAGTCTAAAATGATTGCAAAGCGCATAATATAAAAACTTTTTAGTGCGAAATAAACATAACAATTGATTGGAAAGTGCTATTCCAAAAATCAGTACATATACATAGTAAAAAGATATCAGATGAAAAAAAAAAAAAAACAGGGAAAAAAAGGGCCCATTTCAAGGCGGAAAACGAAGTTTCAAGTAAGGATTTGTGACTATCGCAAATTTATCTTACATCGAAAACATCCATCGATATCCATCGAAAGCATTATGCAGAATTAGAATCAAGAAACAAGATTATCATACAGATTATTTCAGAAAGCAATATTCATATTTTAAACGTTAAAAACAACAACGCCGAAATCGTCTAAAAAATGTGCGAACACCCGTCTGTACATATCCGCTATGACAAATATTCCGTTACAACAAAGCAGTTATTTATTTATTCATTCATTTTTTTTTTGCTAATAATGTTTCCATAATTATAGCCCGATTAAGATTGTCCGAGGCCCAGGGCCTGTTTACCAAATAGGCCCGCGAAGCCGAAGTTTACTCACTGAAATACAAAGGGGCCCCCAAATTTACTTTTCAAAACTAATTTTTAGGGGGGAAATTTTAGTCAGGGTAAAAAACGTTTTTTTTTTTTTTTTCTTAAATTATAGCTGTTAAATTTTTCCTAAGATTATTTCCGACACATTTATACTCTTTTTTTTTTCTATAATAAATGTTATAAAATCAGTGATTAAATGCAACGTTTTTCATTTCTCTTATGTTTAATTTCAAACGTGCTAAAAATAACAGAAAATTTAATCTGTATAGTTATATTTTGTTTATATTCATAAAGAGGTTAGAAATGATATAAAATATGTAGAATAGGTTATTTAAATAAAGAGGAAAATAATTAGCATTCAGAGATATTAAATTTCTGTTTATAAAATAGAAGCAATATTGTGTTGCAGCTAAGCATAAATTTACTTCAAATATTTATTTTCCCTGCACTTTTCTTAGCATTGGCAAATCCTGCAATTTGTAAAGCATAAAATATATTTCCTATCCATAATTCTATCGATTCATTTATTATTTCAATGCCTTTTTCAGTTTTTTTTTTTTTTTTTTTTTTTTAAATCGTGCTACTATATATAAAGGATTTCATTTTAGGTGTTTCGTTTCGATAACGGAGATTACTCGGATTCTCATCCGTCAGCTGGCGCCATCTTGTGATTTTATTGGAAAAAACTTTTTCCTCACTCTTCAACGGAGTGAAATATCTCACTCTTGTCAACGGAGTGAACAGTCACTCTCGACAACGGAGTGAGATATTTCACTCTTTTCTAGAGAGTGGAAAGTTCCACACTTTAAAGAGTGCATATTTATAAAATTCACTCCTAAAAGAGTGAAAATGCCTCTCACTCTTCCAAAGAGTCAACTTCTCACTCCTTCCAATTTTAGAGTGTAAGGACACAATTGTTATTTTAATTAATGAAATAACTAATAAATCAGTAAAACATGATGAAAAATACATGCAAATGTCGAATTAAAAACCACTTGATGGCATAACAAACACGTATAATGCTTCTGACATCCAGTAAATGGGACTGCATTTTTGGCGTTTAATCTTACAGTTTGGCGATTGTTTTCTGTTATGAAAAGTGGTCGACGGGATAATAGAGAAGTACCATATTAAATAAGTAGATGAGCAGATTTTCATTAAGTGATCTTACTGAAGTTTAAACTTCATTAGTAATCTATCCATATCTAGCAATCCTTGATTGGGAGCATGTTTGTTGTTTAAAAAAAACTCAAACTATACCGAGAATTACTTACTGCCGAACATAAATGGATTTGTTTTATTTTATTTCATTACGCAGACACAATTCACGAAAAACCAGGCCATCCAAAGTAACGCATCATGTCTCTTTTGATTAAATTGCATATTAAGTACGCCATACTTAAGAAAAGCACCCTAAAAAGTGCTACAGAAATTTGAAAAATAGTATTTCCCACATAAAATAGTAAAAATACATCACTAGCTGATTTGCGGATTTCCCAATAAAAGCTTCCTCTTCAAATTTCAATGAGCGGATGAATCCCGATAAATGTTCTCGTATAAATGGATTTCACGCGTTCAAGTTAGAAAAAAAGACTTAATCTCCAAAAAAAGATCTTTTTACTTTTTGAATAAATATATGTAAATAACTAACACTGGTGGACATCATACAGTAAAGAAAAAAAGAGGATAAGCATTCCAATTTCTACTGACCTTTTAAGAATAAAATAATTTTTAAAAAAATTATTAGGTAATTGGAAATGATGCAAATTTCCTTACATGCAAGAAGAATTTGCTATGTAGTTGTGCTTGTGTGTGTGCTTGTAAGCTACATAAATAAGTGTATATATGTATGTAAGTATGCATGCACCATATGTACGAACATTCATAATACACGGAGTAAGTACCTCCTTATCATTGACCATTTCTGACCTAATTTCTAAACCATAAGCTTCAGAAGTATGCTTTCAATTTTTAAAAAATCAAGTGTTTTTCTTCATAATATGAAAATCTATTTATGTCAAAATAGTTATTTTTCAAAAAGTGACAAAATTTAAATATCTACACTGTTCCTGTGCCGTGTATTTCATCTCTTATCTATCAAGTAAAAAAGTAAAAATTCGATTATTCTACGACCAAAACTTACCGAGTTATTACACTTTTATACACTTTTTATTTTATAAACTTTCAGCATTTTCTATCATTAAAAATGCGTTATTCTGTTTTTATTGCCAGAAAATGGCAAAAATTCGTAAAACGCAAAGTATTGTAACTCAGTAAATTTTGATAGCAGAAGAATGGAATTTTTTAGAGTTTCAATTTTTAGAGCTGGTTTCCTAATTATAACTTATAAAATCCAAGGACCCTATAAAAATTTTAATTTCGTAGCTAATAAAAGTAACTATTTTGACTTAACAAATACTCATGTGATACAGAACAACTTTTGACACATTTTTGCAACTGGGCTACGTATTAATAACTAATGGTTCAGGAATTGTCTACACTGTTAAAAATTTGCAGCAAACTGACCTCTTTTTGACCGTTTTTATAGAAAACAGTTACACAACCGTCATTAAACTGTATTTTGACCATATTCTTGCTCATATTATGGTCAGAATATAGTTAAATTACAGTTATGTAACCGTTTTCTATAAAAATGGTCGAATGACTGGACAGTTTGCGGCAAATTTTTACAGTGTATTGGTCAACGATAATAATAGATATATGTACATGTATGTACAAACAAAATTATTATTGATAAATGTAAATTCATTATTATTAATTAATTTTCTTACCCATTAAATTTATCAAAACTTAATTGTCTCCGACTTCCAAATACCGGGAATTATCCCGATTTCATAAGGAATTACATGATTGAAGCCAGTTTCAAAGCTGAATTATTTGCAAGTCAGAGTGTAGTAATATTGATAATTTTGATAGTTAGAAATATTAATTTAACATGAAATTTACTTTTTATTTTTAAAAATTAAAGATGTAGTAAATATTCGCATTTTTTTTCTTTTTCTTATGTGATAAGAAATATAAGAAACTGGTTATAAAATTTACAACGGGCCTGTCTTGTTGCGACAGAAAAGAAAAAAACAATTAGGAGGATGTGTTTACAAACCTACAAAACTCCATATAAATAAGATTTGCTACGCTTTCCTTCCCATACATATTTTCATTTAACCAAAAAGTAGAAATTTTTACGCAATCAGTAAACAAAATAAATAACCTTCAAGTAAAATCTTTCCCATCTTTGTAATTTTTTTTTCCTTTCCTTAAAAAGATTTTGTTGAAGAAGAGAAATTTTACAAAGAAAAAAACTTCCAAGTTTGGCAAATATAACATTGATTCGCTTATTTAATTTTTTAAAGCAAAGTAGATTTTTTTCATTCTAGTATTTTTCATTGTAAAAAAAAATATTTGAGTACTTTTTTTATTTTTTTTTAGAAACGGAAAGGAAAATAAGTTAAACATTATGAGATAAAAAGATTTCCTATTTGTAAGTTATTCAAGAGCATAGAGAAGTGTTCTTTTTTAAAGAGAATTATACAGCTTGAAACGACATATGTTTTACACATTCTTTTTTTTTTAATTCATAATTTAAGTTTGTAAAGAAAATAAATCTTATTTGCAGTTTCGAGATTTTTTTTATAAGCTTGAGTAAATGGATGCATATGATGTATGCATGTATGCAGGGGTATACAGTCAGAGTGGACAACGGAGACATATATCGGCATCTGGCTCTAAGCTGAAGTGGGTCTCCGTCAGTGGCCAATTTTATATAAAATACATGCATATACAGGGCATGTAGAAAGTCCATCTTATCGCGCGTCAGAATTTCTATGAACGCGCCAAGTATGTAGGCCTCTGTATGCTTTTAATTGATTGTAGAAGTTTTTTTATTCTGTAAATCATTCTTGTATTAATTTGTACAGCACAGGTTTCCTTAACATTTGTCGCATTGTCAGTCCATATAACACGGAGTTTCGATCATCGAACAGCAATTTTTTTTAAACAGGTTAAAACGGCCTTGGTCTGAAAAAAATCTAAATGAAAAGGTTTCGTAGAAAGGCAGATAAATATAGCAATATATGCTTTTAACGTTATCTTTTATTGTTTAAAGTCAGGCTTTGTTAGAATACGGCGAGCAAAATCTACATTTGTTAACTGAAATTTTTAAAAAAGAGTCTACTTTTCCGTTGACACTTCTGGTCAGTGCCCAGTGGTGTCACTGGAGTTAAGTAGGTTATGTCATAGCCACAGTTCTATAAACCCTAGTAGTTGGCCGTTATAAGTGTAAGTGATAAAATATTTGATAAAATGTATAGAAACATATTCATGGACATGTCAAAAAGTTTCCATACTAGCTCTGTTAACAAAATGTATGTTTCTAAGTTTGGATAGCAATTCCTGCTATATAGTCGTTTTATGAGACAAAGCACTAATTCCTGCGTTCTTGCAACTATTGTAATTCGGCCTGGAAGTCATTTTTTGTAAGTCATTCCATAAGCTTCAGCGATTTGCGCTCGATTTCGGCAACGGCATGACAACGGCATGCTTTCACATAATACATCTTCTTCTGGAATGGAACGAAATTGGTAACAGCTAAATTTGGCTTATAAGAAGCTTTTAACAGGTTTTGATTACTAGAAAATCGAAAATTAGAAGTACCCTCTGAGACGATGCATCAGTGATAAATTCGGGGGGTGAACTTGGAGAAGTATTCCTAACGGAGCATCAAAATGTCTTCCCCTTCCCTAAAAAAGATTTGGAATTTCATGCTAAGTAATTGTCTGAAAGTGTAACTGCACTAACAGAATTTCACAATGTCTCTTTCGAAGCTGCAAAAATTCCATTATGAAGAATAATATGTGAATTCGACAATGAAATGAGCTGTCATCGTGCATGGTCTAAATCGTTGTGAACCACAGATTTGTTGTCATGCTCAATGTTTCTGTTGCTCTTTTTCCAGATTAATGCAAAATTACACTTTGACTTCTTCTAACGAATTTTTTGTCCAAGATATAATATAAAACTGTTACACAGACGTGCATATAAAAACATCAGAAAATTTTTCGATATTAACACAGTGAGGTGTTTTGGTAAGCTGCGTTTTGAAAATTCGGTGTCACAATAGTTGGAAACTCAACCTTGTGCTGCCATCTTCTGAGGTGTCATATAGCACCTCAGCAGTGCATGGAAAAACACGTTCCGAAACTTTTAGATAAACTCTTGAATGGATTAATCGGAAATTAAGAACATTGTAAAAACATTTAGTTGCTAATATTTAAAATACATTTAAAATCGGATATTCAATAATACTGAAAAACAACATATTAATATCACATAATAAAATCAATTACAGTAGACGTTTTGGGCTACTGTAGAAGATCCTTATCAGTGTAAATGTCAATCGTAAACCCAAAGCTGTTGTTTAGACATAGAGGCCGTTGTTCAAGTTCAAAACTATGCATTTAAAATATTAAATTACTAGAAAGTATATGTCATATTAGGACCACATATTCTGATGATCATCGTTTAAGGATAAGACCCCTAAACTCTACATCTTGATGCTTCGTTTAGATGTTAGGCCCTTGAACGAGAAGGCACTTTTAACGGAATTTTCTAGATATTTTCGTCTTATTGCCATTTGATTGGTCAAATAATAAAATATGCCAATCATTACAGAACTATGTTTAAAAAGACAATAAAACCACAAATCGTTCAAGATCATGACCCTACAATAACTCTTCACGTGAGAGAATGCAAGTTCTTTCATAAAAACCGATATATCCAATCCCTCTCTTTAATCAGTAGTGGGGGTGTGGGTTAAAAAAGAATAAGGCTGTGTACAAACCAAATACTGCGACAAAAGTCATAAATTATTTCTGTGGACTTCCTTTTCCAAAAATTTTGTGGACAGTTGTGACAATTTATATTGCTCTGCAAAGGTTTAGAGGCAAAGCGCACAAAATTAACAAAAGAAATTATTTCCAGGGGAAGGTGATAAACATGTTAGGGACCCTCCTCCGCTAAGGTCACTTTCTCTTGTCGTGCGACAAAATGACAACTACACCAAAAAATGCTACAATGGTCGACATGTTTACATATAGTCCTGCGACGAAATTAACTATTTGTTTGGATTGGTTGGAATTTAGAACTGGAAGTTGACACTATGCTAACTTCTACACGGATCCTTATATTTTTTCCTGTTAATGAATTTCTTCTAGATAAGAAATTTACCAGAAAGTTTTAAGCAGTGTATACTGCCTAGCCTTGAATGATAATGAATCAAGAAATAGAGGGATTTGTCTATATTTGATAGAGAACGCGTCTATGTGTGCAATGTATGTGTATGTTACCGTGAAAGACCGAAATTGGAGAATGTCGACTTTCTCTGGTGAATGACAACACATACCCAAATACGTCGTTGAAAGACCGAATATTTGGTTATATTCTTATACATTTGGGGTGCATGTTGACAAGCACAGATATACTTTGGTGGAGGTCAAACCGAGAAGCCGAGTAGCTGGTGGCGACAGTTTGTCGCCAAATCCTTTGTTCTACCGCTATTGGGGTCACGTTGCACCTATTTGCCATACTCTGGAACACTGATGTTTGCAATCTTATGCAAGATTTTCTGTGCGTGCAACTTTTTTTTAATTTTATTTTTTTACTTTATACTCTAATTTATATTGAAGTAGTTACGTGCATTGATTGCGAGTAAACGAGAAGACAATTGTTTTTTTTGTTTTTTTTCAAGAAAAGTACTCTAAAATAATACTTTCTGAAGTGATTTCTACTAAAACTAAGTAAAGCCCACCTTTGGATTAGAAGCGATTAAAACGTTATGACGTTTTAAAAATTAATGATGAAGAGAAATTAATTGTACCATTACAACCAGGAGAAACGAATATACAGTATTATGTTACTAATGATGAATTGTTCAGTATACTATCTGAAACTCACACCAGAACAGGCCATAGAGGAAGAACACGTACGCTTAAAAAATTGCAAGTTAAATAAAAACATATTGCATATGAAGTTGTAATGTCGTATTTAAATGTATATAAACAATGTCAAATAAAACATAGTGTACATAAAAAAGGTATTGTTGTGAAACTAATAGTCAGTTCGGAGTTAAACTCAAGATGTCAAGGCGATCTGATAGACCTGCAGTCACACAGTGATGGCGAATATAAGTTCATAACGGTGTATCAATATCATTTAACGAAGTTTGTTCGGCTACGACCTTTGAAAACTAAAACGTCTGAAGAAGTAGCGTATCATCTTCTTCCGATATTTTTAACATTTGGTGCCCCAGCTATATTGCAATCAGATAATGGCAGGGTGTTCTGTAATCAAGTCATATCCGAACTATGCACTGTGTGGAAATTTGTCATGGAAAGCCTCGTCATAATCAAATACAAGGCTCAGTTGAAAGGACCAAACAAAATATACAGAATATGTTAACTACATAGATAAACGATAATGATACAAATAAATGGTCAGATGGTTTGCCTTTTTTCTTCTTGCAAAGAACACAACATACCACGAAGTAATCCGCCAAAGTCCTTATAACGTCGTTGGCGTTAAATCAAAAAGAGGCATAACATCATTATCTTTGCTTGGCGAACAAATCACTAATAGCAAATAGCTCGAAGAAATTGTTAATACTTTTGAAGAAAATTTGAGCAGTGGCCATACCGAAAACCATATTCCAAAAGAAAATATTGAGCTGCAACCCACCACGTCTGCATATTAAGCCCTGACTGAACAATACGACTTTATTGCTATAAAAAAGCGGCCGAGAAAGAGAATCTTCTACTGCAAGCAACAAAATGTTAAGAACATCAAAAAGAAAATTTCCTCCTGCTCAAATTGGTGATAGCATACGAATACAAGTATCTGATGTCGATCGTGGCCGTACAGATGCCCAAAATGTGGTGGCGATTTTTATTGAAATAGAAGACTCCGACTTTTATAAATTAGCAAACAAAATAGGTACCCTCAATCAGCTTTATATCCGCTATCAGTTCGTAATTTGTGAAGAAAAGTTACTTTCCATAGATGATATTTTTTCTCAAGATACGTCGCTTAGAGAAGCAGCTGTTCTAATTCGAGAAGTGAAGGGTAAGGCTGCACACTCTGTAATTGCAAAAAGAAGTGTTCCACGATTAAATTGTGATTTAAAGTCTCATAACATTATAAGTTGTTGCAATAAATAAGATTGTATAACGTCAATCACATAATTAAATTAATTTATTATTGGTATTGCTTTCTTTTCTTATTTAGAATGTACTGTCCCTTTTAAGTTCAACAGTTTATTTACATGTGCTATTACTTGCGTTTTCTCTTATTGTGGCATATATCATAATATGTTTTAATTATAAAATATGGTATAGGAACGTAACAAAAATATTTTTATTCAACATGTGGATGTTGAACACACTGATGTGGATGTTGAACACACTGATGTGGATGTTGAACACACTGATGTGGATGTTGAACACACTGATGTGGATGTTGAACACACCATGCACCGAAGGTGCATGGTGAATGACGATATTTACCGGTATAAGAGAGAAATAAGGATATTTAGCAAATTTTTCGGAAATACACCAAGCGACTATATGAATCTTGACATTCTCCAGATTTTGGTCTTTCACGATAACATATATATCACAGAATAAAAATTTAAAACAATTCATCAAATTTAATTATTCACTAAATATCTTTTATTTGAATTTTCTTAACATATATATTTTAAGATTTAAAGTGATTTGTTTAGCACATTTAATTTTTTCCACACTTGCTTAATATTATTCATATTGTTCTTTTTAAAAGGAATTTACTATTTTTTTCTGTTACTGTTTTGTTTTGTTTAGCATAAATTTGCTTCTTATTTCTTACTGTTAAAACATTAAGAAAACCTGAGTTTTGCCATTTACGACTTTCCTTTTGCCGATTTTTTTTTTAGATACTATATATACGCGACAAGCGTTATGTATACGTGACACATAAAATGGTCAGAATACTAGATAATTCCTACCAGTAATTTTTAATTAAAAAATTTGGCTTACTCAACCAATGCAGATTTTTTTTAAGTGCCTACGATAGTCATCTTACCTCACTTCATTAAAACATATCTGCGAATCAGTTAGCCAAAAATGTCTTTTTTAAAAAACCTTTGATAAACGATTAAAAATTTTATAGAGGGGATTCGTCGTGAAAGAGTTAATTATGTAGTATTCACATGAATTTGGTTTAAAAGCTAAAAATATTTATTAATCTTAACCACTTTGACATACAAATAATATTGATGTTATTTATTTATTCATTTATTTATTGAAGACTTATTATTGGACTACACTTGTTTTTGTTCATGAAACTCTTCTGCAAGCGTCATGTAATTATCAAGAAATGAAATTTTAAAAATATTTTTGATAAAAACCTTTTATTTGCTTGACTTCCTAGGCAAGAAATACTAAATGTTTGTCTTATTCTTTAAAGAAACGAAATTTAATTTCACTAGCAATTTTCAGCACCTTCTTTTAAACTGAATTTTTTTTTAAATCCTTGATTTTTTTTTAAAGTAAAAAATATTGGTTTATAAAGATTCATTTTACAAAAATGTTTTTTTATCAATTTTCAGAAAAAAGAGATCCAATTTCACATACGAATTTTGAATCACACCGCCAGTGACATGCCAATTCCACTTCCTGACGAAGATTTTGGTGTCGTTGCAAACGTATTCCGCCATTCTTCGAGACACGCCAGAGTAAGTATATTTTTATTGTATTTATTAGAGTACTATTGTTAGAAACATTAACACTTGATCACCATTCTCTAAAAACTTTTGTGTTATTGCTGTCGTTGTATCCATGAGATCACATGACGTAATTTCTATATTTATACATTTTATACAGCGATATTTCGGGAAGGGGTAGTAATTAACTAGAAATGTATGTTATTTTGTCTTTAATCACAAAAGCTGAAAACAATATATGAAATTGGCGTCTATCAGAGGAACACGTCGATGATTATCGCCTTTCATGCAACCAATGGTTCACATATAGACAGCATAATAACTGTTTAAAAAAAACTTCCATATATGTACTCCGAATATTGCACTACTTTCGATACATGTATCTGTTCATTTGTGCTTGTAATAAAATCTTGAAGTTCTAAAGAGACTTAGTGGGCACTCTGTATATATCTATAATCTATTATCTATATATCTATATATCTATGTCTATATCTATCTTCTATATATCTATATCTATATCTATCTATATATATATCTATATATATATATCTATCTATATCTATATATTATATATTTTTTAAATACGCTTTTATTTATTCCTCTCAAAGATCGCTCAACCTATGGAGGTGAAGCCGCATGAAGGTTACTTTTTTCGACTGCTTGGTGAACCAGATGGAGGACTGCTGGGACCGAGAATATTTGGAGTGACACCAGAAACTGGAATTGTTTATGTAAAGGATGAGGCTGCCTTAGCCAGGAGTTCAAAAGATTTTTATGAACTGGAGCTTACCTGGAGAAATCGCGAAGAAACGGACAGAAAGTGTTCGATAAAACTGAAAGTATTGGATGCAGGTATGTTTATCAATAACATCTAATAGTTATTTGTTTCGATGTAAAAGAAACAGTAAAAGTAATATAAGTGTTATTCTTATCAATGTTAACTCAATTTATGAACACATGCTCTGGAAAATAACTTATCGTCATTTATTTATAACTGCTATGATGTTATGAAGTTCTAAATATTTGATGCTTGATATCTCGATTCATAAATGTAATAAAATATTCATGGATTCTTAAAATGGTTTAACAGTTTAGACATTTTCGTGCGGTTCTTAGTTGACGCCAACTTTACACCCTGTTGAAGAGTAGCTGTCTTTCTAAAATTTATGGAGCTATAGAAACTCTAACTGTTGTTAAAACTACTTAAGAGAGAGTATAGTTTTAAATAAAAAAAAGCGATAGAAAAGCGTTTAAGACAGTATAAAAAATGAGATATATAATTACATTTAAAAAATAATTAACATAGTAATTACATAAAAAGAAGAAGAAGAAAGGTTAAAATGTTCACATGTTAAAAACAGCGATGAAGAAAGAAAATCCCAAGATGTTAATATAAAGGCATTTTTCAATGGTATCCAAAAAAATATTTGTTGTTATTGTTTGTTGTTATAAGTAACAATATGGATATTAAAGTAAACAATAAAATATATTTATTTTATAGCATAAAAATTATTAAGAAGTTTAAACTAACAGTAAGTTAAATATAAATTTGAAAAGCAAATCAAAAACAAAGAGAAACAAAAGAAGGGAGATCAGATTTTATTTTTATCTATATTTGTTAATTATTATTAAAAACTTTTATATTAAAAGTGGTTGCAGTACCTTTTCTTGTACGTTAATTTGAGTATCAAAGTTTATACATTTTATTCGAGGCAAATATAATTCTTAATTCAATGTCTTATTTCTTCCTTATTCCTTTCTATTTTTATTGTCCCTTTAAATATTTTTGCAGGTAATTAATGGAAAGTAAAATTGTAATAATAAAATAGAAAAGTTCTTGAAACTTTTTAAAAGCACTGGAATTCATATATATTTATGTGTTTAGTTTCTACTACATGTGTATGATAATTTTTTTTCTTTCTATAGGTGATCCAACAACAGTTTGTGGTAAGTAGTTTTTCAGTTAGAAAAATTTTTATTCTATTTATTTTTCAGTAATCTTTGCACAGAATTGATTGTGAAATATTAATGCACAGTTTGCAAGCTTTTCGTACATATGTATGCTCTACATGCATAGACATCTTTATTGTTGTGCTTTGGTTATTTATTTTTCTAATGTCAACAAATTTTCGCTTGTGTTAAATTTTATTTTAACCAGAATTGGCATAACACTGTTCGTGGAATATCGATTTTTATCCTATAAAAGTCATAGAGACTAAATGCTAAGCTTTAGTAAGCTTTCGCCAGGATTGTCCAAACTTGCAATAGGCAAGGGCGCACTTCAACTGGTGGCAAATACTGAAGAGCACCATTATTCACGTGACGGGAAATATACAACAATATTGTCTCACTGCAGTAGTACTGTTGATGCACACTAGAGATGAGACGGGGCCCGAAACGGGCACGTGCCAACTTTTATACCAGTCTTCGGGCTTGTACTCAAAGTGAGAAAATTTTATATTCGCAAATGGAAAAATGAAAAAAAAAAAAAAAAAAAACAAGAATGTATTTTACATTTCTTTAAAAGGTTTACAATCTATTTTTTTTATACTAAAAGGTATAAGTTAACAGCATAATACACAGTAAAATAACTTTTATTATGTTGTTTGACATGTTTCGGCTCACCCCGATCCATTTTCAAAAACAAACCGTTTAGTTTTTGAAAATGGGTCGGAGTGAGCCGAAACATGTCAAAGAACATAATAAAGTTATTTTACTGTGTATTATGTTGTTAATTTACACCTTTTAGCATTTAAAAGAAATATATTTCTACAAGGTGTTGTAATTTGTTATATTGATTGACAGTCTTTTGAAAATTGGTTTGAAGGGAAATATATAATACTCAGAGAATATAAGAAGTATTCTATCTGATTTTGAAGCCTTTGCACGGTCAGTGTTAGTAATATAAAGAAGCTGTGGGATATCCCTTGCCTAACCTTGCTTTTTTGTGTGAAATAATTCTCCAAAGTTACAGGAAAATAGTTTAATACTTATTTCTATGTAACAAGATATTTTTTAATGAGAAAATCAATCTTGAAACAATTATAAAATGTTTTTTACAATTTTTCTACTTCGTGCTTTCGGTATGGTTCTCGTGTGGGTGCGGGCTATGATGACACGAAATATTTCGGGCTCGGATTTCAAATGGTCGGGCTCAGGATCCAAAAAAACCTCAAACTCATCTCTAATACACACCCGTCTTATACAAAACACGCAATGTCACAGTGATAGTCATAAGGCCCATACGATTCAGTAACGCCCAGTAAAAATAACTTGCAGAAATAACGTAATTGATAGTAATTTTAGGCTTGTAATTTTCTGAAAAGAATCATTTCCAAAAATTTTGTAGGGAAAAGAACACAAAACTTAATCGTGCCTATCATAATACTAAAACAATTATGCAAATATTTTTAATTGCAAATATTATAAAAATACTAGTAGCAGAAAACATTCGGAATGTCGCCAAGAAAGCCTTCGAATGGCGTCAATGCTTTTGATAGCCAATTGTGAAAAAAATATCAAAATGTCTATTAAAAACTTCCTTACTAATTATTTCAATTTATTCATGGCTTGAATAGATTTGTTTTATAATGTATGCAATTTATCTAATTTTTGAGATACAGATTTTTTAATCCTTCATTTCTATAATGTAAAAAAAAAATTGTTAATTTTACAGTAAAAAACTGTCAACCAGAATGCCAGTAAAATACCGTTCCTTTTACTGCAAAATCTCTTAAAATAACAGAAACTTCGTAATAAATACAGATTTTATATGGGAGAAAATTTGTCCACTGTTTATTTTACGGGCATAAAATGTTAGAATAGCAGATAGTTCATAATAAATACAGATTTATTTGTCGTAAAATAAACAGTTTGATACTGGCGTCCTAGCTGACAGTCTTTCCCTGTAAATCAACAGATTTTTGTATAGTGTGCTGCGAAAGAGACCATTTATTTACTTTCTTATGTCCTATGGAGACCCTGATCATACGCTTACCGCAGGTGCTCGGGGTGGGCAATTTTTCGATTATTCTATGCAGAAAATGTGTAGATAATGTTTTACAAAATTAATCTAGTAGTCGGAAAATCATAAAGATTCCTCTAAATATTTTCATGAACGTTTTAGATTCAATTATATTTTAAGTATTGGCGTCCGCGCTGACAGTTTTTTTTCTGTAAAATCAACAGGCATTTTTTGCAGTGAATTATAGTATTTTATATTGTATTAAAATGAAAACATGACTGATTGAATGAAAAAATTTTGGAAGTTTTATTTTAATTTTTATTATTATTATTATTATTTCTGTTTAACTGAACATGAAAATTAGAGTAATGAATTTTTTGACCTACTCGGATGAACTTGAAATTAAAATTACGTTTTGAATTTAAAAATTAAATATCTGTTTGCGTTGTGGCCTTATTTTTATTTTGATTTTTATTCTCCAATATATTATTTAAATTTATCATGGCACACACCCAGAAAAAGAAATTGATTAAAACAACAAAACATGTTTTGTTGAGTACATTTTGGTTGTTTTAGCAAATTTTTTAGTTGAAGTAAAAAAATTGGTTTTGTTGCTTGGGCAAAAAAATATTGTTAACACTCTTACAAAATTTTAACAAAATTTCATCAATTTTACTTGAATTAACAAAATATGTTTTTTTTTAATTTTACAATAATTTTGTAATTCCAGCAAAATTTTGCTGTTTTTGAAAAATTTAAATTATTGTGTAGTAGCCATAACTCTCTCACGTAACTCGATTTATTTGACTTATATAGCTATATAATTAAAGGATTAACATAATTTTTGGATAATTAAAACTTTTTTTCATTGGGACGGACCAAGGCTGTTTTAAAAATCCCCCTGACCCATTTATTACTTTCTTCTATCTTTACAACAAGAAAGTATTGGAATCATGAAAATTTTCGCCTTCCGGTTTCCGACGGATTTTAGAAGGTCCTGAAACGATTTGACTGTTTTTAGAAAATGACTGTCAATGACTATGTCTGTCTGTATGTTTCTCAATAACTAATGCACGGAATCTAATAAAACTTTATATTCAGTTACTTCCTGATATAAATTGTTGCTGATTAGTTTTTGGTGTAAATCGCGCAACAGATGGCGCTGCTATGTTGCATTTTTCGCGATTTCTTCAATAGCTCTATCTCATTTTCTGCAGTGAATTATGCCTGTAATCTTTGAACGTAACTCGATTTATTTTACTTATATAGCTATATAATTAAAGGATTACAATAATTTTTGAATAATTAAAACTTTTTGTCATTGGGACAGACCAAGGTAGTTTTAAAAATCCCCCTGTCCCATTTATTACTTTACAAGAAGAAAGTACTCTGGTACTGGAAGAAAGTACACTGGTAAAATATAACAGTGAATTTTTATCCTGTTTTTTGCAGGAGTAATTTACTGCTGAAAATGAATTAAAAATTAACTATGTGTTGCCGTATGCTGGGCTTTGTATTGTCGTCTCATGTTTGCCGCAGAAATTCGCGTGCTCCTGATGACATTTCCATTTTGTTCTGCGGTTGCAGCCGTTTCGACATACATAAGAGTGAGAAATGCCGAGCTCAGATATCGTTCCTTGTAGGTCAGTGCTAGAACCTCAGAGAGCTGTTCTGAGGACCCAGGATCGACTCCCGGCTTGGGCAATTTTTACTCTCTCGGTTTGCGCTTGAAAAAAATTCACTTGTTGTTGTTCAAGGTTTACAGGCGTAATTCACTGCTGAAAATGAATTAAAAAATAGTTAAAGTTGCATATTTAGATTGGTTCATTTAACAAAAGATTTTGTAGTATAAACAAAACAAGTTCGTAATGTAACATATTTTATTATTTAAACAAGCAAAATATATTTTGTTGAAAAAAGAAAATAGATATTAAAATAACACATAGTACAGTAGGACCTCGTTAACCGCAAAACTCTCCGTTAACCGAACTCGGTTTCTTCTGCACTTTTTTTTTTCACTTTCTACTATTATCCAAAATTTTCTCTTAACAAACATGCATTTTTAAAGTTTTTTTTCCACATTCCTTTTGTATGCAAGCCGTCCTTTCCAAACTACTAGTGCAGATAAATATTTTGGAATTCCCTTTTTTAAAATTCCTTCCCGCAAGCTCAATTCTCGGTATGAGTGTACTCTTCCCCATTTTCAAACGTCCCTGTTCTAAACAAAAACACACCCCATTTCGAAATTTGGTAGGTCATACTGCCGAGTCCCAGAACAATCGAATGTTATTGCGCCGTCTGATTGTAAGCAAGTGCAAAGAACCTAATCTCTTTTGTCATCTCAAGAACAGAGAAATTTTCATTGCAGCAGAATTTAAAAAGGAGCAGGAGTCACTTTGTGTCACTTATACTTTGATGAAGATGAGAATGATTCCGGAGTAAATAAGATCAGTAACAATGATGCTTTTGAGTGTTTCTCAAAATGCCTTGTTTGGTTGGAGCAACAGGAACAGTGTGATTCCTCTGAACTCATGCTTTTAAGAAAACTTCGGGCTAGAGCTGCACGGCAACGGATAGCCAATTTACACCAGATGAAGCTTGCATTTAAAATATTGTAAGTTTTTGTTTCAGAAATAAATTTATTTTCATTTATAATTTTCATTTATTTAACAGTTAAAATAAGTCATAATATAACAGTTCAATGACAATACTACATACTAAACAAGATGATTACTGATGAATTCTCGATTGTCCGAAAATTTCTATTATCCGAAGTAGGTTCGGTCCCATTTACTTCGGATAATCGAGGTCCTACTGTATATATCTATGTAACAAAAAGAATTTTGTTAATTCAAGTAAAATTGAACCATTTTACTTGTCTTAACAAAACATTTTTTTTTTGCTGACGATACAAAAATTTTTTTGGAATTGCAAAAAAAATCAAAAAAAATTTTTTTTGTTGATTCAAACAAAATTTCCATTGACCCATATTTAAACGAAAAGTTTGGTTGGGTCAACCAAATTTTTGTTGATTCAACAAAACTTTTTTCTGGGAGCAAGAAAGTTGAGAACTCATAAAAAAGATTAGAAACTTATTTCCTTTGAATTTTTAATTTAAAAGGAATATGGAACGGCTATATTGATTAATCTTCATACATACTAATGAGGAAATGACTTTGTAACCAGATTTAACACTAAAAATTTTAGGTGAACCCTCTTATGCACAACAAGCTTCATAATTTCAAATTACAAAATGTTTTCAGATTTAAATTTTTTTCTTACCTGACTTGTTTGTAGGCATATATATATATGTGTGTGTGTGTGTGTGTGTGTACTCTCGCAAATATCATGATTTGCCATTTCAGGTATTGAGCCTGGCCACCATTTTCCGACATGTGCATTGCATGCTACGTCTGAGAGTTGCACATCAAGCTGTGGTCGTGGAGCTTTAGATGGTTTCTGCCGTTGGCGAGCGCATGTTTCTCCACCATCGCTCACGTCTCATTATGCTACATGCACCCCAAATTTGGCAACGTGTCCTGATGGTGTATGTGATGAACTGGAAGAAATAGACCCTATGCTTTGTCCTCAAGATTGCGCAGGTATGAATTGCAGTATTACTAATTTTGATACTATCACAATTAAATTTTTGTTATCATTCTTCAATTTAAAGATTGTACAAGTATTCGTTTATTTTAATAAATGTGGCATTTTCAGTATCAAGTTATTTTTATCCAGCAGGTACCAAATTTAACAGGTATCAAAAGAATAAAGATTTTTAAAAAATATTTATTATAAATAAGCAACAATAAAAGTATTTCTCCACGCGGAATGCTGCAACGATTAATCTTTATTTTTTTGTGGACCCAATAGAAAAAAATTTTGAAGTCTCTGAAAAGGACATTATGATAAATTAAACAATGAACTTTGCTAAAATATTATTATTATTATTATTATTATTATTATTGCTATTTTATTATTATTATTACTATTATTATTATTTATCTTTGTTAATTCATTAATTATAAATTCTCAAAGGTTATTATTATTTGTGCACTTTAAAGCTATGTTTGTGCACTTTAAATTGATACAACATGTCATTGTTTATGGTAACAAAGTAACTAGGTGATCAGCAGATTCGTAAATGTTGATTTATGAAGCTAGTTTGTTTAAATAAATATATATAAACAAAATGAAAAGGGAAAAAAATGAAGAATTTTTCTCAATTTTGGCAAAAAAAAAAATTTTTTTTAATTTGTAAGTGACATGTTGTTTTTTAACTGTTTGTAACTACATCCCTGAAAACAATTCGTCCGCGCTTTGATTATTTCTGACGTCAATTATAATTTTGAATATATATATTGACATAATGTTTTCAACAAATAGTTAGGTAATGTTGTTTATCTTTTTTTATTATATAAAAAGACAATTAAGAATCTTCAAAACATTATTTTAAATGTTTCTGAGTAGTACGGTAAAAATGAAATTGCAAAATTGTAGCTGTAGTACATAGCTGTAATTATATTGTTATTCTTTTTTTTTAAAAAAACAGAGAAAGAAACAGGGAAACTCGGTAATATTACACCAGTTCGCGGTTAGAAGCATACAATATCAAGATTCTCAATCATTCATTCCCACTCTTTTAGAGGTTGGTGGAAGAAATTAATGCTTACACCGGAAATTTTCTAAGATAAATAAAATAATAGTAATCCAATTTATTTCTTTACGGTTGTAGTTTGACAGTTTTCCATTAAATTCGAGTTTATGTAGTAACTTTAAATTTTTCCAATAAGTCTTTGAAAAATGTCTTGCTTCTGCTATAATGCGCCGGCACCAAATATCCTCGTACAATATATTAAATCCTACAGACAGTACACTGTTAAAAATTTGCAGCAAACTGTCCAGTCATTTGACCGTTTTTATAGAAAACGGTTACATAACCGTACATTAACTCTATTCTGACCGTATTATTGTCCATATTACGGTCGGAATAGAGTTAAGTTACGGTTATGTAACTATTTTCTATAAAAACGGTCAAATGACTGGACAGTTTACTGCAAATTTTTAACAGTGTATGACCAATAAAATTACAACCTTCATCGCTTTTTCCTTTCATGTAAAATTGTAAGCTTTCCGAATTTTTACATGTGTAAATTTACTGTATATTGAGTGTTTTCCATATATGTACTTCCACAAGGTTCTGCAGTAAATTTACAAATTAAATTCTCTGGGTTTTTTTACGGAATTTCGGTTTTTAACTCTCTGTAAATTTGTAAAGATAAATAATTACCAGTAGATTTTCTATTATTTCACACACAAAAATTCAACAATGTAGTTTTTTTTTTTTTTTTTTTTTTTTTGGCCGCATCCATTATGTGGGTGATCACTACTTAAACTACTGTAACATCATTGCAAAATTATATATTTAATAAGAAATTTTATACATATAATTATAGATAAAATTAAAATTTTCAATTGCAAAAGATTCTTATGTATAGGTTAAGCTTAAATTTTAAGTCTAATTTTAAATTTAAGTTATTCTGAAATGTAGTTCAAAATAATGATTTGTATCCATGTTACTCGAGATATTTTAAATTTGTCGTCCGGTATTACATAATTTTACTTTTTACTTTAATGATTAATGCATACACTATAAGTAGCTTAAATATATTTTTCTTGTAAAGAAAATGTCAGAGGGGAACCCTATCCAAGGAACTTCTGGTAAAGGCGTCCGATTATCAGCAGCACTTTTAGCTGTGCTCTCGGTAAATTTATATTAAGAGTTAAGATTAACGAGCAGGAAAGACCGAGCTATGCTCGGTCAAAATTAAATTTGAGTTCAAATATCATGACCCATGACCAAAATGACCCACTAATTGAATTTTCTCGAACATGTGACTTAGCCCAACAGTCTTCTCGTGCCCGAAAACCATTGGATACAAAATTTAGTGTAAATTGAGCCGCTTTTTAGATCTTGACCCACAATGACACAGAAATGACCCAGTAATCGAATTTTCTCGAACATGTGGCCTAGCCCAATGATTTTCGCGTGCCCAAAACTCGTAGGATACAAAATTTAATCAAAATCGTTAGAGCCTTTTTTTAGATAAAATTAATTTGACCCGCTTTGACCCAAAAATAACCCACTAATCGAAAGTTATCGAACATGTGACCCAGCTCAATTGTCTTCTCGTGCCCGAAAACCATTGGATGCAAAATTTAGTGTAAATTGAATCGCTTTTTAGATCTTGACCCACAATGACCCAGAAATGACCCACTAATCGAATTTTCTCGAACATGTGACCTAGCCCAATGATTTTCGCGTGCATGAAACTCGTAGGATACAAAATTTAATCAAAATCGTTAGAGCCGTTTTTTAAATAAAATTAATTTGACCCGCTTTGACCCAAAAATGACCCACTAATCGAAAGTTGTCGAACATGTGACCCATCCCAATAGTGTTCTCGTGCCCGAAAATAGTCGGATACAAATTTTCGTCAAAATCGTTTGAACCGTTTTTTAGATACAATTAGCTTGACCATGACCCAAAATGACCCAAAATGACCCCCTAATTGAATTTTCTCGAACATGTGACTTAGCCCAACAGTCTTCTCGTGCCCGAAAACCATTGGATACAAAATTTAGTGTAAATTGAGCCGCTTTTTAGATCTTGACCCACAATGACCCAGAAATGACCCAGTAATCGAATTTTCTCGAACATGTGGCCTAGCCCAATGATTTTCGCGTGCTCAAAACTCGTAGGATACAAAATTTAATCAAAATCGTTAGAGCCTTTTTTTAGATAAATTAATTTGACCCGCTTTGACCCAAAAATGACCCACTAATCGAAAGTTATCGAACATGTGACCCAGCTCAATTGTCTTCTCGTGCCCGAAAACCATTGGATGCAAAATTTAGTGTAAATTGAATCGCTTTTTAGATCTTGACCCACAATGACCCAGAAATGACCCACTAATCGAATTTTCTCGAACATGTGACCTAGCCCAATGATTTTCGCGTGCCTGAAACTCGTAGGATACAAAATTTAATCAAAATCGTTAGAGCCGTTTTTTAAATAAAATTAATTTGACCCGCTTTGACCCGAAAATGACCCACTAATCGAAAGTTGTCGAACATGTGACCCATCCCAATAGTGTTCTCGTGCCCGAAAATAGTTGGATACAAATTTTCGTCAAAATCGTTTGAACCGTTTTTTAGATACAATTAGCTTGACCATGACCCAAAATGACCCAAAATGACCCCTAATTGAATTTTCTCGAACATGTGACCTAGCCCAACAGTCTTCTCGTGCCCATAAACCATTGGATGCAAAATTTAGTGTAAATTGAGCCGCTTTTTAGATCTTGACCCACAATGACCCAGAAATAACCCAAAATCGAATTTTCTCGGACATGTGACCTAGCTCAATGATTTTGTCGTCCTCGAAACTCGTAGGACACAAAATTTAATCAAAATCGTTAGAACCGTTTTTTAGATAAAATTAATTTGACCCGCGTTGACCCCAAAATGACCCACTAATCGAAAGTTCTCGAACATGTGACCCAGCCCAATAGACTTCTCGTGCCCGAAAATGGTCGGATACAATATTTCGTCAAAATCGTTTGAACCGTTTTTAGATACAATTAGCTAGACCATGACCCAAAAAGACCCACTATTCGAATTTTCTCGAACATGTGACCTAGCCCAATGGTTTTCTGGTGCCCCAAAACGGTAGGATACGAAATTTCGTCAAAATCGTTTGAGCCGTTTTTAAGATAAAATTTGCATATATATATATATATATATATATATATATATATATAACCACACACAAGATTTGCTCGTATTACAATATATTAATAATTATCAATAAATTCTCCCTTATGTACCCAGAAACAAAATCAATAACGTAGATTTTTTTGTCACATTTTGCAGCAACTATTATATGTGGGAGCTCACTACTCCAGTGACTGTAAAATCATTACAAAATTATATATTTAATAGGAAATTTTATATGTATAATTATAGATATAAATAAAAACCATTATAGCAAATGGTTATCACGTGTAGCTTTAGCTAATATTCGAAGTTAGCATCTGAAATGTAGTTGAAAATAAGGTTTTTTATCCATGTTATTGACAAGATATTTTAAGACAGTTCTAAAAGAATAGTTTTCCATGCTCAAGAACGAGAAACTTTCAGACATATTTAACGTTAAACGTAGAAACATGAAACTTGCAGGCATGATTATTGAATTGATTTGTAATGGAACGGTTCTCTTCATTTTTCGATAAATGAATTCTAACTTGAATTATAAACATTGTCGTTTCACGCTGCCAATTTTTTTCCTTTCCAACGCTGTCACGTCCGGAAATTTGATTCAAAACGAGAAGGTTGACAGCATTTTCTGGACGTCTTTTGGCCGTTACCAAAAAAAGTGGGAAACACTGTTCCATTACATAGTTTCTGAATTAAAGAATCTATCAATTTTATGAGTTTGAGAACAAGTAACATAAAAAAAAATTAAGTCAATTCCTACTTTTTAATCATAAATATATAAAATAAACCCATGCAGCATTAATGTCCCACGTTATCTTTATTGAACATTTTTTTATAATCATCGTTGAGGTATTTTATTTTTGTGGAATGACTGATTTGAGGAAAATCTTTCATTTTATTTATGAAAACAATGGGAGAATTTTTTTCTCCCATATAAAACTAAAATTAATTAATTTAATTTAATTAATTAATAAATATTTGTAAAAACTGTATTAACATCAAGTGTCATCCACTACAAGTTTATAAAAATTTATTTAAACTTGATAGGATGAATAGAAAATATTTTATTAACGATTGAAAATTTGAACAAGATATATAATTATATAGAGAGTGTGAGCTAATAGTAGGAATTGAAAAATAAATTTTAAAATATGTCAAGAAATAATCAGTTTGCATTTGAGAAACAGCCTTAAATTTGTCGTCCAGTATTACATCATTTTACTTTTTATTTTAATGACTAATACACATTACTATAAATAGCTTAAACTTTTTTTTTCTTCTAAAGCAAATGTCAGAGGTGAAGCTGTCCAAGGAGCTTCTGGTAAAGGCGTCGGATTATCAGCAGCACCTTGTACTTGTGCATCTCCGAACACTTGCGTCTGTATTCGAATTTATCCTAGATCGCAAAGAGTAAGAAGACCTGCATCAAGGAATCGAAGAAAAGAACGATCGGAGGAGCCAAGAACTGTTCCAGCTCCGCCACTTGAATTTCAAGACGGTATGCTTTAGAAATTCGAGTTCAATTATTGATATAGATAATTATGTTTTTACCTGTTTGAGATACCTAGACAATGTAACCTGCAAAAAAGTTGAAAATAACGTAGTAATTGCGATTATGTTGATGAAATTTACCTGTCATTAATTTTTATAAAGTTAATTTTTTTTTATTTTAATACGGTCCCGGGATTTAATAAGTTATATTTAGAAAACTTTCCTTCATGTTGTGACAAGAAAACCAGTAAAAAATCCATTCTTCTACGACCAAAACACAACTATCTTTGGTAATTTGCATTTTATGAAATTTCGTAGCTTTATGGTACTAAAAACAGAACAACGGTTTTTTAGTGCCGGAAACCTCCGAAATTTCATAAATTTCAAATACCAGAACTCAGTGAGTTTTTATCGTAGAAAAAATGAATGTTTACTGTTTTAGTTATCAGAACATAGAGAGAAGTTTTCTAAATATAACTTATCTTATAAAATTCAAGGACCGTATAAAGTTTTTAAAAATGTAACTTCTTGAATATTAATAAAAGGGCTGCTTCATCAACATAATCATATATTCCACCTTATTTTTAACACTTTTGCCTCTTGCATAGCGTAAAGTAAAAAATTGCAGTGTTAACCAGACTATATCCGAGAAATTATCTTTCTGAAAAAATTTTGATGATACATTATATGAAGATGTCATCGATAAAATTAGAAAGGTTACTGGAAATAAAGACATTTGAATTGATTGGGATAAAGCAACGACAAATGTGGTTTCTTAGCGCACGTTGTATGTGATAAAATGAGAATCAAATTTCCCCATGCATCTGACACACCGACTGCAAATCACTAGAAATAATAGATCATTCAATAACTGAAAGATTTATTAACAGTTCTCGGCGTAATTTATAATCGGAATACGACACATTTTCTGAAATTGAACTAGTATTTATTAAAATTGTTCATCCATATATGCTTATAAACAATATTGTCTTTTAAAATTTATTTTACGCCAATTTAATTCATGAGCATGCTTCGTTCGTGCATTTTACCGCTTCGTCCAAAGGAATTACAATAACTTGTAAACTAGTAAATAAAATTATTTTATATACGTAAAACTTTACTTTCTGTTCACTCTAATGCTATTTAAAATGAACAATAAGTTATAATATAATCTACCGCTTACAACGAAACCAGTATTAATGACGTGCGAAATATGAGGGTATTAATGAAAAAAAAAAAACTGGAATGCTATATGAAGTGAGATCAACATATTTTACATTTAGTTGCTTCCTAAATTTTTATTGACAAAATAATCATATCCAACAAAAGAGTTACAAAATATTATCAACGGGTAGCGTTCTTTCTTCATGATTATCTCAGACATTATAAACTAGTCGGATGTGTCAATCCCAAAACTTTCTTCTATCTCACACAGGTTTCGCATACACTAAAAAGTATCAGCACCAATTTATATCAAGGTCTGACTGAAACTCAAGTTTTATTAAATTCCGTGCATTATTTCTTGAGATATGACTATCGCTAAAATCGTGTAAATCCTGCAAAATGCTGCATAGCAGAGGCACCTGCTGGACGATTTTTACCAAAAACTAATCAGCACCCATTTATATCAGAGACTAACTGAATATAAAGTTTTATTAAATTCAGAGCATTATTTCTTAATATAGAGCTATTGCGGAAATCGCGCGAAATGCTGCATAGCAGCGCCACTTGCCGGGCGATTTTTACCAAAACCTAATCAGCACCAATTTATATCAGCGACTAACTGAATCTAAAGTTTTATTAAATTCCGAGCATTAGTTCTTGAGATAGAGTGCCCACAAAATCTTTGTCATACACAGACAGAGTCACAGAGTCACAGACAGACATTTTCTAAAAATAGTCAAATCGTGTTCAGGACCTTCTAAAACGTATAAATCCGTCGAAAACCGGAAGTCAGAAATTTTCATGAATCCAATACTTTCTTCTTGTAAAGATAGAAGAAAGTAAAAATATAAGCGCGAGAACCAGCTCAAAATGATAAAGTTTGAGAAGGTTAAAGATCATATGTACACCATCAATATATCTTTAGTAACAACAGAAAACATTCGAGAAAATCCTTTAAAAGCGTAAAATAAAAATATAAGATTTTCGAAATTAAAATAAATAAATATTTTAACCCCTTCCTGCGGAATATATTTCAGGAAAACGTGTCAAAAATGGAATTTTTTTTATCTTTAAAACAATACAAAGAAACTTTTAACTTGCGAAAAATTTATAAACCTGCCTGTCAGACATAATTTGGTTTGAATGAAATTTGGGAAGAACTGCGAATGCAAAATTGCAAAAATCCAACAAATGGCGCAAAACTGCCCAAATTTTCGCGGGAAATTATCGCCATCTATTGGAAAAATGGTAAATTACATATTATGTATTGGACGAGCTGAGTTCGGGATTCACGGAATTGAAACACTGATTTTCTCTTGCCCGAGCTCAGGTCGTGCATTCCAAAATTGGCGCATTTGTATTGCCCGCACCGAATTCGGGCTTCATGGAATTGAAACACCTGTTTTTCTCTTGCCGGAACTCAGGTCGGGCATTTCAAAATTGGCGCATTTGTATTGCCCGAACCGAATTCGGGCTTCATGGAATTGAAACACCTGTTTTTCTCTTTCCCGAACTCAGGTCGTGCATTCCAAAATTGGCGCATTTGTATTGCCCGAACCGAATTCGGGCTTCATGGAATTGAAACACCTGTTTTTCTCTTGCCGGAACTCAGGTCGGACATTCCAAAATTGGCGCATTTGTATTGCCCGAACCGAATTCGGGCTTCATGGAATTGAAACACCTGTTTTTCTCTTGCCGGAACTCAGGTCGGGCATTCCAAAATTAGGGCATTTGCGTTTCCCGAATTGAGTTCGGGCGCCACAGGCAAGGGATCAAAGGATTTTGTAGTTTGCCTTCCAATGAGGAGGACATCATATATAAGAATATTACACAATTATTACATTGTTACGTTGGTAGATATTGAAAGAATATTTATATTTCTTAAATATTAATGATGATGGTATAAAAAATTGCATTATAGTATGTTATTTGAAAAAAAAAATGTATGTTGCAGTATTGCAATAAAAATTGTCTCAATGAATACATATATTTGCATTTATTACTATTATGAAATATCGTTGCCCTTACACACACTGTGAATACACAAAATATGCGAATATTTATGAAAATGATGTTTAAAACTTATAAGGGTATGTTTTGAAGATTTATTTTGCTTATTTCCATGTGTACTTTTATAATGCATATGACCTAGACTCTTAGTAGTTAACCGTTTTTTGAGCAAGAAATTATGTTTATGTCATGTTGACTTCACACCAGATTTTTTTTTTTTTTATTAAAAAAAAAATTGGTTTTTATTCACCAAAGCTATAAAAGTAAAATTTTATTTGATACAAAACTTTATTAAAATTAAGTGTGTTTAGAATGTATCCCATCGCCCTTCAAAGGGTTGAAGTACTTCTATAATTTTCAGCCTATTATCCTCCATCAATGTTTGCATTCAATTGAAACTCATTCTACAATGTATTCAATCTCAAAAAATATAATATTAACATTAAATTATATTTATTTAGATATCTTGTCTCTCTCTATATTTTTTAATGTTATTAAAAAAATTATTAAATTTTCAAAAGTCATCGAAATATATCATATCCGATGCTAATAAGACAAAAGACAAAGAAAAGACAAAAGAAAACTTAAGACAAAAGACAAAAGAAAACTACAAAAAAATAGAAAGTAGAAAAATATTTTTTAAATCATGCTTTTTCACACACTTTTATTCACACATTTTCACACATTTATATATTAAACTCAACATGTTTTTTGTATGTAATGATGGAATTTTGTAGCCAATTTTTAACACATTTCCTAATATGCTAGAATTATAAAAATTATATTCACAGGACTGTTTTCGATGACAGTACAACATCTTAATCTCTTTAGAACTTAATTATAAATTAATACATGAATTTTAAGGCATTTTTCCGTTATCCAGCCACAGATGATAAATCGCCAAATATTATCTGTAACTCGTACAATTGTATACGAGTTGAAACAACAATGGATTTAATTATGCACCAGCACACGCTCGCCAAAATAGTCCAAATGGCAGTAAAACTGCAACAATGAAACATTTTAAAGGCTAACAAGTTGGAAATGAAATATAAATTAAAATTAACAGTGTATTATAAAGAAAATTACGATTTTATCAATTAATAGTTTAATATAAATATTAATTTACGATTATACATTGGGAAATCAATTTAGAAATCCAAAAAAGATAGTTTAAATAATGTTTTATTTTTTCTTTCCTGTTGCCTTATCTTAAAAAGAACAACAACAAAAAAATAATAATAAATTCATTTGCTTGCGCTTTCTACTAAGCGTAAAAATCAGTGAATGTTTCATAATCGAGTTCAATACCCACACCAAATTAATGCATTGTTGCAAAACTTTTGGGGGTAAAACATGAATTGCAGTCATAAAAACAAAGCGTGATTTTCAAGACGAACATTAAATGCTCATAAAAGAACGTTTTATGTTAAAAAAATATTTCTACTTTTATACTTATTTTAAAACTTTAGTGATTCTTTTAATTCAACTTTGTTCTTTATACTTAACTTTCTTTTTTTCAGAGTGGAGTGAATGCGGGACTGGGTGTGCAGCAATGATCGCTGTTGTGTCTTTAGTCGTTACTGGTCTAATTGTGTCAGCAACACTTCTTGTGTTTAGACGTCGAGGTCGAAATTCTAAAGGACATGACTTTCCTAGTGTGACTACTCCTCTTAATCCAACTGTGACAACTAGACTAGAGCCCACAAGTGTAAGTGATTCACTGTACCATATCTACTATACTATACCACTATACCATATCACTATACCATTATACCGTATCACTATAACATCACTATTCCATTTTGTTTAGAAACGAAAAATAATAATGGTCCAATATAAAATTTGCTTGCTATAACTTGCAAATATTTACAATACAATACCAATATTATACGATAAAAAGTTAAAATTTCAGTGCAAATTCACCTTGTGAAATAACTAAAATTCATAAAGATACAATTAAATGTAAATATATTGCTTGAAGGTGCGTAAAAACATACATAAAACATTTAAAAGCACATTAAAATCCTTTTAAAAATTCAAAACGTTTTCAACCGAACTACTTGGTCATCATCGGTGAAAAACTAATTGTTGAGTTGAGTTGTTGTCTCTTCACGTTTTCTTTTTTGCCCGGAATAAACTATTTTACTTCAAGGGTTTTAAATATAAGGTGGGATGGGAAAGGTAATCAAGATCTAGAAATATTATCTAAAAAAGAAATAGTCTGTAACGATGTATTATGATATGATATCCACGCAGTCTGGAATGAATTAATACATCATTGATTACCTTTCCCATCCCACCTTATATGCCAAACCCTTGAAGTAAAATAGTTTATTCCAGGCAAGCAAGAAAACGCGAAGAGACAACAACTCAACTTAACAATTAGTTTTCCACTGATGATGACCGAGTACTTCGGTTGAAAACGTTTTGAATTTTTAAAAGGACTTTAATGTGTTTTTAAATGTTTTATGTATGTTTTTACGCACCTTCAAGCAATATATTTACATTTAGTTGTATCTTCATGAATTTTAGTCAATATTATACGATTTTTGAAATGTTACATTTCTAAAATGTATAAACAATATTACCTACCAATAATATACTCAATTTTATATTTTAAAAACATATTCAATTAAAGTCACTTTATTTACACTAACGTCAAATTAAATACTTTTTTCTCTAAATATATGCCACCATTTGAATAACACTGTTTAAATTTTGGTAAAGCAAAACTTGTTTTTAAAATACAAATGCGACATTTGATATAATATGGTATAATAGATTAGATCCAATTTCTACATTTGATCCAGCACTGGGTTAAGTTTCAGCCAATATTCTGCCAGTGTGACTTCTTGTATTTAAATATCAATATTGAAACTTTAATTTCTAATATTTTCCCTGACGTCACCTCCAACTTTTATTCAAATGTCCCAAATGTCCAAATTGTATAATCTAAAGCAGGGGTTCCCAAACTTTTAGACCGACGTACCATTAAATCGAAGTTCATACTTCCGCGTACCACCACGCATCAACCGTAATGCTAATATAGGAAAAACTGTGAAAGTGGAACTTCCCATATTTAGTTCGATTTCAAATCACCATTTTAAATAACTTTAGTGTATTAAAAACCGATTTCCATGAAATAGAAGGAAACTTAGAAATTTGCTACAGAAAAAGAGAAAAATTTCAATTGACAGACTTAAATAAATAATCAATTATGTTACAAATAAAACTTAAGTTTTACCTCTTCTTATTTGAACAAGCTCCTCCTACTTTCATGGATTCATGTGTATATAAAGACCTTGTATATAAAGAGTTCCCAACAAAACAACACTTGATCAAAATTATCATTTTTAGAAACATGAAAAAAAAAACTGATAAGCATTGTTTCTAGGATTTTAACAAAACATGCTTAAAACAGTTTTTCTGCTAATTAAAACTGTTTCGTTGATTAATTTTTAAATTAGGAAATTATTTAGAAATTTTAATTTTTTCCCGTATAAATGTAATAATTACATGTGTTTAATTCTGGAAAACTGGTTTTATCATAAGCAGCTTGTGCAGATTTCAGAGAGTTTGCTATAACAAACATACCTAGTAACAGCAAGAACAAAGCGTTTACAGTCTCTAATTTTCATTCGAAATTTTCCAAAGTGATAAATTCATGCCATTTTTTATTTTACAATGTTTTGCTGGTATTTAATTTTACATACCAGCATTGCACTTTCGCGTACCAGCCAGAGCTTTGCGTACCAGTACTGGTACGCGTACCATAGTTTGAGAACCCCTGATCTAAAGCATTGGCGCAACGAAGGGGGAAATGGGGGATTTCAGTGGAAAAAACTACGCATTTAAAAAACTGTTAAGAAGCATAGAAAACCCCCTTACGTTACGGTAACAATTTTATTTGTAAAAACCAAAGTAAAGAAAAGCATAAGCAGCATAAAATGTTTATCATTCAATTGTTTCAAGACTTTATAATAGAAGCCTCTATTTTAACATAAAATTAATGGAAGAAAAAGTTAGGAGCAAAAGCAAGCAAAGTAGTACACATGTTACTGTTATTGCAATTTCTCTCTCTCATCTTTTTTTTATCTCTTAAAGAAAAAAAAAGATTAAAAGAAATGGCTCTTTTATGAAGCGTTTAAACACATAAATGAAAATGTATTATGTTTTTTTTTGCGTGTTTCATTACGTCGGTTTTTATGCGTCACGTATTATATCACACAACGAAATTGTGCATTTTATGAGTAACAATGGTTCAAAAACCCTCCCAAATGAGGACCCTGTCTACAGAAACACAATATTGGTCCAATAATCTGACAATAGCGCAATTATTTGCTATACAAAGGAAATATTTAGAATAATTTTGAATTTAATTTAAACAGTTTGACTATATAAGAGCTTCATTTTATAAACTGATTATCTCATATCAAAAAATGTACTTTTTAATATTTGTGTGGTACGTATTTTTTATATTTTTAAAATATGAAAACCGTTGAAGGTTGCATAATGTTGTACAGTAATGATTCAGTTATAAGCCAAGATTTAGCCAATAATGTGCCAATATTGGATTAATCTTCAAGCAATAGAATCTTCAAGTAAGATAGAATGTATTGGTCTGACATTATATATTTAAACATTTAGAGAATTGAAAGATAAAATCTTCGGAAGATTTTGATTATGATATCTAAGATAATTTAAAACCTACCTTTAAACAAAATTAAAATCTGGTATTTTTCCTCTGAAATTTACTATTAGTATTTAGAATTGTTTTAAGATCTTTCATTTCCTGCATTAAGCAATAAGTTTTTTTCTACACATCTTTATAATTTACCGGAAAATGGAATACGTTTTTATGCTTTGTGATACATTTTTAAGTTGTGATGTAATCTTTTGGTAAATCATCAGCACATTTTCGTAATTTTCACGCTCATCAATTTCATCTAAAAGATGAAAATAAACGCATTGCAAAGCCTATTTTGCATCCCTCGGTATACATACGAAGTATAAAATATTTATTTGGAAGAATTAATAGAAACGACGTAGCCAAAACTCAAATAAGTAATTTTACATCAAGTTAATCTACTCAATGATAATGAAATAAAAATAATCCGGTCATTCATTTGTTGTCATTTTACTGTGTTACTTATGGCGCTATCACACGTACTCTCATATCATAGACAATATCAGATATTTCATCCGAAACACGTTTTTCAAGAGGAAAAAGCTCGAATTCGTCCCGTTTGATAGATTGCCTCTCGTAATTTCTTAAAGATATAGCTTACAGTAGCTTGTATCCTCTACGATAGGTATCAGCTCGAAATCTACCAATCAGAGGTCTCTAAAATTACCAAGATGGCCACCGTCAGTAAGCCAACATCTTACATTTAGATCGTCGCAAATATTGAAACCAAAAATACAGAGTAATTAAGAAAAAAAACAAATCTTTAGTAACACAGGGACCAATTATACACGAAAAGAACTTTTAAAATGTGCAGTTATTTTGTAATTAAGGAATTACATATGCGTCGATTGCCTCTTCGGAGTTCGTCGTTATTTACACTCCCGATAAGAACTTTATTTACTAATTTAAAGTTATTTATTGCGATTATTTTCTTTCAATTTCTTATATTATTTGCTATATGTTATAATTGTACTGTCGTAGTCACTTATTTACTTCTCAAACTGTACTAGTTTAACTATTTTCAGCAGCTATATTTGGCGTTATTTCGTACTTGTTGCCAAATTATGTCGCCAAAGATAAAAATGCAAGCAAACATGCATCAAGGTATTTTATTGCAATACAAATTATTGCCTCCTTTTAGCATGAATCAGAATCCAAAAGGATCCGAACTTTGTAGTGGAGGGGGGGGGACAGAAAATTTTCTTATACTTTTAGAAAAATAAAATTTAATAAATGAAAATTTAATCTAGCAGCTATTTATAGTTAATTGTATTTTACCTTTTAATAATTTTCTTTTAAAACAATCTTGATAATCTTTTTTAGAGATATACAACTATTATACAGACACACATATTTATTTGTAAATCGATGGAATAGTAAAAATATATTCACAGTTGTTCGATCATCCAAGGCTGTCTGCTAGATGGTTGGCAGCTTTCTCTCCAACATGGTTAATTAGTGAAAAATTGCAAATTCAGTATCAGCCGGAGTAGCTCAGTGGTCAGAGCGATAACCTAGAACGCTGTGGACCAAGGATAGATTCCTGGCTCTGGCTAATTTTTCACTTCTTTGTTTCCCCCCTCCTAGCGGTGTATAAATTTTAAACCTTTATATGTGTTCCAATTTGTTAAGTAAAATGTGACCTTTTTTTAGAGTTGCAAAGGCCAGAATAAACCCAGTTTAAAACTGGGAATAAACCGGGTTTTTTGGAAATAATCCGTGTTTTTTGGGAATAAACCAGGTATTTTGGGAATAAACCTGGGAATAAACCCGGACTATTGGAAATAAACCTGGGAATAAACCCGTTCTTTGCAACTCTACCTTTTTTATTTTGTATTGATAATAAATAACGCATATAACCCCCCCCCCCAAAAAAAAAACCCTCCAGTTAAAATATTTTGCTTTCCTTAAAAACAAAAAAAGAATTAAAATTTATATATTTTCGAAAACAAAAATGAATTGTAACGTAAAACTTTCCTAACAGAAATAGATTTCTAGAATTTTCAAATATGCAAACCCAAAATTAAAACACATTCCGCCAAATAATTTTTAAGTTTTGCTTAAAAAGCACTTGTCTTGTAATCTGTTTTGCGACGATCGAACATTTATTTAACATTAGGAGGTACAAACATAAAATCTGCGTAATTTCTAAACTACTTTAACGAGTGACTTTCAGTTTGATACACGAAGGTAAAATTTACCGAAAATATGATGTCGAAATTAGGGTTTAGTACTAAAAGTTTTAGAATATGTTACAATTGCTATACGTAACTTCCTCCTCCCCCCCCCCCCCCCCGCAGCAAAATTTATGTACAGCATTATTATTAGATGTTATTACTAATCTATTGTTACTTGTGACATTTTTATAATGATTTGAGGCAGAGTTAGTAGCGGGTATAACTCCTCCCCCCCAGGACTGTAGACAATATATATGAAAAAAGGATTGTGTTTTTGAAATAAAAAATATCAAATTCATTTAAACTTCCGAAAAATGATTAAAATCATCAAAACCAAGGAAGAAAAAACTGCAAAAGAGTAGGAACTATATCTAAATTCTATTACGTATTTCATTTTTATATTACATTCAATATGTAGCATGAATTACATTTAAAATATGTAAAATATATTAACTAAAAATGTCATAATAGCGATTTTGGCAAAATAACTAAAACTTAATTTAACATCTTTCTTTGCGTTACAGATTTCGGCTTAGCGATAAAATGCGGTTCCAATACACGTGACAAAAAACTAGTTTTAATATACTATTTTTTTCTAAATCACTTAATACTAATAGTTCAGAATTCTTAACATTTACAGGTAATGAAAGACGTAAAGTGAAGATATGGACTCTATAATTTAGAATTTTAATGTTATATTAGTGAGAGTATTGTTTCTATAATCTTGGAATTTTAAGTAAAATGATCACAATATTATATATATATATAGAACAGACACGAAAAGAAACTGCAATATACAAAATGTGAGTACGCGATAATGCTTCCTGTGCATCAATCGAACTCTACACTAAATATTAAAACACCAGCCGCAATTACTCGCCAAATGTTACGCCCTCTCCTTACATTAGCAGATAACTTTCAGTAGGGAAAACAACCCTAGTTGCAGCGTGAAAGTGTAGCTCGAGAGGCAATAGCATATACTTCATATCGTATGGTCGTCCGTGTGATAACAGCTTTAGCTGTACTTATAATCTATTACAAGTAATTCAATAAGCAATTTTAAAATTAGCTTTCGCTTTCAACTTTACGGTTAAAATTATCTTTTACTTTTTTTTATTAATATTGTATCCTTCCTTTGCGAGTAATGAAGATTTTGCCTATATGTTCTTACTTATTCTTATTTTTTTTCTTTTTAAAATACGTTATCAGGTAAAATTGAGTGAATCGAGTGAACCAGTTATTTAATGATAGAAGACTTTTAAACATTTTTATACTTATTAGGAGTTATCGACTTACAGTTGGGAATACTTTGCGATGAAGAAGATAGGTCCTATAATCGATTTTCTTTTGTACTACGTCATTTACTATTTTCTTATATTGCTGATATTTTGAAAGGTACAATGGTAAAACTTAGATTGTGGTAAATTTTGACTTAAAGATAATTTTATTATTTTAATAACTGATTTTTAACTCAAATTACGTCGTATAATAATGTGATGGCATTATTAAAAAAAAATAGTAATTTTTTTTTTAAATATTTAAAATAGTCATCACTATGTCCCTAAATTTGTGGTTATTATTGTAAATTCAAAATGCCTTCGTAATGACATTTTTAACTTTAAGTCCATTCTACAGCTAAATTATAACAATTGAAAGCTTATGGTATATTTACTTTGTGAAGAAGTCCCGACACGTTTTTATATTAATACAGCAAAGTTAAATTCTCAAATATTCATTTCAGTAATAATAAACTTGTAGTGATACAAAAAAAAAAAGGAACTGTCTAAAATTTTGGAAAGAACAAAACAATGTGGTAATTCCATAGTTAAAGAAAAGTATACATCACTGCACATATGAAACTGCACAGCCTAGGAAGGTTATCAATATAAAACGCCATCTAGTGGTGGGCTGAATAAAAAATTAATTTGTGCCATGTTAATGACTATTTATGAGGACGAACTTTAAATAAGAATAATTACTAGAAATGTTTCATTTCTTTATGTCTAAACTGCCAAATATGTATAAAACAAGAGAAAAATTAAATTTATCCAGATAATTGTTTAATTTGTTCTAAAGCTTTTCAGTTCTTAAAAATAAACGCGATAATAAATGTAAACTTATTGATAATAAATTAATCTATACTAATATTATAAAGGAGTAAAGATTGTTTTTTGTTTGTTTGTTTGTTTGTAGGGGGTAATCTCTGGAACTAACGAACCGATTTCAAAAGTGATGGAGGCAAATTGATGGTGATAACCCCTGCTCCAACATATAGGCTATATTTTATGTCGGTGCCACTAACCCCAGGGGGTGCAGAAGCGAAAAACGTTCTAAAATTGCGATTTTTTTTATACTGAAGGATCTAGAAATTTGAAATTTAGCATTGTACTTATTTATAAGATGTAAATGCTCTCTAAGAACAAAATTTAAAAAAAAATCGAAATTTAAAAGGGTGAAATGAGCGAAAAGCGTTCTAAAAACAGTCTAAATTACAATTTTTATGGAATCTCTGGAACTACCGAACCGATTTCAAAAGTGATGGTGGCAAATTGATGGAGACAACCCCTGCTCCAACATAGGGTATATTTTATGTCATTGCCACTAATCCCAGGGGGGTGCAGGAGTGAAAAACGTTCTAAAATTGCCATTTTTTTATACTGAAGGAGCTAGAAATTTAAAATTTGGTATTGTACTTACTTATAAGATGCAAATACTCTCTAAGAACAATTAAAAAAAATCGAAAATTAAAAGGGTGAAATAAGCGAAAAGCGTTCTAAAAACAGTCTAAATTTCAATTTCTATGAAATCTCTGGAACTACAGAACCGATTTCAAAAGTAATGGTGGCAAATTGATGGGGCAATCCCTACTCCAACATAGGCTATATTTTATGTCGGTGCCACTAACATCAATGGGGTGCAGGAGCGAAAAATGTTCGAAAATTGCGACTTTTTTGTACTGAATGGGCAAGAAAATTGAAATTTAGCATTGTACTTACTTATAAGATGTAAATGCTCTCTAAGAATAAATTTTTTAAAAAATCGAAATTTAAAAGGGTAAAATGAGCGAAAAGCGTTCTAAAATCATCCTAAATTACAATTTCTATGGAATCTCTGGAACTACGTAACCGATTTCAAAAGTGATGGTGGCAAATTGGGGGTGACAATCCCTGCTCCAACAGAACTCTTTAATAAAAAGCTATGCATTGATGACGACTGGGTTTTTCGCTAATTGTTGCAACAGATTAATCTCGGAAAATTAAACATTTGAAGTTACTGAAAAAACTAATAGCTCGAAAAGTATTTGTCAGAAAATTGTTAAACAAACTGTGTTTGAAAGGTAAAAAATTGTATTTTTCTTGATATAAATTTCAAATCTAATGATTATGCCATTTTTCAAATATTGAATTTCAAAAATTACCAAATTTCCCAATGGAGTACCATAGCGAAAACTTCACGCGTAAAAAGATAATGATAAGGGCGACGTGTCCTAACGTGTATATTGGCTATAGTACGAGTCACAAATTATAGTAGCCTTATTATTCTGTTAAAATATAAAAGTGAATTATCAAATGTCACTATTTTGTTTGATTAAAGGTTCGTTAAAAGAAATTGACCAGCGTAGCGGCCGTAGCTTGCTAGTTGATAATAAATTTATTGTTTGAGGCAAAAAAAAAAAAATTAATTTATCAAGATAATCATTAGTTTGCTCTAAACGTTCCATTTCTTTAAAAAAAATGTCTTTAGTTAATACATTTATTGTTTGGGACAAAAAACATAAAAATGAAATTTACCTAGATAATCGTTAGTTTGCTCTAAAGCTTTCAACTCTTAAAAATAAAGGCTTTAGTTAAAAAATTTAATCTTTGTGACAAGCTATTACAGTTAAGTCACATTTTTCCTATTTAAACTAGTGTGAAGCTTGAAAAGATATATTAGTTAAAAATTTAAACATTCAGGATTGACTTTCTTAAGTAAAATTTTTTTACATAAAGAGCATACCATTATCTGAAAACAACCCACAAAGCGTTACATTTTTTTATTATTATTATTTAATTTCTTTTGTTAACCTTTTTGTTGCCTTCGCGATAAGCGTCCTGTACACAATTGTTAATATTCTGGTAACAATAATTTGAAATATAAATCGTTGACTAATTTAATTTCCGAAGTAATATGCTTAAATAAGAAGAAATTTATTATTCAAAATTACTTGTAAGAAACATTGGGAATTTTACGCACCCTAAACTTTAAGTATGCGTGATGCTCGTCGCGAAGGGGTTAAGCAGAGCTATTACAATCAGAGTGCGCTCATTACGTGTTAAATTTGTTAGCACACACTGCACCACTTACCACTCTTGTGGCCGATAGTGTAAACAAAAGTGCACTGCATGTGCACTGTATGCAAATTTTATTCGCGTACATGACCTCCACTTTCCTCTCTTGCGGCGAGTTGTCAAAGCAAAAGTTCATGTTAAAAAAGAATAGTTACTAGCAATTCATAGTTTACATAATCCATCTCTGACTTTACCACAGCGTGGGTTTCAATTTATAATTTACACTTGATTTAACATTCGACTTTAATTCAGATTAATATTTTCCAATTGCTCTTTGTGATTTTTCTGGTTTAAACTTTTTATTTTCCATCATGCCATGCAAAATACTATCTGTTGTAAGAAGGCGTTATTTTTAACTTGCACAATTTCTTCCATTCTTCTTCTTTTATTCTTCCATTCATATGCACTTATATAAGACATTTGAACAATCTAACAAAAACATATTCTGTATTTCAGGAAGAAGATCGGTTAGAATTTCCTCGAAGTCGCCTATCGCTTGAAGAAACACTTGGTGAAGGAGAGTTTGGCCGTGTGGTCAAAGGACGAGCATGGGACGTTTCGGGAATTCCTGGAGTAACTACAGTAGCTGTAAAAATGCTTAAAGGTAAGCAGTTGCAGTGATTTTATTTTAATTAGTCAAAATCTTAAATTTTTATTTAGCAAGAAAACAAACGTTGTAAATGATAAATTTTTATCTAGATAAATTAGCTGATAAATATGTACTAAAGTTTCGTAACAATAATAGATATCTTCCATGAATACATATTACTTATGATTTATATATAAAACTTAACTATTTGTAGTGCATACAGCAGTTCGGCTGAAATAGGCTAAATCTTAACGAATTCTGAAAGTCACTGCAACAAACATTTTTTTACCAAAAAACACGTGGTTGCAACTGAAATATTAAGATGCTAGACTGATGTTTGTGATAGTGAAGAAAATTGAATTATCATTATTACAATTTAGTATTTATTAATTTTCTCCCATTATTCTGTTAACTATCAAATCCTTAAATCCAAAATACAATCGAAAAAAATATATCGTGTACCTCTCGGATTGGGCGCGACCTTCCGAGTGTTAATGGAATCAAGGCCATAAAAATGTGTGCTTACACCGAATTAGCTATAGATCTTGGAAATGGTTAATCAAGAGACGAAGATTTTCTTTTTGTCTCATATTAAAAATGATAGTTGTTTATTTATATAAGTGCACTAAAACGTTTTTAAAATCAAGATATTTTTAAAAGATGTGTCATAAAATTTACCACATGTTTTTATTTTTGAAGATAAAGCATTAAAATAATGATTTTAATATGCAAATAGTAGTTACTTGTGTCGAAAAAGCTTTTCGTGAGCAACTTATTTATAAAACTTCTTTCATTTTTATCTTAATCAGATTTTCTTTCTAAGCAGCAGGAAATTACAATTTTCACATCATAAAAGTTTTTAAATGTTGGTATATTTTTTATTCCGAAAATGATTAAGATAAGAAATCGGCGATTTTTTATTTCTCATAGACGTTGATTTTATCTTTTGGAACAAAGGAGATTTTAAACTGCGTGTTACATAATTTACTCTTTAAAGTTTGTTGAATGCAGAAGTTTTAAGTTTATAATACAATGTGTTTAAATTTATTTTTGTGTTGTTTTATTTGTTTAAAATGTAGTGGGCTTACATCAGCAAAATTTATATGGAGAAAAAGTTTTATGTACTTATATAATCGATGAAAGCTTTTGCTTAAAACCTAATTTAGAATTCATTTAAAAATTCCGATTTAGTATTCTAAAATAAATCCCTATTTCTCAGAAAAATATTGGTACTTTCGTGTTATGGCGGTCCCCGAGGATGAATCCCTAAGTGACCAAGATTTATCGCCAAGTTATAAAGCATATATGACATTATAGTAATATATGGTGTATATAACATTTCGTGACGCATATGTCTCAGTTAAAGTCATATATGACGCATATATGAGGTACATATATGACATGTGTATATGATGTATTATATGGTATATAAGGCATAAATAATATGTATATAATGACATATATGGCACGTATATGAGCATTAGAAGTATATATATGTGCATATATGTGAGGTATATATATATGCTTTTCTGTGATCTTGACGAAATCGTAACTTCAATCTTGACATAATCGCAATTGTGGGGGCCGCTATAACACGAAAGTACCAAAATATTTTATTGTTGTTGAATACCACAAGCAGGTAGAAAGATTGACAAACTTGCTTAAAAGTACTAATATGAGTATGTAGTTCTTTATGAATCCTCTATGAATTTCGTCCTTAAAGAAAATGCAATCAATGACTTATCAAAGTTTTATGCGCTGAATTAGAATTTTCCGATAAATCTTTCTTTGTTAACCTTACCAAGATGGGGTAAATTTATTTGACATCAAATAAAAATTTACATTTTTTCATCTAATGAATATTACTCACGGGTAGAAGAATTGACAAACTTGCTTAAGTTATATGATAAAAGTATATCTCTTAATGAATCCTCCACGAATTTCATCCTTGAAGAAAATGCGATCAATAGCTTATGAAAATTATGATGCACCGAATCAGAATTTTCTGATAAATCCTTCTTTGCTAACCTGACAAAGATGGGGCAAGTTCATTCGACAGCAAATAAAACTTTGCATTTTTTCATCTAATGAATATATTTACAGGTAAAAGGATTGACAAACTTGCTTACGTAATATGATAAAAAGTATAGTTCTTGCTGAATACTAGTTCTTGTTTCTTTAATTTCACGACGTTTACAGAAGTACTAAAAACCAAAATTAATAAAAATGTGTACACGAATTTGCTAACTCCCTGCATATCTATCATTTCTAAGCTTAGTTTTTTAAATGTCTGAAAGATGTAGAAGTATCTCTACCGAAACTTTAAAAGAAAAACTAAGTTTTATTTCCATATGCAGTTTGTAAGAGTACACTGGAGCTCACATAAACAAAAATGCTCAAGACTAAAATATTCACAGCCACTATTCATGCAAGTAATTTTTCCTAAAAGAGACGTGTGATCTACTCATCGATTGTATTATAACTGCTTCAATAAAAGCAGGAAAAGCAGGAAGAATTTTCATAGTGGTCATCTGTTACAATGGTTAATTAGCTATTTAAAATAAATAACGACAAGTTATTACGCCAGAATATTTTTTCTTACTTTTGTCCGTTATTTTTTCCCAAAATACTCCTATGTATATAGAAAGTTTTTTTCATTATCTATACTAATAAAGGAAAGTTTAGCTCTGTGTGTGTGTCTGTGGGCGATGGCTAGGAAAATCCAGCCCACCTAGAAGGCTGCAAATTTAGATATAGGTAGTCCAAAACCTCTCCTGGTGCACCATTACGTCAGAATTTTAATATTTTGGGTTGGGTTGATTATTGACGGCCAATTATCTACACATGGGATATAGGCCCGGGGGGAGTGCCCTTCGTGGGGGTCTTTCTAAGGGAACCTAACCCGTATTTACGCATGGATAAATCCACGGCTCGAAGAAAACCACGAAAACTCCGAACGATTAGGCCGACGGGCGCGATTGGGATCGAACCCAGCACCTCCCGTCTACCAGCTTCGAGAGCAGAACCTCTCAGCCACTGGTGGGGCTTTAATATTTTGAAAATTAAAGTAGTTATTAATTAAAAACTGATCAAAGATCACAAATAAAAACGTCATTATTCAAAAGCTAGCTGGCGCATGTGCAGAAACCAATATCCGTATCTTCCGGAATAGAAGAAAGAAAGCACAACACATCCCGTTTTTGTTTTAAGTTTTTCTAAATTCGCCATGGGCAAACGGTTAGAAATACGGGAAAACCGTCTACATATTCTGAAAGAAAATACTTTTACGTCTCAAACGATCTGGTTGGTTTGAAGAAAATTTACATTTAACCCATTCAAAAAAAATAATCAAAAAGCATCGAATTAATATTTTTTATTTTCTCCCGTTTTCCGAGCCTTGCATCCACCGAAATACAAAAAATACAGAAAAACGAAGGTCACCAAATTAAATAACTGACTTTGTCCTTTCCAAAACCCCCTTTGGCTTTAAAAAATACAAAAATTAACCCTTCTAAAAAGTATATTTTCTTTATGCCGTTTTGTGATTTTTACGATTTTGGCAATTTTTAAAAATTCGCATCGGCGATTCAGAGAAAGGTACGAAAAACTAAAAATACCAGACAATATCTACATTTATTCATTTTTCGACATCTGTATTTGTTTTTAAAAAATACAAATATTAACCCTTCAAAAAAAAAATTCGTGCGCAGGACTCTCTTTTGCGAATTCCAATTTTCTATGATATATAAAATCTGGCATCGGCTTTCTAAAATAACCAAACAAAAATCAAACACACCTAAAGACATCTACGTTCTGTCGAATTTAGGCAGAAACCTTTAGTTTAAAAATAAAATCACGTTAACCCTTTCGAAAACGTTTTTTACCGTAAGTCAATTTCGCTTTTTTAACTATTTCCCCTATCTTTAAAAATCCGAATTGGCGTTTATAAACAAGATACGAAAAACTAAAAATACCTCAACTAATCTACATCCCTTTGTTTTTTAAAATCTGGTATCCGTTTTGAAAATTTTTAATTTTAACCCTCCAAAAAAAAATCCTTTCCAAAACTCACTCACGCGATTTCGTTTTTCAGTCCAGGTTTAAAAATCAGCATCGACTCAAGAAATGTGAGTATGGACAAACAGTAGACTCCAGATCATAGACGCTTTCATTTTCTTCAAAACGCATGATTGGGTTTTAAAAAATATCTACATTAACCCTTTAGAAACCGATCGATTACGTAACCAACTTTCGCGATTTCCGCTATTTTGGCAATGTTTACCCGTGGTTAAATTTCAATTCTACTAGGAAATTTGGTTTTTGGTCGAGTGTTCTGAAAAGGCCTCTTCCAGAACAGACTGCACCCCCTGGCGGTGGAAGGTGGAACTATGGACCCGATTACGACGGGGTTTGGTTTAAGTTTCGTATAGAACAGATTATTAATATTTTTGGCCCGTGCAACACCGGGCGGGTTAGCTAGTTTTTAATAAAAAAGAGAACTTGAAGTAAGGAATTTTAAGCAGTAATGAGTTCGTATATATATATATAACCATTAAAACAACACAGAATCATCATACAACATGTGGGGAAAAAATAAATATATTAAATATGAAAAATGAACACTTGCCCGTTTGAACAATTTCCATAAATATGTAGAGAAAAGACACCGAATAGAATTTAAAATAAAGATAATAATATATATTGGAAGGAATAATGAAAAGAAAAATTAAAAACTTGAACGATGAATCACAAATCTTTAATGAAATGTATCCAAAAATACCAATTAAAGAAAAAAGTGAAATTTTGAAATAGATGAAAATGAAATTATTGTGGAACCTTGGTAGAATTGTCAAGCACAAATTACCATAATTCCATAAAAAAAAAATGTATGATTTCATCTTTGTACAAACTATGGAGTTAAATTTTCACAAAATTTGGGCTACCATACATTAAAAAAAACATATATATATATATATATAATTACTTCTTCGATAGTCGCATCTTAAGACAACATTTGCAATAAATTATGCAATCAAGTGTATTTATATGTTGTATTTGCATTACATTATAGAAAAACTAGACAATAGGAACATGGGATTAATTTTAAAAGCTATACAAACATTGCGGGAAATGTGTATTAATATAAGTAGCCGCTTACAAAAGAACGTGTTCGAATGTTCTGTTTATCTGCATTTTTTTTCCATAGAAAGACGTTCAAGCTTCCTTTTTAACTTAGATGTGTATAATAATTTTCATGATTATAAAATTGATTTCTCGTAATAAATTTCATAGTGATTTCATAAATATCAATGGATGTAAATGCATGAAAACATTTATGCAGTTTGAAATACACTGTTAAAAAAAATTGCAGTAAAATTACTGCAGCAGAGATTCCAGTCATACCCCGTAAAAAAAAAGTCCATGCCCATCATTTTGTGCAGCCCGTAATTTTACGGGGCAAAGTAATACAGCATTATAATGCACAGGATATAATGCACTTTAAAACACAATAACACTTTACTTACTGTTCCGTAGCACGTAGCATGTTAGATAATCATCACAGAATCGCTGTTTTGGCGGGTTAAAATTTTAGAAACACGAGTAAAATGAAGGGTTACACCGTAGCGGAGGACAATGTATGGGGTCGTACCGTATTTTTGCTAACATATGGGCTAGAACTGTAAGAATATGTGGATTGCTCTTAATTTTTTAAATATCTAAGGGATAAGGCCGCTTATTTAGTGGATCAGACCGTTTTTCATCAAATAAGGCTATTGCCCGTGAAAATTGAAGGGCAAATGCTCATAAATTTACAGTTTTTCCTGAGACTGTACAGTACATTTGACATACTTAAAAATAATCACTTTTCCAGAGGGAAGTTCTCCATCCGAGAAGAGTGATCTTGTAACGGAGTTAAACTTGTTAAAAGATCTCTCGCATCCAAACGTTGTGCGCCTACTGGGAGCTTGCACAGATGAAGGTAAGTCTTTTTATGCTATTAATGAATAAAAATAGAAATAACACCATAAGAGGCTTTTAAAAAATATTAAATATATGTAGTTGTGTTTCATGAAAGTCTTTATTTTTTTTTTCCATTATATTTCTTGGAAAATATTTTTCTAATTTTTCTTTCTCGAACATCTTCAGTTTAGAAGATCGTTCAATTTTATATGATTCTCGGTTACGAAAGGAAGAGAATGCCCAACTCTCCCAAGTTTTGTTGTCAGGAAAGGAATTTACAGATTTAATTGACTTATTAGTCTAAAACTATGTGATGACTCTATATCAGCTATTATAATATTCTTTGATGCCTTTAGAAGATATAATTTTTTTATACATGAGAAAATAATCAAAAGTTTAAAGAAAAAACTACCAGTCTTACTGTGTCTTTTAAAATCTTGGTTAAGAATAATTAATAATGTAATTACACTGAGTAGCCAAAATAATATGACTACTCTTAGCTGAAACTTATACTCGTCCGTGCAACAGGTACTCTCATGTAATAAAGTGGATTTTCTGATAAAAAGTTTGTTCCTTTTCCGAAGCACCGGTGAACTGTGCATTTTGCTTATTCATGGAGCAAAAAGAGGTTTGACTTTGAATGAGATATGATTGTGGATTCCAGAAGATCGATTCCAATATATAAAAAAATTACTAACTTTCTTGGATTTTCTTGTACAGGCATGTCTAACGTCTTAAAAGAATTGCATCTAAGCTAAAAACATTTCTATCGAAAAGTGGAATTGTGGTTAGAAATTGCTTGTGAGCAATAAAGGAGCCAGGTGACTGACACATAGGGTTTGTAGCATAAGAAGAGATATAACACAACGAATTGTAGCTCAATACAATTCAGAATCATCACAAAGCCTATCTGTATGCTCTACTAGATGAATCTTAAAACCGATCTTAATAATATAAATTTCAGAAAGGAGTGGTCATAACATTTTGTGTACTCAATATATTAGCAATAAAGTTAACGCTTTAGTTTCATAAAGTTCATTGTAGATTTCAAAGCTTGTCTGGGCTTTATCCAATTTACTTACACGTGTCTTACTAATAATTTTATCTGCTACGGTATTCATAAATCTAACTTAAATAGCGTTTTTTCGTTAATAATTTGAAGAAATGTTTTAGTGTAGTATGATTTATAGAGGGCATCGTGATTTCGAAATGAAAACAAAACTATATAATTAATGAGCAAAAATCTGTATTAAAGTTTCAGTGCTAAATTAACCGAGCAATGCCGATTCTGTTATTGATCTATCAATGAAAAAGTGGTGAAGATTAGATTAATAGTAAGTTCCGTAAGGATTTTCTTCAAATTCGAGCAGATATCAAATGGTATATTTATACTCCTAAATTCAATCTTATATACCCTTGACAATAACAAAATAGATTCATTTCTGTAATATTTTGATGCTATTTTCTTACGATAAACACATTTAGTTCAGGCCTTAAATTTTTCATAATGAAGGCAACAGTTCTTTGTAAGACACCTAATGATGGGCATAATGTGTGATTTTGTCACTTGAATGAATCATTTGGGCTAGCGTAAAGGTAGAGTTAACAACTTTGGTAATTTTTTTAATCGATTATCTTCAGAAATTTTGTATACAGTTTCTTTTTTATGTGTCTCTTAATTTAACTCTAATTAAAATTTAAAATCTATTATTTCTAAAAAAATTTCTTGTAGAAATTAATTAAAAGTGTACAAAGTTTGGCATATATGCTTTTGAGCATGCCCGAACGAACCCTTCGAATATCAAATTCATTCATTCAACCTATTACTACAATTAGCACATAAAACGAGAAAAAAAAATTACAATACATATTAATCAAGCTTAAATATTTTGTAGTTTAAAAATTATACAACACAATCTATTTTGGATGTTTGATCTATCTTCTTTACGTTCATGCATGCCTTTTACATTCATAACAATATAAAATATGCATCTTCAATAAATAGATTTAAGTTTTATTTGTCTTTTTCGCACTTCCTTTTATATTTCTCGTTTTCCAAAAACTAGATTCTTCCAAAACTTCAGAAACTTTGACTTATCACAAAACTTTTTTGAAAAAATAAAGAAAAGAAAGTATTTATTGTATTTTCTCTAAGTATGGCAAAAATTTTTATTGACTGGATAAAAAAGAAAATGAAAATTTTATATCATTGCTAGGAATCGATTTCAGTAACGTAATAATATTAACCATTTCAAAGGCGGCAGTATATTATACACTGTAAAAAAAGAAATATACTTCTTAATCTGTGAAAATATACCATGACCACGAAATTAAATATAACATAACCACTTCGAAGTTATCTACGATTCCAAAAAGCGTTCCTTTATCTTTAAAAACCTGAGAAATGAACAGATTTTCGAGATTTATAGAAGATTTATAGATTTTCGAGATTTATAAAAACAAAGTTTTTTTTTTTTTTGCTGACCGTAATTTTCGGAAACATATCCGAGTAGTTTTTACTGTATAGTAATCAATTTTCTCAACACGAAATATCAATTTTATGGATGCTAAAAATTCTGAAGTAAGCATTTTCAGCAGCGTAGCTGAATTTATACATGCAAGATAAAATGATATTAATTTTAATGTTAATATTAATGCTGTTAATTTAGCATATTTGTCTGTTAAACATATTTATTGAACATTAAAATGATTTTTTGAGAATTGATAGCATACGAAAAACCTACATTCGGGTTTGTGAAAACTGATGAATGCACTGTAACAACTACTTGGAAATGTTTCTTAAAATCATGTGCAGCAAAAGAGACTTCGTTTCTAAAACAGCTTCTTTAAATCTTGAAAATCTATTTGTTTCTGAAGTTTCTAATGATAAAAGAAAGCTTTTAGTAATCGTGGATAACTCGGAAGAATCTGTATTACATTCTCGATTGGGGTTACATAATATTATTGTAGAATAAGAAAATCTTTTCTTTTTTTTACATTGTTTATACCACTTCGTTTTAATTCCCACTTTCCAAATTGCACACCGGATTTTTTAATAATTTTTCATCTAGTACGTGAAGAAAGAGGTTTTCTTTTTTTCAAATCATTTCGTTCGTAAATTCAGGTGACATTCAATCATTTCAATATTTAAAAAACGGAATTACTATCCCTCTGAAAGGGTTAAAAGTGCATTTTAAATAATTCTATGTGCAGAGCTGCCAAAATTGCGGATTTTGGAAAACCAGTGTTTTCGTACAAATAATTTTGCTTTATTTTTTCTCAGAATCTCAGTGGGTCAACAAATTAAAGCCACAAAATAAAATCACTAAATAAAAGTTTCAGGGTTTAATCAAGCCTCCGATCAGTACAAATATTGACAGACACCAACAGTTGTTTAAAATTTAGGAATGAATGTCAGAGCCAGGATTGGAATTTAGCTGTCATGTCGTTAGCCGTATTTTGCAGCTATAACTTTTGGACAACTGCGATTTTATACCCTGTGGTCATCTTATACACCTAACTATTTAAAATTTTCTTCACATTTTCCATTCAAGAATTCAGCTCTTTTCCTATTAGTGTAACTGATACACATCCGCCGATATCATTACGTCTTTCTCGTTGCTCTAACAAGGAAGGTGTCCATATAATAAATTATAACACCTTATAATAATATATTTATTTTAAATGCTAAAAGGTGTAAATTAACAACATAATATACAGTCAAATAACTTTCATTAGGTTGTTGACATGTTTCGGCTCACTTCGAGCCATTTTCACAAACAAATGAGAATATTCTACACTGTTAAAAGTTTGCAGCAAACTGTCCAGTCATTTGACCTTTTTTATAGAAAATGGTTATATAACCGTAATGTAACTCTATTCTGACCATAATATGGGCAATAATATGGTCATAATACAGTTAAATTACGTTTATATAACGGTTTTCTATAAAAACGGTCAAATGACTGGACAGTTTGCTCCAAATTTTTAGCAATGTATAATTGCACGCTCTTTGAAGTTATTATTGCAAATGCTATCATTTAATAATTTAGATAACGTGTGTAATTTTTAAAAAGTACATAAAAATTAAATGATAGCATTTGAAATAACTTAAAAAACCGTGCAATTATAGAATAATCTCATTTGTTTTTTTTTTAAATGTCTCGGAGTCAGCCGAAACATGTCAACAACCTAATAAAAGTTATTTTACTGTATATTATGTTGTTAATTTACAGCTTTTAGCATTTAAAAGAAATATAAGGGAGGTCTCCTTCAAAGCACATACTCAGAATACTTTGAAAAAAATGCTAACGAAACTACTCATGTGTGTTTTCAAGGATCAGTCAAATTTAGCTGCCAAATCCCAGCAGAAAATGTATTAAAAAATAAAGTACTTTCGAGTATTTGGCGCATAAAGACGTGATTTGGCGAGCAACACTTTCCCCTCGCCAAATGCAAGCGATTTTAATGCATTTGAAAATTCCTTGAATATGCAGGTTCAACCAGTGGCTGAGATGTTCTGCTCTAAAAAACTGGTAGACGGAAAGTGATGGGTTCAAACCCCTGTCGCGCTCGTCGTCCTAACCGTTCGGAGTTTTCTGTGGTTTTCTTCGAACCCGTAAATACGGGTTAGGATCCCTTAGAAAGACCCTCACGGAGGGCACTCCCCCCTAGGCCCTATATCCCTCGAGTAGATAATCAGCCGTCATAAATCAACCAACCAACCATGAATGCGCAGTACTTTATGAATTTAAAATTAAAAAGTGTATTAATTTTTTTATAAGCTTATGTAATATATATACAAGTTAAGTGTTTCTTAAATTATTTAGTTTTACACGTTTTCACAGGCTAGATAAGTTTTAAGTGTATTTTAACAGTAACTTCAGGATTAAGAATGCTCTCATTATACATTTCGATATAGAATGAATAAGTCTTTGTTTTCATGGCAACAAAGCGTCAGTGTCTTCGACACTAACAATATCGAAATCAAATTGACAATGCTCAGAATTGGACATTAATGTTTAGTTTGAAGCATTTTTAATCAATTTAAATTTTGTTCTAAACCGTAGAATACGGTCGTTAATTTTTTTATATATACATATAAATGTATATGGCAAAACCGTAGTTATAAAAGTGCATTTATTTAAGTTAAACTTACTTAAACTAGTTCAGTAGGTAGTTAGGTAGAGTAGAAAAAGTTTTTACTAAAAAAGTATTTATTCATTATGTCGCCAACCAGCTATAAATCGCCAAAAACACGGAATTTCCATAATGTTTTTACGGATGCTATATCGAGGTTCCGCAGCAATTTTTTTAATAAACATATCAATCCTCATGAGAAGAATATTCTGTAATTTTTTTCAAATGTTTCTGAGTATGCGTTTATGGAGATCTTCCTTGTAAGCAAAATATTTCATTTCATAATTATTATTTCCTTAAGTCTAGCTGAATTTGAAAAAGGGTTTTAATTATAAAACTTTAATTCAAAGATAAACAGGACTTTCTCTGCTACTTCCTTGTTCTGCTTCCTATAACAAAAAAAAAATACCGTAAATTCTAAAATTATTTTGTTTGTTATTTAATTCGTAGAAATGTCTGTTTATATGCATGCAATAAAACAAAAACAAATAATTTCAAAAAGCCATCTATGTATAATATTTTGGCAACCTAGCAAAAAGTGCTTAGATACCAATGGCACCTGATTATTTCATCTTAGTTTTTAACCCTGGTCAGAGCTAGACAGCATATGCAGATTTCTCGTTCGGGCGGATTATTGTGGTGTGTAAACCATTTTTCTAAAAGCATTTTGTTTTTATAATTATTATAATTAGATTGATTATTATAATTGGATTAATTATTATAATTAAACATTTTGACTATGGTTCGAGACATATACGTCCCACTGGACTATTTTCTTATTCCATTCATTCCAGCGTTTGAAAAATAATATTTGCTATACTAACTAGAGTATTTTCAAGAGAAATCTACCACAAAGAATGTATTTTGTAAATCGTGGTACGATTGAATAAACAAAAAGATAGTCACCAATCCTGGTCCATAATCAAGTGATCTTTGTTAAATCTAATGTTAATAATTAAAAAAAGCTAAATATTTTGAAAGGATTATTATTAAATCTAACAGTAATAATTATAAAAACAAAATATATTAAAAGAATGATTATTAAATCTAACAGTAATAATTATATAAAAAAAATATATTAAAAGAATGATTGTTAAATCTAACAGTAATAATTATGAAAGCAGAATATTTTTTGAAAGGATAGTTGGCAAATTTATAAATATACCCTTTGCAGCTATGAGTGAGTATGCGGTCCTCTGACGATGAACTTTTAAATTAACTGTTGGTCTTATCCGATATTTGTGCTAATAAGGAGCTTGTTTAAAGCTTGAAATGTTTATTTAGTGGATTTAATTCATGTTCTACATCTTTATTTAAATACATTTCTGAATATTAAATGTCCAGTTAATTTTAAAGTATTCAATCCGACGTAATTTTTTTTTTTAAATATTTACGATTATTAAGTTATATTTGTTTATTCCTATTCATATATTTGACTTTATAGAGGGTCCTCTATATGTCATCATGGAGTTTGCTGAACATGGCTCTCTGATAACATTCTTAAGGAAAATGAGAGCTCGTTATCCACATGTACAAGGAGATATTCGAGAACTGATATCATTTGCTTGGCAAATAGCTAAAGGAATGGAATATCTAGCTGAAAATAAGGTACGTTCATTAAAATATATTGGACATTTTCTAATTTAGAAATTTTAAAGACAATTTTTGCATTGAAAAAAAGACGAATATTTTTAAGAGTAGTTTATGTTAGCGACATAAAATAAATTGTGATAAAATTATTAACATGTGCAACTATCCCTCTTAAATTCTCATTAAAGAACTTTGACGCATTCATGCGTTTATTTATTTGGAGAAATGTCACATTTTAGTACATCCAACTAAAAACTTCTAAATTATAATTTATTGTCAATTTAATGATGTAAACAAAATAATAAGATAATTAAATGTGTTGTCATCAAAAATTATTTCATGTTCATACTTTTTCTTTACAAGCAAAAGGTATTTTGGTGAAAATCGGAATAAAATATGTGATAATGTGATAATTTAAGCACAAATAATGTAACTAAAATAAATCGTTTTCATGCATTTGACAATCTTTTGTTATATTTATTAAAATAAATACTTTTTTTCATATTTTATACTGACATTTTTTCCAACTTTGGCCATGTAAATGTTAGCAAGAAAGATAAATTATGCGTCATATGTAGCTTATGAAACAGTTTCCAACACTTCCAGAATATTGTAACGAAATGCGTATGCATCTTTTGATACAATAAAAGAAGATATCTAAATTTAGAAAATTCATAACATAGTTGAAAACCCAAATTCAGAAATTAATAGATAAGATATTCGAATTCTTTCATGAAGTGATCTTTAGGTTGATGATAAATGCTTAGTGATCTTTATACACACGACGTATTATGTTAAAAAAAATTTCAGCGAGAAAACGCATTAAAATTTTATAATATTATGCATTATTATTTTATGTAAAGCGTTTTCTCGCTAAGTAAAATTTTAATATTTTCTTTCGAAAATTATCCTCTATACACGGTAATGTATTCGAAATATTTTCTACAGCCCTCTATATGAGATACAAATTTTTATAAGCACCACATATTATTAAAAAAAGTTTTAGTTAGAAAGCGTACAACACAACTAGAAACGGACATCACAAGAGACGCACAAACGCACATACTATTCATAGACGGTGGCAATGCATCCTTTTTTTAGTGCTCCCCCCCCCCCGTATATGAACTTATTTATATTCTACAAAAGCTTCTTGGTATATTAAAATACAGTTCAAATGATAAATGGATAACACGCTTAAAAACACATTTTAAACAATCCATGCCCATATACGTTAATGATTACGTATTCTTTTCTGCAGCCCTCTATATCATCTATAAAGTTCATATACACAACATAATATACTCAAATTTAGTTAATCTTAAAAATTCCTACCACAACTGAAAACACGTTTCTAGGAATTATCGCTCATAGACAGTACAGTAGCCTAAATGTTTTGTGTATCCCTGTAAGTGAATGATAAATGTTATGCCCTGCATATTGTATGTAAAGCATGTTATAGTGCAACTGAGTAATGTATATTAATTTAATTAGCTTTGAAGTAATTCAACATCATTGAATTCTCATTTTAATTTTTTTTTAAATCTCATAACCCATATTGTGACTGAATATTTTGTGTCTCCCTGTAAATGCTACATACTCCATTTTGAATAGGGAACGTTATACCATGAACATCAATAATACATATCAATCGCAACGCAATCCAAGTATATTTATGAAAGTCAGAGCACGGTTAGACGACCAAACACTAGACAGGTGAACTGAAGTCATTAATACTTTTTACCTATGTCGGAATGTATTAAAGAGCTAAACTTGAAATTTAAAAAGGGTAACCTTTCAAATTCCACAACTTATATTTTAAAATTTGTTTAATGATAAAGTTGTACATTCTACTTGTTCGAATATTCTCTATATGACATATTTTTCTTTCTTTTCGTTAAGTTAAAAATTGCAAATAAATTAATTTTCCTTTCATAGTTTTACTATAGTAAAAACAAGACATTTCATTTTAATAAGACAGCATGTAAAATGTACATTTTTTTTATGCCGATAGCGGTAAAAATATTGAAAAAGAATTCTATTGCATACAGTTTAAAAATAAATCGAAATTTTCTGCCTAGTTGGTAAATTATAAATTTGGACAAAATACATCAGAATTTGCAATTGAAAAGTTAAATATATATATATATAGCCATAAAGGCACCAGATATCAATAAATAAACATGAAAACATGCATTACGAATGATATCTCCATAGGAAGCGGTTGCAGAGTATTAGACGAAAAGTTCTATATCGGGGGGGGGGGGGGGATATCTCTTTTCATGGGAAAAGAATGCATTATAATGATTTTTAACTTTGTTGCAGCTATATAAAACGCACCAAATTAATAAAATATAAGATACAGCATAATTTTAAGTACTTTTTCAATAAAACTTTCCAACTGTGTTAGAAATTTCGTTTGATTTTCGTGGATCTTCAGCGTCACTTCATAGCAAAACCTTACGAGTTAATAGAAAATGTTATGGAATTTCTAAACTTAACGTACCGAAAAGCATTTGAAACACCTAAAACAGTGCAAAAATATATAAATAAATGAAAAATATTATTTTTTAGGTTCTGTGTAACAATTAAAGTATTTCTTCTAGCAAATTTCTCGATAAATACTTAAAATCTTTTATGTAAAAAAAATTACTGATTATATGAATAAAATCATATATAAGAATGATATTTAATACAGTCATTACTATTTAAAAGAACTCTTTATACTATTTTTCTGGTGCAAATTATATTTTGCATAATGCCAGTAATTTTGATTTGACCAAATGCGGCTCTATATGTATATGTTATGTGTTTATTTAAGTATATTCTGAAATTTATTTACATTATCTGTAAGATTTGACACAAGATTTGATTGGTCACAGATTCGAGTCCTTCAAATGAGTTTAAAATCTCCCCCCCCCCTTTTATTTTTCTGACCGAAATTTTATTTATTCCTTCGAGCATGGGAGGAGTTAAATACGCTAAATGGAAACAGTTGGCGCTTAAAAAATCCATCATTCTCAATTCAATGTCTTCTCTTGTATTTACTGAATTTGCTCCACACATTGATAAGGATATTTCTGACCTTCTGTTGCAGATTTTGTGTTAAACATTTGAACTGTATTATTATTGTTCTTCATAACGAAATTGACAAATTAAGGTATGACACATTGTAAATTATTTATTACAAATACTAATACAGCAATACTTATTATAATTCAAAAGCATTTTTTTGTAATTACTTACATATTAGAAAATAAAAAAATAACTATTGAATAACTTTGCTTTACTGTACATTTCAATTTTGATAAAGAAAAATTATATTGCACAAGAAACTTATTTGTTAAAATTCATTTTAGAAAATTCTTCTATTTCCTTTTTATGACTTAAATTTTAATTTATTAAAAATAAGTTTTGAAACACCATTTTAACTTGTTTAACTTAACTTGTTACTCTGATTTTGACGAAATGTCAATCTTAAATTCTAATCGATTTACATCATTTTATGTCTCTTCATACATAATTTAATAATTTTATATTTTAAAACCTTAGGTTGTGCACAGAGATCTAGCAGCAAGAAATATTCTTGTGGCTACGGGAAAAATTATGAAAATATCTGACTTTGGGCTCAGCAGAGATATATATGAAAAAGATGCATACTTGAAGACTACAAAGGTTAGATTTATCAATAGTTTTACAAATAGTTTGTATTTTTTATTTAAATGTTGATTGCTACCTGCATCTTTTGCTTGAATAAATTATTAATTACAGTTATGTGAATCTGATTTTTTTTCAGTGAAAATAAACATGTTGCCTACATTTGGCCTACAGTAAAAAAATAAAAAATTGTAAATACATATTACACGTAGGATGTCTTATACTTTCCAACTTTATCAGTTTTCTATATTACTTAATTTTTTCATGTCATTTAATAAACATCTCATAAATGCTCTTGAGTCGCAAAAATATTAAAGTTGTTGGAAAAATAGAACCTTTTTCTATCACATTTTGTTGTCGTTCTGCTGCAAAATATATTTATTTTTATTAACTCCTTGGAGACGAGCAGCACGTATACATGCTGCATAAGATGCTCAGAATCCTTGATTACTCCAACTAGTTATTTTTTATTGTAAGTTTTGCCTTATTTAATCGTAGCATTTCTGAGATGCAATTAGGTGAAAATTTCTGCTTTGAAAAACCGGTGGTAAAAGATTAAAAATTCTGTAAAGGACACTCGTCGCGAAGGGGTTAATGAAGGGGTCCCCCCGTCGCGAAGGGGTCCGAATTTCTAATATCGTCAAAAATCAGTAGGATATCGGCAATAAAGTGAGGTAATTGACAAATTGGGGGATATCCAATTGGATAATAATGGATACCCCCCCCCCCCCAATTTGTGAATTTGCTCACTGTAATGCTGATATATTTCTGAGTTTTCACGATATTTGACTGGTCTTTTTATAGAGTTGCTCTATAGACTTGACTACCAAATCATGAAAAAAAAAATCTATATATATATTTGTCTTAAGTGGCGCGAAAATGGGGCTGAACTTCTACCTTATCATTGGCAACAACCGTAGTTTCCAGAGCTAAGACCAATGAACAGACAAGATTGTGTTAGCTCCACCTCCAATATGGCAGTCAGTGTCAGAGCACTGAAACTCAAACTAGCAATTATTAAAAATAAAATAATATGAAAGTAATCCAAAGCGTCTGAGATGATTCCTCATTTTAATTATGGGTAATATTGTTAATTTCAAACGAATTCATTTTTTCAAATGAATTCATTTACAATTTGTTTACGAATTTCAATCACACAAAAAATCGGAGATAATAAAATATAAACTTTCTAGTTAACTAAAAATCCCCTGCTGCCATCTGTTGATGTTTTATTGAAGTAAAAATGATTTTCCTTCATTTTCAATGAAGTAAAAATTTCTTTTGCACAAATGTATAATCAATTAGAATAGTAAAATGTTGAACGAAATTTAAACAATCATTGATGATAAACTATCTTCCACGTAGTGTTTTTTTTTTTTTTTTAGTTAATTTAAGCCGTTTTGTACAATATTATAGGTGCAATAGTTTTAAACTAATTATGTTTCCAAGATCCTTTTTTCATAGTATTTAAATGTCCATTGTCCAATGATTTATATGTCCATTAGTAGCATCAACTAAATGCATTTTTAGTTGTGTTTTCAACGGAGTTTTCGATTACTTTTTTACATTAAAAAAATTGTCAATTTCATATGTTCAAATGATTTATTGTAGTACTTATTCCAGCTAGAATTGATAGAAAAATAAAAAGGGGCGAGCGAGCGAAGCGAGCTGGGACCGCGTAGCGGTCTCAATGTGAATTGCTTTGCAATTCACGGGGGGTTGGCGAGTGTTAGCGAGTAGGGGGCTGAGCTCCCTAGTTATTTCGTATTGTTCACGCATTCGCAGTTACACATCAAATATTCATTTTTTAATTGCAATATACTGTTTCTTCAGTTCTTGGAGTCAAACATGTGCTTTACATCTCGAAATGCAAAGACAATTCGTCTAGAATTTCAATAGATATTCGTCAAATCGCGTAAAAAGTGAAAGCGTCCGGTTGCTACCCCTTAATTTTTGGATAGAGCAGTATATATATATAAAGCACCCGCTAGAAACATTTAAATCACTCTGTGATTTTAAGAACCGGAAATACGGGGATTTGTTTGTGTAAACTATTTACCGTTCCCTACCTTTCAGAAGAGCATGGACGATTCCCTCTTTTCATAGCTTATTGTTCGGAAGAGAAATTCTATCTCATACAATGTAAACCCTCCTTGAATGTAAGTCAATGCTCGAAACATTTTCTCCGTGTCAGTTTTGTTGGATACTAACGCCATCTATAAGCCTTTAAAAATTTTCATTAAACATTATTTTCGAGCATATCAACAGATCTAGGCTGAGCTGTGACTGTGAAGATATAATAGCTCGCCGCACGTTACAATTAAGATACGTCAGGCTCAACAGAGAATTTACAAACGTATCAAATAAGGTACGTTAGGAGCGAAGGGGTTTTAAATGTCAATTTTATGGAACTATTCTGTATTAGCAAAATTTCATTATCATACTTCCAAATATTTTTAATGTTCTGTTATTTTGTATCAGCAAAGGTTTATTTATTTTATTTTATTTTTTGTGTGTGCGTGTATTTTAATCCTGCAAAGTATTTTCATAATTAATTTAACTACCCAGTTTCAGCATTCTTTATGCTACAAAATATATTTAAATACTAATTTAATATATCTACTTTGTATTTATAAAGTTTTATATTAATGCTGCAAAATATTTTCAACATTAATTTGATAGAAGTATTTTGTATCAGCATTTTTTTATGCGGATAATTATTTTTAAATGCCAATTTAATAAAACTATTTGGTATCAGTAATTTTTTTCTTTTATGTTGCAAAATATTTTAAATGCTAATTTAATATAACTATTTTGTTTCACCAAGCTATTTTAAACATTAACTTAATATAATTACCGCATATCAGCATTTCTTTTTTTTATGCTTCAAAATATATTTAAATTTCAATTTAATAGAACTATTTTATATCTGCAAAGTTTTTTTTTTCTGTTACAGTTTTTTAAATTGTTAATTTAATATAACTATTCTATATCAGATATTTTTTATGCTGCAAAATATTTTAATGTGAAAAAAACCCTCATTCCTAATTAAAATATAAGTCACAATTCAATAAGTATACATCTTTCAAATTTTGTATTATTTGATTCATATTTTAATAAATTGAAATTTTAAATTAGAAAAGGAAAACTTACATTACTTATATTTTCATGCTTGCTTATTGAATATGTTTCTAGACTTTTATCTGCTTAATATTTTTATGAGTTAGCTTTTACGAAAAAAGATGGTAGTTAGATGTCTAGTTTTTTCTTTAGAAAATTGTATTTTCTTTTCAGTTTTTGATCTAAAATTATTTGTTTAACCCCTGAAGCACCACGACGTACCTTCGTACGTCATGAACTTTTCATTTGCAATACCAAGGCGTATATGCGTACGTTCTCATTTTAAATCAAGATTGCAATGTCCTTACCAATTTGTACTGGAAAATTATATCATTCAGTTATTAGACATTAATTTCGATATCTAATGTATAATAATTGAAGGGCAGAATTTTCCGGTACAAATTGGTTTTCCCAAACGGAAGGAACTTTCCGAACAACCCAATATCTGGTATTCAGCATACTATCACTAAATTGAATATGGGGCTTAAGGGGTTAATTTTAAATATGTTAATTATAAAATAGTTCTAAATAGTTATTGAGAATAAATTTACTAAATACGAAATCTTTTATGCATCAGTTTTTAGGTATTAATTATTTATAATTAGGGGTAATTTCCATTAATCAGTGAGAATTTTGGAGTTTCCCTCTAAAGTAATGAGAGTTTTAAAGCAGAAAATGTTTGTTTAACCCTTATGTCACAGAAATTATCGCATAACTACTGACAGTGATCTCTGAGATAGCTTGATCTAAAGATGAATAAAAGACTCGATTAACTCATAAGATCTATACTATATTTATGTATAGATCTATATATAGGTTTATACTATATTTATGTACTAAATTTTATATACAGGACTATTATAATTAAAATTGATCTATTGAGAAATCTCTAGCAATAGTACTGGACCTCCAAATGAAACACAATTTCACCAGTATCTATAGTTAAACTAAAAATTCCAAGTTCAACCGTGAAAATTGAAAAAAGCAGTGCTCTGTGAGACTACGAACAGCCGTTAAGCGTGTTATAATCCCTTTTGTCTTTAATAAGGACTGAAATATTGTACAATATGTCGATTATAAAATAATCCCTTAAGTAGCCATTCCCAAGAAATTCACTTTATTTTAATGTTTTTATGCATCAGTTTTTCGGCATTAATTACTTTTAAACTGGACAGGATAAACTCCTATTAACAATATCAGCAAAATCCGAAATGAGGACATTTTGACACGCTTGCCGTTAATGATCTTTTTATTAAAAGAAACTATTTTTTCCATATAAATTAATGAGAATTTGGATTTAGTTTTTTAGATTTTATTTAAGTTGCATAATGCGAAAGGAGAAAAAAAACGTGAAATCTCATTTATAAAACTAGCGTCATTAGATGCGAAGTTTTTAGTTTTCATTTTTATTTTCTAGTCAAATGCTATTTGTTTCAGACTTCGGAAATTAGTTGTAGCGGGAAAAAAAGAGTTAACTCACATTTAAGTTATAGTAATGCTTTAAAAATAGTAGAAAAAATGTTCGAATAAAAGAAATAAGCTATGTAAAAAGTATATTATGAATGGGACATCTCGTTAATGTCGTAAAATCGATGAGTTTTAATTTTTTTTCCCCTCTTTCGCGAGTTTTTTTTTTTTTTTTTTTTTTTTTTTTTTAGAAAAAAGTGCAAATAAATTTTTAAAAAAATTTTCAGATAAAGTAATAAGAGCTTTCATTTGTGTAAAGTAAATTGGAAGTACAATTATTTGAATGAATATTTCAATAAATATTAATTGCTAGCTAAAATGAAATATTTCATATATAAAGTATATAAAACGTGTTACTTTTTAAATCATGATGTATAGATGCCATCAAGGCTGCAATAAATATTTCGAACGAGAATAGTTGCATTTAATAAATAAAACATAATTCCAAAATACCTTTTTAAGGAATGTAAGTTTTGATTTAAGAAATGAGAAATAAAATTGTGATATGTATTGTTACCTATGGTGGAAACATTGAGTACATTTCTATGCTTCCATGTCTTTGATATTTTTAAGTTTCTATGTTTATGTTTTATTAACGAAAAAAGGTGTATAGATTTTTCTTCGGTATATTGCATCTTCTTTTACTTTTTAATCTGAAAATATTTGTTTAATTTTATAAAATAAATGCTTCGTTTAGCATTTAATAATGATTTGATATTTTGTACAATATGGAAATTATAAAATCGTTTTAAATAACGATTCACAATAAATTTATTAAACAAATATGTTTAGGCATCACTTTTTAGGAATTAATTATTTGTAATTTGGGGCAACTTCTATTAATCTATGAGAATTTTAGAGTTACCATCTAAAGTAATTATAATTTTGAAGTATTAAATGTTTCTTTAATTTTATAAATTAGTTCATTGAGAAAAAGTATATTTTAAAATCTTAGTAAATCGATGCTTTTATTTTGTTATGAAACTTTTTGTTTCAACTATGACGACCCAATGCTTTCAATTCTGAAATACCAAAAATACTCAGAATATTGAAACATGGACATACTCAAAATTGAGCTCATAGAGGTCAATTCATACTCATTTTTGAAACATGGACATACTCAAAATTGAGCTCATAGAGGTCAATTCATACTCATTTTTGAAACATGGACATACTCAAAATTGAGCTCATAGAGGTCAATTCATACTCATTTTTGAAACATGGACATACTCAAAATTGAGCTCATAGAGGTCAATTCATACTCATTTTTGAAACATGGACATACTCAAAATTGAGCTCATAGAGGTCAATTCATACTCATTTTTGAAACATGGACATACTCAAAATTGAGCTCATAGAGGTCAATTCATACTCATTTTTGAAACATGGACATACTCAAAATTGAGCTCATAGAGGTCAATTCATACTCATTTTTGAAACATGGACATACTCAAAAATGATTAGAATCAGTTCAAACTCATTTTTGAAACATGGACATACTCAAAAATGATTAGAATCAGTTCAAACTCATTTTTGAAACATGGACATACTCAAAAATGATTAGAATCAGTTCAAACTCATTTTTGAAACATGGACATACTCAAATATGGGCACATGATGTTTCATTCTTGAGTTGTGTGCATGTTTTCACAAATGAGAATATATATATGTTTCAAAATGCGACATACTCAGATTTGAGTATTTTTTTTTTTTTCATTTTTGAAAATGTCGTTTTTAGAGTGTTTAGCCTTTGATGAAAAATGAAATATTATACAATAAAGTAAATAACAAAATAATATCTAAAATAGCCATTCCGAAGAAATTCATTTTATTTGAATGTTTTTATGCATCGTTTTTTCGGTATTAAATTACTTTTAAATGGGCACAACTCCTATTAACAATATCAGCAAAATCCGAAATGAGGACATTTTGACAGGCGTTAATGATCTTTTATTAAAATAAACTATTTTTTTTGCATATAAATTAATGAGAATGTGGATTTTTTTTTTTAGATTTTATTCAAGTTGCATAAGGCGGAAGGAAAAAGTCTCATTTATAAAACTGGCGTCATTAGATGCGAAGTTTTCAGTTTTTATTCTCTAGTCAAATGCTATTTGTTTCAGACTTCTGAAATAAGTTCTAGTGAAAAAAACAGTTTAACTCACCAAGTAACCCTTTAAAAATAGTAGAAAAATGTTTGAATGAAAGAAGTAAGCTATGTAAAAAGTTTATTATGAATGGGGGATGTCATTAATCTCGTAAGATCGATAGGATTTAGTTTCATTTTTTTCCTCTCCCTCGGGAGTACTATTTGTTTTAAACTTCGAAAACAGTGAAAATAATTTAATACTTTTTTTTTACAGATAAAATAATAAAGGCTTTCATTTGAATAAAGAATAAAGGGAGTTTAATTATTTGTAGATGGATATTTGAATAAATATTAATTGTTAGTTATAATGAAATAAGGCACCTATACCAAATAAGCCCACGTTGAGGATTGAGATCACAATAAAATGTTTTATATCAGCATTAACATTTTAAATGCTGTTGGATGTTATATTTTTACATATTTTTACAATAATAAATCATGCACACTCTTGTTACTGCTGGATTTTTGTCTGGAGAGTTTAAAATTAAAAACGCTTTAAATTGACTTTATTAGAAGTATGTGTTCTAAATAAACCCATAATTTGCTGAGGTTTAACTTTAATTTACATACATTTTATTGGTATTACACTAAAGTGAAACAAAATGCTGAAAGTATTTTGAACTTGCACATTTTAACTGTTAAAAATGAAATATATATGTATAAAAAATGTCAAAATAAAGTCATTATTATTTTATAAACAAATCAAAATGAATTAATTCACATTTGGGTCTGATAAAGTTACCTGGGTCCACTCGATTCAGTTCTATACATTCTTCATGGACATACTTCCTGCACTTCGAAGAAAGAGGCATATTAAAGCCACGATCTTTTTGGCAAATGAAGCAATACCTTATTATGGGAGTTCACATATTTCACTTCCAAACACAAACAGTATTAACTAGTCGGATGTGCCAATCCCATAACTTTATTCTATCTCACACAGGTTTCGCATACACTAAAAAGAATCAGCACCAATTTATATCAAGGTGTAACTGAATCTAAAACTTTATTAAATTCCGTGCATTAGTTCTTGAGACATGACTATTACTAAAATCGTGTCAATCCTGCGAAATGTAGCATAGCAGGGCCACCTGTTGGGAGTGTTAAACCAAAACCTAATCAACAACAACTTATGTCAACACCTAACTGAATCTGAAGTTTGATGAAAATCCGTACATTATTTCTTGAGATATAGTTATCGTGATAATAATGAGAAAGTAGCATAGCAGCGCCACCTGTTGGGCTATTTGCACCAAAACATAAGCAGCATCTATTTATGTCATGATCTAACAGAATCTGAAGTTTGATGAATTTCCGTGTATTATTTCTTGAGATATAGCTATCGTAAAAATCATTATAAAAGCGGTATAGCAGCGCCACCTGTTAGGATATCTACACTAAAACGTAATCAGCGTCTTTGTATGTTACGGTCTAACTGAATCTGAAGTTTGATGAAAATAAATGCATTAGTTCTTGAGATACAGTTATTGCGGAAATAGCGAAAAATGCAGCATAGCAACGTCACCTATTGGGCGATTTTTACCAAAAACTAATCAGCACCAATTTATATCAGGGACTAACTGAATATAACGTTTTACTAAATTTCGTGCATTAGTTCTTGAGATAGAGTGCCCGCAAAATTTTTGTCACATACAGACAAACAGACAGACTCACAGACTCACAGACAGGCATTTTCTAAAAAAAGTCAAATCGTGTTCATAACCTTCTAAAACGTATAAATCCGTCGAAAACCGGAAGTCGAAAATTTTCATGAATCCAATACTTTCTTCTTGTAAAGGTAGAAGAAAGTAAAAACAGAGAATATCTTAATATACATTCTAAAATTTCGTTAAATTATCTCATACATCATGAAAAGATTATAAATTTAAGTCAATATTTTACGCTGATTTCCTATGAAAGTGCGCTTATTGTTTTTCATAATGAAGTGCCGAAAGATTGAGAGGTCCATAAATGATGACGAAGTCGGTGTCGGTTGTGGTTGAAACTATCTGCACGTGTCAAAAACACATAAACTGTCAAGTATATGCTGCCATAGTCGGCCCAGACAGTTCTCTACAAGATATAAGCTGGTGGCCTCATTCAGAACATGACGTTATTTAGTACAGTACATTATTACATATAAAAAATACATAAAATGTGTTAATTTTTAAATCATGAAATATAGATGTCATTGAGGCAGCAATAAATATTTCGGAAGATAATATTGGCCTTTAATAAATAAAACATAACCGCAAAATATCGTTTTACGACGTCCAGTTCTACTTAAAAAATGCGAAAGAAAAGTATGATATGTATTGTTGCCAATGGTGGAAACATTGAGTAAAAGTTTAAGTGCAAAGCTTAAGTTGATTTTAAGTTGAAAATTTAAAAATTCGGCAGAAAAATATTTTTTACTATGAATATTATGTTTTGAAGTGCGCTTGTCCCCTTTTATCAGTTCTTTATGAAGTTCACATTTTAGTCACAATGTAACGTCTTTGTGTAGTGAAATTCTGGTCACTCATTAGAAATTACTTACTTTTTTTTTAAATACAACAAATGTAATGAAGTCTTTAATTTGAATAAAGAAAAGGGAAGAATAATTATATTTAAATATTTGTATAATTATATAAACGTGTAATATAAATGTGTAATATAAATGTGTAAAAGATATTTTACTTTTTGAACTTGACACTATCACAGCTGTTGCAAATTTGCAGAATTAGAATATTAATCGAGTGTGCGTAAAAAATAACACAAAAAGCACACAATTATGGCACATTCTTTCGATACAGATGTGAACGAGAGAAAATAAATAGTTCCGTATCGTTAAAAAAAAGAGAGAGAATAATAGATGCTATTAAAACAAACAATTTTTTTTATGAGGTAATTTTTACGAGTGTATACCTCAGTGCAAGTATACCTGATTTGGTACATTGAATCTACAAATAAAGACTAAATTGCTTGTTTTCATGTTGTTGTTTTTCATTCTCTAATCGTGTTTATGTTGTATTACATTTTTTTAACCATTCCCCGGCAGACATAAGCCTATTCTGGTATATTTGGTGATATTTTGAACACTTTCTTCTATAAATAGAATTAAAAGTACAAGTGCTAATGTACACTGCTCAAAACAATTAAAGGATATTGCAGTTTTAGGTGGATTTTGTATCTGGGAAACTTTTTAGCTGATTGATACATGGTCGACAGACATAGTAGGTTATATGAGAATAAATTACACATGTTTGGCAGAAAAAAATGCATTTTATTGCGCATTTGTGTACAAAAGGAAAAAAACACAATTTGTGCATATGAGAAAAAGAGAATAAGAAAAGGTGTTTTCTTCAAAGAAAATCATTTTCAGTAGGGGGTATGGTTTCCACGGGCGGCCAGCAACGCTGAACACCTTTGAGGCATGGACTCAATGAGGCTATTAATGACGAGTTGGGGTATTCTGCCCCACTCTTCCAGAAGAGCTCTTTCCAGTTCTTGGAGAGTTTGTGGGGGTTGTTGGCGGCCAGAAACTCGTCTTCCTAGAGCGTCCCAAACGTGCTCGATTGGATTCATGTCTGGAGAACACGCTGGCCATTCCATTCGAACGATTCCTTCCTCGGAAAGGAAATCCTCCACCAGGTTTGCACGATGTGGCCTGCAGTTATCGTCCATTAAAATGAAGTTATCTCCGATTGCTGCAGCGTAAGGGACTACAATAGGTCTGAGGATCTCATCCCTATATCGGCGACCAGTCAGAGCTCCATCTCGAATGCTGTAGAGGTCAGTGCGCCCGTCAATGGAGATGCCACCATACACCAACACTCCTCCACCGCCAAATCTGACACTTTCGTGCACGAACGCAGGATTATTCCTACTGCCACGGTCCCTCCAGATGAAAATAAGCCTATTATCCGGATGCACAGAAAAACGGGACTCGTCATAAAACAGAATATTGCTCCATTCATTTCTCCTCCAGTTGACATGCTCGGTTGCCCACTCCCTGCGGTCGCGACGATGCCTTGATGTTAATCTAACAGATACCATCGGTCGGCGAGCATACAGACCTACAGCATGGAGCCGGTTTCGGACAGTCTGAGTTGAAATCGTGGTGCCTGTAGCCGAGCGAAGATGTTGTTGGAGAAGAGTAGCGTTCATGTTTCGGTGTCTCCGAGCTGTTAACGCTAAATACCGATCTTCATTGGGCGTTGTTGCCCGTCTACGACCTTGCCCTGGTCTTCGGCCTGCACATCCACTCTCCAAAAAACGGTTCCAGATCCTGAAAATGACACTTTGTGACACTCCAATGACTTGCGCTACTTCGGCTTGAGTTTGGCCCCCTTCTAACCTACCAACAATTCTCCAAGCTTCTGAATCTGTCAAATGACTTCGCTGAGACATCGTACTCATCGAAACAAAGCAATCACTGAATGCCGATCATCCTTGTCTTCATTCTCTTTTATCCAGTTGAAAGTCAAATTTCATTCGCTGCCGCTGAAGCGACGTTTTTGACGTCGAACTCAAAATTTGCATACTCCACAGTTTGAAAACCAGAAAAATTTGCATTTGTGAATCTCTTCTTCTATCTTCGGCAAAAAAAAATTCGTTTATATCTTTATTTTATATAAAACTTCAAATATCCTTTAATTGTTTTGAGCAGTGTATGTTTTTTCAATAAAGCGTGTTTCTCGTGCAAAGGATGTAACGTCATATTTCCTAGACGACATATTTGCCTTGCATATTGTAGATTGTCAAGATATTGTTCATAGATCATTTTTCTGTACAGGATCTACAGAATTTACAAAAATGCAATGTTATTGAGACATCTAGTATTTTGAGTTTAACAAGCGTAAAGGAAATCTTGAAATATTTCTAATAGCAGAAAATTTGCTATGCATATATTGAGCAAGCTTATTCTGTTAGGTATACGAGTAAATGAAAGAAATTGAAAAGGAAGTAATATCACAATTAGGTAATCAAATGATTTACATTTACACGCTTTATCTATTTAACACGAGAGAGCAATTGTGTTCATAAGAGCTTATCCATCATCCTTTTTTTACAAAAATATACTTTTTAAAAGAAAGAAACTTATTAAATGTTCAAAATTTATACTCTAACCTAATAAAATAAATACAACAAGAAGTCTGTAGCAATTGCATGCATGTATGTGCCAAACATCTAATAAAATGCAATAAAGAATTTGAAAAGTTTCTAAAGGTTAAGTAATACAAGATTAACACACTGATTACGCATTGTAAAGGTGTATAAGATGCATACAAATACATAACCTCCTTACTTTTCTTCTTAAATCTCCATGAAAATGGGTGATTAAAACTGTTCATGATTTGGTTACGCAGTTGTAAAAAAATGAAGCAAAATAACTTTTAAAAATACATTCATTTCTGTGTATAAAACTTTGTATAGTGTAACTTCTTTCTTTTTTAGGGAAGAGTTCCTGTTAAATGGATGGCTATGGAATCCCTTCAAAATCATTTATATACAACAAAAAGTGATGTGTAAGTATAGATATTTAAAATATAATAAAACAGCTGTTAATAAAATTAAGCAAAATAATTACATGTGTTCGAATCTAATATCTCTTTTAACAGTTCTTACCACGTACGTTTTTGTTTTGGATAAAAATTCTGATTTTAAAAAAAACCTGAAAATTTCAACGTATGAAAAATATTTTACAGTAGTATATGAAGATTATTGAAGGATATCCATTTTAAAAGATGCAACGAACTATTTCTGTAAATAAACAACCAAGATTGTTGTATTGTTTTGAACGGTAAATGCAGGGCATTTGTATAGTGTCGAACAATTGTCTATTTCATAGCTACTATTTTTTTTTTTTTTTACTTCCTTGTTACCACTTTCTGCGAATAGCAATCTTTGTCTTATTTACTATTCGGAAATAGTAGTATCAAAAAATCGTAAAAATTAGCAGCTATGAAATTATATGTGATGTAAGTAAATATCATTCACATGTGATTACCAGTTCACAGATTAAAATTGAAACTGGAATGAAACATTTATTTAGTTTATGATGCTTCAAAGGAAAATAATATTGCTCTTTTCTATCGCATCAAAATTTCAGTGCTGAAAATCAACATAGCCTTAATCAACTGCTTAAGGAAACAACTTTTATTGTTTTCTGAGTTTTCTGATCGGCACTCCTTCAATCCGTTTCTGAATATAACATAAATGTTTCCAGAATCCGGGGTAACAACAAGATTACATTAAATTTTACACGATTCTTCTACAGTAGGCAACTTTTCTGCAATTTTTGTAGTGTTCTTCCTCTTGAAAATTGGCCACTTTGCAATTATATGTGATTACATCTTGATGTAAATATATTTTATTTACATGTAATTACCAGTTCACAGATTAAAATTAAAACAGGAATGATTTTTTTTTTTTTAGTTTGTGATGTTTCTTAGGAAAATAATATTATCAAAAATTCAATGCTGAAAATCTTTTTGCGTATGACCAGACTAATACATACATGTGTATCAATTTGTGCATACGAAGGTATATATATCCCTATGCATTCATGCAAAACTGTTCTCATATGACAAACAGTTTCATAGTTAAATATATTAGTGGGAAAAGTTTTAATATTTTCTGTTTTTATGATATGAAGGCATATATATTGCATATTAACATGTCAATATGTTACATTGTAAGACATTACAGAAATGTTTCCTGATAAGGAAGAAATTAGTACGAAATTCATTGTAAATTCGCAGTTACCTAGAATTCTGGAAAATCGTCCATTATCTTCAGGAAGCTTTTGGAAAAAACAGTCAGAAACCTATGAAATCAATATATTCAAAAATTAACCCTCTGAGTAAATCGCCATCAAAAACTAAGCAACAAAGATTATTCAGTTTTTATGTTGTAGCACCAGTATTTTAGTGCCAGTATTTTAATACCAGTATCTTTGTGTTGTTTAATCACAAAATGTTTGACTTAAATAATGAAATATTACTATACAGAAATAATGGTGTTCAAATTAAAATACCATACAAATAATTAAAATACGTATTTTGAACACCGTAACGGGATTAAGGAAACAACCTGTCCAAAATTTACGTGGCCTTTTTATTTCAGTAAGCCTCGAAAATAATTTTTTTTTCTAAGTTTTCTCATTGGCTCACCTTCAATCAGTTTCTGAACTTGTTCCTTGACATCCTGGGAACCTTTAAGATTGCATTATATTTTCGTAAGCAAGTCTTTTATAGTAGGCAACTTTTCTGCAATATTTGTAGTATATTTCTGCCTGAAAAACCTTTTCATAATTATCTTTAGTTTAAAAAATTTATATGGAAAAACATGCAAATAAAATTATTAATTATGAAAAGTCATAATAGCTTTTACAAAATATATATTTTTTTTACAAATAGTTTCATGTAATTAATTTCAATATGTCCATTTCTTAAAAACTGTGGAATTTAATCACCAAATGAAATATTTCCACAATTTAATTCATTAACAAATAATCAATCAAATTCAAGGCGTAATTCCGCCTATGTGTTTGCATTAAATGTAGGAAATGATTGGATTACTAGAGTAAAATTATTATCCCTTCCTCAAACTTCACCAATTGAATGTAAATAATTTACGAAATTTTTAGATGTAGGAACTAGTTTCTTATTTTGCTAATGTTATAAATGAAATGAAATTAAAATATTTATTATGTATTTGTTGTAACTGAAATGTAACAATTGCTACAGAAGATATGAAATTCAATCGCATAATTTTATGATAATTTCTGGAATATATATTTTTACTAAATACCTTACTAGTATAGCTAGTAAATGTGACGTAGTATGACGTGATAATTGGTCACAGTCACATTAGTGACTTCTTTAGTTTGTCACATTATGACTTTCAGATAATCGTCAGTTTCGGACTCTATTGGGAAGTCACCATGACCGATATGTTAGCTATTTGTAACTCTTCACAAAATGAAGCACATTGACTTCACCGTGATGTGGTTAAGATGCATTTTCCACGTCACATGGCGACAATATCGCATGGCGACCAAATAACAGTTGCAGTTGCATTTGAGTTACGGTGCTATTAGTGTGACTTCTCAACATGCTACCAAATTCTTATGTCAGATAAGTGAAGAGTGACAAGTATCTAATTAGCGACTTTAAATTATTGAAAAAAAAAATAGTACATTTAGTGAGTGATTTTTTGTTACTAATAGGAAATAATATTTTTTCAGCTGGTCTTTTGGAATTTTATTATGGGAGATTATTACACTTGGTAAGTATTTGTGACTATTTTTAATTGTAAATATTTTACTCCTGTTGTACTTCTCTAAGTGCGTGTTTTATTATTTAAAAATGTATACATATATTCCTGTTGAAACAGTCTAGATACTTTGTTGCGTTTTTGATTTTAACTTTTTTTTTTTTTGCAATATTTTTTTTTATTTAAGATGTTAGTGTTTTATTACTATCTCGGCGCAGGAAATATCTCGAAAGGGAGGGGATCCATCCTCCATGAAGGTCTTTCTAAAACAGTTTAACCGGTATTTACGCAAGATTTGGAGAAATCCGCGGATAACTCCAAACGGTTTGTCCGACGAACGCGACATAGGTTTGAATCCAACAGCTCTCGTCGACCAGCTTTATGAGCGCAACCTCTCAGCTGCTGGTCGGCTCCTTATTTTAAGAAATATAGCATATTTTTCTATTTGAATTCGATATATCCTTAAAGAAACTTATTAATTTTCTATTTCTAAGAAAAATATATTTCATTTATAAGAATGCTTTCGAATCGTAACATTTGAGAATTAGCACTATCTCTCACATAAATTTATTTTCACTGCTCTTTCACTGCTCTGCTTAAATAAAATTTTATGTCTAATAAATATTTCACTTAAATGTATAGAAAACTACCCTTTAAAAAAAGCATTTTTTAATTAAATATATAACCAATAGGAAATTAAAGACAAAAATGATTGACTTAAAGCTTATACTTAAAAGGGTATTTTTTCTATATCTACAACTTTCCAGAAAAATTACTGTTTTTTACTCGATGAATTATTCTTAGTAAATCATTCAACTCAAATAATCTGTTACACTTTTGTGGACTGTAAAACAATTTTTTAATTTTCACAACTCTAAATATTTCTCATACATCATCACTTCACGAAAACAAAACACACTTTGCCTTTACAAAAGAAAATGACGAAACACAAAGGGTTGCCGGCTTTGGCTACATGTCAGCTCCGCGCCTTGCAATGTTTTTTAAACATTCAAGATAAATGTATTACACAAATTTACACTATAATCATAAATGCAACAGTTCTAATATTACATTACATAAACACTAAGAAACAATCAGAAAGAATACCATAATAATAATAATACATTTTCAACAAGTTTAATTAATTATTCATAGGTAGGAGACATAGCTTTGAAATTGGGCGCTTATATTTACCCAAGGCAGTTTTCACTTCTACTACTCTAACCTTTGTGTCTTTTCCAATATAAATATTACAAATTCTCCCTAAAGACCATTGACATGGTGGTAAATTGTCCTCTTTAATAACAACTAAGTCTCCAACATTTACATTATTTTTCTCAAATTTCCACTTGCCCCTCTGCTGCAAATTGCTCAAGTAATCTGAGCTCCACCTTTTCCAGATTAATTGTGTCATTTTGGTTAAATTTTGCCAGTGATTCAGCCTATTCTCACCAATACTTGTTAAATCAGGTTCAACTATTGATGTGATAGGTCGGCCAATTAGAAAATGGGAAAGGGTCAAAACGTTAAGATCATCTATATCAGCAGACAAAGGAACAAGTGGTCGAGAATTTAACATTCCTTCAACCTGAATCAATACCGTCAGAAACTCTTCATAAGTTAACTTTGTGTTTCCCACCACTCTCTTCAAATAATATTTAATTGATTTTACACCTGCCTCCCAGATAACCCCAAAATTCGGGCTCTGGGTGGAAGGAACTTCCAAACACTACCTTCTGATAACATGTATGCTGCAAGCGTTTCATCAGGTTGCTGTATCAACCTTTGCAACCTTTTAAGCTCAGCATTTGCGCCTACAAAATTTTTCGCGTTGTCAGTAAATAATTTAGCACATTTACCTCGCCGAAAAATAAACCTTTTAAGGGAAGCAATAAATGAGGCTGATGTCATATCTGACACTACCTCTAAATGCATTGCTTTCGACACAAAGCAAATGAATAAACAAACATAAATTTTATGGTAGGTACCTTTCCTCTGCCCCCTATACTTGATAAAGAAAGGGCCGCAAAAATCTGCCCCAGTTACATTAAAGGGAAAGGTTTTCCTGACTCTTTCTTCAGGCAATTCTCCCATTAACTGATCTAGTACCCGTGGTTTGGCCTTAAAACAGGTAATGCAACTATGCACAATTTTCCTACATACACTTCTCCCATTAATTATCCAGAACTGCTGTCTAATTTGATGCAGTAATGCTTGGGGTCCTGAATGAAAATACTTTTTATGAAAATAATTAACAATTAATTCTGTTAATTTATGTTTGGCTGGCAACAAAATTGGATACTTTTTATCATAATTTAAATCACTGTTGCTCAACCTACCTCCTACTCTTAAAATCCCATTTTGATCTAAAAATGGATTCAAACTACATACTGAATTCATTTTTGATATTTGTTTAGACTTTTTAATATCACTCAGCAGCTCCTGGAAGCTTTGCTTCTGTACCAAACTTACCAATTTTAATTCTGATGCTTTTAATTCTTCAGATCCTAAAGGTCCTGTCTTAGGGTGGTGCCCTTTGGAGTTCCCGATGAACCTAAAAATATAACTCAAAACACGTAAAATAGTTATATAATTATTACTTAGACCAATTAACTCATTTACAAAAGAATCGTTAATAATCGAAAGTATATGTTCATTAATGTTTTTAGGAGGTCCATTAGAGCATTTGAGTTCATTTTTGAACTCTTCACTGGTTTCTGTCACACGTATTGGACGGTAAGGATAGTCATTGTTTTTAAGAAACGCCGGGCCTTTCCACCACAAGTCGCAGTTCAACAGTCTTTCTGTATTCATACCTCGGGATAATAAGTCAGCACGATTTTGTTCTGAATCAATGTGACGCCACTGGTCAATGTTAGAGTTTTCTTGTATTGTAGCCACTCTACTTCGAACAAACTGCTTCAGATCTATAGGCTGCTTTTGAATCCAGGAAAGCACAATCATGGAATCTGACCATAAGAATATTCTAGTCACTGTTCCTTTAATAGCTGATAAAACTCTTTTTACCAGTTTTGTTAACAGGACGGTGGCACACAACTCTAAACGTGGTATCGTTAGACACTTTATCGGGGAGACTCTCGACTTGCTGGCGATTAATGCTGTCATAACGTTTCCCAGCGCATCACTAGATTTGCAATATACAGCTGCTCCATAGCAGCGCTCTGAGGCATCCGCAAATCCATGTATTTCAATACTAGTTGGATGTTAAATTACAGTACGTCAGTCAACCTTAATATTGTTTACACCTTTAAAGGACGTAAGAGACTGATGCCGCTCTCGAAATTCTGACGCGGGAAGTGCATCGTTCCAATCGATTTTTGTTCTCCACAATTGTTGCATTAATATTTTAACCTTCGCTATCACGGGTCCAAGCAAACCCAAAGGATCGAAAACCCTTGCTATAGTTGACAATACTTGTCGTTTTGTGTATGAATCGCAAAGTTCCACCTTTACTCTAAAGGCAAAACAATCCTCCTTCGCGTTCCACGACACGCCTAAAGTTTTCGTTTCGGTTTCGGTTTCAAAATTATATCCCTCTCCAGGGGTTAAAGATAGATTTTTATGATTTGAGCTCCACTTATGGAGACTCACTCTTGCTTTCTGCATAATTGCTATGAGTTGCTTCTGCAACTCCTCAGTTTCCGCTAGCGTAGGTGCACCGCACAAAACGTCGTCCATATAAAACTGTTCTCGCAGTACCAGTGCTGCTTTCGGAAAGTTTTTCTCTTCATCGTTCGCAAGCTGGTTTAGTGTTCTCATCGCTAGAAAAGGCGCACTGACAGTTCCATATGTGACTTTTTGTAATTCAAAAGTTTTAGACTCCTCACCATAAATATCGCTCCACAAAATTCTCTGTAAGGCATGTTGACTACGATCGATATTAATCATGCGGTACATCATTTTTACGTCGGCCGTTAGGGCATAAACATGTTCCCTAAATTTTATCATTATTGTAAATAGATCGTTCTGAATCACTCCTCCTTTAAATTGCAAGTCATTAAGCGATGTGCCATTGAATGTTTCAGCCGAACAATTAAACATCACTCGTAATTTGGTTGAAGCTTTTACCGGCTTGTATATGCCGTGGTGAGGGGCGTAATATGCTACCTCGGGTTCTCTAATATTTTTAATTTCTCTCATGTGTCCTAGTCTTTCATACTCCTGTAAAAACTCTTTATAGAGTTTCAAATATTGTGCATCCTTGGATAAACAAGTCCACAGCGATCTGAGTTTTTTATGAGCAATATCCCTAGATTTTCCTAAACACGATGGATTTTCTTTTAACGGCATTTTTACTACGTTCTTGCCTTCCTTATTTCGCCAATGTGTACGCGCAAAATGTTCCTCACATATGTCGTGTTCTCTACTCTTTGTTAATTCAACTTCAACATTTTCTATTTCCCAAAACTTTTAAAAAGTTTTATTTAAATCCTCCTCCCGAATTAACCCACAATGAATTTTTCTCTCACTTTCCTGTTCTACACATCCGTTAGCTACATATCCGAACACCGTGTTTTGTAAAAATAGTTTAGAACTCTGTGAATATATTTGTCCTGGTCTCAACAACTCATAAAAAATTTCTGCACCAATCAACATGTCGATTTTGTCCGAATTATTAAATCGATAATCTGCTAGCACAGTTAAATCTGAAATCTCAATATCTACACTAAACATCCTTTGTGGAATCAAATCCGTTATCTTATTTACGACCAACATATTTAATACCCTTTCAAAGCTTTTATCTCTATTAGCTATCGTTGTCTGTACGCAACCCTTAACAGTCATCGAAGAATCATTTAAACCAGATATCAAAGTATTTGTTTTATTTATTTTAAGTAGCAATCTATTAGCGCACTGCGATGAAATTAAACAAGTTTGAGATCCCACATCCAAAAGACCTCTAATTTCCTGCCATTCAGAATATTTATCTTTAACGAGAATTCGAGCCGTACTTAATAAAACATTTTTTGTTTTATTTTTCAGGAAACTCGAAGCTACCGTTTCGTGCGCAGGGAAGAATTTTCGCTTTGCACCCAGTTTATTCTACTTGACTCATCACTCGCTTGACCTACATTTTTGTTACTCTGATTTTCTTCTCTCGGGAAATGTATCAATTTATTATTTGGTCGTCCACAGAAGCAATTTCTAGCTGCACATTTTTGCACATAACAATTATAATTTAAACATTTAAAACATGCTTCATTGGATTTCACTACCTCAACTCTCTCCTTTATAGGAAGTCTTTTGAATTGCGGACACGCATGTAATGCATGAAATTCATTAGTCTTACATAAGACGCATTTAACATTTTTTATCTTAGATAAAAATACACTTGACATTCCCTTTTGCGATCGGAAATTTTGGAATTTATTTCCCCGTTTGTTTTCATTTAAATTTCTCATACCTGCATTTGACTCACTTTTGGTTTTATTTCTAACAGATAAAAAAAATATCGCATTCTTTCGCAAGTTGCTTCGGCTTAAAATATGTTTCCTCTTGTTTAATTGCAATGTGATTCATTAATTCGCGAACCAATGAATCGAAAATTCTATCTGATAAAATTAATTCACATAATGATTTAAAATCAGATACCTCACGCAACTGACAATAATATTCGAACGTAGCACTTAATCTCGAAGCGAATTGTACATAATTCTCCGAAGGTAATTTATAAGCTTTCCGGAAATTATTTAAACACTCTTGCGGTGTGGGTTGAAACTCCTTTAAAACTATAGTTTTCAATTTATCATAGTTACTCAAATCTTCCTCAGACATATAAATCATTAATATTAAATTACTAGCTTTCTCACCCAGAACGTTCAAAAGAATTTCGGCTTTGAACTCGTCCGGCACGTTTTTTGTTCTAAATGCTTTGTCCAGTGACTGGAAAAACAGATTAAAGGACTCTGCTCTCGAAGGAACCGGAATAGTTAAGGTTTTAATACTTTTAATAAAACTTTCTATGTTATTGTCCGTTTCCGATTTTAAAACTCCTGAAAGCGAAGCGCTTTCATTCGATTCTTTGCGAAACTTAGCTAATTCTAATTCCTTTTCTAATTGTGCCAATTTAATTTTTTCAAGCTCAGAATTTTGAGAGGGTTCCTTACGAATATTCGCCAATTCTACCTCTTTCTCTAATTGCGCTAATTTAATTCTCTCTACTTCTAATTTCGTTGTTTCGAATTCCTTCCGAGATTTAATTTCCTCAACTACATATTCCACTACGTTTTTCATTAATCCCTCATTTTCATAATGCTTGCTTTCCTCTATAATCCTCCTTAAATCTACCACTTTACTTCCCTCCTCTACTGTTAATCCCAATTCTTCAGCTACAAACTTAAGCTGATCCTTATTTAAATTATCTATAATTGACATAATTAATCATCGAAAACAAAACTAGGAAAATTGCTCTTACCTCAAATCGCTGCGACAGACACGAATGCACGCTCACTGTCCAATCACTAAATGTAAATATTATTACACCAGTATCTCCGTAGCACCATGTCTTTATCCGTAGCACTAAGTCTTTATCCGTAGCACTAAGCCTTTTATGAACCACAATATTACTCGCTGTCTTAATCACAATAAATATAATATTCTCACAAATTTATCATCACTTTACTCCGGCTTACAGGGCCAGATGTTTTTTACTCGATGAATTATTCTTAGTAAATCATTCAACTCAAATAATCTGTTACACTGTTGTGGACTGTAAAACAATTTTTTAATTTTCACAACTCTAAATTTTTCTCATACATCATCACTTCACGAAAACAAAACACACTCTGCCTTTACAATAGAAAATGACGAAACACAAAGGGTTGCCGGATTTGGCTACATGCCAGCTCCGAACAATTACAAAAAAAAATGTACATTAATGTCGTTTAGCTTTACCTTATGAAGTTACGAAGAACAGCAGATTTGAAGGGTTGAATGTGATCGTGTTAAAAAAGTAAAAATCTAATCTTATATCAACAATAACAAAATAATTAACGAATTATTGAACATACCATCGTATAATATATTTTATGCATTACTTATAAAGACTAAAACACCTGAGGTGTAGTCATCCTATTCTCAAAAGCGTTTATACCGCATATGTTTAATAAATATCCTGATAATTGTTTAATAAATAGATGACATTTCAAGTTTAGCTGATAATATATAAACTGAACTGTCACATTACATTTAATCAATTACATTTTCATGGAATTATACACCAATTTCACCCAGATTAACTTGGCAGAATGTCAATAGTGAAAGTTCAAATTAATTTTAAACAAGCAGGTAAAATCATGCGCCACGCATAGCTTATTGAATACTTTCCAACACTTCCAGAATTCCAACATTATCTGACAACACTTTATATTTTTATGCGGTAAAAGGAAATATATTAAAAAAAACATTTTAGAGACGTATAATACTGTTGACGATAACATAGTAGCCTTATAGATAAACTGTCAATTTTTATAATCAAATTTTAATTGCTTAACAGGCGTAAAGCCAACATAGTGAAAAAGTACCCAAGCCGGGACTCGAACCCGGGACATCAGTATAGCGCATTGACGTTCTACCAACTGAACCACATGGGAACGATACTCAACCTGGAACTTTCTCAGTATAAGTGCGTTTTCGCTATGTTGACTTTACGCCTATTAAGCAATTAAAATTTTATTATTATGAATGCAATTCGTAAAAAATTTTCTATGGAAAAATTTCCAAAGTATTAAATATGAATTTATCAAATTTTATACATACCACCTATTATTCCAAATTTAATTCAGCTACAAAACATTTTGATAGCGTACAGCAAACAAAATTTCAGCAATTTTCATTTGTAGACAATACTGCATTCGAATTCTTTAATACTACATATAATACTAAAATTTAGTTTATCTTAAAAACGCATAACACAAACGAAAGTGTGCTTTCAACAATTATCACTCATAAACGATAATGTAAATTAATTCTGTGGTGCAGACAGTGTCCTATAAAAGAACATTAAATGTTGCATGCACTATTTTCTATAGGAAAGATATTATCCTACACCTCAATAACGATGCGAATTATAGCAACGTTAAAACGTACTTCAAACAACCATATCGCCTATGTACAGTGACGTAATTGAATATTTTTGCGTGTCCGTGTACATTAACGACAAATGCAACGCACACTATTTCCCATAGAAAACATATTATGTTGCATATCAGTTATATATATATATATATATATATATATATATATATATATATATATATATATATATATATATATATATATATATATTGTTACATATCAGTTTCGTATTGTTTGAGAGAGTGTAACATGATTAAAATATACTTCATACAATTATCGCCTATAAATCGTAATTTATCCTAATTTTATTTTAGTGTCCCTGAAAATGAATTATAAATGTTATGCAATCCGCTTTTGATAGAGAAAATTCTCTAAAAAATCCCAGAGTAATATATATATCGATTTTGTAGCAATGCAAGCATATTTACAAACGTTCTAAAACAGAAAGACAGATAAATAGACACATTGAATTTATAAATATATTTCAATTATGTTCGAAAGCGTTAGAAATAAATACTACATTAGAAACGTTTAATAACAGTGTATGATGACGCAATAACTAATAATGAAAATAATGTTCTTAGTGGAAAAAAAAGTGTTATTAATTTTTAACACATTTTTAAATATGTTTAAAAAATGCGTTCTAACACATTAAAAGTGTTAAACTGCATTTAACACATTTAATGTGCATTAGAGTGTATGCATATATATGTGTACAGATTTAATGTGTATGTAGAAAAGAAATGTAAGTTTTTTTCGACATATTTTTTTCTGTTTTATATTTTCTTTCATACAAACCTGTCTGCTTCAGAATTTATTTATTATTTCAATTTTCCAGGAGGTTGCCCGTATCCAGGAATTCCTGCAGAAAATCTTTATCGACTACTGAAAGAAGGTTATCGAATGCCAAGACCAGATGACTGTCCGATTCAAATGTTAGTACCACTTGCCCAAAACCCACGTTGACTTGATTTTTTTTATTAATTAGTTCTTTAATCGTTTACTGAAAAAAATTATATCAGGGTAGAATCGTGTGTAATTATTTTTTGTGAGAGTCTTTAAAAAATAATAATGTTTGATTCATTAGTAATTTTATTAATCGATCTTTCATGTTTTTTCATTAAGAATAACTTACAGTTATCGACACAGAAAATTTAATTGTTAGTCTATCAAAGGCTTTTAAAAAGATAAAAATTAAAAATTTGTAATGTTCTTTTTACTTACCCATCATACGTAGTATAAGGTAAATCTTGTAATGGTTTTGAAATTAGAAAAAAAAATTGACGGATTTACAAGTTTCCGACACTAGAGATTCCGAAAAACATACTTTTAGAAAAAAAAATTGCTGTCCGTCTGTCTGTATGTCTGTGTGTCTGTAAACGCTCTATATCCCGAACAAATTGAGATAGAGACTTGAAATTTGGTATGTACTTAGTATGTAATAATGGGAAGAAGCTTATTGAATTTTAGTAACCTCGATTATCCGGAACTATTTTTTTGGACTCTCGAAATATTCGTTATGATAAAAGGTATATAATTTTTGTTTTAATTGTTTATTTTAAGGAGTAAATATAAAAGACAATAAAAAAATACATGAATTTTGCTTAAAGAATGAAGTCGATCAGATAACTAGTTGCCGAGATATTTGTAATTATATTTTCCACACTTTTCGATATTTCATGACCCTGTATTTCATTCAAATTTCAATTCAAAGATATATTTTAATTAGAAATGAGACGCTCAATCCGACGCAGTAAACAGTTAGTTAATATGATTATCAATTTTGGAGTTATAAGGAAGTTTCTTTTACGCAATTCAGTAATAGAGCATTTAAAGTTTATGACGTCATCAAGACACGATTTTATTCGAATTGCAATGCATTTTATAAACAGTTTACACATGTTTTATTTTCATATTTTATAATGCATATCCATGATGGGTAAGTATTACTTAGTATGGCCCCCAACGACTAGTTTATGATTGGCATGATATAAAACTATTTTGGACGCTTACATTACAATAAGAAAATATTTTCATATAAGAAAAGCTTATAAACTATAAAATTGGGTTGTTCGGAAAATTCCTTTCACTTGGGAAAACCAAATCGTTCCGGAAAATTCTGTCCGTCAATCATATCTATTATTTCTGCTGTCAACATTCCATTTTCTAAGCAAAACAAAACGCAGAACGATAAATGAAAAAGCATATGAAAGGATTTTGAACAGGCTTCTGACATAGTACACTTGCATTTCGTTAAAACATGGTTTTGATTAAAAACTGCAGTTAATTAAAAATTAAATCAGACTTGTTTTCATAAATGAATTGAAAAGTTTTTCAAAAATCAGTGTTGCCACAAAAATAAAGTACGGCATTATATTGATTGGAAATTCCCTGTGCGACCAACAGGTAGTCCCCATCGCTAAGACTTACACACAAAAATTTAAATATATAAGTGAATAAATATAATGCAAGTATAAATATATAATGAATAAATATAAGACAATAAATATATAATGAATAAATATAAGTCAATAAATATATAATGAATAAATATATAGCAAGTATAAATATATAATGAATAAATATAAGTCAATAAATATAATGCAAGTATAAATACATAATGAATAAATATAAGTCAATAAATATAATGCAAGTATAAATATATAATGAATAAATAAAGTCAATAAATATAATGCAAAAAATTGGAAGGGAATATCTCTTTTCTCAGTAACCGAAACAAAATCGTAAAAATCACGTGAATTTTAGTTTGAAGAAGTAAAAACTCCCCTTAACGATTACATGAAAATCAGCGTTAAGGTTGTTCATCAGTGAGATCTCAAATTCCCCTCGCTAATGTTAAACCTCTGGCCATTCGTATTTATAAAATATCCCCTCAGAAAATTAAGTTAATTAACTTATTGTTTCTGTGTACTCTTCGTGAATGATATCTCCTTTTTTTTTAGTTGTCAAAATATTCCTAAAATATATGCTTATCTTTATTTGAAGTGTTAAAATCTTACTCAGTTTCGCTAAAATAACACATAAAATTTAAAATTTAGTATATGTTTTAAAAACATTTTTACAATTAAGAAAAAAAAAAACATCCTTTAAAAAGAGTACACAGAAAAAAGAAGTTAAAAATATTAATTTCCTAAGGAGATATTTTAAAAAATACGAATGTATCACATGCCCATATGTTTAACATTAGCGAGGGCAATTTGATTAATTTTGGCACAACTATTCAAATTGGTAAAGAAATCATATGAGTTGCAATTTTCCAACTGGACGAAAAATTTCCGTGCCAGGATTCTAACCTGGGATCTCTTGGCTGAAGCTTCCATGCTCTACCAACTGAGCCATCCCGGTCGTATCTGGAGGACCTAATTCATCCAGTTAACCTTATTGATCATAGCATCTAGTCTGATACCTGAATCAGCTTAACAGAATAAATCTCAGGCAATTTGGAACTTCAGTAAACGCTGGATACGTGATTACAGTACATTACTTTTGACACAATTATTCAAATTGGTAAAGAAATCATATAATGGAATAATATAATGATCATATATTGAAAGAAATCAATATATTGGTAAAGAAATCAGTTGTAATTTTCCAACTGGACGAAAAATATCTGTGCCGGAATTCGAACCTGGGATCTCTTGGCTGAAGCTTGATATTTGATATTTGATGTAGAAATTTGATATTTCACTGATGAACAGCCTTAAGTGCAAATTAATTGCCCACTATTAAATTTAAAAAAATGTAGACCCATCGATAAAACTTATAAAATAAAAAGTTGAGAAATTAGGTCCTACATAATTTAACTTACTTTAAATTATAATCATTTTTATACATTGCATTTTTTTTTCTGTAAACATACTCTATTTGAAATGTTGACCCTTTGTTAATTATAATTCATCGTTTTCATGTCTTTTTTAATGTTACTAAATCAGTAAATTCATCCCTATTTGTATTTTTATGAAAATGAAAAAATATTTCAGTATAAGATGATTTATCTCATTTAAAAATGATAACGAATTAGAATTCTATGTCAAATAATTGTGCATTCAAATATTGCTGCTCTAATAAATGTCATTAAATTGGTATTTCATTTATACACTTAAATTTATTTTTATTGTAAGTTATGTCTTCAGTTTTACGAAAGCAATTAACCATTTTTTACAGGAAATCATTTACAATATTAGCATTAGAGAAATCAACAATTTTCTGCACATTAATATGCATTTCTTTTAATTAATTTCATCAATTTATAATTTTATTCAATCATAATCAGACCATTTATTATACGGGTTTAGAATCAGCCAACCGCTCCTCTAAATGGTTTAATAGTAATGACCAGGGCTTCATAAATTTTATAAAATCTGGTAGCCAGAAAAAAATTCTAGTAGCCAGTAAAAAATATTTACTACCCCCCCCTTCCTCGTCATTAATTTTCAACAAGAACGAAAAATCATGCGTCAAGCATAGATTATGTAACACTTTCCAACGCTTCCAAAATAATTTTACAAATCATACCGTTTAATAAGCTACAAGATAACATCTAAGTAAACAATTTGGGAAACGCATAACATATTGAAAAACATAATTTCAGGAATTTCCAACATATACAATATTCGGAAAAATATCCGAATACTTTTATTCAGCCCTGTATAGGATCTATAGATTTGTATATATACTACATAGGATGCTAAATTTTAGTTCAGTTAGGAAACGCGTAGCACAGTTTAAAATTCTCCGTCTGGAGTTTGTCAATAAACGGACATGTGTTCGCGAACTTTTGTGCTTCCCTGTATAGGATCTACAGAATTTATACACACCACGTAATACACAAAAAGCGGGTTAAAATTAAAATCGCGTTCAGTAACTTAAAACGCACTTCCAGGAATTATTGTTAACAGACAGCAGAGAATTCTTTTGTGTGTCCCTGTAAATGAACGATGACTGCTATACACACAATATTCTGTACTAAGCCTCTTGTAATGCACCTTAGTGATATATATAAATTTCAATGCGTTTAAAATAGTGAAACATTATTTAAATAAACCGCAAATGATTTTTCCCCATAGACCGCAATGTAACGGAATTATTTTGAGTGTCCCTGTAAAAAAACTATAAGTGCTACACACTTCCGTTGAAATAGGGAACATGCTATAGATAACGACAATAACATATAAAAATTGCAGAGCAATCCGAGCATATTTACGGGAGTTAGAGCACGGACAGACGGCCATATGGCCAGACAAACCGAAGTCATAAACACTTTTCAACTAGGTTGGAAAGTGTTAAAAGGCACAAAAGTTTTTATGAATTAATGGAGGAAAAATACTAACAGGCATTGTTTAAAATTATTATTTACGTAAATTAGAAAGATAATATAAACTAATTTTTCTAATGAAACTCATCAAAATCTACTTTATCTCTCTTATCTTATTTATCTTATTTATCTTATATTTTTTTTATCTTTCAAAAAAAAAAAAAAAAACTGTAAAGAGTGAATTAATCGGCATGTTCGGAAAATGCTGATCTCATCAAAAACAACTCGTTGTAAATGATCCCGCCAAGCCACAAACCTAAAACGTCAGCCATAAAAAGAAGTGATATCACATAAAAAGAAACGATATAGAAGTGCATACTCCGAGTCCCGTGTAAAAATCTATCACCACTCATAATGTTTCCAAAGGACTCGGAGTGAGGTACAGTATGTGAAAACTGCTTGGCGACCTGCAGGCTTTTATAATGTTCGCGTTTCCTGCAATTACATATGACTATATATATATTTTTTTTTATTTAATTATTTTGCTCCCATAAAATTGTAAAAAGCTGAAGCTTCTGCGTTTGCATGTCTTTTCTTATTTATGAGCTTGAAAAATTAATTTGTTGATTTTATTTACCATTATTTAAACTAGAAACACCACTCTTACGAAGAAGATTTCTTAAGTAAACATGTAAAGATTTTGAGTTTGTAATTTATATATATATATATATATATATATATATATATATATATAATGATCATACGCATATTAATAACAATGCACCTTATAATAAACGTTAACTAAATTGAGATATATTGCAATAATTCTAGCGTAAGCGGAATCGCATAAGTCCGGGGGAAAATCCGTTCTGTCAGTTCTTTCGCATACAAAAATATTTATAAAAGTGATATAACAAAAATTAAAAATTTATTTTTTCGATTTTCAAAATTTATATACTGCATATATTATAAAAGCCTGCAGGTCGCCAAGCCGTTTTCACATACTGTACCTCACTCCGAGTCCTTTGGAAACATTATGAGTAGTGATAGATTTTTACACGGGACTCGGAGTATGCACTTCTATATCGTTTCTTTTTATGTGATATCACTTCTTTTTATGGCTGACGTTTTAGGTTTGTGGCTTGGCGGGATCATTTACAACGAGTTGTTTTTGATGAGATATCACTCCTTTTTGTAAGGTGTTTAATTTCAATTACACAGATCCCATTTTTATTCAGAAAAGAAAAGATAAAAGAAAGATGAAAGGGGCAAAATAAAAGAATAATTGTGATGCTATAAACAGAATTATACATCAGAATTATACAATTTATTGAGTGACTTATTCCAATGTACATGTCGCTACCATAGCAACGGGGAAACTTTTATATTCATTTCCTTACATTGTATTCATCAGATTATTTACGACATGTTTATTTTCCTTTTTCTTTTGTTAATATCACTCTTCCTTTTATATACATTCAAAAAACAAAAAAATAGAAAATTTTACAGTAGTTTACAAAGTAATTAAAATACTGCAGTTTCAGAAAAATGTGAAAAAGTAAGAAGCACCTTTTTTTGGTCAATTATAACAATGAGTTTACCGAGAATAATCAAATTTGTTTTTCTACGAACCATTGTAATTTACAGGGATTTTTATACTAATATATTAAATATTATTCTTGAAAATTACTGAGCACCTTAAAAGTTTTTTTATTTGTTAAGTTTTTTAACTCAACGTTTCGAGAATCGGAAAAATATAAGATTCGCAACTTTTGCAAAAGTATAAAAACTATTAAAGTGATTTCAAAATAGAAAATGTTCGTAGGATGACATGTATTCCAAAATTTTGTGTGATTTTGTAAATATACCACAAAGACTAATGCGTTTACATAATGAACCGTTTAAAAAAATGTAAAATGTTATTAAAATTTTTGATCTGATAAATCATAAAGCTTTAAATTAGATTTTAAAAAGGAGCGTGATTAAACCAAAAAGGATTATATTTACTTAATGCACAAAATACATAAAAAGACACAAAATACATAATTAATGTTTCTAGTCTGTCCACTTCAATTCGGGGATACTAAAATATTGGTCCTCAATCCTCGGCAGTCCATGAATTAACTAGGACAGGACATATGTATGCAACTGTTAAAATGTTCCCAAAGTCGACAATAGAAGCAATAAGTATAGCTCGGCAAATATAAAACACGGCATTGCTTCATCATGACTTTGTTTCGTGAGGTGTTCGTTCTCCAAACATAAAAATCTCTTGCAAGTGTCCGTTAACCGAACATGTGTTCGTTATCCGAACATAAAAATCTCACTCGAAAGTGTTCGTTAATCGATTTGTTCGTAAACCGAACAGTTCGTTACCGATCACCTATTGTATACGAAATATAGCATTTTTAATTTTTATGGGGAATTTAAGAAGATATTTCCTTTTCATTGTGCTCTAGGCCCGTTTTTAGAACATTTTAAGTTCGTCATAGCCGGAGATTCGACGAACGGCAAATATTTAAACGCAAAACTTCTAATCTTGGGGTAGCAACATTTTTACATTCTATTACTCAGCACATGAATGTAAAGTTGGAATTTTTTAATCGCTTTTTCAATCAATTCCTGATACATTTATTAATAAACACAGTCTTTTTAATCGATGAAAATACTATATTTTAATAGATTTAGAGCTTAAGATCGACGAGCTTTCAGGCGGACAAAATGAACGCGTATTAAATTTTAAAGCAAGATAATAAAACCTTACAGAAATTGAAACAGTATAAAATCATTAAAATACATCTCACTCAGTAAATATACATCGGTTGTAATGTAATCAAGATCTTCAAAGAGACTCTGTAAACGAAACGTATATGGTTCAACAATACAAACAATAGAGAGTTTAAATGAATCGGATGCAGTAACATATTTGAATATCTTGTGTATATTGCCACTTTGACAAAAATTATGCTATTTATACTATATTAAAAAATCTTTTGAAATACCCTGTAAACGAACAGTAAATTCTACAATTCTGTTTTACAATAGGAAGCCAACTTAGGTCGTTCGTAGTAACATATTTTAACAACCTGCGTATACGTTCTTTTTTAAAAGAATTAGACCATTTAATATTTCTTTTCTTAATCTTAAGTATAGGAATAAATCACTTTAAAGTGATATACATAAAAAACTAATTCATATTTTTACACGAAATATTAAACATTTGAACTACTCATAAAAACAATGCAATTGCTGAAAACCGCTTAAAAATCGGATAATTACACAATTCTTTAGTCCTATATCAAAAGATCTTTTGTGAGAACCTGTAAATGAACCTTAAATGTTACTGTTTTTTTATAATAGGGAGCTTACTTGGGTCGACTGCAATAACATATCTTAATATCATGTGTATACGACCATTTCTAAAAGAGTTGGGTCATTTATTATTTTTTTGCTCTATGTTAAGTATAGGAATCAATAACTTTAAACTGATATAAATCAAAATCTAAATAATATTTTTTCATGAAACTTACAAAGGTTGGAACTACTCATAAAAACAATTCAAATGACGTAAACCACGTAAAAATCCGATAATTACACATTGCTGTAGCCCTGTCAACAGTTTTATGCTATATGTTAAGTATAGGAATCAATAACTTTAAACTGATATAACTCAAAAACTAATTAATATTTTTACATGAAACTTACAAAGGTTGGAACTACTCATAAAAACAATTCAAATGACGTAAACCACGTAAAAATCCGATAATTACACATTGCTATAGCCCTGTCAACAGTTTTTGGTCTGTACAAGATTTAAAAAGTGCAAAAAACAGCACTTTTAAAATCGCATTTCCTGAAAACTTATTCGACAGATCTTGCTTTTCTTTTGATTTTTTAGTCACGTGGCACGCCTCATTCCATAGAATCAAGAATTTTGTTTCTATCATAAATAGAACGCGAGATATAGATGTGTCAAAAACCCTTTTTGTCCCGTCCGCAAAATATAAACTAGACAGAGTTAAAAAAAAAAATTGTAAAATCGTTTGGCATCCATTAGCGGAAATTCCTTTCATTTACGGTTCAATGCATTGCTGTTTCTTATGCTTGGCGAGAAACTCTGTCGAGTTTCTATGATTGCCGAATGCTTCAAATGTCCGGATAGTTGAATGCTTCAAAATCTATATCTGCTGAGAAGCGCATCGACGAAATAGTGAAGCAGAAAAACAAGTTTTGTCTATTTTTCTGTCGAAATCTCAAATAATTCTGATATGATTATTTTAAAATTCACATTTGATGAACTTATTTTTGCCAAATTAAAAACAAAAGTTAAAAATACTTTTTGTGTGAATATAGTTTAAAAGTTTATTTTTTAATATTGGGAAGGGGGGGGATGACATTTATGCTCATTTCAAGAAAGCTTAGGTCAATTTTTGTACAAAAAAGAAACAACAACAAAAACCCCATTAGATTAAATAACTTCGTCGCCAGATAAAAATATTTTGTCGCCAGTGGCGACCTGGCGACCGTATTTGTTAAGCCCTGGTAATGACAATTTGTTACATGATATGACTATAGTATTTGTATTATTGAGTATATCGTCTTCAAATAAAATTTTGTTTATATTGCAATCGAATTTTTAATGTCTGTTTAACGTGAGGAAACTTTTGGATAAGAACAAATCATTCCTATTTATATACTGCTCATTATTGTTATTATCATTCATTTGTATTCATTGTTTATTGTTCTGTTTTAGAATATTAATTTTTAAAAAAAACATGTCTATGTGTAACGCTGACCTCATATTGACGATGACAACATATGACCAATATTTTTTTTTAACCTCTAAATAAAGCATAATTTTAATTTTTGCACAGTCAATTAGGGGAAATAAAGTTTTTCGGTACTTCTCTATTATCCCGTCGACCGCTTTTCATAACAAAAAACTATCGCCAAACTGTAACGCCAAATACACGGGAGAACATTGCCATTAGAATGTCAAATAAATAAATAAATAAAATATAAGAATTTAAGGACACAATTGTTATTTTAATTAATGAAATAACTAATAAATCAATAAAACAATGAAAATACACGCAAATGTCGAATTAAAAACCATTTGATGACATAACAAACACGAATAATGCTTCTGACATCAAGTAAATGGGACTGCATTTTTGGCGTTTAGTCTTACAGTTTGGCGATAGTTCTTTGTTATGAAAAGTGGTTGACGAGATAATAGAGAAGTACCAGTTTTTCAAATGCAATTTTTATTTTGTAAATTGTATCTAAATTTACTGATTTTTAAAAAAATTTTAAATAATTTTCATACATCAATTTTTTTTTTAATTTATCGCTATCGGGTGGAGCCCGATTACGAAAAATTAACCCGTTTGCACTTAAAATAATAATATGGTTCAGCAATTGTTTACGGCTAATGTTCCACAACAAAATTAAAACTTCATCAATAAGTAAATAAAATAATATAATTTAAATACAACTTTGACAGACACGTAATCGAACTACGGGCTTAAACTATTGAAATTATCAGAATCAAAAAGGCTTCTGTAAGTAGCGAAATCTTCGGCGACTTTTTCGGCTTTTAACTCCTGACATGTGGATAATACTTTTAATAAATTTCAAAACTTTATTTAAATACATTATTAATATTTTTCAAGTGAAAATGCATTTTTATCAGCGAGTGGTCAATCTAAGAAAACATATTAAATTTTAAAAATCTATTAAAGTCTTAAATGAAAAAAAAATCCTGTCTCCGGCAAGCCCGGGTTGGATCCCCTAGTATTAATAATGTGTTATTTTGTTGTTATTTTGCAGATACCAGCTGATGACAATTTGCTGGAGAGAAAAACCACATGAAAGACCACATTTTAAAGACTTGGTGCGAAAACTCGAGTTCTTGTTAAATGATTCAATGGTAATTATCTCTCACAATATTCCCAAATACTATTAATTTGATAATCTTTGTATAGAGTTTCTTCAATGTTCAATTAATCAATTTATGTGAATTTTCATGTGGTGCTAAATGAATTAAATCCTTATAAGAAGTCATACGAAGTAGAATGCTTATTTAATCTTACTAGAGAATTTAACAATTGGATAACATTTAGTTCAGCTTTTTTTATATAATTGTAAAACAATAAAGTACTTATACTTCATTAAATTGCTAAAAAATGCAAAATAAAAAGTATAAAAACAGTAAATATGGTTTTAGTAAACTGTATACATATTTCGGCTCATCGAAGCCATTATCAAAACAAATAATAATATTCTATAGTTGCACGATCTAATGATGTAATGATTTGAAACACCATCATTCAATTTTTCACGTACTCTCTCAGATTACGCGCGTTAATTTTGTTTTTATTTTTACTTGGATGTTTATTTCCAAATTCATAACCATGGCGTAACTCAACCCACAGTTTTGGTAGGTTAAATGATGTTACATTATCACATATTGAATTTTTAAGTATTAGAATCTCAAACACTTAAAAATTAAGTAAATATCTAAGACACATTCGATTTTAAACGTTTCGCGGAAAACCTAGAGAATTTAAACCTTTGACCTTAAAATTTTTTCAGTGACGAGGTGTTATGAGGTCAATAACTTGAAAAAAAATATATTATACTTGCAATCACGCTGTATGATAAAAAACTCGAAATGACAGGTAACTGTAATAAATGGTCATATAGGCCGTTTGATACGCGTGTACGCATTTGCGTAAATATATCACGAAAAATTTATGAATAAATAAACTATTCTTTTAAAAATTCAAAAACATTCCGCATGTTTTTTGCTTATAACATGCAGGGATTTCAACCAAATCTAACGCCACTTTAAAAAAAAAAACCTGAAAAGGGCAGTAAAATCATTATAATTTAATTAGAAAATGAATATAATAAATATTTGTTAAAGTATGAACATTTGTATAAAATAATTTTTAACTATGCATGAGCGAATTTTAGAACAACATTTCTTTCACAATTTAGTAGTTAACTATATAGGGCAACTTACGTAAAGGGGCCTGTCAAATATGATGAAAATTCGCGAAGTTATAGGCAACTAAGCGAGCTATATTAGAGTTATTTTAATGACTGATTTTTCGGTAAGGGATTTCCCATTGGTTTAAGTACACTGAATTAAATAAAAATTTCTAAAGCTCTTAATACACATGCATACGTACAAATGACGATAAATACATCGCATATACCGTATTACATGGCATTTGATTAGTTACAATAATTTGCATTATATAAATTGCAGCTTGTGTGCAATAACTTATTGTCATGTTACTTTTACAAAACAATTGATGTATATCGCCACACCTTATCACCTTCATTGTCTTCATCGTCACACTTCATCGCCTATAACTTCCTGAATATTCACTGTCCGTTTAATATTAGTTCCCCTATAAAGTTGACTACTAAATTAGAAAAAAAAAATGTGTTTCTGTCATTCGCGCATGCGTTGTTAAAACTTATTTTGTAACAAATGAACATATTTTATCAAATATTCAATATATACACTTTCTAGTTACAATATGCTATTTCTACTGCACTTATACTGTCAAATATTTCTACTGCCGAGTTTCCTGAAAGTGGAGTTAAATTTGTTTGAAAACCCCGCATGTTTTAAACAAAAAACATATGGATTTCTTTTTTAAATTTTTAAATAAATCATTTATACTTTTATGAACAGGGCTTTACAAATTTAATTAAATATAGTAGCCAGCAAAAAATTCTAGTTGCCATAAATTGAGGAAAAACTAATAACAAGCATAGTTTACAATTATTAGTTACATAGTTTAGAATTATTAGTTACATAGTTTAGAATTATTAGCTACATAGCTTAGAATTATTAGTTACATAATTTAAAATAGTACAAAATTTAGAAAGTTAGTATAAACTAAGTTTCGTATTGGAAATTATCAGAACTAGCATGTTCGAAAAAATACTGATTGCCGAATGCTTCAAATGTCCGGGTAGTTGAGTGCTAAAAAAATAGCTGATGCTGTATCTGATGTTGCACATTTTTTCGCATTGTAACCAATTTTACCTGCCAAAGAGGCTGGATTAACACTATTTCTTATTATTTTATTGAAAGCTGCCCCTTACCCTCTTCCCCTTACCCTCTTCCCCTCACCCCACATTCTAATAACGAAGCATGTTAGCTGGATAGAGAGGAAAATAATGTCGTTTTCTGTTCATGAGATGGAAAATGCCTTTTAATCTTAGTTCTACCATTAAAAGTACGAGAGAAGAGAAATATCACTGCTTGTTGCGCACTAGTAGGTTTGGGGAGAGAAGAAATGTCGTTTGTGCTCATTTCTTAGTTCAATTTTTATACAAAAAAAATTTTATTCTCAAACAAACAAACAAATAAAGAATGCCAGATTAAATATTTTGGTTGCCAAATAAAAAAATTTAGTCGACAGTGGCTACCTGGCGACCGCATTTGTCAAGCCCTGTTCATGAATATATGTGTTATTCATACACAGATGAATACGCGTATTATTACGCGTATTCGTAGTATTATACGCGTATACGGGTCCGTATAATCACCTGTTACAGCTGCAGATTACTCTAAACGATTTATGATAAAAAAGGGGGAGCGCAAATATTGTTATTCTTATTCAATTTGTTGTTTGCCCGCTAATTGCCCTCGTAACTAAAATTCACAGAAAATATGAGTCAAGCATGCACTTTAGGTCCCCAGAATTAAAGAAAAATCTGTCAACTATCTCTGTAGATTTTCGATTAAAGTCTAAAATCAAAAGTGTCCGAATACTTTTGACCAGATAGTATATTTCTCAATGTACAAACAGAAACCTTTGAATAAGTGTCATTTCATATGTACCGTGTTTGTGTTGCACGGTAATAAATGCAAACGATTTAAGATTTTGAAATTCTAAAATAAATGTCAATAAAAATGGATAATTCCCAACTTTCTTATTTCTAGTACGTTGTTTTTATGTCTTGAGTTTTTTATTATTCCTTCCTATTCCAAAATTAAACAGACGGCAAAAAACAAATTCCTAATTTGTAGAATTTTGGACAGTCTATATACTAAATTTTATCAAAAATATATATGTTAATTGTGAAGTTATTTGCTGTTCAGTACTTTTGTATTATCAAATGATTTTAGCTTTTAATGCTTTTCTATACAAACCACACAACAATTTTTTCCTAAATCTTCTGTTAATTTAAAAATATTAAAATTAGAAGTGTTACACTTAAAACTGTTGCTATGAATAAAAAAGGGGAAAAATTCCTCGAATCAAAAGTTTTCTAAGGAGCATTTTATTTTAATACATTCAAAATATGTAGCTTTTCAGCAAAACCTGTAAATGTCCAGTTAATAAATTACTTTCTTTTTTTAAAGAAGTTTTTTTTTTTTTTAATAAATTTTACCTTTGGAATATTTTTTTGAGATATTCAAAATGTCATGTTTTATAGTAAAGTTATGTTCACATATAAAAGTTTTACCATTTCGTCTTGAAGCCGAAAAACAAAGAAAAAAAATTCCTCTAAACAAAAGTTTTCTAAAGGGTATTTTATTTGAAAACATTCAAACTTTGAAGCTTTGCAGCAAAAACTGTAAATGTCAAATAAATGTCAAGATAAAAAATTACTTTCTCTTTTAAAGAAACTCTGTGTAAATAAATCTATCTCTGGAATATTTTATTTATCCCCTGATGTTAGTATAGAATAAGTGAAATCTATAAAACAAAATAAAGAATGATGATTTTTACTAATATGACATTTATACTTTTAACTATTTTTATCAATATTGTATAAATAAATTATCATTATAACTGCATAGGAAAAAGGATTTATTTTGTTTAACTTATTTTCCTACAAATACACCTGGTAACAAAATTTCATTTAAAGCAAGAAATTTTTCGTATCAGGGAAAAGATATTTTTAATTCCATAATGATCTTTTTACTAATTTTTTGCATGTCACAAAAAACAAATTCACTTCTGTGGAATATGGCTATCAATTCTCATGTAAACAATTTTCATGTTCAATAAACATGTTTTACAGACAAACGTATTAAATTAACGACATTAATATTAACATTAAAATTAATATTACTTTTTTATACTTTTATTTATAAATTTAATTACGCAGCTGAAAATGTTTAATTGAGAATTGATAGCACTCGGAAGATCTATATTCCGGTTTTTAAAACAGATTACACTATAAAAACTACTCTGAATCGTTATCAAAAATCAGCGACAACAAACGCAACTTTCTTTCTTTAAATGCTTCTTTAAATCTTAAAAATAAATTGGTTTCTGGGATTTCTACAGAAAAGGGAACTTGGGTATCATGCTATCCATCGGAATCATAGATAAACCGGATAAGGTTATTGAATATTTTAGTTCGTGGTTATATTATATTTTTCGTAGATGAAACATTTGTCTTTTTACAGTATAAAGACGATTTTGATTCATCGTAGTTGGAAATATTTTGTAAAACTAGAAAAGTAACTCGACAGCGATGTTTTTCAAAATTCTCTTAATGAATAAGACTGTACTTAGTAGTTTGCAGTATGTTCTAAATATGTATGCATATTTTTACAGCACTATCTGCCAATGCGAGATGAAGAACGTCATCCTCCTATGAAAAAAATTAGTCCGACAGGCAAGTGATTGTTTTAAATAATATCTAGTATGATGATTGATTGTTAATTTTTTTTTTCAGGAAAGTATAGAAATTATTAAATATTTGGAATAATGTGAGAAATCAATCTTCATTTTTCTTTGTTAGGTTTATATGGAGAAAAAAGAAGACATTTTGCATCATATAGAAAATTTCACATTAATTTTGAAGACCGACAAATCAACTTTTAAATTAGATAAAGTCTACGTGATTATAGATTTTAAGTAGAAAGCATCTTCGATTTTGATGAAAGATATGTCACCTATCAAACACCTAAATTGTAAGAAACGATGAGAAAATGGGACTGAACAGTTTTGTTGAACTTACTTTTAATTTCTATTTAAAACTCTGTCATTCGTTACGTAATTTTTTAAATATCAGTTTATATAACAGGAAGTAGGGATGTTACGAATATTCGGCCTATTCGGTCATTTTGCCGAATATTCAGTTAGCCGAATGTTGAAGGCTCGTTGGCCGAATATTGCTAGATCTAGATTTTTTTTTAATCCAAACTGGCGCCTTACTGACACATTCATGAAGTCGTTTTCATTCTTAATTGTTCGAAATGTACATTTATTCGGATACTACCACTATTATACAGGGTTTTTTTATATTTACATCTCCTTCATTCATATTGTCATTATCAGTTTAAGTGTATGGTTTTGTTTCAATGCATGATGAGTAAGTTGTAGAACTTTGTGTTGTTGTATATTGTATAATGTTGGTTCAATTGTCAAAGATATTGTTAAACATATATATTTTACTTTAACCATACCCCTTGCTTTAATTTAATTTGTAATTTAAGACCGGAGACTGATTTCAGAGCAAAGACTCATTCTTATAAATTTGTTGATGACTAAGGACACAAACTGAGGTAACACGTAAGAAAGAATAAAGGTATCATTGGATAGTTAAAGTTTAGTAGATTGGTTGTATTTTAGTGAAAATAACTTCACTTACCATCCTGACTTATTGAAAATCAATTTGATATATCTAAGAATAAAAGGATAAAATGCAATTTCCTAATTTTTTGTGCTAGAATAATTTTTTTTAAATTAAAAAAAATAATTTAAAAAATACATTTAATACTGATTAGTTAATGACTAATCAGTTCCTATTTTAGATACAATGTTTATGAATTACTTTCCTGTAAATAAAATCATAGTATTATAGTTTAGATGTAGTAAAAGTTGTTTTATTATTAACATCAATGTATTTGAATATTACTATAAATACATCAAGCTATTAAAAGTTTTAAACACATAAATATTAAAACATCAATTAGTATTTAATTTTTTTTACCATTTTAAAATTTTAAAAATATATGTATAATCAAAAGCTATTTTCTTTTTCGGAAAACAAAATTAGTATTCGGTCTACAATTTGGACGAATATTCGGAATTCGGCCAAATCACTATTTGTCACATCTCTAACTGGAAGCGTAGTGGGACAGGCTTTATAGGATTATGGGTATCGTTATTTTTTATTTTTTTGACTGAAATATACTTTTAAAAATATATTTAGGTCATTTGGTTCTTGAAAAAAACTTTTATACTTGTGCAATAAACTGAGCAATCTTTGACAATTATTCGAATTTGCCAGCAGTCGTGTAACAGTGTCAGTTTTCTCATACCAGAATAACGGTTTTTAGGATACTATCAATTCTCAATTGAACTTTAAAGCTGCGTTACTGAATTTATGCATGCAACAGTAAAAAAATAATATTAATTTTAATGTTAATGTTAACGCTGTTAATTTATCGTGTTTGTCTATAAAACATGTCTGTTGAACATGAAAATGTTTAATTAAGAATCGATAGCATACTAAAAGCCGATATTTCGAGTTGAAAAAACTGATTAATACACTGTAAAAATTACTCGGAAACGTTTCCTAAAATCAGTGATATAGCAAAAGAAACTTTGTTTTCATAAATGCTTCTTTGAATCTTTAAAATATATTAGTTTATGAGGTTTCTAAAGATAAAGAATCTTCGCGAATCTTGGGTAAATAGTAAGAGGTTACCGTACATTTTCGTTCGTGATTATATTATAGTACTTCCCTAGATTAAGACAGGGTGTCTAGCCACCTGGATAACCTAGAAAAGTCAGGGAAATTTATATGGATTGGAAAAGTCACAGGAAAGTCAGGGAAATTTACCATTTCTGAGGAAAAGTCCGAGGGAAATTTGAAAATTCTGATAAAAAGTTAGAATTTTTTTTTAACTTTCAATAAAAAAATAGGAGCATGTTTCTTATGAAACTAAGGATTTGAAATTGCAGCGCCATTAAAATCAAACTTTGCTCTTCATAAGTACTGTAAAGAGTATTTCACCTCTCGTGCAAATCATTTTGTCTACCCCCTTTCAGTCCTTCTTTGTAACTCAGAGTTTTTCAGTTCCAGCTTCACCGAAACTTTCTACTGAATGTTGTAGGATTGGGGAACATTTGTTAGCTTAAGTTGTTGAATATTTATTATTTGTATTAAAATGTGTCAAAGCAACCTGTATTTAACTGTGGCTGATGTGATAAAGAATTTCATCCAGATTAGATAAAATGGATAGAACATGATGATAAAAGTGTGTATCTGCAAAATATTTAGCATGTAAAATGTTCAACAATTTCTAAATTTTGCAAAAAATTATGTAACAAATCAGTAATTTGTGCCTCAAAGTCAGTTGTGAAAGTTCCACTCTCAAATTCACAACTTTTAAGATTTTTTGTGTGTAAATCACAAAATCTTGATACCTGGAAAATTTTTTTATTGGTATGGAAAACCTGGAAAAGTCAGGGAAATTCGTCGCTGATCTGGAATAGTCTGGAATGAGTGTTAAGAAACATTATCTTTTTTTAAAGTGTACTATTATGAACTATTTCCACAGCCTAAAGTTTCATATGAAGAAATGTTTCTTCTGTTTTGATAATTTTCTTAGTTTTATTTTCTCTTTCTTAAAACTTTGATTTTTTGACAACCGGACTGCACAAATGGACAACCACCCAGGAGCCCGGTAATTGCACCTTGTTGCCTTAAAAAGGCAACAAAGGTGTGCCAAACTACCAGTGTTTTGTTTATTGAAAAGCTCACGATATTTACAGATTACAGTTACAATAACGTTCTTTCAAATGAAAAATGGTTACTGTTATATAAATTAAAATAGTTACAATAACTTCAAGATGAGTTCAATTATTACAAACACATGAGATTTCGCAATTACGCAAGGAATAATGGAATATAACTACAAAAATGCGTGATACAGAGACTAGAGATCATTTATGTGAAAGTATATTCAAAACAAAAATTTTTAGACAAATTTTCTTTTTATTGGGAGCTTTTCAATTGCAGAATACCTAAGTATTTTTCTCTAGATACTGTCTATTGCTTCTTAATCTTAGTATACAATTATTTTTTCTTAAAGTCTTTTATGGTCAATCTTTTGATTCTGGGATATTCTTTTTTTCCAGAAGAGACATCTCTAATGACTCAACTAACATTTCCCAAGATGTCTACAGTTGCGATTGGACCTTATGAAAGCCGAAGACTTCTGTCTCCAACCGAATACAGTGTCTGAAGCCAAATAAACTTTTTTTTCCGTGCTACACCAGTCTTCTTTATTCTTTTCAGCTGGTTCATAAACAATTTGTATGCAGCTGATACAAGATCTTTAATGTTATTGATAATATCGATTAAGAGAACTTTAAATATAATAAAAAGTGAGAAATACATATTGTGGGCCAAAAGCTATTTTGATCATAAATGTAATTTAAATGATATATAATATTATAAACAGCTAAGCAAATAACTTTTATACAAATGAGGGGATCCGTCTTTTTGTGTGAGAAAAATAAAACTATAAATGAACCAATGGAGTTTAATTTATTTAACGTATGTTAAATGTATTTGTAATTGATATTAAAGATAAAAATTCGCACTTGTAAATGAAGAAGTGTTCAGGATGTGTAAAAATCATTTTCATTACAAGGTTGTATTTTTTTTTCATTTTTGCTAATTATTCGGTAAATTTCAGATATTACCCTTATTTTTCGGTGATATACATGAAAGCACTGCCTAAAATAATTTTCATATAATGCAAAATACAACTCTCTATATTTTTTTATTCCAGTAAATTCTTGTTTTGTGCAGAAACGTTTACGCTACTCTATTATTATAAAATAGGATCTAATACTGTAAGTATAAAGTAAAACTTCTACGCAATTTTCTCATTTAAGTTTGTTTTTATTAAAACTCTACTTTTGTAGTATTTATCTGTTTTCCAATTTATGCAATTTCTTAGCCCAAATTTATAAATATATTCTACTGTATATTTTCTTACCAAATTCCAACAGAGGTAAAGATTAAAAACATAATAGTGCTAGAAACCGATGAACAAAGTTTCTAAACTCTTTAACAGATTATCTATGTACGTATTTAATTCATGAAAACTTCATCATAAAATATTCATGAAAACGCCAATCAGTGGTTCCCCTCTGAAGTGATATTTTGAAAAACATGTTTGTCAATTATAGTAACTGATTATATTGTGTCGCTTTCTCCTGTTCCGCCATGATTCTTTTGTGCTGTAAAAAAATAGCTTATCAAAATAGTTATATGCATTTGTTTTCATCTAATATTATTAAAATTACCTATGTGTTATTATTATATGTTTTTGTTTTTGTTTACTTTCTTCTTTACTTTATAAGTGTAAGATGTTTGCGAGCTCGATGTTAATATGATTAGTCAATTTTTCATAAACAATATATAACTTCTAGTCAAAATATAGTTTTTCAAACAAGTGTATAGTAAAATTACAAAATTCCTCTAGATTTGATATTTAAAAAGTGATTCAGAAAAAATATATATCGTTAAATATTATTTTAATACTATTTCATATTCAAATTACATTCAAATTACGTTCAATTAATATTAAAAATTACATCAATATTAAAAAAAACCACTTTGATAAGATAATTTTTTTAATTCCCTTTCTAACTTTCTAAAATTAAATTATTTTTATGAGAAAAGTGTAAAAATGAGCACTGATAAGTAATATTATTAATAAATGATTTTTAAACTGTAATTTCAAAGGTGGGTTTAAATTAGAAATGCTGCTTCTGAAAATATAATAAATGCAACAGTTTCGGTACAATTTTTATTTATTCACTTATTTATTGTTTAAATTATAGCAATAAGTTTGTTTTTGGTGTTATAATCTACATTAATCTTACTATTACAGAAATTTATATCTTACATTTTGTTTTACATATCTCTTTATATCTTATTTTTGCAATAAATTAAGAAGATCAAAAAGTTTTATTTGTAAATACGTAAATAATTGAGTAATTGGTATTAAATGGGACAAAGGGTTTACTTTTAAAGAAAGATTATTATTTCAAAATCATAATTTTCTACATCTATTTTATAGTCTCGTATTTATTTTATGTTTCTTATTGTATTGTTTATTTCATAATCTTCATTTGCAAAATCATATAATTAGATTACGTAAACAACAAGATTTCATTGCCTCAAATAATTTGATTCATGCTCTAAATTTTTACGTTCTATATGAAAAACACCAGCAATACTTAAATATTTAGAAGAAAGCAAAAAATATCTGAAAACGTTAGTTACAATACAAAATATTTTCTCAGTTTTAAAGCTATCGAAAATTAATTATAAACAGTAAACATAAATTAATGTTGCTGTGGAATCTGCTATCCATACTTTCTTGTTCAGTGCAATAAAATTAGACATCCAATAACACAAAATAATGAAATTATTTAACACACAAAATATTTTTCTTAAAACTACAGAAAATATATTATAAAGAGGAAACATTAATTATTATTTTTGTGGTATCTGCTATCCATAGTTTCTTGTCCAATATTAGTCATCAAATAATATAAAATAATAAAAATGTTTGTTAAAACACACACAAAAAAAAAAATTCAGTCTGAAAGCTACTGAAAAGAATTATAAATTGGAAACATAAATTATTATTTTTGTGGAATCTGCTAACCATACATTCTTGTCCAATGCATAAATATTAAACACCGAATAATAATAATAATAAATTTAGCTACAAATAATATTTAGCGCTAAAATAGGCATGCACTTATTTTCTTCAGTAGATTTAAAAGAAAGTAATGTGTATCATATATATATGTAACTCTTAAGTATTCAAAATAAGGTTCATTATACTCTGTGATATCGGCACTATTGTCGTATACTTATAAGTGTGTTGAGTAGAAAATGTGTCTGAACTTTTGAAATACTAGTTGAAAACTATGCGAGACAAATACTAATACATTATAAATCAAGTAGTTGCAATTGTTATGTTGGAATTTTTTTTCCGTGTAATGATTTCAGTGTGTAACTTCTGCGTGTATATTTACTCTATTTGTTGTAAAATATTACTTACTTCCATAGTGGCTCAGTTTGGTCTAGAATATACAATTTTTTCTTTCTTTTTTTACGATTTCTTAAAATATATGCATAAAAGAATATGCTTCAAATGCCCTAAGTCATAGCTGAAGATTGCAGAAAATATACAGTTCTTTTCGTACAAGGAAAGATTAATCATCTTTATTATTTTGTTTTTCGAAATAGAGATTCACAACACTTTAACAATTATTCAAGTAAAGTTTCATGTGTCTAATATTTTAATCATTGTGTAATAATTTAGATGTTTTATATTTTATTTTATTCTTAATCAGTATTTTATCTTAATCATAATCTCGTTCGTGTGGAAACACTTTAGCTTATGGATTTATTCTTTTTACAGTTTAAAAAGTTGGTGTGGGGGGGGGGGATATTTATCTTTATGATGAAGAATTTACTAATAGTATTCAGATTAGGTTCCCTCCAAATATATTTTTAAAAAATGTTTGTTTGTTTGTTTTTGAGTTTCCATTGAATCTTTGAAAAAAAAGAAAGACCAAAATGTGACGAAGAAAGTCCAATTTGCGACGATAGAGAAGGTAAGCTATCATGTACCGATGATATATTTTTTTTTCAATGTGACGTAGAAACATTTGTTTACGATTATTTTATGAATTTACTGTAAAAAAAAATTACAGCTATAGATCAGACTGAGCACTTAATATGTTTTAAAATTTTGTTTAGAACTACTTCAAGAGTTTTCTTGAATGTACAGAGTTGAATGATGATGATTAGCTTGGGATTGTGTGATTTATACATGTGTAAAAGTGTATCCTTTTGTCTTTTACTCCTTTTATGCCATAATATCTTGCTTTTTCTGGTTACAATATAAATATACTGCACAATAATAAATGTATATTTTGAAACATCTTCCTTTCATCTGATACCGCTTATGTATAAAGCATTGTAACATCCATGTAGTCTTTCAGTGCTCTTCATTTCAGTTTAGATCTAATTTATATTGTTTACTTGAATTTTGTACTTTATACTTTAAATGTTTATGTTTATTTAATTTTATAAATAAAATGTATTTGCTCGAATGTCATTATTGTTTTCATAAGGAATAATACACCTTAAGGTAGTTCTTAAATCAAAACTGGCTACTTAATAACACATTTTTTTAAATTCATTTTTGTTCGCAAACGTATCAGATTGGCAGATTTTCTAATAAAGTAACTTTGTAATCAAACTGTTTTTCCGTTTTATGATAAGGCCAGAACATTTTTTAGAAAATGCTGTCAAAAATGGCGTTTTATACGAAAGTTCCGGACGCGACAGCTCAAAGAAGCGGAGAAAATGCCATCCTGAGACTACCTTAGCTTATAAATTAAGGTGTAATTCATTTGTCCGAAAATGAAAAAAAAAAACTGTTGGATGGCAAATCACTTCAACAATCATGTCTTCAAGTACCATGCTTTGATGTTTAAAAATGGGTCAGACAATTTGATTGAAAGTTTCGAGTTGTTAAGTGGAGAATTTTTTTTTCTTTTAAGAACTCGCTCTATTCCTCTGACTGCTTATTTTTTTCTCATAATCCTTTCGACAAATATGTATCTCTATTATTACATATTTCAAATCATCATGTGTTTGGAATATGTCATATATTTATCATTTGCAATTTTAAACCAAATTTCTTCAAATATTGTGTATTAAGTAGTTCTTCCTACAAACGTCTTGCCCGTGGAAATCGCGGGATAAGCAATCACGGGTTAATGTATCGTAGAATATGTGGAAGACGTTGGATATTTGAACCATTTTACAACATTAAAGAAGTGAATATAAAACATCACATATTTTACTGAATGGTGTATACAAATTTAAAATTTTATACATACATTAATATTAAAAATATCGACGTTTCGACCACCATCTATGGTCATCTTCAGGAAAATTTTCGTATATTGCTTTCTTATATATATATAAAAGCAATATAAGAACATTTTCCTGAAGATGACCATAGATGGTGGTCGAAACGTCGATATTTTTAATATTAATGTATGTATAAAATTTTAAATTTGTGTACACCATTCAGTAAAATATGTGATGTTTTATATTCACTTCTTTAATGTTGTAATATTTCATGGTGTAATCGTCCAGCATTTATATTATATATGAACCATTTTATTCTAAAATGCTCTTAACTTGTTTTTGACAGGCAATAGCATCTCAGTTTTACTAACAAATAAATATAATATATTACATGTTTTTACTATCTCATAATTATTAAAAAGCTTTAAATAATATTTTAAAGAAAAGTTATATATATATATATATATAACTGTTGTAACTGGACCAGACCTCTTCACTTTTGAGAGATATTATCTAGTAAGAGAAGATTATACTAAAATTAAATGCGTTAATAACAAAAAAAAATATATTTCTCTTCAAAATCTGAATTATTTATCATCATATTTTTTAAAATATCTGAATTTACATACTAGTTTAATAAATTTTAACATTATTTATTTCATTAAGTCTGTTTTCAAGTCCAAACATTTTCTGACACATTTTTTTTTAATTATTATTATTATTATTATTATTATTATTATTATTATTACAAATTTATTAAATTGACAAGTGTGCTCTTACTAAGAAACTATCTAGTCAAAATGGGTTTTTTCTTTCGTTTTTCGGTAAAGGCAGAAGAATTTTTAGAAAATGCTCTCAAAGGGAATTTTAAAACGAATTTCCGTTCGCTACAGCGCAGAGAAGGAAAAAAACCCGTTATGAGACAACAATCCTTTATAGCCCAAGCCTTCATTTATCAGAAAATGAAAAACTGTTCGATTACAAATCAATTCAATAAACATGCATGTAAGTATCATGCTCTTATGTTTAAAAATGAGTCAGAAAATTTGCCAGAAATTTTGGTGTTGAATGGAAGAAAATATTTTTTTTAGGAACCGCCTTAAGGCATATTATAACTAATTTAAAAAAAAATTACCTAAACGTTCTCCATTTTGTTTAGCGCAATTATGCAGTAATAACAATGGATTTTTTTGTAAATGAAATAGCATATCTTGAAGTTTTTAAACAACTTACATCTATACCAGACCCATATAATGAACTCTAGTTTACTTCCTCATTCTCAATTCTTTTGTTTCTACCTGTGCACCGCACATAATACGCTAAAAATGAGAATGCTCACTGCAACACCAAAAGGCGAAAAAACTGCTTTACCACAAGATTATCGAGGGTTTAAGGAGTGATAATATAAAAAAAAAAATCGAATTTTTTCAAAAAAATAAATAAATAAATAAAAATAAAGTTATAGCTTAAATAAATACTTAAATAAAAAGTTATAGCTTAACACATCACAAAGTGAAATTAATGTTTCACATTCACAATTCCACAGATGAATGAAGATTTTTTACAATCAGAGAAGTCAAAGTTAAATATTAAGTTTTAAAGCTACACTTTCTATAACTCTACTGGTCATCAGATGTGGCACTTTAAAGGACATGCTTAGAAGAAAATTATACAATATGTTTTTAATTCCTAGATAAATAAATTTTAAACTTTTGAGCTGAATAATTTATTATAAACTGTGAAATAGTTTTATTTCAATGAATGTTTTGCATAATTTATAATTCAACGTTTGTTTGGTATTTTATTATAATAAAAGATTTAATAAGCAATAATAAATCAAATATGAGAAACAGAACAAAATCTCAAGACGTAAAAATTCAAACAAAAACTTCAAAACGAAAAATTACGTTTTAGATCACATTATACATATAGAAGTACACAGCAAATCTTTATAGATGAACCTTTAGATGTGAACTTTTTGGATGAACCTCTAGTTGAAACGTTTTTGCTTAGTGTAAAATATGAATGTCATTACGTAAATCGTTCGTTTATGCCATCTTCAAATAGGAAAACATAAACCTAAAAATCTCAGAGAAAATAATAATTCTCATTTGAACGGTTTAGATATAAATGTGAAAACAAAATTAAAATATAATATTAAAAAAAGAATCTTGTAATTAAAAGACATGAATTACTGAGGTATATTCAAGCAGGACTTACTGTAGACGACCTGGTCTCTAACAGGCCAAAACTGTAATGTCAGACTGATCGAAAATTTAAAGAATTACTTATAGATCAAAAGTTTTCCACTGTAATAAAAAGTTATATACCAGTAAAATAACAGAAACATCTTACCGTACACGATTTTGTAAGATTTTGATTTTTTAGTTTAAAGACGACATGCAAAAATCAAGTTAATATTTTAAGGATGTTGTAAATATTATCCCCTAAATAAATATAAACGTATATTTCACGCTCAAAGAAAGCAAAGATTTCTGGTACATTCACGGAGTCATTTTTACATGTAAAAAGCATGAAATTTTCAGTTATGATTAGTGAAGCAATCTACACTGTTAAAAATAACCTCTGTTTTTAAAGGCTCTCTATTTTCTGACCAATGAGAATGCTACATAAACGCCCTTGGAGCGTTCTCATTGGTCAGAAAATATCGTGAAAAATTACCTCTGTTTTTAAAGGCTCTGTATTTTCTGACCAATGAGAATGCTACATAAACGCCCTTGGAGCGTTTTCATTGGTCAGAAAATAGAGGGCCTTTAAAAACAGAGGTAATTTTTCACAATATTTTTAACAGTGTGGATCAAAAAGCTTTTTAAGTTTTCCGACAAACGTATTACGTTTTGAATAAAAGTGAATTTCATACCTTCACTTGTCGCGTTTAAAAAATTGGTTAATGCCATTTTTTGAAAGATCATTTGCCTTATAGGAAAATAGGAAACGCTGTTCGGTTTCGTAGTATATGAATAAAAATACTTGTAAATTTTATGTAATTGTGAGTAAAATTGACTTTGCAAATATATCAGAAAATATTCGGTTTGAATTTGGGAATATCCTTCTAGAAATCTGTACTCGCTCTTTCTCCAGTGTTCAAAAAAAGTAAATTATCACAAAATAAATTAGCACTTGAAGCAAATTGAAGATGCATTAATAGATAAAATTATTTGCCTGTAAATCATTTTTTCTTTAGATTCACAAGTTCGAAATTGCTGTGAATAAAATATATTTAAATATATGTCTACATACAATAATAAATGTTCTTGAACATGCAGAAAAATAGATAATTTTCGGTTACTATTTCTCCTTGATTTTATTTTGATGTATGAAAACGGGGTACTCGTTTTTATGTACGAGGTATACTTATTTTAGCTTTTGCAGTATTTTGACTACGTAGAGGTTTCTTCCAATTTTCTTTTTAAATCTGGTGATATTATTTATCTAAATCTTTAAATATATAATGTAATAAATAATTTCATATATTTCTTCTTCTTTGCATTTATATTCCTCGGAACTTAGGAAATATTTAATATAAAACTTAATTAGTATTTCAATTAACAAAACAAATTCAATAAGAAAGAATCATATTTGCTGCAGTTTTTAATGGTTCACTCTTAAGATACAAAATATTTTGAAAAAGTTTACATAATATGAGATAGTTTTGGTCATTTTGTAATAAACACATCTCAACTTGATGCTTTGGAGAATCATCTGATACGAGCAGGAAAGACCGAGCCATGCTCGGTCAAAATTAAATTTGAGTTCAAATTTGAGTTCAACCCATGACCAAAATGACCCACTAATTGAATTTTCTCGAACATGTGACCTAGCTCAACAGTCTTCTCGTGTCCAAAAACCATAGGATGCAAAATTTAGTGTAAATAGTCTGATCAGTTTTTAAGATAAAATAGCTTGACCCCTAATGACCCATGACCAACATGACCCACTAATTGAATTTTCTCGAACATGTGACCTAGCCCAACAGTCTTCTCGTGCCCGAAAACCATAAGATGCAAAATTTAGTGCAAATAGTCTGAACCGTTTTTTAGATACAATTAGCTTGACCATGACCCAAAATGACCCAAAATGACCCACTAATTGAATTTTCTCGAACATGTGACCTAGCCCAACAGTCTTCTCGTGCCCGAAAACCATTGTATGTAAAATTTAGTGTTAATTGAGCCGCTTTTTAGATCTTGACCCAGAATGACCCAGAAATGACCCACTAATCGAATTTTTTCGGACATGTGACTTAGCCCAATGATTTTATCGTGCTCGAAACTCGTAGGACACAAAATTTAATTAAAATCGTTAGAGCCGTTTTTTAGATAAAATTAATTTGACCCGCGTTGACCCAAAAATGACCCACTAATCGAAAGTTCTCGAACATGTGACCCAGCCCAATAGTCTTCCCGTGTCCGAAAAGGGTCGGATACAAAATTTCATCAAAATCGTTTGAATCGATTTTTAGATACAATTAGCTTGACCATGCATCAAAATGACCCACTAATCGAATTTTCTCGAACATGTGACCTATCCCAATCGTTTTCTGGTGCCCCAAAACGGTAGGATGCAAAATTTCGTCAAAATCGTTAGAGCCGTTTTTAAGATAAAATTTGCATAACCACACACACACACACAAGATTTGCTCGTATTAGAATATATGATAACAGAAGAGACATTAGAAGTTGATCGTACCTGTCATTCCGTGTGTATTGAATTGGCCTTGTTCAGCAGGCGATAGCAATAACCAATCCAACTGGTGTGCATCCAGCTATAGTATCATAGTAATAACTTCTAATATAATTAAATACTGCGAATAAAATTTATTTTAAATGTATATATACAAATATGAATGTGCTTGAAAATAAAGAAAAATAGATAATTTTCAATTATTATTTCTCCTTGATTTTGATTTGAGATATAAAAATTGTGTACTCTTTTTTAGCTTAAGCAGTTTTTTTTACAATGGAGAGGTTTATTTCAAAACTTTGAAACCTGGTGATATTTTTTATCTAAATCTACAAACATATAGTATATACGAATTTTACATTTCCCTCCTTTTATTCCTCTGAAAATAGGAAATATTTAATATAAAAATTAATTAGTATTTCAACTAATAAAACAAATTCAAGTAAGAAGGAGTAATCTTTGTTGCAATTTTTAATGATTTTCTCTTAAAATACAAAGTAATTTGAAAAAGTGGATGTAACATATGGTAGTTTTTGCCATTTTGGAAGAACAACTCAATTCGATGCTATCAAGAACCATCTGACATAACAGACATTAGAAGCTTATATCAGCTATCCGGTGTGTATTGAATTGGCTTTGTTAAGCAGGCAATAATAATACGCAAACAAATTATTATGCATCCGACTAAAATCATAGTAATTTATGACTTCTAATCTAAGTAAAATTCTGTAAATATATATATATATTTTTTTTAGCTAGATGTCTACATACAATGAATGTGCTTGAGAATACAGAAATATAGATAATTTTCAGTAACAATTATCCTTGATTTTGATTTGAAGTATAAAAGAGGGTTACTTGTTTTTATGTTAGGATTACTCAGTTTTAGCTTACAAGAGTTGCGAAGAGGTTTATTTCAAAACTTTTTTAATCTGATGATATATTTATCTAAATCTGCAAATATATAGTGTATTAAATAATTTTAATTTTGCTTGCCTTTAGTATATTATATTCATCTGAACATAGGACATATTTAATATAAACTTAATTGGTATTTTAATTAGTATTTCAATTAATAAAACAAACTCAAGTAAAAAAAAAATAAACTTCGCTGGAGATTTTAATGGTTTACTCTTAAAATAAATTTATATTCTAAAAAAGTTGACATAACACGTGATAGTTTTTGTCATTTTGTGAGAAACATCTCAAATCGACGCTTTCAAGGATCATCTGGCATAACAGACCTTAGAAGCTGATCGTACCAGCTATCCCGTGTGTATTAAATTGACTTTGTAAAACAGGCAATAAGTGAATCGAATCAGAATGCATCCGGCTAATAACCACAGTAACTTCTAACTTCTAATCTAAATAAAGTTCTGTGAATAAAATTTATTTTAAACATATGTATACATACAATAATGAACGTACTTAAGAACACAGAAAAATAGATAATTTTCATTTATTAATTCTCCTTGATTTTTCTTTGAGATGTGAAAACGGGGTACATGTTTTTAGCTTACGCAGTTTCATGACTAGCGTAAGAAGAACATTCTGTATTACAAGTTTTAATGGTTTACTTATAAAGTTTACTTATCAAAGTTTAATAATTTAATAAAATTTATTAATTTAATAAAAAATACTTTGAAAAAGTTGACATACAATAGGATAGTTGTTGTCATTTTGTGAGAAACATCTCAATTCGATGCTTCTTAGGATCATCTGGCATAACAGACCTCAGAAACTTATCGTACCGGCTATCTCGTGTGTATTGAATTGACTTTGCTAAGCAGGAAATAGCCAATCTAACTAGAATGCATCCGACTAATACTATAGTAACTTCTAACTAATGCATCCGACTAATACTATAGTAACTTCTAACTTTTAATCTAAATAAAGTTCTGTGAACAAAATTTATTTTAAATATATGTCTATGTCTACATACAATAATGAATGCGCTTGAGCATACAGAAAAATATATTTTTTTTATTTGCTATTTCATTTTGATTAGCCTTTTAAGAAAAGTCAATTAAGGAAATAGCCAATCTAACTAGAATGCATCCGACTAATACCATAGTAACTTCTAACTTCTAATCTAAATAAAGTTCTGTGAATAAAATCTATTTTAAATGTATGGCTACATACAATAATGAATGCGCTTGAGCATAGGGGAAGGTCGGGCAAAGTGGTTACCCTGAGGTTTTGGGATTTTTTGTTATCCCTTAAAATACATATACATAACTGAAATTTTGCATAGAACTAGTGTGACTACTTCGAAGTGTATTTATAATTTTTACGAAATGATAAAGTGGAAGTCAGAATTTGTTTTTTTTTTTCAAAAAAGGTCAAAATGACCATTTTACCCGACCTAGACGGGCAATGTGGTCACTCCATGGGCACTTTGTCCTACAGGTGTAAAAATATTGAAAACACTATTTAACTGATTACATGCTCTTTCCTTACACATTCAATAAATAAATGCAAGTACAACAGGTTATTGTTAATTGTGTGTAATATAAGTCACTTACCTTAGATCAAAAACTTCAAAAACTGGAAAACCAATTCTAAATTTATAAAACAGGGAACCACATTGTTCAACGATTGTCTGATTACTCACTGCCATCAAACGAAATAGTTTGACCACAAACCACGCAATGCCAGTGCTCTAATGACGTCATTATATTCGGTGATCACTTTGCCCACCTTTGCCACTTTGCCCGGCCTCCCTTTCAGAAAAATATATATTGTTTAGTTGCTATTTCACTTTGATTTTGCTTTGAGGTACAAAAACTGGGTGCTAGTTTTAATATACGGGGCAGTGTTGAGAGTTTGGCTTCTTTTTTATTCATATATTCCGAATTCCTATCGTAAATTTCTAAAAAGAATTTTTACTTTAAGTAGTCACAAAATGTCTGTTATTAAATAAAGTAAAAAATATTGTTCGGAATTTCTGGTATGAATTCAGAATTTCTGAATGAAAATAGGAGGCCATACTGGCAACCCTAGTATGGGGTACTAGTTTTAGTTTACACAATTTCATGACTACATACTGGTTTCTTTCAAAACTTTTTAAATCTGACTATATTTTTTATCTAAATCTACATCTATACAATGTATTAAAGAATTTTATATTTTCCTTCTTTTCAGTTAGAATATTATATTCCCCAAAACATAGGAACTATTTAGTATGAAACTTAATTAGTATTTAAGTTGGTATTTCAATTAATAAAATAAATCCAAGTAAGAAAGAAAAATCTTTGTTGCAGATTTTAATAGTTTTCTCTTAAGATACAAAATATTTTGAAAACGTTGACATAACAAGTGATAGTTCTTGTCATTTTTTGAGTAACATCTCAATTCGACGTTTTCGAGGATCTACTGGCATAACAGACATTAGAAGCTGATCGTACCGGCCATCCCGTGCGTATTGAATTGGCTTTGTTAAGCAGGCGATAGTAATAGCCAATCCAACTAGAATGCATCCAACTAGTATCATAGTAATTCCCACACCAAAGTTCACTGTAGCTTGATACCTAGAGGCTAGACAGATGAAAAGAGATAAATAGATTGTAATAAATAAGATAAATTTTTAATTTTATCAAATATTTTCATTGGCAAAATTTATGAAACGAAGTTTGTCCTTCTATTTAATACATATTTGTATTAAAAGCTCATATTTTTGCAAATCGGGTGCCTTGATCTGTAAGTAAAATTTATTTTTTTTACAAATTAAATACGCCGTTTCAATATTAGGAGGAACTTGGGATATTTGATACACTGTTTTTAATTTTATATGACTTATTTAATTAATTTTATTTATTTATTTATTTGTTTTTCTAATAAGCATAAGATGGAAGCACAGTGCAACATTTCCCTACTACTTGACCATTTGTAAGGCAGTGGCGCGTATTTATACCATTTAATTTTAATTCCAAAATGCCAAATTTGCACTAGAATTTTTTAATAAAATCAATTATTATGTACATGAAGAAAGGCATTTAATTTCATTTAACATAACAAATAAGTTTTTTTCTTAAATTCTGGTGACGGTCAATCATTTCAACATTCTAGCAACAGTATTCATTTGCCTTACTAAAAGTTAATTCTGTTTTTAACCATTTACAATGATAATGAAAAACGAACACAGAATATTTCCATTTTTACTTACCCATCATACGTAGTACAGGGTAAGTCTTGTAATCGTTTTGAAAATCGAAAATTTTTTTTGACGGATTTACACGTTTCAGACACTGGAGATTCCGAAAAACATATTTTTAGAAAAAAAAAATTTGCCGTCCGTCTATGTGTCTATGTGTCTGTAAACGCTCTATCTCCCGAAAAAATTTAGATAGAGACTTGCAATTTGGTATTTTCTTAGTATGTAATAATGGGAAGAAGCCTATTTAATTTCAGTAACCTCGATTAACCGGAACTATTTTTTTCGGACTCTCGAAATATTCGTTCTGATAAAAGGTATATAAAAATTTTCAAAATTGTTTATTTTAAGAAATAAATATAAAAGACAATAAAAACATAAATTTTGCATAAAGCATGAAGTCGATTGGATAATTAGTTGCCGAGATATTTGGAATCCTATTTTACACACTCTTCGATTTTTCATGACCCTGTATTTCATCCAAATTTCACTTCAAAGATATATTTTAATTAGAAATTTAACGCTTAATCAGATGCAATAAACCGCTAGATGATAGGATTATTATTTTTGGAGTTATAAGGAGAATTCTTTCAAGCAATTCAGTAATCGAGCCTTTAAAATTTATGACGTCATCAAGCCAAGATTTTATTTGAATTGCAATGCATTTTATAAGTAGTTTACACATTTTTATTTTAATATTTTACATGATGCATATCAATGATGAGTAAGTATTACGGTGACCCCCAACGACTAGTTCTCTCATAAAGTAAGTTTCTCCCACGTAAATTGTAACCTCCTATGCTAATTGTAAGTAAAGATAATAAAGATTCTTTAAAGTGTTATTTACTTAATGTTCTAATACATAAAAGTGTTAATTAGAACTTGATATAGGTATCGCTTTGCAGTTTCATACTCTTCTTTTAAAATGGTCGCTGCGGGAGGCTTTACCCATTGCATTTGTCAGTAGTTTGACACATGTGAAACCTCTCTTTTTTTCATTTATCGTAATTTATCACATTTATTCTTATTTTATTTCATGTTTTTTTGTAACTGTGTTTAAATTTTTAAAAAAGGAATGATAAGCTTATTTTACTAATTAAAAATGTAATTAACATGAATATATTTTTTTAATTTAAACTATAGTACAAATGTTAGATTCAAATTCAAATAAAAAATATCAATTAATATGTGAGGTAAAATGTTAATTCGATCAAAAGTGTCTTACAATTCTGAACAATTTATTCCGAACAATTTATTCTGAGTAAATTATTTTTCGAAATTCAGCTATATATAGATATCTTATAATATTATTTTGTATATAACATACATATATCAGATTTTCTGTTAACAATATTGCGCAAGTTTTTTCTGGAGATCTCCTTAAGCTAACATATCCAATCAAGAGTAAAATTAAAAATGCAATTTCATTTCTTTGATTATGAAAATCTCCACTTATTTATAAAATTATGGATTTCAAATATTAACACATGGAAGATCATTAGGTTCACCCAGCGTCTAGATGAAATAAAGACGTTTTGAACAAGAAAATTTATTTGGTAAAATATATTAAATAACTAGAAGGCTGCGCCCGCTACGCTGGTCGTTTTCTCTAAGCGAAGCTTGAATCAAACGAAGTATACTGAATGTTGATGATGATGATAAATAAAATGTAAATGAATTTGAACTTGAGTTTTAAAGCAATATGAACCTTTACCTTCAATGTCTTTCCGCGTTGCTGTAAAATGATACGAACGCCATTGCGCTGTTATATTTTCTAATGTATTTCACAAAATTAGGCTGTTAAAGAACAACGCGTTTATTTCATCATTTATAGTAGGATTTTATAATGAAAGATATAACTCTATTCAATATATTAAAACTATCACTGAAAAATTAACAATGCAAGTTGCATCGAAATCCATTTAGTAGGATTTTTAAAAAGGCAAATATTTCATAATCGCGTTAAACTGATTATAGAACCCCCCCCCCTTTAATTCTATAACTAAGCAACGTAGAACGATATGTTATACACTAAAACCTTCTCTCAAAAATTATCTAACAGTAGAAGTCCCATCAAAAGCTATACAACAGACTTAAACTTATAAGCGGCCGGAACAAAATTCCCCTTTGCATTATATATATATATATATATATATATATATATATATATATAGTAGATAGATAAATGTATCTTTCATAGTCATCTTAACCTGATTATAGAACGTTCAGGGATGTTGTAGAGAGTATACGCTGGTATACTACCTTCTGGAATTTTTAAGAAATTCTGCAAACCCTCCGTAGCTATAACATATACTCATATAGCGTATACCCTTTGGTTTTTTACAACTGTTTCACTGACAACGTAGCTCCATAACTCCCATAGCTCCATAACTGAACAGTGTAGAAAATAAATCCCTGAAATATTATCTATCTAACTGTGAAACTCCCATTAAAATCCGCTCAGTAGAACTTTAAAAAAGGTAATCTTTCATAATCGGGTTCACCTACTTTTAGATCTTTCTCTCGTAACTCTATAAAAATGTAGAACGATGTGTTTTATTTTAAAAGGGTTCTAAAACAAATTACCTAACTAACGTTAAATCCTATAAAAATCTAGAACCTATCTTTGGTAGAACCTGAGTTGTAACCAATCGGAATTAAATACGAATTTGTGTTTTATAAATATAGTAGATGATAATGACATGATTTCTGTAATCGGATTCGTTTTCAAGCTTTAGCTTCAGAAAAAACAATGCAGAAGAAATCTTTGCATTAGAGAAGTACCAACCATCCCCAAAAATTACCTACCTTACAGTTTAAGTCCCACCAAAATCCGTCCTGTGGAACTCAAATTATAAACGTCCGGAATGAAATACGAATGTACATTTTATGTATATAGTAGACATATCTTTCACAATTGCATTCACCTTTCCCAATCACTTTCCCATTAGTTCTATAACTATGCAACATAGAATTATAATCTACTAAAACCATCCCAGAAAAAAAAATCATCAAAATTCGTTTAGTAGAATTTTAAAAAAAAGATAATCTTTAATAATCGGGTTCACTTAATTTTAGAACTTTCCTCTGTAGTTCTATAACAAAGCAACATAGAATAGTTATACATTAAAACCTTTCAAAAAACATTACCTAACTAACAGCGTAAATCCTACCAAAATATCATGAAAAATCGGATTGAAAGTGAATATGCGTTTTATACATAAAGTAGAGAATGATATGATTTTCTGTAATAGGATTCATCATCAAGGTTTCGCTTCAGACATAAGCGGTGCTTTCAATATTTTAGATAATAAGCCAATTGGCGAGATATCCTATTACGGAAGATTAAAGACTGTTTCCTAGAAATCCGCACAAACTTTTCTTGATGGAAAAGCTATAAAAAAAACTGGACAAAGAACACAAATGGGCACAAAAAGCAAACTTTAATAACCACATTACTCTGCAAAACAGTTATCGGATTTCAATTAAACTGTTTCGTCGGACTTTATAGATTTTACTTTTGGTAGTACTTGCTAGACGGTGTACAAAACCTAGCTCCATAATTTTCAGACAGTACTTGATTCGAATGATCAATTTCCGGATGCTATCTGCTTTCCAGCCTTTACCATACTTTACATTTAAGAACGCCCAGAACTGCTCAATCGGACGAATTTCGGGAACGTTGGCCGGGCTGTCAGACTTCTGTACGAAAGTGATGTTTTGCTACACTGTTAAAAATTTACAGCAAACTGTCCAGTCATTCGACCGTTTTTATAGAAAACGGTTACATAACCGCAATTTAACGCTGTTATGACCATATTATTGCCCATTCAATGGTCAGAATACAGTTAAATTATGGTTATGTAACCATTTTCTATAAAAACGGTCGAATGACTGGACAGTTTGCTGCAAATTTTTAACAGTGTAGCGCAAGTGGTTGAGAACGATTTTTCAGTAATGACTGCTGACCAAGTCCCGACAGAAGACGTAATCACCGTCCTTGTAATTGACACGTATGTAGGGAATAAGACAACGGCGAATGCACTCGTTCAAATATTGTTGCGCATTGACAGTGAACCCATACTTTCGGATGAACGGACGATCCAAGCCTTTCGGACCCATCGCAATCGAAACGACGACATTTTCTTTGAATTTTGCTTTAGTAGCGAATTTGAAAATAGGTGTTGTCGTGGAGACGTGAGGTGTGTAGTAGCCACCATTACCGTTAATAGTGGAGCGAGTGAGCGTGAAGTATGACTCGTCATCCAAGATGAATGCTCGATCAGAGAATTTTCTGAACAAACGACCACACTTCGTTTTTTCAGCAGCCATTTGCTTTTCTGTTCGTTTTGGTATGACCCTTTTCTTGTGATATTTGATGTTAAGCTTCTTGGTGATTGTCTTATGTAGGTAGCCGAGTAAAACACGGAATTTGTCAGCCGTTGGACGGATTGTTATTCGGTCGTTCTTGTCAAACAGTCGTTTCAACTGTTGTAACTTTGGATTGGTGAGTTTTTGGGGCTTCCGTCCCAATATCGGTTGCATTTCGGTCGGGATTCCCTTCTCGTAACTTTGTAGAATTTCGTATATCGTTACTTTGGGGATATTTTCGGCGAAAAAAAAAGTTCACGGTGAACTTCTTGCCATAATGAATATGGCCTTCGTAAAACTTGTACATACGCATACGCAGACACTCCTCTTTCGACTCCCTTCTCGGTAAACATAGATTACTTAATGTACTCTCGGCTAACAGGCGTGCCCTAATATAAGATAACGCAACACCTCACGCGTACGTTTCGTCTGATTTCCTTTCCTATTTTGCATAACTGCAAAATTTTTGCGGATTTCTAGTAAACAATCCTTAGCCCGGAATCGTATGAACAATTGCCCAAAGAAAAGGAGAAATATGGCTGAAAACTGAAAATAAATAAAGAAGTAAGATATAATAATAAACAGACCATCCAAACTTTATTTCAGCAAGCACGTTTTATTTCACAATTGTGGCATTTATGGAAATAATAATAATACGCAATTACATAAATATCTGTAAGAATAATATTCAATTCCCAATTAAGCAGTTAATGTTTCTATCTGTAAAAATTACACCACATTTAAAATAAAACTTAAAAGATTTTGTAAAAAAATTAAAAAATAAAATAAAAACATGAGCTGAAAACTGGCCTCATTGATATTTTATCTAATCGAAATGTCAGGTAATTTTTTTCTTACCCTGACGCAAATGATATATCGCCACGTACTCTTTAATCTTTAACAATGAAAACTTTAAATTAAAGTCTAATAGTGCTTAAAATGATAAAAAAAAACATTACACGGAATATTTAAAATACCTTTTTAATGCAGATAAAGCAGCTTTAGCCAGATAATATAGAAAGGAGCAGTTCCAGATTGATTTCAAGAATAGTAAAATAATTTTTCATTCAAGAGCTTATTTCCCATCCATTATCCGTGAATCTATAGAAATATATTTGCAAAAAGATTGCATTTGCAACGAAGTCGCTTCTTTTGAATTAGCTAAGATTTGGCACGCCATGATCGATAGATTTAAAAAGCAATAAAAATAAAAACAAATAATAATTTTCACGTTTCCCAGTTTGGCCAATTTAAGCCCCTGCTAGCCTTGGACATGCGATCTCGTGGTTTATTGTATTTATCATTTAGATCTGAAGATGTCACCGATAGTGTGAACGAAACATTGTAACCTACATTAAAAAGGTATTTTATATATTCCGTGTTATGTTTTTTATCACTTTAAGCATTAGCAGATTTTAATTTAAAGTTAACAAGTGATTGTATTATATTAATGGAAACTTTTTTAAGCCGTACAAACATTACTTTCATATTTAAATTAAATATTTTCTTTTTATAATATCATTTTCTCTTTAAAACTTTTTCTTTGTATTTTAAATAAAATCAGTAAGTTTTTTTTTTTTTTTTTTCTAGGTGTTTATATATTTTTTTTCTAACTAATATAGTAATTTCAATTCTTTAACCAAAAAAATTAAATAACAAAAAGATTTAATTCCAATTTCTTCCGTACGAATGTATACGGATGTATTTTTTTTTTTTAATTATTCCTTGGGCTGTGTGTTGATGATCTCCGCAATCAGGACTTTCATTTATACATATATAGAGAGATTGTCGTATGAAATTCAGTTACATTTTATTAAATAAAAGTTGTGGTAAATTTATAATTAAATATTTTAGCAGGTCAAACCTTCCTGAAGAGGGGAGCTTTGATCCAACTTACAGATTTATAAAAAATATATTTAAAAAAAATTCTTCAGTGCATTTTCAGAATTATGACGCTGTAACAAGACACAATACATACTCGACTGTTCAACTATTTATATCATACGAATTGACATGATATTGTATGTGAAACACGATAATTTCAGTAAAAGATGGATCGAACATACCATGTCTCTCCTAACTAAAGAGAAAATATATTTTATTCTAAATGTTTTCTGGGACAGTCAGTTATAATACAGTTTTAAAGTATATCAATTGTCATCAAAATGTTGAATTTTTATTTACAAAACAGTCAATTTACTTGAGAAATCTTAATTTGATTGAAAAATATGTGACTATAATTTGTAAAAGTTAAAAGTGGCGTGAAACATCTGTAAACTTAATTAGCAAATGTTAAAACATAAACATACATTGTATAAATATTATTTTAAGAAATGTTTTATATGCTTAGAAAATACACATGTCTTTCAAAAAATATTTAAAAATAAATATAAATACAAATCTACGACACAAAGCAAATGACAGGATACGAATATAAGTGCCGTATTTATTAACGCATTGGCAAGATTCGTAATTAGGTAGCTAGACGAATAAATAGTAAAACTACAGCATAAAATTGCTCTGAAAATTCTGAATGAAGGGTTGGGTTGGGTTGATTATTGACGGCCAATTATCTACACTAGGGATATAGGCCCGGGGGGAGTGCCCTTCGTGGGGGTCTTTCTAAGGGAACCTAATCCGTATTTACGCATGGATAAATCCACGGCTCGAAGAAAACCACGAAAACTCCGAACGATTAGTACGACGGGCGCGATTGGGATCGAACCCAGCACCTCCCGTCTACCAGCTTCGAGAGCACAACCTCTCAGCCACTGGTGGGGCTCTGAATGAAGGCATTTACAAAAGTAAATGATAATTTTTACCTGAAAAAAATCGATAAGGTACTTTTATCAATTTATTTAAAGTTTGCATTTACAAAAATTACGTTTATAAAGTCTTAAAATTTGACACGGGTGATTAATGATTGATGAGTGGTTCGAATTCAACTGTAAGTAAATAAATAAATCACGCTTTAATATTCTGTTATGAAAAGTATTATGTTTTCATTTAAAAAAATAAATCAATAATCACAACTCCCATGCAATTATAGAGTGGAAAAAATCATAGTTTTCAGTATATTTAGGAATACTTGTTTTTACTTTGTGAGAAATGTTTTAATTCGTTCCTATTAAGAATAATCTAGCAAAACTGACATTAGAAGCAGACAGTAACTTGAATAACACTTATAAAAAAAAGGATATCATGTCATAGGCGATGGTCATTGCCAAAAAACCTCGCATGCAGTCAATACATCTTTATTTAACCCAAAGAAAAATTATTGTTCCGGAATTTTCAGTGCAATTCCTGTCAGTTTGCCAGAAACATTTTATCGCTTTCTAAGGTCATATCGCAAAACAGACATTAGAAAGCTGATCTTTTGGACAAATATACTTAATTACTTTAATGGCATTACTAATTTCTAATCCGACATCATCATTAATCCTAAGATCTAGAATAAGATTTACAACAGTTTCAGATTTATAAATTGGTGTTAATGTATAATAAGCTTGACAAATATCAAAATTCGTCAAAAAAAACGTTAGTACAATAAACGTGCACTTGTGTTTTTATTTCACTTTCTTAATTCTCACACCTCATTGGATAAATTGTGATAGGTGTAGATAAATAACTTGTGGGGAAAAAAATCGAGGAAACGTTAGATATCTTGAAGCCATTAGTGAGCTTGATCCTGATTCATACATTAAGGTGACCAAATTTTATAATGAGACACGAATTTAAAACTTTCACAGCTTTAAAATTTATAACTTTCAAAGCATTATCTTTTTAAAAATTTTATAAATTTATCAACAATTTACTTTTTTTTTCTTATCAAAATCCACGTAAGCCACATGATATTCCCGAATTGCGACGAAATTTAGGGACGAAGACAATACACATTTTGGTCTTAAGTTAGACTTATTATTATCTGGAAAATTCACAAATCTGAACTATTCACTTAGATTTTCTCTAAAAATTGCAATGTTTAATGCATTTATTGTAAAATGTTCAATGTATGCGCTTATTTTAAAATTTTCCAAAATCCCTTACTTTTTAAAGGAACCAGAATGGTTTGAAATGACAAAACAAATTAATTTTTCCATTACGTTTTTCATTTTGTTGGAACGTTTAAAAACTTCGCACAGTTTGTCCGATAAAAAAAATAGCTCAAATCGGCTGGCTATACCTACGAAGGGAACACTTTAAACTCAATTACCTCGAAACATTGTTTTTTAGCGACTTTCCACGATAACTTTTGCAGAAATTAACGGATTTGCATGTTCTTCTTTTTAAATAAATTCTCTACAAACTATACCGGAAAAACAAACAAAAAAAAAAAACTTTTTTTTTCAAGTTATAACAAAACATATTATAACTTTTATGGATTTTTTTTTTGTTTACTTTTCCGTTTTACCAACGACAAAATGTATGCTAATGCATCATTCATTTCAACACTGACTGCGCAATGAATTTTTACTTCAAACCGTGCCAAATATTGAGACTCGCTATTTATTGAACCCGAATCATTTATTTTAATTTAATCGTAACCACGGAAATCATATCAATTCGCTATATTTCATTTTTCGCTGACACTAAGATAGATTTTACCATTTAGCGGTTACCTGGTGATGCGAAAGCTGCAATAAATTTGTTTCAAGGCTATGGAATAATAAATTAAGAGTAACCATTAAAATTAAATTATGGATGAATTCGGAATTTTATCCGCAATGGAGATTAAGTTTACCATCATGCCGAGAAAATATAGGAACACAAAAGAAAACATGGTTTGAAGCATCGCTGTTCACTTTTCTTATTGCTTTGAGATTTATATATTTGTGGTGACACGAGCTGACTTCTATTGAGTTTGCAAACTTCAATTCCAAATAAACCAAAACACTACAGTGGACTAGAGCAGCTATGTGAGAGAAGTTTGTGCCAATGCTTTCTGTTTAGGACCAAATAGAAAAATCGGTGGGTCGAATGAAGTTGTAGAAGTGGGTGAAAATCTATTCACTAGAAGAAAGAAGCAGTGTAGGGCGTGTTCTTCCCTCTCAATGGGTATTGCCCCACCAGTGGTTGAGAGGTTCTGCTCTTAAAAGCTGGTAGACGGGGGGTGCTGGGTTCAAACCCCTGTCGCGCTCGTTGACCTAATCGTTCGGAGTTTTCCGTGGTTTTCTTCGAACCTTGCCGTAAATACGGATTAGGCTCCCTTAGAAGACTCCCACAGAGGGCACCCCCCTCCCCCCATGGCCTATCTCCCTCGTGTTGATAATCGGCCGTCATAAAATCAACCAACCAACCAACTCATTAGGTATCAGGTGGTTTATGTCGGGAAACACAAGGACGTTTCCTGACTGCTATTCTCGGGTGCACAACTAAAACGGAACTTGCGTATTATCCATGCCAGGAAGATGTATCGCCAAAAATGATTGCCAATGTTTACTTGTTCAATTGTCATGTTTACTTGTGAGCTTCTGTTTCTGATTCAAAATCACTTTATTACTGCTAGAGAATTATTAATCTCGTTAAAAGATGTAACTAAATTTATATTAAGGGGATTCGGATACTTCTATCTTGCCAATGTTAAATTTGACATATTGCTGACTCTTTATCTCAGAAACTGTTCCAAGGAATTAGATGAAATTTTCAAAGCTTATTCCCTACATATTTTTACATACTTTAACACAGAGATTTCTTGAAATTTGGTGTAATTATAATGTTATAATTTTTACTGCAAACTGCTATAAAATTTTTAAAAAAAATTGTAATTTAAAAATCCATTAAAAAATAACGAAATTACAAATTACAAAAAAGTTTGTCTTAAACTATGATGAGAGAAAAATATGTATCAAAAATTTCAAAGGTTTATCTTGGCCCTCTTCTTCAGGGAAAGTCTCTTTAAGCTTTCTTTTGCCACTTGTACGCTGCTGTCTAACAGTCTAGCCTTTTTTTGGAAATTTGACAAAATGCACTCAGCTTTTCTGACTCGAAAATTATCGAGCTCTTTCAGAACTCGAGCGTATAGTTTATGAGATAAAGGGTCATTTAGGCAAAAAAATGCAAATAAAGTTTAATATGCTATTATAAGTCGTACATCAATAAATTTAATGCATTCTATCACCATAGGAAAGATTATCTTGCCCCCCTTCTTCAAGGAAAGTCTCTTCAAGCTTTCTTTTGCCACTTGTACGCTACTGTCTAGCAGTCTAGCCTTTTTTGGAAATTTGACAGCATGCGCTCAGCCTTTTTGACTCGAAAATTAGCAAGCTCCGCCAGAACTCATACGGTATTCTTGCTGATTATGATCCCAAGTTGTTTCAAAACCAAACCTTTTGATACATTTCTTTTGTTGATGTGTATGATTGCATCATACACCCCAAATTTAAGCGTTTCGAGCAAAATCGAGCGAATCAAAGTCCGTTTTTAGTGCTATTGCCCAAAATGACCATATTGATTAATTTATTGGGGGTGTTGATTTTTCCCATGCAAACACTTTTTCATAAGCGTAGAGTTAGTATATAACTGTAAAATAATAATAATAACTAAACATCAAGGTAAAAAAAAAAAAAAAAAAAAAAAAACAGAACCGACGTATAACTTCAACCTTGATTGTGAAATCTTGGCATGGTGCCAATGTCAAGACGACGCTGCGTAAAAAAATAAGAACAGATGAAATTTAAAAAAAAATGAAAATACTTCCACTTGTCAGAAGGAAATAAATTTAGTATGCTTTTAAACATACTATTTCAAACTTTTAGGAAATAAAAAAAAAAGTAAAAATTTAAAATTAAAAAAAAAAAAGTGTCCGAACCCCTTGAATATTATTGCATTATATAAATATCGACAAAAAAAAATCGCTGAACATTGTGTTTGTTTATGTTAAATTTTAGTAAGTATTTAAATTTATATTTACGGCTTATTATTAATCAAATTTTAAACAAGGAGGATTTTTAAATATTGTAAAACTAAAATGCGACTAATGAAAAAAAGCATCTGAACAACTAAAAAACAAATATCTAGTTTGTAAATATTGGCTTAAAAAGTTAGTTAAGATCTATGCGAAAGTATACGAAATTTGACTTGCCACGAATCATGGACTTGCCACGGCAGAAATAAAAATTTACTGAAAATAAGTTCTTTGGTCTAGGAATGTGCAAATTAATATAAATAATACATTTGTACCGCTAAAACTTTAATTGCGGACATCGAGAAAAATGTAGCTAGTGAGAATATTTTTTTGGCCGTCGTAGTGTTGATATAACAGAAAAGTACCAATTTATTTTAACTGTTTTTTTTTTTTTCAGGTATAATTGAGAGACAACGTAACAATCAGTACAAAGAAGAAATGAAGACTCAAAAATATGTAACTGGGATTTTGGCAAAACTAATTTCAAAAGATTAATAAGATCTAAGTACCACTAAAACTTTAATTGCGGAAATCGATAAAAATGTACCTGATGAGAGTATTTTCATTATTAGGGTAAATGTAATATTTAATAAGTTTTATTTATCAAAAACTGCCGAAGTGCGTAAGCTACGTGATATTTGCCCCAAATTCCATCGAAATTTAAAGACGGAGACAATACACCTTTTGTGTATATGTGTTGGTATGCTATGTATATGTGTTATGTAGTGTTGGTATACCAGAAAAGTACCAATTTTATTTTTTATTATTATAATTTTTTACTTTTTTTTCAGGTATAGTCGAGAGACATCGTAACAACAGTGTAAAGAAGAAATGACGACTCAAAAATATGTAACTGGATTTCCAACTCTGTTGCAAAACTAATTTTGAAAAATTAATTTTGTTGTACAAAATTATAACTTTTTTTTTATTGTTTTTCACAATTTAATATATTTTTTTTAATTTCTATAAAAGAAATAAATAAATGCAAAAAGAATCAAAAAGAAGCGTCAAAATTAATTATAGGCTTCCTAATGTACGATCAAATTTCAATAAATTTTACTATTTTCAAACCTTTCTAGTCCCCCTAACTGCAAAGTTGATTTTACAAGGTAAATTAATTTTATAATGTAAGTTGATTTTATAAGTCCAGCCTTCAACGAAATACTTCATAAGCGAAAAAAAAGTATGTGATTGATTACACAGCGACTAATACACAGTTAAAAATTTGCAGCAAACTGTCCAGTCATTCGACCGTTTTTATAGAAAACGGTTACATAACCGAAATTTAACGCTTTTCTGACCATACTATGGACAATAATATGGTCAGAAGTTAATTTGTGATTATGTAACCGTTTGTTACAAAAACGGTCGAATAACTGGACGGTTTACTGCAAATTTTTAACAGTGTATATACAGTCCCTGGCCAAATTATTAGACGCGGTTTTTTTATTAGCATATTTAGTATGTAATGATCCTAAAAAATAATTCAGAGTGGTAATATAATTTTAATTCATTAAAATAATGTTTGCCGCATATTTTACTAATTTGAGAAACTGCTTTTGTTGACATGTCGTATTATATTATTGTCTCAAGGTCAACCGCACGAAAACACGCCATGACAGGCTTCAGTTGGGTGCTTATACGTGAGAAGATTACGGACGTGTTTGTGATATTCAAAACTCAGTTGTTAGGTGTTTATTTTATTTCTATTGTGAATATATTATTTTTAGATAATTGAAATATGGGTAAAAAGTCGGACTTATCACCACAAAAAAAGCTAAATAAAAGCGCTTTAAATAAGAAAAATTATTCGAATAGAGAAATGTGAAGAAAATTTCATGTTTCTGAAGCAAGTGTAAGGCCGATGTTTATCAACTTGAGTTTGACAAACATTGAGGCCAGAAAGGAAGAAAAAATGTGGGAAAAAAACTGCGTTTACGAAAAGGTCAAAACTATATTTCAAGAAGATCTGTATAGAAAACCGATTTGCAACTACTAAACAGATCAAATCGAAGCTCGAAGAGTCTGATGTTGTTGTGTCAGAACGATCTGTACACAGAAAACTATCAGCAATGAATTTCAAGTTCTTTAGATTAGCTAAAAAACCAAAATTAACCAAAGCAATGAAAGCTAAGAGGGCGGATGTCGTCTAGAGCTTAAAAATAAGACATTGGAGTATTGGAAATCGGTAATTATGAAATTATCCTTATTTTATTATTACTTTAAACATTTAGCAATGTCTTTTCTTAACCATTAGATAAACAATACATGTTACAAAATACTTGTTTCAGGTTTGCTTTAGTGACGAAATCACTTTTGAACTTTTAGCTAACAAATTCCAGTTTGTGCGTCGTCGTTTAAGCGAAAAGTTTCATCCAGACTGTGTCGTGCCAACTGTCAAGCACCCAACAAAGGTCACGGTTTGGTCTGTCATAAGTGGTAAAGGCACTGGACGCCTTTACATAGCAAAGGAACTATGAAACAAGATCAATACAAAGAGGTGTTGCAAAATAGGTTTATTTTGCAACTAAAAGAATGATTTCCAAATTTACTTTGTTATTTATGCAAGATGGAGCTCTTTTTCACACAGCATGATTTGTCAATGTCTACTTACAACAGGAAAATACCCCTGTGCTGGGTTGGCCGAGTAATTCACCAGACATGAATCCCATTGAAAATGTGTGGGAGCTGATGAAGAGAGAGTTGGCCAAAGAGGTCATAACTCCAGCTAATAGAAAAACCCATCCATGTCTGAAATGATCACCACACATGCAAGAAACTCTTTAATTTTATATTAACAGCATGCCACGGCGAATAGAGTGATTGATTGCTACCAAAGGAGGCTCCACAAAATACTGACATTTTCGAATTTCAAGTTTTAAGTCTCTCAATTTCAATAAATTTTCATTTAATTTACAAAAATAAATAATTTTAAATTCATTGGCGGGCTTTGTATTTATTATAAACCTACAATTAATGTTTATAGTCAATTTTAACTATTAGCACAATAATATCATCTCTATGAAGCTAGTGATATGACTTTGTACAAGAAAAAATGACTATGTCTAATAACTTGGCATGGGGCTATATATATGTAATTTTTTTCTTTCTTTTTTCAACAGCATTTGAATTTTTTCCAATTGCCAGCAGTTGAATTTAGTAAAGAAATTTAAATACAATTTAAATAAATTAATATCTCGAAATTAACTTAAATTTCAAAAGTTCCCTTAATGAAAGCTACTGTAATATCCCCGGATCTTTATGAATAACTGATATTCGTTTCAGGTATGATCCAATCAGTAGATACGAAATAAACATACATACAGTCAGTTTTTAATTGGTGGTTTGTAAACTAACTAAGAATAACATCATTTTGAATTAGACACTTACTCATTCCTGGTGTGTTATCCATTTGCTCAACTAAAACAAACCTCAGGTACACCGGAAAGACTGATAATCGTTTTATGGATTTAAATAATTTTATATCAGTTGAAATCTGCAAAAAGATAAGAAAAGAATTTCAATAATGTATGATATATATATGATTCTATAAAAACCTTTTATCTTTAAAGCCTTTTGATAAAATATGGCAGAAGTGAAATTCTTTACACACTACTTATTTTTCGTTTATATAAAAAATACATTCAAAAGAAGAAAACTTTTTCAAGAATATATATATATATAGAGAGAGAGTGATTAAAGATGAACTGACGGTATTTTAAATTCTAATTGTTGTTTAGTTGTTGGCCCACGTTGGCCGGCAATGACAAATGCCCGTCTTGCCGTATCATTGGCCAAGGAGCAATTTGTCAACAAATGCCCAACAATTGTTTAACCATTAGCTGCCAGTGTCGCGTGGGAAATTTGTTTTCTGGCAATGAGGAATATATTTATATTCTTTATTTTTATGCCATTCAAAGCCACCCAGCCCCGTGTCACATGTGGGTTCTCCCCAGGCAGGGCAGATGTTTGAACATTGTATTTTTTTAATGTACCTTTATAAAAGAATCCATGACAGACATTATGCTCTACGGAGATGGTTTTATAGTCTGAACAGTCTCTCTTAGGCTATCAAATCAAGTTAACCGTTAGCCGCTGAGAATCCTGCTCAGATACGATCCAAATTAGAGGGGTCCTTATATTTACCATTTTTCGATCCACACATTGCCAACGATGGCCTTCTGTGCGACTTAGGTATGTGTGATATCAGAAATTTATTTATTACGCTCCTCTGTTTTAGTTAAAAATTTCGTGATAGATGTCACTGCACTGTCCCAAACCATGATAATGCTCAAAATGATTTTTCAATTTCAAAACGTAAACCATTTTTTTGGCTTTCCAATTGCAAAACAAAGTGTAGGGTAAAAGTTGAATGACCATTGATCCACTTTTCTACACCCAGAAAAAAGTTTTGTTAAATCAACAAAAATTTGGTTGGCCCAACAAAACTTTTTGTTTAAATATAGGTCAATGGAAATTTTGTTTGAATCAACAATTTTTTTTATTTTTTTTATTTTATTTTTTTTTTTTTTTGCAATTCCAAAAACATTTTTTGTATCTTCAGCAAAAAATGTTTTGTTAATTCAAGTAAAATGGTTTACTTTTACTTGAATTTTGCTAAAACAACCAAAATGTACTCAACAAAAGATGTTTTGTAGTTTTAATAAATTCCTTTTTCTGAGTGTACGTTAGTTTGACCGTTTTAAACAGTTTAATACATCCATCGGTAATATTCGAAACTAAAACAGGGAAGAGTAGTAAACAAATTCCTGACTTCACACATTAATCTCCTGAACTAATAACTCCAGTTTCTCATTGAATTTTAAAAACCGTCAGTTCATTTTGAACATTTCTTAAAAAAGAGTTTTATTATCATTTTCTATCCATAAAGAATACTTTTACCGGACTTGTACAGATATATGTGATAATGCTATTATTATTATACAAACGAAAACAATATTTTCTAGAAAATAAAAGTGTTTCAAACTATATTATATGTTTAAAAGTATGAAATAGATGTATACAAAGTAATAATGAATTACTTTGTATACATATGAATGCTATATTTTAATGTTGATACTTACTCATTTCTTGTGAAGTATCCATTTTTGAACGAAGACAAATCTTAAGTACACAAATAAGACTGACAATCCTTTTATGAAGTTGAAGTAAATTTCCATTATTTAAAAGCTATAAAAGGAGAAGAAAGTTTTAGAGTATATGCTGTTAATGTTGCGATTCCAGAAAAGTCTTTTACCTTTATTTTGCAAACATTAAGAAAACTTTTAAGGGAAGATGAAGTTCTTAAAATCACTATGTATAATTCTCATTAATCCTTCGTTTATATTACTTTGTACGCATATCAAGAATGTTTTTAAAAGAAGAAAACGTTTTCTATAAAATATGTGTGACTTATGCAAAATTCTACACAAACTACTTATCGTTAATTTGAAAACATAAAGAAGATTCTTAACCCTTTAACGGATAAAGCACTTCAATTGCTAAAATGTTGAAATAACTAATTGACGCCTGAAATTATGAACAAATTTATTGTATATACGAAAAAATCGATATTTCACATACATAATAAATGAAAAACATTTCTATTAAATTTCTGCCGTCATTGTTGAATTTCGTAATTAAAATTATGTGGTTTCATATTGAAACCAATGTCCGTTAAAGTGTTAAGAGAAGATTTGAGACATGTATGTATATCTGTTACATGAATAATTCAGAATTAATTCAATTCAAAATTTACTAAAATGTGTTTAATACGTAAAATAAAATGAAATACAAAATAAAACATAAAATTGTCCAAAACCTAATACTTTCAAATACACCCGTACTCGTATTCAGGCTTGAAAACAGAAATGCAAAATCAGAGAGACTGTTCCTTTTCGAATCGAAATCCACTGGACCGTTCCAAACTGAAATGTAGGGTAGGTGTTTGGTTAGTGAAGACTGTACCTCTAACTTAATAAATTTATCCAATTTTTGGAGATAACGTATGAAAAAGTATCGTTCATCAATATTTTTTTATTTATATCATTAATGTAGTTTATTACGTATATATTTCTTTAAAATACTTTTATCGTCATCTTCTATGTATAAAGAATGCATTTGCTGTCCTAAAAGTCGTTCCCTGATTACAAAATTTATTCATATCCGCTATATATAACATAGACATGTGAAATTGGTGCCAAATTTTTGGAAACTAAGAAAGTTTTTTTTTTTTTTTCAGGCTTTCGTAACGTGGCTGCAGAGTTGCAAAAAAAAGGGTTTATTTCCAATAGACCCGGTTTATTTCCAGGTTTATACCCAAAAGACCTGTTTTATTCCCAAAAAACCTGATTTATTCCCAGGTTTAAACCGGGTTTTTTCTAGTCTTTTCAACTCTACGTGGCTGTAATGAAACACTAATTTGTTAACACGTAGAACATCGCCCGTTGGCGATAGTCAATTTCTGTCCATACAATAGCCAACATCACAGTACGGATCGATGTGATGACTGTGGTTATCCACTGTTGCAAGATGTGTGTGATACACTGATTCCTCTGCACTGTTTTTGGTGACCGAGTCTCGTGATACCAGAGAACACACGGAGCTTTATCTCCTCATTAGTGAAAATTCCCGGTTCCCTGACACTCACGTTGCTACACTACAGCCACGTTACGGAAACCTGCAACAAAAAAAAAATGGTCAGTTATCCAACATTTTGGCACCAGTTTCACAAGTCTATGTTATATATAGTGGATATGAATAAATTTTGAAATCAGGTAAAGACTTTTTCGAAACCATACATTTTAAGAGATGTTTTGACGGGAAAAACGATTTGTATGTCATTGTTTGCATAATATTTTTATAATTATGTTTAGATAATAATGTTTCCATAATGTTTTTATATTTACTATACAATCATAAACATCATTCTTAAAAAAAGGGAAACTCTCAAACAACCCGTTTTCGTTAATTTATGTAGATATAAATAATATTTTATGAGAAGAAAATTTTTTCGATAAAATATCACGTATGTGTAATTTTATTGATAAATTATTAGTCATCAATTTGAATATAAAAGGAATATTTTTGAGAAAAGAAAAAGATTTTTGAGAAATTATATGTATAGGGTTTTAAAAAAAAATCGTCATTTTCTATTTATAAAGAATATGTTTTAAGATCATGAAGAAAGTATATTTATGTGATTGTACAGTCGCGGAAAAAAATGAACACCTCCTACTAACTAAGCAACAAATTATTGTACAAAAAAGTTACTGATACCAAACAATTGGAAATAAAATCTACTTTAAAATTATGTATATAAATTTTCTTCGGGACCACCTACATATCAAAATGAACCCAAACTTTGTTTTTTTTTCAATGGCAAGACCAATTTTTGACTAGATATTTTAAATCTTCAGTTCAAACTATGCCTAGATGCCAAATTTCATGAAATTCATGCGATTAGTTTTAGAGAAATTAATTATTTAAAATGAACATATTTTAGGGGCTGTATCTAAATTGAAGTTCGGTACTCAATTGTTGAAATGCTATAGAATGACTAAGTCACTTCTATTAATGTTTTATATCTTGTCAATATGACCATTTTATTCCCGTAATAGATTTCGGCTATTGTTATATGCGGTAAAATTATTTTCAATATTACTTTTATAATGTTTACAAGAGTTGAATTATCTGATTAAAAATATACAAGGTTTTCTGTGATTAGAATAGTTTTAGAATATGTGAATGTGATTGGAATTTTATAGGTGTTTCCATAATTTTTTTTTTTTTTAGATTCTGAATTTATTTTATTCGCTTTTTTCTAAATTTATATGTCAGGAATGTCGGCGACTACAAAATTTAGAATATAAAATAAAATGAAGCATTATAAGTGAACGATGTAGGAAAAACCCAGACAAATTGTTTTTAGTCTGGATATAAATCTTAACTCGATTGTTAATGGCATATTTAAAAAAAAAAAATTCAGCAAATAAACAACATATGCATTTATAAGAAACTTTACTTCAAACATATATACGGCAAAAAAATAAAAATAGGTTTATTAGACTGGAGAAGAAGCTAGATATTCAATTAAAGGTAAAAAAAGTAATAAGTAAGATTTTTTTTTCAAAGGTAGGACTGTTCATTTTTTTTTATGAGTTTTGTTAATTTAAAAATAAAAGCGAAACTAATTTACATAACTGACGTAAAATTATATCTCATGCAAATACGATTTCCGTAATTTTAATAAAAAATTTAAAAGCAGGCACAGAAAAGTAAAAAAAAAAAAAAAAAAAAAAAAGTAAACAAAAATCTTATTCTAATCAACAATAAAATGAGTGAAATACTTTTTCAAATTATGCTTTTCTGCAAATGATAGACGGACACTTAAGCCAGCATCTTGCCGTTTTTTAAGCATAATTTGAAAACTACTTGGAATAAAATTTTGAAATTTTTAATGCGCATAAATCAGGACATAATAAATATAAATCCATTAAAAGAATTTTAAGTTTCAATTTATATTTTTTTTCGAATACTAATTTCATAATTCATATTATAAAATTATAAAAGTTACAAATTCATCGTACTTATGTTTGGGTGTTTTAGTATTATAACCAAACAAAAAAAATAGCTCATTAGGATTATAATTTCAGGAGATATTAATAAAAATATGAAAATGTAATTTAACATTAGAAGTTCTAAATTTTGATTCAAGAACGTATTATCAAATGACTTAAAATTTTGTATCTAGGTATAGTTTCAATTCCAGATTTGAAATATTGTGTCAAAATTGAGTGTTGCCATTGAAAAAAGTTAAGTTTGGGATGGTTTTGATATGTAGACGCAAATTTTAATGCTTTTTAAATTATATGCAAATTTTATATGCATAATTTAAAAGTAAATTTTATTTCCAATCGTCTGGTACCAGTAACTTTCTTCTACGATAATTTATTGCTTAGTTAGTAGGGGGTGTTCACTTTTTTTTTCCACGACTGTACATAATGCTTTCTGAGGTACATGGAAGAACATAACATAATTATGATGAAAAATACCATATCTTAAAGAATGGCTGATATCAAAAACGCTCTATAGCACCACATGACAGTTAATTGCGTTATATTCAATACATAGTTACTATTTTTTTAAGAGATGTACATAAAATATTTATAGTATACTTTTAAATTTACTTACATTTACCAAAACAAAACCTGACTATCTATCTATACTTTATTATTAGAAAAATGGTACTCAATCTTCAGATGGATAAACAAAAGCAAGGACTTGAATTTGTCTTCTTTTTTGGGATAAAAACGTGAAAAAACCACTAAGTCTTGGAATAGATCTCAACTATGATACTCCAACCATTAAATATGATTTATCTAGTTGAAAAAAATTTCCTCTGTTCATTATGACCTAATTACATGGTATACAGGAGTTTCCGAGTTGTATCGCATTCATCATGTAAAATTCTACAGTTACAGCTCGGATGCATGAAATTAGCACTGCAGTTCGCAGTCTTGTCCAACAAATAAGAGTGAATTATGACAGCCAGGATATCGTTGGGATATCTCAGTGGGAAGCGTTGGCACGGCAAGCTAAAGTACCCAGGTTCGAGTCCTGATCCCTGCATTTTTCGCTTTGTTGGAATACATCTCAACTATGATACTGCAACTAATAATTGCCCCACCAGTGGCTGAGAGGTTCTGCTCTCGAAGCTGGTAGACGGGAGGTGCTGGGTTCGATCCCAATCGCGCCCGTCGGCCTAATCGTTCGGAGTTTTCGTGGTTTTCTTCGAGCCGTGGATTTATCCATGCGTAAATACGGGTTAGGTTCCCTTAGAAAGACCCCCACGAAGGGCACTCCCCCCGGGCCTATATCCCAAGTGTAGATAATTGGCCGTCAATAATCAATCCAACCCAACCCAACTAATAATTAGTCTTATATTTGATTTTGCCTAAATGTTAAAGTTAGCAAAATGTTAAGTTGATATTTGTAGGATTTTGAATGTTTGATTAATTTTTGCTGCTGTGATGCAATCTTGAATTTTCATGTCGCTCATAGATGACATTCCAAATTATCAGCCCTATATGTACTTTTTGATAAAATTTGTTTTTCATTACTCTTATTTTAGTGAAACAATACAATGCAACCTATGAATTTGAAATATATATATATATATAAATCCTTCACTTAATCCTTCACTTATCCTTCACACAAATACAATCCTTCACTTATAGCCGTTGGAGGGTTAAGAGAAGAAACGATGTTTTTGACGTTTGACGTGATTCATTGATTCGCTTTGATACGTTAAATAAATTGAAATGCAAAGTAATTTTTATACATAAAGTATATTAAAATTTTGAAGATAAGTTGGAGGAACAGCTCTTATTGTCTTAATTCTACGCAATCCAATACGCAAGTTCTACTTACGTATTTATAAACACTCGCAATTGAAGGTTTCATCAAACTTTATTCTTTACTCAAAAGATCCACTTTATAAAAAGAGCATCATAGTAGCTTTCCAGGTAATTATTGAAACTCCAACAAGCTGGGAAGAAATCTGCAACTCTCTTTCACGATTCTTGAAAACTCTAAATACTAGAGACTAACAATTTAATATTTGTAGGAAAGCTGACAACTAAATAATTTAAACAACATAAATACATTCGCTTCTAACGAGATACTTACTCATTTCTAGAGACTCCTCCTTCTATTCCTTGCCCAGCTAACACATATATATGGGGGGTCGTTTCACCAGGCACGCTTTAATTGATTCTCCTTCCCAAAGGTCAAGAGGGGTGGGGTGTGAACGTTGACAGTCTTACTGCCTTATTTCTTTGGCGAACCATGAGCGAAGGAGCTCTTGGCCAAGGCCGCTGATCTTTCAGGCCGGGTGATTATATGATAAAGTACAATTCAATGCAATTTTGCTCAAACAAGTATTATTTTAATTTCTGAATATTTTTTATGAGCAAAAGTTTTCATGAAGCTTTCAAGCCAAGAATAATTTTTATCATTTAGGAAAAATTAGTATTACATACACCTAGAATAAGGCCTTATTAAATAGTATAAGGCCCATTACATAGAGTAAAACTGCCTCTTCATGACAAACACGTCTCAAAAATTAGTTTTAAACATCCATTTTGTCAGAATTTTTTGAAGATTCTTTGCAACCTCAATAAAATTATCAGGATAAATAATTTATAATTTTTTTTAAACTGCAATATTTTATTTCAGTAACAATTGTTACTTTTTAACCTGATGAAAGAAATAACAAGAACGAAAAATCATGCGTCAAGCATAGATTAAGTAACACTTTCCAACACTTCCAAAATAATTTTTCATTACATCTTCTATGATATCTAAGTAAACAATTTGGAAAACCCATAACATATTTAAAACGCAATTTCAGAAATTACCTGCAATATCGTCAAAAATATCCGAATTCTTTTATGCAGCCCTTTATAGGACCTATAGATTATGTATATGTACTACATAGAATGCAAAATTTTATTTCAGTTAAAAAACATGTAACACAGTTTAAAATTCCCCTTTGGAATTTCCACAACAAACGTAAAAAAATTCCAAATAAAATGTGCACGAGAACTTTTCTGCTGCCCTGTATATGATATAAAAACTATCCTGCGCCGTCAGACGCCCACGGGGGTCGCCGACGCGCGTAAACGACCATCGCACCCAAGCCTCTGAAGGGCTTTTAACGCACCAGGGCTTTGTCTCGCCCGGCGCTAATTAATACACACCAAGTAATGGACAAAAAAAAAAAAGAGTTATATTTAAAAACTCGTTCAGCAACTGAAAACGCACTTCCAGCAATTACTGTTAACAGACAGTACCGAATTCTTTTGTGTGTCCCTGTAAATGAACGATGAATGCTGTACACACAATATTGTACTGTAAGCCTCTTGTAGTGTACTGTAGTGATATATATCAATTTCAATACGTTTGAAATTGTATAACATTAGTAAAATAATCCGCAAATGATTTTTCCTCATACAGAGTAATGTAAAAGAATTATTTTGAGTGCCCCTTTAAAAAACTACAAGTGCTACACACTTCATTTTCAATAGCAAACATGACATAGGAAACCCCAATAACATATATCAATTGCATGATAATCCTGATATATTTATGTGAGTTAGAGCACGGACAGACACACAAACCGAATTTATAAACATTTTTCAACTATGTTGGTAAGTGTTAAAAATTATAATAACTCCTAAGTGTTAAAAATTATGCTCTGCCTGCACCTCCAAAAATCTAAAAAAAAGCCCTTATAAAAAATATCCAATATATCTGATAAAAAGAATATATTTATATAAACTGAAATATTACACAATCAATAATATGGCACACAGAAAAAGCATTGTTTATGAAATACGAATGAATTTTCTTTTGAGTGATTTAATTTTCGTTAATTTAATTTTTTTTTTTTATGTGTAAAGAAAAAAGCTTTTAGAGAAAGTATAGCATTATATTAAATCTATAAAAAAAAACTTTTATCGTGATTTTTGATCCTTGAAAAATATTTTAAAGAATTTTTTTTTAAAAATTACATTTACTTTCTAACCATATCTACAGAATATTTTCGCTTCTAAAGAGATACTTACTCATTTCTGGAGACGTCTTCATTTACTCAACTAACACATATCTCTGGCACACAAGAAAAGTAATTTTTATGAAATTTGAATGAATTTCTTTTAGAGTGATTTAATGTTTCTTATTTATTTATTTTTTTTTATAGAGAAAAAACTTTAAGAGAAGATATGGCATTATATTAAATCTATAAAAAAATTTTACCATTCCTTAAGAAACTTAAAGAACATTTTAAACAATGATTTATTTTTCCATAGTTTAAAATTTGTATAAAGAAAAAGAAAAACTTTTAGTGAAATTATGGCATTATTTTAAATTGATTAAAAAAACCTTTTACCGTTAGATCGATCCAAAACATTACCGATCCTCAAAAAACATTTTAAAGAAACACTGCCAAGAAGCCACTTACATTCACTTTTTTATCATATCAAAAGAATATTTTCGCTTCTAACGAGATATTAAATTACCTCTGGAGACTTCTTAATTTACTCAACTAATACATTTCTCTGGCACAAAGGGAAAGCATTTCTTGTGAAATATGAATGAATTTTCCTTAGGGTGATTTAATTTTCATTAATTTAAATTTTTTATGAAGGAAAGGAAACTTTTAGAGATAATAGAATTACATTAAATCGATAAAAAAAATTTACCGTTACTTCTCATCCTTAAAGAGCATTTTAAAGAAAAAAAAATCAAGGAGCCACTTACATTCACTTTTTAACCACATCTATAGAATATTTTCGCTCCTAATAATATACTTATTCATTTCTGGAGATTCCTTCCTTTACTCAACTAACGCACACAGGAAAAGCATTTTTTACGAAATATGAATGAATTTCCTTCAGAGTGATTTATTTTTCCTCATTTTATTTTTTTATAGAGAAAAAACTTTAAGAGAAATTATAGCATTATATTAAATCTATAAAAACCTTTTACCATTCCTTCTGAAACTTAAAGAACATTTTAAAGAAAAAAATTCAAGAAGCCATTCACTTTTTTTCCATACCTATGGAATATTTTTGCTTTTAACGAGATACTTACTCATTTCTGGAGACTTCTTCATTTACTCAGCTAATACATGTCTCTAGCACACAGAAAAAGTAATTTTTATGAAATTTGAATGATTTTCCCTTAGAGTGATTTAATTTTTCATAGTTTTATAAAGAAAAGAAAAACTTTTAGAGAAATTATGGCATTATATTAAATCTATAAAAACCTTTTACCGTTACTTCTGATCCTTAAAGAACATTTTAAAGAAAGGAATGCTAAGAAACAAGTTACATTCACATTTCAACCATATCTATAGAATATTTTTCGCTTCTAACGAGGTACTAAATCATTTCTAGAGACTTCTTAATTTACTCAACTAACGCATATCCCTGGCACACAGAAAAATAATTTATATGAAGTTTCAATGAATTTCCCTTAAAATGATTTAATTTTCCCCAACTTAAGTTTTTTATAAAGAAAAGAAAAACTTTAAGAGAAAATTATGGTATTATATTAAATCTATAAAAAACTTTTATCATTACTTCTGATTCTTAAGGAAATTTTAAAGAAAAAAAAAATCAAGAAGCCATTCACTTTTTAAACATTCACTTTTTAGTATTTACAGAATATTTTTGCTACTTACTCATTTCTAGAGACTTCTTCGTTTACTCAGTTAACACATATTTCTGGAACACAAAAAAAGTAACTTTTCTAAAAATTGAATGAATTTCCTTTAGAGTGATTTAATTTTCCATAGTTTAAAATTTTTACAAAGAAAATACAAAATTTTTGAGAAATTATGGCATTATATTAATTGTATAAAAACCTTTTGCTTCTGATCCTTAAAGAACATCTTAAAGAAAGAAATGCCAAGAAGCCAGTTACATTCACTTTTTAAGCATATCTATAGAATATTTTCACTTCTAACGAGATACTTGGTAATTTCTTGAGACTTCTTCATTTACTCAGCTAACACATATCTCTGGTACACAGGAAAAGTGATTTTTATTAAACTTCAAGAATATTTTCAAGAATATTTACTACTTGATTTAATTTTCTTTAATTTAATTTTTTTATAAAGAAAAGAAAACTTTTTGAGATATTATGGCACTATATTAAATCTATAAAAACCTTTTACTGTTACTTTTGATCCTTAAAGAATATTTTAAAGAAAGAAATGCCAAGAAGCCTCTTACATTCACTTTCTAATCATAACTAGACTATTTTCGCTTCTAACGAGATAATAACTCATTTCTAGAGACTTCTTAATTTACTCAGCTTATGCATATCTCTGGCACACAGAAAAATCATTTTTTGTGAAGTTTGAATGACTTTCCCTAAGAATGATTTAATTTTCTTTATTTTAATTTTTTTTATAAAGAAAAGAAAAACTTTCAGAGAAATTATGGCATTATATTAAATCTATAAAAACCTTTTACCGTTACTTCTGTTCCTTAAAAAACATTTTAAAGAAAGAAATGCCAAGAAGCCACTTACAATCACTTCTTAAACATATCTATAGAATTTTTTCGCTTCTAATGAGATACTTATTTCTTGAGACTTCTTCATTTACTCAGCTAACACTTATCTCTGGCACACAGGAAAAGTAATAGTTATTAAACTTCAAGAATATTTTCAAGAATATTTACTTGATTTAATTTTCTTTAATTTAATTTTTTTATGAAGAAAAGAAAACTGCTTGAGATATTATGACACTATATTAAATCTATAAAAACCTTTTACCATTACTTCTAATCCATAGAAATATTTTAAAGAAAGAAATGTCAAGAAACCTCTTACATTCTCTTTCTAATCATACCTAGACTATTTTCGCTTTTAACGAGATGCTAACCTTTATTTTCTAGAGACTTCTTAATTTACTCAGCTAATACATGTCTCTGGCACACAGCAAAATCAATTTTTATGAAGTTTGAATAAATTTCTCTTAGAATGATTTAATTTTCCTTAACTTATTTTTTTTATAAATAAAAAGAAAAAACTTTTAGAGAAATTACGGTATTATAGTAAATCTATAAAAACCTTTCACCGTTACTTCTGATCCTTCTAGGATATATTTTTTTTTAATTCAAGAAGCCACTTACATTCACTTTTTAACCATATCTATAGATATTTTCGCTTCTAACAAGATACTCAGTAATTTCTAGAATAATTTTTATTAAGTAATATTTGTTAGACATGAATGAATTTCCGTTAGAGTGATTTAATTTTCCTTAATTTAAAATTTTTATAAGTAAAAGAAAATATTTTAGAAAAATTATGGCACATATTAAGTTGATAAAAACCTTTCACAATTACTTCTGATCCCTAAAGAACATTTTGAAGAAAGAAATGCCAAGAAGCCACTTACATTCACTTTCTAATAATATCTAGAATATTTTCGCTTCAATCGAGATACTTACTCATTTCTGGGGAATTCTCCATTTACCCAGCTAAAACATATCTGTGATGCACGGAAAAGAAGCCTTTTATGAAATCCGTCTCTGGCTTGCCCCTACATAATCAATAGCCTAACAGAGCGTGATTCTGCTCTTAAATAATTTATTGTAATCGGATATATCAGTGGAATCACAATTAGCATCAAATGGAATGTAATTTCGTAGATTGTATGTTTACTGGGAAAAATAAGTTTATAGCAATTATTTGGTATCTACCTTTATGCAATACTTTCAAAATAGAATATCTGATTAATTTTTGGTTTAGCCTTTAATTGTATAGATAATTTCAAAATATCCCAAAGCAATGATATATTGTAATTCTCGAATTGCCTATTCATTCTGTTTATTTAGTATTCTATTCAGTTATTACTTTTTGAAATATTTACTGTTATCTGAAATATTCGGGAAATTGGAATTTGTATAATTTATGTTTTAGAACCATTGAATTAGAAATTTTCAGGCAATCCTAAAAGTATGGTTTTCATCACGCATGTTGGTAAACAGGGATATTATTAGATTAAAATTATAATGGGTAGATAATAATTCTATTTTGAGAATGAAATTATAATGGATATGATCATATCATCTAGAATTAGTAGGAGTGGGTACATGAAATTTATATTGAAACGTAGTTAAACTGTGTGCTCTCAATTATGGGTACTCCCATATTCAACCTGTATACTTTCTGACATAGTTTTTAATTCATTATTGTTCTCAAACGCATGAAGTTGGTAGGTTTTGTTATTCAGAAACTATGCAATCGAACCTATAATCGAACTTTTAAATATTTTTTTTAAATTTTTATTTTTAGTTATTCTTACTTTTTGGCAAAGCAGAAGTCCTTTCAGAAAATGCTATCAAAGTTGGCGTTTTGGAAGATATTTCCGCATACGACAGCGCTGAAAAGGAAAAAAACTGCTATCCTTAGAAAAAATCCCTTATAACTCTATTTGTAATTCATTTATCAATAAATGGAAAAAACTGTTCGATTACATTTCGATAAGCATGCCTGCGTGTTTCATGCTTTAACGTTTAAAAATGAACCAGAAAATGCGTCAGAAAGTTTCACTTTGTTGAACTCTTAAAAATATTTTATTTTGAGAACCGCATTTAATAAAATTAAAAAAAACAATAATTTAAATTGCATTGTGTCAGAATTAGTGTGCATTGTAGTAAACATTAATTATGGAGTGTTATATAGGTTCTGTTTTTACAAAATCATTTTACCCTTTATGATCCAAATAATGAGTAAATATATATTTCCCTCCTTTGAGAGGTAAATATTTCAATAGGCACTTGTTTTTCATTTTTTAGAAAAAAAAGTAGAACGTTTTTAGAATAAATATGCAAATTTTAGAAAGCTTTCGTTTAATAAAATTTACTGATAAAATTGCCACATATATGTATAAAACTGGCAATTATTCTGAAAGATTTAAAACATTACTCAAATTAACTTTAATTTTAATATTGTTTCGGAAATCTTATAGAAATAATGAGAATATAGTAAATATATTCATAAAGTATAAATTTTATCAGCTTTAGATATAAATTCTGAATATTTTCAAAACTAACACCTTCTACTTCATGCCTTGAACATTTAGAAAGCTACTCAGTTATAAATGAACAGAAAATTAGTCTATTAGAATTTTTTTTTACAAATTGATTTCAATATATGCATAAATGGCAATAAATTTTACACTAGTCATTAATTAAATTAATGAGCACTTTTTCTAAATTATGCAATATCTAAGGCATGTATTAAATGCATTTGATAACATTTTTAATAAAATGATACTTTCAGGATCAGTTGGAGCATAAAAGGTTATTTTTAACTCCTTGTAAACCGAAATAATCTCAAAACCACTATCGTATATTTTGTTAAAGTATAAACTTAAATGCAATTTGTTTAACTAAATGCGAAAAAAAAAACTATTGAGAAAATATTTTATATTTTGTTGTTGTTGTTGCTGTTTTACTTAACATTCTGTTTCAATAATGTAAAACACGATGTAAAAATGCAATGAAATTAATTGTGAATTTATTGGGTAGTATGAAAAGTTCTTGTGTTTCTTACATACCGGTAAAACGCCACTTTTTTATGACGACTTCATTAAAATTCACAACTAAGGCTAATCGTGAGATTTTAAGATAGCAGGTAAGATACAGGATATTCCAAAAGGTCTTTTGCAAACTTAACGTGCTGATCTGGAAGACCATGATGAAAAAGTTTTACATAAAATGTCGTGACCAGAAATCACACCATGTGGTATTCTACAAAAACGTGACCGACACGCAAAGAAAGGATGTGTACATGATAGGGTGTAATATGATATTAATGACTAAAACAACCGCAACAGTCCAAATTTAGGAAAAACATGGTTAAAAAAACAGTAGATGTTCAAAATTCTTTCCACCAGTCAGAATTCGCAATGCATGATTCACAACGTCGATGCATGGATTCAGGGACCCGTACAAATGCCCCCTCTTCCACGATCGTGGACGAGATCCATGTCCGGTGTTACGGGCGTCTTGTATACGATGGATTTCAAGTACCACCACAGGAAGAAATCCGGGAGAAGGCGGGAGGGCGGTGAAATTGGGAAATTACGGTGGCAATGCAAGTGCTCCGCCTCTGCCAATCCAGCGATGAGGATAGATCCTATCGATATACTCCCACACATTTTTGTTAAAATGTTCAGGCGCCCCATCATTATGAAACAATATAGTTCAGCGTGTAATTGCTGTAACGTCAATCATCAAATCTGGCAACACCTCTTCTACAAAATGGATAGGTATTCTCATCCGCGTTCAGGCAGTGGGTAAAGGCCAATTACAAAATCCCCATAATATCATCCCAAACGTTTATAGTGAAGCGCTGTGTGCTTACAAAGGCACGTGTGATTCTTAAGTTGCCATACGTCCGCATGTGCCTGTTGTTCAAGTTTGGGGCACCGGCCCGTGTAAAAGTAGCTTCATCGGTAAACAAAATCTACGGCGGGTTGGGTTGGGTTGATTATTGACGGCCAATTATCTACACTTGGGATATAGGTCCGGGGAGAGTGCCCTTCGTGGGGATCTTTCTAAGGGTATCCCGTATTTACGCATGGATAAATCCACGGCTCGAAGAAAACCACGAAACGATTAGGCCGACGGGCACGATTGGGATCGAACCCAGCACCTCCCGTCTACCAGCTTCGAGAGCAGAACCTCTCAGCCACTGGTGGGGCTAAGTCTACGGCTGGAGTTCCAACTGTACACGTTCATGCAAATACGAACGTACGAATGCAACAAGTTAGGATTAATCGTCATTACACAATGCCTGTACTGTGTGGAAGTGATAAGAGTATAGCGTGTCCTCGTACAACATTCACATAACGCGGGAATGGAGCATATCCGAATCGTGTTCAGTTACTCTGAGACTTTTGTCCGCGATTTCCTTTCAATTCCCTGTACCACAGCTTCCTCTACGGCAGGTGTGAGTGTAGTACGTTCCCGATCGATGTAGTTACTTACTCAGAAAACTCCTTCTGCACACAATTTCCAATGCAACTGTGCAAACAATGGCTAACTTGGCCCACTAAGCACTTTAAAAATATTTTACAAAATGACTTCTTTGCAATCGATTCTGGTAGCCGTCCACGATGATCAACGTAACTCTGTCAAATGTTATCTGAAATTATAAAAAGCATGTCTTCACTATGAATACTTAAAACAAGAGAGATTAATCGTTCAGTTTTTGGAAAATTTATTTTGAACGAAATGGTACCGAATATCACAAAAAAAATTTAACTTTAATTCTTTATAAAAAAATAGAAAAAATTGTCAGATCGCTAAAAGGAACGATTGTTCTCTAGATAATATCGTTGTCAAAAATTTGTCAGAATTTGAAGAAGATTGGTTGAGATTTGTTTTAGTTATCGTAATCATCGACTTTAAAAGCATAATTTTGAAATAATCACGTTTAAAGATTCAAGTTATGATTTATGTATGGCAGAACAAAGTAAATTAAAGCATCATAACTTTAAATATTTTTATCAGATCGACTAGAAAATGTAACTGAATATTGTATGGTAGATGTACTTTCAGAAAATGAAATAAAAAATAGATTTGTTGAAAGTTTAAAGGTATGTATAACCCCTTAAGTACATATAACCCACTATCTGCAAAAATATTTTACTTTTTTTTTCGAGAATGTTAATATGATAGGCACGAATGTTAGTTTCGAATTGACATGGCTGACTCGAGGCTAACTCACTCTTGTCGCACTATCTTTTATTTGTACAGCATGTCCCTGAAATTATGGGCCAAACTGTAAGCAGTGATAGAACACACACCTAGACAAGCTGAAAACACTAATGCATTGCATAGTTGTAACTCAAGCAGTGAAGCGCTACAGGGTGCTTTCTCATTGTGGAGAGAACCATGTTTTCTACCCAATAGCTAACAAATGACTACTGATTTTATTTATGCGTAATTGTGTCACTAACTAGGATGCTAATATGAATGAGAATTAGAAAAAAAATTAAAGAAATAGCAAAGTAAGTAGGTCAAGAAAGTGAAGGGGAGGAGGTGGGGGGCGGACTCTATCTTAAATTGTACCAAATTTCCTTCAGAGAAGTTGAAGTTGAACCAGAAGACATGAGCAAACCTTTAAGGGGTAATAGAACACATCTAAAAAATATATTTTCGTCACAGAATGCTTGGGCGTATCGCAAGCAGTGAACCGATAGATGGCGGTGTCATTAAACACACATCATCATTTCTACAGTGTATTGCAAAAAAGGATGGCTGGTTTTACTAATCAAGAAGAGGCGGACATGCATTTCATGCATGGTACTGCGGTTGTGAGTAACCTGGAAGACCTAATTGTGTAGTAAGTATCTCTCCACAATAAGAAAGCGCCCTGTAGCGCTTCACTTCTTGAGTTGCGGCCATGCATTGTATCGTATTTTGAGCTTGTCTTGGCGTGTTCTATCACCCCTTACAGTTTGGCCCATGAGTTCAAGGACACCTTGTATAATAATGTAAAAAAAAAATCTATAATTATTAAAGTAATTAAAATAATGAAATAATAGAAATAGCTATGTAATAAGTATAAAACGTAAATCAATAATGCAGAATTTCAAAGTTTTCCAAATCGGATTTTTTTTTTCAAGGAATCAGACTTTTTCTCTGTGCAAAACTTTTTTAATGTAAAAATATATATAGTGCAAATTTAATTGTTTTTAAACAAAGTTTGATTAGTGTTAAATATTAGAAAATATATATACTACAGTAACGTAATAAATATGACTAACTGTAAAAAGAACGTTTGTCTAGGCAAATGACATTTGGTATGCTATAATATAATTTTCAAAATTTTGAATTATAAATAACCAGTACAAATTTTGTCTGCCCATAAAAATATATTTAAAAAAATAGTGAAGGTTTAAATAATTTTTAACTGATATATATATATATATATATATATACGTATATATATATTAATATTCAAAATGTAATACACAATGTCTACATTTAAAAAATGACAATAATTTAAATTTTTAATCTAAAAAAAAAATTGCAGCTCGAGCTAACTTAAGCAATTTTCATGCTCATCTAACAACATTATAAACACGGATCAATGATTGTGTGTTTAGGGCCGTACCGGACACAGGCTTACATATTTTCTGTAGATTCGTCCGGTCAGTCTTATTTTTTATCTGCAGATTCGGGTCAGTCCAGTTGTGGACTCAATTTTTCCTAATCCGTCTTGAGCCGACAATTTTTTGTGAAAGTAATAGCGATAGTGTACATTTGTTTTCCGGAATCTATGAGAAATTATTTCGGTTAATAAATTAGCGAAAAAAATTTTTTTTAATCTACTTGTAGCGGGTTAACTGTAACCCTGAACTGTTTAGCCATAAACTTTAACTCCATGTTAAACATGATCTATGTTAACTGCAATTTTAACTTTTATTTTATTGTATTACATTTTTCATACAACTCAACTCAATGTGTAATGAGTTACTTTTAACTGTAACTGCAACGGAACAGGCAGTCTGTTATTGCCGCTAGTAGCTGAGTGTTGTTGACTCTTGTCGCGTCATTTCCATCTCATCTCTTACTTGTTTTTCCTGAATAATAATATGTTGTTGTTTTAAAGTAAACTGGTGTGTTTCTAATTTATTCTTCAACCTTAACACACATCGTCTGTGCATTTTTATAAGATGACATGATGACTCTGCAATATGAGTGGCTAGCAAATCAAGCCGCCATAGTGGTGACCCTTATCAGCAGTTGAACACGCTATAAACAAGATTCGATGCCATCTGGACGAGGATGCTTTGATTATTCAGGATTGTTGCTTCAATCATCTTAAAATATGCTTTTATATTCATTTGCAGCAATATTTCCTAAAAATAAAAAAGCACGCGGTGTGCGGGGCCGTGTGCGCGATTAAATGTGTTTGAGCTTCCCTGTGGTCAGTAAGTCCATTTTTTCCTAATATTTTGTCCCCATATTTTATATCAGTAAATTTTTACGCCAATCACGTTTATTCATACGTTAAATTTTCTCGCTCTGTCACGGGTGCTATAATTCGGCTCATTTTCACCAATCCTAGAGTAATGCAAGAGTATTTCTTTTTTGTTATAATATATTGTATATAATTTGTATTTATTTTGTACTGTTAATCTTATTTATGCATATAATTTCCTAATCATGCCGGACGATACCCCAAACGAAAGTGCTGGCGCTAGTCAGGTTTCTCATGTAGGCGTGAAACCCCCGCCGTTTTGGAAGACAAATCCGTCATTATGGTTTTTCGCCTGGAAGCCCAATTTGCTTTGGCCCAAATAAAATGCTAGACGACCAAATTTAATCACGTGGTAGTGGCAGTTGAAGCCGATATTCTCATCTCGGTCAGCGACATTATCACAAATCCTCCGGGCGATAAACCATACGAGGCCTTGAAAAAACGACTAATTGATTCACATTCTGAAAGTGAAGAATCGCGGATTCGCACGTTATTGCAGGGTGTGGAGATCGGTGACTTACGCCCATCTCAGTTACTTGCTCAAATGAGAACACTGGCTGGTACTACGGTAGGGGAGACGTTATTGAAATCACTTTGGCTTTCACGTTTGCTCACAACTACGCGCAGCATTGTTGGCGCATTGAGCGATGAGTTACCAAAACTTGCTTTTGTTGCCGATAAAATCCACGACTTGGAAGTATTTCCTCAAATAAATGCTACAACTAATGTTCCACCCACTCCAACCGCCCATGCTTCATCCCTTGAATTTCAAATTGCACAGTTAACTCAACAAGTTAGTGAGTTAACTACGAAAATTAATCAGCGGAGTCGCTCAAGAGAGCATCGTCCTCGCGAGGGTAATTTCCAGCGCAGTCGTTCTAGGGGGCGCTATAAAGAGCCTGCAAATAATCTTTGCTTCTATCATACGAATTTTGGCTCCAAGGCCAGGAAATGCACATCCCCTTGTTCTTTTCGCACGGAAAACTAGACCGGCGATCGCAACATGGCCATAATCGCGACCGCCAGGTTAATCGCATTCTTTTGGCCGACCCTACGTCAAAATTCAATTTTTTAATCGATACCGAGGCCGACATTTCTGTTTTGCCAGGAAGTTGCTTTTAAAAAGGCACTGTGGATGAGGGTTTAGTCCTTTATGCTGCAAATGGCACAAAAATATAAACATTTGGCACAAAACATTTGACCCTCGATTTAAATTTACGAAGAAGTTTCACCTGGTCTTTTGTTATTGCGAAAGTAAACCAACCTATTATTGGCGTTGATTTTCTAAAAAAATTCAACTTACTTGTTGACGCGAAAAACAACTGCATAATCGACGCAGAAACCTCATTGTCGTTTCAGGGAAAAGTTGCTTGAGTTCCACCTGGAAGCAGTACCCTAAGTGTACTTGTTTGTCCTACCAAATTTGACAAAATTTTAACGGAATATCCCGAATTGACTAACCCCTCATGCGTATGCAAGGAAAATAAAACTCAACCATCTATCACTATATAGAAACCAAAGGCCCTCCTGTTTTTTCTAGACCGCGTCGTCTATCGCCAGAGCTCTTAAAAGCAGCCCGTCAAGAATTTTAATTCCTCATGGCACAGGGTATCGTTAGGCCTTCAAAAAGCCCATGGGCCAGTCCGCTCCATATGGTTCGCAAGGCCAATGACAGCTGGCGGCCGTGTGGAGATTACCGCCGTTTAAACGCTTCCACTATTCCTGATAGATATCCATTACCCCACATCCAGGATTGTACGCAGCTGTTTCATGGGAAACAATTCTTTACTACCCTAGATTTGGCTCGCGCCTACCACCAAATTCCAGTAAATCCCGGGGATATCCCAAAAACCGCAGTAACTACCCCTTTTGGACTTTTCGAATTTGTATATACTCCTTTCGGCTTAAGAAATGCAGGACAGACTTTCCAACGTTATATTCATGAAGTCTTAAAAGGATTGGATTTTTGCATCCCATATTTGGATGATATCCTCATTGCATCAGAAAATGAAGAAGAACATGAATGCCATCTTCGGCAAGTCCTTGATCGCCTGCAGCAGCATGGGTTAAAATTAAATCCCGCAAAATGCATTTTGGGAAAAACTTCTGTCTCTTTCCTAGGTTGTCTTATAATACCTTCTGGTGTACAACCGCTCCCCCAGAAAACTCAAGCTATCGCCAATTTCCCAAAACCCCAAACAATTGTTGACTTGAGACGATTTCTAGCAATGGTAAATTTTTACCGACGTTTCATTCCTCATGCTGCCCACACTCAAGCCCCTTTACATGAGCTACTCAAAGATTCAAAAAAGAATGACAAACGTCCGGTACCGTGGGACACTGTTTTGACACAGGCTTTCGAGGCCTGTAAACAAGACCTTATAAATTGTGGAACTCTCGCATATCATGCTCCGCCCCAACAGCTAACCTTAAGTGCTTATGCTTCGGATACTGCTATCGGAGCTGTATTAAATGTTGTAAATGACAACAAGTTACAACCTCTTGCCTTTTTTCACGTAAACTAAGCCCAACCGAGCACAATTTCAGCACCTATGACAGAGAGCTCCTTGCAATTTATTCGGCTGTTAAACATTTTAGACATACATTGCAAGGAAGGGATTTTATAATATATACCGACCATCGTCCATTAACTTATGCTTTTTCAAAAATGTCAGATTCCAGTTCCCCGCGTCAGCTCAAACACCTAGATTTTATTTCACAGTTCAGTACAGACATTCGGCATGTTCCTGGTTCTGAAAACATTGTGGCTGACACCTTATCTCGCATAAATGAGATAGTTTTGTCCAATGTTGATTTGTCATCTATGGCTGAAGAACAGGCAAATGACAAGGAATTGACTGACTTATTGTCAAATCCTGACACATCTCTCCGTTTCCAAAAACTGCATATTTCCGCAGAAACACTGCTCTATTGTGATATTAGTACTGGCAAGATACGACCTTACGTACCAGAAAAGTACTGCCACACTGTCTTTAAAAGCCTACACAATTTATCCCATCCTGGCATCCGAACTTCTCAGAGACTGATCCAGAAGAAATTTGTGTGGCATGGGATGGCAAAAGACATTTCCAATTGGGCACGATCATGCATGAGTTGCCAGAAATCCAAAATCCAACGGCATACTCATAGCCCTCTACAAAAATTTCCTGTCTCATCAGAAAGATTCGAGCATGTCCATATTGACATCGTGGGACAATTACCTCCTTCAGAAGGATATACTTATCTGGTCACATTTGTAGACCGTTTTTCTCGTTGGCCAGAGGCGATTCCAGTGCAGGACGTTACTGCCGACACCATTGCCAGAACTTTTGTAAACCATTGGATTGCAAGGTTTGGTGTCCCCAAATTTGTGACTACAGACCAAGGGCGACAATTCGAGTCCCTTCTGTTTTCTTCTTTAAGGAAAATTTTAGGCATTCACCGCATCAGGACTTCTCCGTACCACCCAGCCAGTAACGGCCTTGTAGAACGGTTCCACCGTACGCTGAAGCAAGCCCTGAAGTGCCACAACCATGCAAGATGGACAGAGTCCTTACCCATTGTTCTCCTAGGCATTCGCACCTCTTACAAAGAAGACCTTAAGGGTACTTGTGCTGAGATGCTGTATGGCACAACACTGTCCTTACCTGCTGACTTTTTGCAGCCTTCCAACCCCTCAGAGCTGTCTCGTGTTGATCCTGCAACTTTCCTCCAGCATTTGTGTGACACCATGCATCAGTTAACTCCAGTGCCAACATCAGCCCATGCCAAGAGAAATCCTTTTGTGCATCCTTCACTGGAGACATGCACCCATGTTTTGGTGCGCAATGACACTGTCAAAGCACCACTAACACAACCATACAATGGACCCTTTCGAGTAACAAAACGCACAGCTAAACATTTTACTGTTGTCATAAAGGGAAAAGACGCAGTGATTGGTATCGACCGTCTCAAACATGCATTCCTTATTCAAGAGGATTTAACTCCTGCATCTCCAGTGGTAATTAGTCATAACAACCCGCCAGCTCATACTGACAGTCAAGATGAACCTGTGGCGGTGGCACCAGCTCTGCCACCCAAAACAACTACCCGTTCTGGTAGAACTGTGCGGTTTAACCCTCGCTACTTCTGAAGTTGTCAGTACCTTGAGTACTTGGGGGCGGGGAATACTGTAGCGGGTTAACTGTAACCCTGAACTGTTTAGCCATAAACTTTAACTCCATGTTAAACATGATCTATGTTAACTGCAATTTTAACTTTTATTTTATTGTATTACATTTTTCATACAACTCAACTCAATGTGTAATGAGTTACTTTTAACTGTAACTGCAACGGAACAGGCAGTCTGTATTATTGCCACTAGTAGCTGAGTGTTGTTGACTCTTGTCGCGTCAGTTCCATCTCATCTCTTACTTGTTTTTCCTGAATAATAATATGTTGTTGTTTTAAAGTAAACTGGTGTGTTTCTAATTTATTCTTCAACCTTCACACACATCGTCTATACTTCTCTATCTTTATAAAGCTTCAAAAGTACAATTTTTTAAACCGGGCTTTTCTTTCATTCTAAAGTACATCATTATTTTTAGGAGTCTTTAATTGAATACATTTGTCTAAGTAATCATTAATATTGTTATTCCGTCTATGAATCGTGTGCGTTTAAGCTGAAAAATTGTGTACTTTAAATTTTATGCATATAGGATTTGAATTTTAATTGTAGGATACTGTTAAATAAAACAACTTTTTTTTTTCTAGGAATTAAATCCTGTCATGCCGGATCGGGTCTGATTTCGTTGATTTTTACCCGTTTCGAGCAGGGTCATTAAATGGACAAAAAAAAATTACGGACTCAGGCATGAAAATTTCGAATGGCTTGGATTAGTTTAAGATATTGTTCGGTGCTGCCATCTATTATGTATTATTAAAACTATTTATTCAAATATTAAATTACGAACACAATTTTTCTTATGTCAGTCTCAATTTTTCTTATATTCAATCATACTCATAATAGACATGAATCCGTGCGATACTTACGCACTACGAGCTTTGAGATTATTTAATAAATGCGTTTTTCATTATTTCTTAATTAATTTGAATTTTCAATCAAACAACGTATTTTAACGAAATGTGAATGTGCCAATGTACTATGTCAAAAGTCTGTTTAAAACTTGTGAATAGTACATTTTTCATCGTTCGGCGTTTTGTATGTGCGTAGAAAAAATGATCTTGACATCAGAAATGATAGATGATTAAAATAAATATATATAGTTTTAAATACTTAATGGCTGATCCCTCTTTAATTATTTCGTACTTTGTTACTCCAAAAAAGTGATATTTTTTTATGCTTCATTTTCGATGGATTTAAATAGTATTTGTTTAAAAATCACAGATATTTCAAAACTAAAATAGTAATTCTTTGTTGTTTCCGATTCATATAAAATATACTTTGATGATCATATCAATGTATTTTCTCATAATTTTCCTCAAACATTTTCTATGTAACATTTCCTTCGAACCTGGGATAACCTTGCTTAAATACGGCTTAGGTTCCCTTAGAAAGACCTCCCACGGAGGGCATTCTCCCCCTCGGGCCTATTTCCCTTGTGTAGATAATTCGCCGTCATAAAATCACCAATCACCACCACCATCCTTTATTATTTCTTTTTCAATTAAAGAAAATTATTAAAAACCATAAAAGAAGGCATTTCTCTTGCAACATTTTGGAGTTTAACAGATGTTTTAATGACAGTTGGTATATAATTCTCACAAAATAAAGATGATGTTCAGCAAAAAAATAAAGAAAACGGAAAAATTGATCAGAGATTATAGAAAGATTTAAAAAAAGTAATGGTAAAAAAAAAAGCAGCAAAATATTTTATTATGCTACATATTTTTTTTATAATCTGCTAAAAACATTGATTCTGAAATATTTCCGACGAATATTCACATAAAAATTTATTGAGATACAGATATGCCTAAATATGTGCCACGTATTATTTGCTATAATATATATTTGATCAGATGTGTTGCTATATCAAATATTTTATTTTTCAAAATCTTGAAACAAAACCTGAATCTTGATAAAGATGTTATTAAATAATTTCAAATGAAAATAAAGATTAATTAAACATTAATGATATTCAATATTTTTATTGCAGTGTTTTTATATTTTTAACTTTGAATGCATTACTATTCTAAAATTTTTATAAATTTTACATTTTTATCTAAAAAAATATTTAGTTTAGACTTTTCTTTTTATCGCTGTGAGATTCGCATTATTGAAGATTGGCTACACGATCGACATCGAACATATATTTTTAATATTTCTGATCTATGGGCTGCCGCTGCACCATTATATTAGTGTTTAGTCCACGGCCGGCAGGCAGCATGCGGCCCAAAGCTCTAATGAATGTGGCCCATCAAAGAATCGAAAATTTGCAGAAAAATTCTACATTTTAATATAGTTTTTAAAATCTTAGTTTAATAATTTTAACGGGAATTGAATCTTCTAAAAAGTCAATGCATCGCGACTCAAAGCCTAAAACATACTACGAATATTTGAAGAGCATGATAAGAATTTTCAATTATATCCAGTCCTTTTAATTCAGTGGTTAATGCAGCAGTATTTGAGAACAGGAACTGAATGACCTATGCAGGTATGTTGAATAAGTCTATATTAGGTCAGTTATATAAAATGATCTTTATCTTCCATTCCAAGAAGAAGTGGAAATATTTTGCATATCTAAGTTTCATAAACACAATATCCTTTAGCTTTCATATTTAGCTTTCATATGACGGATGCGATCAAAATTTTTCAACGAAAAGGAAAGTAAGCCAAACATTATTTTCTTAGACATTTTTGATTTTGTTTTGCTGCCACCTATTAAACATTTTCTAACATTTTTGTTTAACAATTATCATTATTATCAGTATATAGTGTATGTATGGCCCGATAGAAAAATTATCTCCTCAATTGCGGCCTGAAACCAAACGTTTGGGAATATTAGTAGCGAGATGTATTATTGTGCTGCCATCTATTAGATACTAAAAAACAAATATACTCAGACCATTTATTCAAAATCTTTAAAATATTTCTACTCAGATTATTAAAATAAAATAAATAATTTAAAAATGAATAAGTTTTGATTATTCGTAACTTTTTAACTAACATTTTTCATTTATATCCAGTTTTTTTAATTCAGTGGTTATTAGAACTGAATGACCTAGTTTACATTAGGCCTGAAGTCACTTTAGGTCACATTAGTTGAGTCTATATTACACCACTTATATAGAATGACCTTTGCTTTCCATTCCAAGAAGAATTGAAAATGTTTTGCATATCTAACGTAAGACTGGTAAACACAATATTATTTAGCTAGTCATTTTCTGTTCTAACAGATGCGATCAAAATTTTCCAAAGAATTATTAAAAGAAAGGAAGCCAAGCATTATTTTCGAAATTTTTGAAATTTTATTGTGTTCGACATTAAACATTTCTAACATTTTTGTTCAGCAGCTGTCGTTATTATCTGTGTATAAGTGTACGTGTAGTCGTCCCATAAAAAAATTTCTTCCTCAAAGGCGACCGCCACCAAGCGGATGGATTACATAGTGCTGCCATCTATTAAATACACTAGAAAACAATATGCATTCAAAATCTAAATAGAAAGTGTAATTTTCAGTAAATTTTTACTCAGTTTATTAAAGAAAAATTAAAAGACTATTAACTAATTAACGATAAAACATATTAGATTATTCATAACTTTTGAATGACTTCATGTTTTATTAGTTCAATAACATACCATAATTTAAATAACTCAAAAATTTAAATATAAATAATATATATATTTTTTTCAATAAGTGTAAAACATATTTTTGATCCACTACTAAGAATTTTCATTAGATTCTTTAGTTTTTGCCCTGATAATAAAAAATTGTTGTATAAATCTTAATACAAGTTTTCCTCGATTAATGTTCATAATTTATCCTGCGATGTTACCGCACTAATCAAAACAGTATTGCCAGTTTGTCCAGATTTATTATTATTATTATTATTATTATTACTCAGATTACTTGATTGTTACCACTTTTGTGAAATAACATTATTTGCCTTATTTAATGTTATTTAATCTGTCCTTAAAAAAGACGTGCAATACTATTTCAAAAAAGTGGTAGCAATCAAGGAATCTCAATAAAGAAAACGCTGCCCAACTGACAGCACTCAATATAAACATTAGCTTCAATAAAAAAAAAAAAAAAAAAAAAAAAAAACTACAACAGATCCACAGACAATTTTCCTAATATACGTAAATAGACAGTGTAATTATGTATTACGACATCATTTTTTATGTATTACTCTCAGTACACTCAGAAAAAGAAACTGATTAAAACTACAAAACATATTTTTTGAGTACATTTTGTTGTTTTAGCAAAATTGGAGTAATGAACCATTTTACTTCAATTAACAAAACATTTTTGCTGACGATACAAATTTTTTTTTTTTTGGAATTGCAAAAAAAAAAAAAAAAAAAAAAAAAAAAAAAATTGTTGATTCAAACAAAATTTTTATTGACCCGTATTTAAACAAAATTTTTGTTTAAATATAGGTTAATGGAAATTTTGTTTGAATCAACAAAAAAATTTTTTTTTGTTAAAAACCATTTTTTTTTTTTTTTTTTTTTTTTTTGCAATTCCAAAAAAAAAAAAAAATTTGTATCGTCAGCAAAAATGTTTTGTTAATTGAAGTAAAATGGTTTAATTTTACTCCAATTTTGCTAAATCAACCAAAATGTACTCAACAAAAATGTTTTGTAGTTTTAATCAATTCCTTTTTCTGAGTGTACATATCTTGCTTTGAAACTTTTTTTTATGTTTAACTAATTTTCATGCATTTCCATTAACATAAACATATGAACTAATTTAATAAGTGTTAATCAAGAAACATTAAAAAGACAATTCTCTGTTTAATCATTTAGTTTTAGTAGTATATTTTTTAGGTTAATTATGTTAGCTTACTATTACTATCAGGTGAATTAATAGAAATTTATATAATTCAATTTTAAATTTACTCTTATACAATTTAATTTCTTCAAACTTGCATACCTTTTAATTTATTTAACTCCTTGTGCGTTAATAACGAGCGTGACTCGTTTGCAATTTTCTAGTGTTACTATCGCTATTTTAAAACGGTATGTTTATTCGAGATTCCTATTGCAGATTAAAGGAATCTACCACGAAGTTTTTTACCTACCCATCATACGCAGTATAGGTCTTATGATAGTTTTAAAACTCGAAAAAAAAAATTGACGGATTTACAAGTTTCAGACACTGGGGATTCCAAAAAACATATTTTTAGAAAAAAACAAAATTGCCGTTTGTCTGTCAGTGTGTGTGCCTGTAAACGCTCTATCTCCCCAAAAAATTGAGATAGAGACTTGAAATTTGGTATGTACTTAGTATGTAATAATGAGCAGATGCTTATTCAATTTTAGTAACCTCGATTATCCGGAACTATTTTTTTCGTACTCTCGAAATATTCGTTTTGATAAAAGGTATATACAAATTTTCGAAATTGTTTATTTTAAGGAGTGAATATAAAAAACAATAATAATAAAAAAAACAAATTTTGCCTAAAGAATGAAGTTGATCGGGTAATTAGTTGCCGAGATATTTGCAATCCTATTTCCACACTCTTCGATTTTTCATGACCCTGTATTTCATTCAAATTTCGATTCAAAGATATATTTTAATTGGAAATGAGACGCTTAATCCGACGCAGTAAACTCTTAGTTAATATAATTATCATTTTTGGAATTATAAGGATGCTTCTTTTACGCAATTCAGTAATAGAGCATTTAAAGTTTATGACGTCATCAAGCCAGGATTTTATACGAATTGCAATGCATTTTATAAATAGTTTACACATGTTTTATTTTCAAATTTTATGTTATGCATATCCATGATGGGTAAGTATAACGGTGGCCCCCAACGACTAGTTTTAATTTGAAACCGTGGTAGGAAATGTAGAATAATTTGGAAACTCCGTGAGCTCTCAATAAGGGTTTTCTTGTGAATCAATCAACGAATGTGACTCGTGGTAAGTAAAATTTATCTTATGAATCAATCACGAGCGTGACTTGGCAATTTATTAATCACGAGCATGACTCGGAATTAATGCACTTGGGATGGTGTTTAATAATCATTAGAAGTACATAACCAATTTAAATAAATAAGACCACAAGAGGTTTAACAGTAAACTCTTATCAGTTGTCAATTGGACAGTTCTTTGCTTCTTTTGGGAATACATCTTGCTTTAGCTCGAAATTTGATTTTTAAAACCCTGTTGCACTTCCATATTTGTACTGATGTCTAGATCTATGTCTATCAAGTTAATTCTAACTTTTTTTTAAAGTTTTTCGAGTTATTTTATTGTTATTTCTTTTTCAGCATGTTCCACACCTTCCGTTTTCAGGTAGAAGGATCACACTTTTCGTGATTTCCGCATTGACTGAAAATCGCATTATCTAATTCATTTTTACACTCTGTTATTTAACTAAATTTTTTTGCATGTAAAGATAGAATTTTGTAATCGTATTTTCACTCACTTTCTCATATGTTAGAATTTAAAAAATATGCTCACGGGTGTGTTTCCTACGACAATACAACATTTAAATATGTTTAGAAATTAATTATAAATTAATGAATTAATTTAATTAATGTATTTTTCTGTTTACCCACCACCGGTGATCAATCACCAAATATTCTTGAGGGTTATAATTATATACGAGTTACAACAACAATTGATTTAATTATGAGCCAAAATAGGCCAATTTCTTGTAAAATGGCAATGATTCAATTTTAAACACAAAAAAAGGAGAAAATAAAATATAAATAAAAAAAATAGCGTGTAGTAATTTAAAAAAAAAAACGATTTTATCAATTAAAAGTTTCATATAAATTAAATTATGATTATACGTTGAGACATTAATTTAGAAATCCTAAAAAGATACTTTAAATAATGTTTGCTTTTCTTTCCTATATCGTTAAGGAAAAAAAAACAGAGTTAAAATCATATATTTTTTTAATAAATTTACGAGCTCGAGCTTTCTATCAAGCGTAAATCAAGGCGATGAATTTTCGATTTTGGTGTCCACGCCATTTCACGTATTTTAGCGGAAATTCTTCGTATAAATCAAGAATTGTATTCATGAAATAAGGCGTGATTTTCACAATAAACCTTATAAAAGAATATAATAAGCTTATAAAAAAATGTTTCGGGGATTTTTTTTTTTTTTTTTTTTTAATTATTATTCAAGTTTTAGTTTCACGGTCAGGAAGTCGATTACCAACATACTTTATTTTCAAAAGTTGTTTCTCTAAATTTTATAATTATATATATATATGTGTGTATATATATATTTAATTGAAAAGTAATAAATTTGGAAATTTTTACTTAATCAAAATTTATTTACCGTGTAAAAAAATACATAAAACTTCTTTAAATAGTTTTGAAAAACTTTCTCATGCTGAAAACCGATTATTGAAAAAATTATTAACGTTGATATGTTCCTTTAAAGCTTGGTAAATACTGCAAAAAATAATACCATCTGTACAGAAAAACAAAAACTGCAAAATATTAAGAGAATTTTCGACTGCATGAAGTAGACATAGAATTTATAAACTAATATAACAATTCGTATAATATTTTTAATTCATTATGCATATCTAAAGAAGAAACGTAATTTGTTAACACAAGTAATAAAACATTTACATTTTAGTTTCAAATATATAGCATTATAAAATAGGATTAAATTAAACTATATAATTATTAATGTGGGCAAATTTATGCTATTTATTCATTATCTTAAAAATTAAATAAAAAAAATCACAAAAATGCATTCTGTAATTTTTTTCTGATGATTCAGTTGAGGGTAAATCCTTCTTCTGATTTCGTTATGTTGACTACAAATCTGCAAGGCATATTTTTATCTTTAACATTTGCCTCATATTTTTTTCTTGCAAATAAAATGATATTTTCTTTATTTACCGAGTGGCTCTTCTTATCATTCACCAATAACTAATTTTAGGTAGATTTCGTAAGAAATACTACCTATTACATTCTCACCTAAGTTGGAAATTTTGAAAAATTTTTACAGATCTACGCCGATCATGACTCTCAGAACCCAAAACCACCCCCAGTTCAAAAGTTTATCTATCTATCTATCTATCTATCTATCTATCTATGTCACTTTTTTCTGACCACGATAACTGGAAAAATTCTGCATAAACCTCTTCCAAACTGATACATAAAATCAAGGGTCATAAAATCTCGGTCAATTTCGTTAATGGGCAAAATCGAACCAGGGGGTGGGGAAATGGGGGAGCTTTTTGTGAAAACAGAAAAACCCTCATAATTTCTTTATTATTATACGTATCGAATCCGTTTAAAGTTATTATTACTTCTAGGAAAAGGACCGAAAATTAATGCATGACAGATTTTTGATATAATTAAAAATGGCTCCAAGGGGGAAAAGGGGGGGGGGTTAGAAGAAAAAAAATCAGAACTTCGTCAATTCACAAGATATCAAATCCGCGTAAATTTATTATTAATCCTCTTAGTATTATCTAAAACTTTTATATTGACAAGTTTTTTATAGGACCAACCGTTATAGCAAAAAAAAAAAAAATTAAAAACAAAAACAATCCCTGCCGGCTCCGCCTGCAAACAAGTTATTTTTCGAAGTAGGCGGTTCCAACTCCCGCATCTTTTCGAAACTGATACATAATATCAAGGGGCATAAAATCTCGGTCAAGTTCGTTAATGGGCAAAATCGAACGAAGGGGATGGGGGGGCTTTTTGTGAAAACAAAAAAAAACCCCATAATTTCATAATTATGATACGTATCGAATCCGTTTAAAGTTATTATTACTTCTAGGAACAGGGCCAAAAACTTATGTATGACAGATTTTTGATATAATTAAAAATTGCCTTAAGGGGGGGGGGAGGGAAGTGGGTTTTAGAAGAAAAATATTCATAACTTCGTCAATTCCCAAGATTTCAAATCCGCTTAAATTTATTATAAATCCTCTTAATATTATCTAAAACTTTTATATTGACAAGTTTTTTATAGGACCAACCGTTATAGCAAAAAAAAATTAAAAACAAAAAAATCCCTGCCGGCTCCGTTTGTAAACAAGTTATTTTTCGAAGCAGGCGATTCCAACTCCCGCATCTTTTCGAAACTGATACATAAAATCAAGGGGCATAAAATCTCGGTCAAGTTCGTTAATGGGCAAAATCGAACCAAGGGGGGGGAATGGGGGGGATTATTTTTAAAACAGGAAAAAAACCCATAATTTCTTAATTATGATACGTATCGAATCCGTTTGAAGTTATTATTACTTCTAGGAGAAGGGCCGAAAATTTATGTATGGCAGATTTTTGATATAATTAAAAATTGCCTTAAGGGGGGGGGGAGGGGGGTTTTAGAAGTAAAAAATTCGTAACTTCGTCAATTCCCAAGATTTCAAATACGCTTAAATTTATTATAAATCCTCTTAATATTATCTAAAACTTTTATATTGACATGTTTTTTATAGGACCAACTCTTATAGCAAAAAAAAAAAAAAAAAAAAAAAAAAAAAACCTTGCTTGGTTTCGAAGTAGGCGGTTCCAACTGCAGCATCATCGCAAAAAGGTCATTTCTTCCGCAATTCCCGACAAACAGGCGCCCCACGGCCTACGTCTTCGAAATCTACCTGTGCCTGTAGGCCGAGCCGTCAAGGATTTTTTAAATTGTTAGTATATACGTATATTTCCAAATGAAAAATGTTTCAAATGTTGCTATTTATCCTATAAAAATTCATTTCCGTCAAATAATAATTATTATTATTTTAAATTGCGAAATTAAAATTTGTATACTGTCCCTAGATACACTATAAGTTATATTTAGAAAAGCTTTCGCTATGTTCTGAAAAGTAAATGCTCGTCCATTAATTATGCATGCAAACTTCCATCTCCCTATGTCACAGTTTGTCACATTCGAATGATACCTTCCCCTTGTGTTGTGATGTCACACTTTCTGCAACTATTAATTTAGAGCTTATTTTATGCAAAAAAAAAAATAAGTTACATACGATCTATCATCTACTGCTATAAATACCATAAAAAGCGATAGCATCTCGTATACTTTTACTTCAGGCTCTTAAAAGTCAAAGAAAAAAGAAATAACACACCTGACACTATCTAAATACAAATACATATATTTTTTTAATGAACTATATTATGCTGCTTGAAAATAACGCCTACCTAATTGTTTTCATAGTTTAGGTGTTATTCACAACTTGTTAAACCACCTTCTTTCCCCGTTCACATTGGGTCACACTTTTTGTACCCGCCCCTCCCTCTCCCCCTTGAATTGTGACGTAATTAATAGAGGACCCCTAACTCATTTTTGTATGACCAAAACTTACCAAATTAGGATACTAATAACGCGATTTTCTGTTTTCAGCGTCAGAAAATGCCGAAAATTCTTAAAATTTAAAGTACCTTAATTCGGTAAATTTTGGTCATAGAAGTTTGCATTTTTGTTTTGTTTTTACTTACCCATCATACGTAGTATAGGGTAAGTCTTGTAATCGTTTTGAAAATCGAAAAAAAAATTTTGACGGATTTACACGTTTCAGACACTGGAGATTCCAAAAAACATATTTTTAGAAAAAAAAAATTGCCGTCCGTCTGTGTGTCTGTGTGTGTGTCTGTGTGTGTGTCTGTGTGTCTGTAAACGCTCTATCTCCCGAACAAATTGAGATAGAGACTTGAAATTTGGTATGTACTTAGTATGTAATAATGGGAAGAAGCCTATTTCATTTCAATAACCTCGATTAACCGGAACATTTTTTTTCGGACTCTCGAAATATTCGTTCTGATGAAAGGTATATAAAATTTTTCGAAATTGTTTATTTTAAGTAGTAAATATAAAAAACAATAAAAAAACATAAATTTTGCATAAAACATGAAGTCGATCGGATAATGAGTTGCCGAGATATTTGTAATCCTATTTTCCACACTCTTCGATTTTTCATGACCCTGTATTTCATCCAAATTTCACTTCAAAGATATATTTCAACTGAAAAAGATATATTTTAATTGGAAATTTGACGCTTAATCAGATGCAATAAACCGCTAGTTAAAGTATTATTTTCGGAGTTATAAGGAAAAACCTCTTTCAAGCAATTCAGTAATCGAGCCTTTTTATGACGTCATCAAGCCACGATTTTATTTGAATTGCAATGCATTTTATAAGTAGTTTACACATTTTTATTTTAATATTTTACATTATACATATACATGATGGGTAAGTATTACGGTGGCCCCCAACGACTAGTTTTTAGTTGTTGGAACATATAGTAAGTTTTTTCTAAATATATCTTATAATACACACGTATAGTATAAAAATTTTAATTGCGTGACTAAAAAAAAAAAAAAAGAAAAAAAAAGAAAGAAAGAAAAAAATTAAATTGACGTAAATAGATTTTCATATGATGCGTACTTTGCAGTTGGAACTGTAACTCAAGCTAGCGGTTTCGGAATTACCTATTGATCAACGATAAGAAGGGACAACTTGCATAACATTTTCAACACCTGAACTATACGGTTGGTTGGTTGATTTATGACGGCCGATTATCTATTCGAGGGATATAGGCCCTAGGGGGGAGTGCCCTCCGAAGGGGGTCTTTCTAAGGGATCCTAACCCGCAGCGCCGAAACTAGCCTTTTTGGCGCCCGGGGCAAACATGGATTTTGCCGCCCCCCCCCCCCCTTTCCGAAAAGAATTTTTTCTAAGTTTCTAAAATTTAAAGTATATAATCAGATAATCTGTAATACTGAACTAAGTAATCAGTTTTGTCAAATACTGATTCATTAAAACCTTGAAAATGGAATCGAAAGGAACCGAAAATTATTCCGCTTTATACAGGTTTTCATCTTAGGAAGTATAATTATTGATATTCTCAGTGGCGGAATTTAAGGGGTCGCGATGGTCTCAATCGCGGGGGGCCCCGCATCCAAAGGGCCCCCAAAATCCTCTTTTGAGTTCAACGAGAAAAATTATTTTTTGATCAAAGGATTTTCTTAGCACTTTTTTTTAATAGTTCTACATAATTTTGATGTAATTTAAATAGAATATTTTTTATGCCATTTGCTATTCCCAGAAATGTTTTAGTTATAATGAATAGAGGAAAGTATATTCAACTAGGCAAATTATATCCAATGGTTGGAGTATCATAGTTGAGATTTTTTCCAACAGAGTGAAAATATGCCGGGACCAGTGCTATAGTTATTAGCTCGGATGAATGAAATTAGCGTTTCAGTTCGGAGCCTTGTCCAACAGATAAGAGTGAAATATGCCAGTCCAGGATATCGTCGGGATAGCTCAGTAGGTACGGCAAACCAAAGTACCCAGGTTCGAGTCCCGGCATATTTTCACTCTATTGGAAAAAATCTCAACTATGATACTCCAACCATTGGATATATGTTTTAGTTATGTTTAAATGTTTTTCCTTGTCTTCTCTTCTATTAGCAATTATCAGAACTGTGAACGGTTGTGGAGGGTTGGGGTGAGACTCAAACTTGTATCTGAGCTGAAAGGGACCCTGTTACTGTTAGAGACTTTTATGACGATTTAATTACATAGATTCAGAGTATAATTAAATCAGATCTGATAAATCTAAATCTGGATCGTGACACTGGGGGCTCTAATTTAGGGGTGCCTCATATTTAGTATGCGGTTTACGTAAAGCTGATATTTAGAACGCATTTGACTTTGTTACTGATTATAATCGATATTTTACAGTTTTAGAGTGGATAAGATTAAAAACAAAAAGAAATTCTGCTTGACTATTACAGGGGCACACGATGTATTTGTGCCGGAAATTTACATCTGGATCTAAAAAAATAATTACAGCAAAAAAATGGGACGGCAAAACACGTAAGAATGGGTAAAAGATGATTTTTTTTTCTGCAAAGATAAAGGCAGAGACGACTTTATTATCCATGGCACCCTGTGCGAGGTTCTTTTCTGCGTCTCTACAAATGCTATATTCTTAAGAAAGAAAAAAGGAGAGGAGAGGTTACTATTTTATCTTGCATATGTTTCGTCTCCTTAGTTTTTAGTGTCATTAGCAATAGCCAACTTCGCGCCCTTTAAAGCCGGATCTGTACGTAAAAAAGTAATTGTAACAAATGGTATGACGGCATTTTTCATTTATCTGGAAATGGCCAAAGGACGAGAAAATAATTTAGGAGGATAAAGGCAGGGGCAGCTGCGGTTTTATTATTCATAGCAACTTGGGTATGGTTTTCTCCCTGCACCCCTACAAATGACATTTTTTTTCTCAAAAAAAGTTTTAACAAAGAGTTTTAATTTGCGTATTTTTCAAATTATTCTTTCAAATATTATTTGTTTTTAGTATCCAAGTCAGTCGCCCAACCTCGCCCCCTCTAATAATACTGGATTGGATCTGGATAAAAAAAATAATTTCAGCAAAATTAACAGGCCGGCATATTCCAGTTGCCGCCAAGGGCGGCAAAATGCTTAGAAAACTTTCGCATAAAAAGGTTCGAGTAAAAAACTTTTTGGAAGATAAAGCCAGGGGCGGCTCCGACTTTACTAGCCATGGCGCGCTTTACGAGATTTTTTACTGTACCTCTACAAAGGCTATACTTAAATGAAAACGGTTTTACTGAGAATTTTACTTTGGGCATTCATCCTCCAATTTGTGTTTATTGTCCAGGGCAGTCATCCCTCGCCCATGACAAAATGGAAAGAGAAGAAAGCTCCACGCTGGGAGAAAAGGGAAAAAATAGAACAGCCTTCATGGAATATTTTTATCTAATAGAAAATCAAAGTGAGGGAATCGTTTGCCAATTATCCATGCTGGACAGTGCAGTACCGTATCCAGACGACATTGAACAGTGTCATATACAGACACTAGTAGGGACTGACCTTGAAAAATGTTAGTGATTCTCCTAAACCACAGTAAGAGATTTAAATGATAGACGACATAGACATGATACATTTGGAATGGGAGAACGAAAATAACCAAGAGAACAGTTCGTTTTTTATTCATTTGCTATCTTGTATTGTAGACGAATCTTTTTATCTATTTGTCTATTTTAATGCATTTGGTTCATTTTTCTTTTGGATTTTCTGGCTGCGAGACTTTTTATACAAATTTCATATATTATATACATTTCTATATCAAACAACAAACAAAACCTGCATTTGGCGCCCCCTCCACCTTCAGTTCTGCTGGCGCCCGGGGCACGTGCCCCCTCTGCCCCCCCCTTAGTTTCGGCCCTGCTAACCCGTATTTACCCTAAACTATACGATAGGGGAAAATATTAATTTATAAATACTACTGCTCGGTTAATAGAAAATACAATTTTGCGCTTCAACGAAAATTACTGAAAACTCGTGTAAACATTAATACAGTTATAATAAAGACATAATTTTTATTATGTAAATTACAAAACTTGTGTCTATAGCAAAGTGGAAAGCATTAGCGCTGCTGTCAACTTATATAAAGGTAGATTGATTCATGTCCCTACCAATAGATGGCGCAAGCGCTTCATAACAGATAATTTTCCAGAAAAGTAAAGTAAATGCGAAACTGAAAAACTGCAAAAAGATATCAGAAGGGACGTGAGATAATCCGTTTTATACGGGTTTTCGTCTTAGCGAGTACACAGCTTGCTAAAATTGTTTATTATTATTATTATTATTATTATTATTGTTATTATTTCGGGAAAAAATTCCGTTGCCACAGGTTTTACTGCAATTGCATTATTTTATAACAAATCATATATAGAATATTATGAAATAATTGATGAAGTAGCTCAGGGTTTTCCAAAGTACGCGTACGCCTTGGTGTCAGGGCCGAAACTAGACTGAGCTAATAAGACATATGTCCAAGACGCCGGAGTAGAAGGGGGCGCCGAAAGAAGATTTGGTTTGTCGTTCGGTACAAAACAGCAAATAACAAAATTTGGGCAAAAATGTCAGGGGATCGAACAAGCCAAACTAAAGATCTATTCGATAATTTTACACTTTTTGCTTTCAACAGGGCCAGTTTTTACTTTAGGTGACCACCTAGAGGCGCCAGAATAATACTCGATTAACGAATTCATCCAAGATACTGCAAGATCAATACACTATTCCAAGTTCAAATTGGTTCTGTATTTCGGCCGTTATTGAAATCACAAGATTTGCTTTATATATATATAAACAAAGTGATTGCAACAGATCGATTTCTAAAAAAATCAACCAACAAATCTTTATTTCCTGACAATTATTTGATATTGAATGTAAAAACAAATGAGGTGCGTTCTAGTTTTAGTTTTATAATTAAAAAAATAAATAAAATCATTATTATTTTAGTGAAATTAATTATATCGTCTGTTATGAGCGAAATGAGCATGATTTTTCTTTTTATACGTATGCCACGTTTACAGATGCGACTTTTCTTTTCGACACCAGACAGCGATACAAAATTCACCATGGAGATCTTACTTTGCGAATAATTTCCTCCATGGTTTAATATTGTTATGACTCGTGATGAATGAATCTCTTGTGTTATTTACTTCAATGGATTGAGATTTTAGACTATCAACCTAATTTCAACTGAAGTTATCTCAGAATCTATACATATATTTAAATGTAACTCATCGTCAAACAAACAATTTTTTGAACGATCTTTCTAAAAATGAAACTTTTATGCAATTTTATTCAAAAAAAATAGTTTTGAATAAAAATCGCTGCCTGGCATTAAAAAAAGAAATGGTCATGCCGTATTTGTTTTCCTCAGTGGCATGGCTTGCATTTTTTACTATATAAATTACGTATTATAGGATTTAATAAAATGAAGAAAAATGTTATTAATATCTTTTTGAGTTTTGATTCAATTTTCATAAAATCAAAAATGACTCGACAAAATTCTGCAACGATAATATATATTAAATTTCAAACCGTTCGGTTGGGTAGTTTTTGCGCTGTTATATGCTGATGGACGGATAGACAGACGGACAGACGGACGGACCAGACGACGACGACTGTAGGTGCTAAGTATTTATATAATTACGAACGCACCTAAAAATCAGGCATCCGGCAGAGATTATGAAACACTTTCCAACACTAACATTATATTGTAAAGAAATTTCATTTTTCCCCCAGAATGAAATGAGATATCTGAATAAGCAACTTAAAAAACGCATAACTCAGAAAAATACAATTTTTAGCAATTGCTATTCATGTAGGTTAATATATGCAAATTCATTCGTGTAGCTATTTATAGAATTCTATAGAATTTTACACATTCTATCTACAGAATTCTATTTATAGGATTTACACACACCACCTAATACAATTAAAATTAGACAGGTTAAAAAATGCATATCACAGCGGAAACTGCACTTCAAGCAATTATCGGTTATTCCTTTAACCAAATTCTTTTGTATTTCTGTAAATGAACGATAAATGCTGTGCACTCCATAATCTGTAGGAAACATGTTGTATTGCACTTCAGTGATTTCATTATGTTTGAAATATCATATCATTAAAATGCACTGCAAAGGGTCCCCCACCCCCCATAGATCATAATCTAATGGAATTAATTCACGCGTCCCTGTAGATGAACTATATAAGTACTACTTATTCTATACTCCTGAGAAAACATGTTGTAGGTCCGGCTCAGCGACACATATCAATCCCATTACGTTTCAGATTTCATAACTAATAATACATTATGGGGTATTATATAATATACATTATGGTCTATGGGGAAAATCGTTTGCACCGCAAACGATTTTCCCTATAGGCCATAATATAACCTAATTATTTTGTAAATCCTTGTAAATGAATTGTCCCTATTTAAATGCTAAACATTTCATTTTTAAAACCGCGCATTCTATTGTAAATGTCAATAAAATATAAACATTTCATGCCATTCCTTGTATATTTACGCGAGTTAGAGCATGGACAGACAGACGGGCAGAAAAACCGAATTCATACTTTTCAACTATGTTTGAAAGTGCTTATAAAAATTAAGCGAATGGATTGAAAATTCTTCAGTCTATCATTTTTTTTTTCGAAAGAAGGGACGATTGAAAAATATCTTAGTTTTGGCGTGGCATACGGTTTCCGCCCTACTTGGGGTATAAGATGAGGTTCTAGGGGTACGCGACTAGTCTGTCTTCAGAACCACCATACGAAGCGGAGCAAATAAATAAGTCAGTAACGAAAGTATTCCATAGTATTGATTTTTTTTTTAAATCAAAATTTGAAACACACTTAATGTTCAAGAACAATTACGACTCTGTTTTAGCAAATAAACACCAAATATGAAAAAAAAAATGCAAGCAAAAAACAGAAATACGTAAAAAAAATTTCAAGTTTTACAAGTTTTATGTCCATTCATAATTCTTACAAGGGAAAAAAAAAAAAAAATAGCGGTAACGTCAAGTACGCGTATTTCTTCGAAAGGTATACGCGAGTCCTAAAAGTTTGATAAGGAATCACTGTAGTGAGGAGAAAGTCTGATAAATATTGTTATGAATTTTGTATATATCTGTAAATATTCCATTTGTTTAAATTTATTTTATTTTATTATTGTGAAAATTGCAGTATTATTAATGTATTTCCTATTGAGCATCATGTAACTCAATGCTAAAGGCCTTAGGTGCTTTGCAAGGAAAACAACCTTACACCCTCATCTTTATAATGGAAGTCTATTGAAATATCGCCAAGGAATGGGTTTATCGCCAAGTTGGCGATGGTTTTGGCGACTTATTTTTGTCGCCAAATTTGGCGATATATCGCCAAATGTCGCCAAGTTGGCGACGGATTTGGCGATTTTTTGTGCTACCCCCCCTTATACATTTACATTGGGATCCTTTCACGTTTGGAGTACTCTATCGAGAGTTGAAGGACCTTCTGGTAATTTCTAGCATCAGAAAGCCTTGGAATAATCTGGAAAGATCTCTGAAGTCTATATAAGGGACCTCCACCAGTTCAGTTGAGTTAGTGTTGTCTGTCAACTGCGATTGAATTCATACGAGAGGCTTTGCATTGAGAACTGTGTTTCTCGGATTGATTTTGTCGTTGATACGTCGTATTGAACGCATTGTTTCTGTGTAAAATTTTGCTGTGATTTTATTGGATTTGAAGATTACTGAATATCTTGTAATTTTCAGAAGATATTGGTGTTCGTATTGCACTGTTTATAGTGAATAAAGCCTTTTGATTGTTCTTATATATTGGCATCAGTCCTTTCGAACCCCGAGCTCACAACATTTGGTGTCAGAAGTGGGATTGAATGCCGATCACCAGAGCAATGGAGGCTGAACTGAAACAATTATTGGAGAAATTAGCTGCGAATCAGGCTGAGATGTCAACCAACATTGGCGAGATGAAAGAAGAAATGAAGAAGGATATGTCAGCGATGGATGAGAAAATGACTGCCAACCTTGGCGAGTTGAAAGAAGAAATGAAGAAGGAAATGACTGAGAATCAGGCTGAAATGAAGGAAATGTCGGAAGAAATGAAGAAGGAAATGTCAGCGATAGACGAGAAAATGACTGCAAACCAGGCTGAAATGAAGGAGATGTCAACCAACCTTGGCGAGTTGAAAGAATTAATAGGTAATAAAATAACATCTTTAAATGAAAGAATTGACAGCGTGGAAAATAAATTTGAAGGAAGATTTCAAGAAATGTTCAATTGACAGCCAAAACCGTAGAAGAAAGAGTAGAAGAAAAAGTTCAAAAGATCGCCAAGACCGTTGAAGAAAGCATAGAGAATGTAAAAAAAGATTTGGAAAATGTGAAGAAACAAAAGATAACTGCCGAAAACTATCCCGAAGATGTCAAGTATCAAGCTATGCTTCCTCGGGCCTTTATTAAGCTCTCGACCTATGACGGGAAATCCTCATGGCCAGTTTTTAAGACACAATTTGGGATCGTAGCGGACGCCAATGGATGGGATTCCCAGACAAAGGCTTGCCAGTTAGCTGCTTCTCTACGAGCTGATGCTGCCGACGTCCTACAGACTTTGCCTGCAAATGAACCGCTGGATTTTGAAACGCTCGTCAGTGCCTTAGAATTGCGCTTTGGCGAGAAATGCATGAAGGAATATAGCAGACTCCAGCTCAAATCTCGACAGCAGAAATCCACTGAATCCCTGCAAGAGCTTGCTACGGATGTCGAGAGACTTTCCCATCTTGCTTATCCGGACTGCCCGACTAAAACTAGAGAAAGTTTAGCTCTGCAACATTTCATCGATGGTGTGCGTGACCCTGAGATCCAGACAGCACTCCGGATTGCAGATCTCAATGATTTAAAAGGGGCTTTGGTTTACGCTCTGAAATTCGAGGCAGCCCAGCAAGCTACTAGGAAAGATCGACACTTTGTGCGAGCAGCCAACCTGCCTGAGACGTCGGATAGAGCTGTGGAGCGCTTGCAGCAGCAGATGAAGGACATAATGAGACAGATAAACTCCTTAATGGCCAACAAACCTTACAAGAAGATCAAGTGCTCGAAATGCGGTTGAGAAGGCCATATCCAAATCGACTGCCCAAGACGACCCAGCACCGAAGGTAATATCTCACCCGCTAACGGAGGAGCAGGAAAACTGATTAATGGCCATCTTGCGGGGCGGAGGTTGCCAGATTTTGAGAAGCCCCATTTTCAAGTATGTGAAATTTCTGCAAAGAGTTGCGGCGAGAACGGAGTTTTTCTAGTCGGAAGCGTGCATGATTTGCCCTGTAATATGATCATCGATACAGGAGCCAATGTGACCATCATTCGGAAAGATCTAGCTCAGCGGCTGAAAGAACAACTCTTCTGGACTCCGCCGCGTGTTATTCTTCAAACTGTGACCGGAGATAAGATCGATATACATGGAAGAATGACATTGAAAATAAAGTTTGGGAACGCCGCTTACCATCATACAGTCTATGTGGCCGATATTTCAAACCCTTTTATACTCGGACTGGACTTTTTAAAAGAGCATGGATTTACACTGGATTTTAAGAAGAATGAGTTACGCTCTGCTCAAGAAGATGTCACTATTTTCAAACTTGGAAATGAGTCCGAGTCTATTCAACGGATCACAGCCAAGGCAGATGTTATCATCCCTCCTCGGACCGAAATGATGATACCTGGATTAACTGAGAACGAAAGTAGTTTTCAATGTGGCTTGGTTGGATATCCTGAGAAGAGCCCAAAAGGAGTGCTAATAGCATCAGCGCTGGTAGATCTGTCGAGAGATGTCATACCTGTGAGAATTGCGAACGTAAGTGAAAAATCTAGAATTATCCAGAAGGGTGAAGTGCTTGCAACCTGTGCTCCAGTCACCTGTGTTTGCAAAGACCCGAGCTTGACGTTATCGGAGCCGCCTACAAGTTTAACACCTGCAATTGGACGAAATGAGAATTTATCTCCTGAGCAGAGACATGCCGCAGAAAGACTGTTCCAGGAATTTAAGGATGTGTTTTCACAAAACGAGAATGATATAGGTCGCACTTCTCTGACACGTCATAGAATTGATACTGCCGACCATCCACCGATTAAACAGCATCCAAGACGCTTGCCGTCCGCAAACAAGAAGAGGTTTCTAAACTCTTACGAGAGATGCAGGATAGTGACATCATCGAACCGTCATCAAGTCCGTGGGCCTCTTCCATCGTGTTGGTCCGAAAGAAAGATGGCTCCACAAGATTTTGTGTGGATTATCGTAAACTTAACGATATCACGAAGAAGGACAGCTATCCTCTACCAAGAATAGACGACACGCTAGATACTCTTTCAGGACATAAATGGTTTTCCACGCTGGATTTGAAGAGTGGATATTGGCAAGTAGAGATCCATCCTGATGACAAAGAGAAGACCGCATTTACTACTGGACAAGGACTTTGGCAATTTAAAGTTATGCCGTTCGGGCTCTGCAATGCTCCAGCAACGTTCGAGCGCCTCATGGAGACAGTGTTAAAAGGTCTGACTTTTGAAGCTTGTCTCATCTACCTAGATGACGTCATCATTGGTGGCCGCACGTTTGAAGAACATCTTGGAAATATTCGAAAAGTGTTAACGAAGCTAAGAGTGGCGAATTTAAAGCTGAACCCTCTGAAATGCAAGTTCTTCCAACGCGAAGTAAATTATTTAGGACACATCATCTCAGCTGAAGGTGTTCGAACAGATCCTGAAAAGTGTCTGCAGTAAAGAACTGGAAGCGTCCGGAAAACGTCCATCAGTTGCGAAGCTTTCTGGGACTATGCACTTATTACAGAAAGTTTGTACAGGGTTCTCCAACATCGCAAGACCCTTGCATAGGCTCACTAAAAGCAAGCAGAAGTTTCTATGGACACAAGAATGCGAGAATTCCTTCCAGCAGCTGAAAGAAGCTCTCACATCCTCTCCAGTCCTAACCTATCCACACCCAGACAAACAATTCATTGTGGACACGGATGCTAGTCATGAAAGTGTCGGCGCTGTACTTTCCCAAGAAATAGATGGCCAAGAACGAGTCGTAGCATACTGGAGCAAATGTTTATCGAAACCAGAGCGGAATTATTGCGTCACTCGTAAGGAGTTATTAGCTATAGTAAAAGCCATAGAACACTTCCATCACTATCTCTATGGCAGGAAATTTCTCCTTCGTACTGATCACGCATCCCTAACATGGCTGATGAATTTTAAGAACCCAGAGGGCCAAGTAGCCAGATGGATACAAAGACTCCAGGAATACGACTTTGACATCAGGCATCGTAAAGGCTCATCGCATGGAAATGCTGATGCCTTATCAAGAAGACCGTGTCCCGAGAGCTGTCGCTATTGTTCCAGAGCGGAGAGCAAGTATAATCCCGAATATGTCATACGCCAGACGAAGACTTCACTATTGACGCCACCAGATCCCTGGAGTGATGAGAAGATTCGAGAAGATCAAATGGCAGACTCTGAGATCAAACCAATCTTGGAGTTATTAGAATCTTCTAGCACGAAGCCCAGTTGGAAAGACATCTCGACTTACAGTCCTACGACGAAGCAATATTGGGCTCTTTGGAACTCTCTCCACGTCAGGAATGGTGTCCTGTTCCGAAAATTCGAATCGGAAGATGGGAAGACATCTCGGTGGCAGTTGGTACTTCCTCGATCCCGAATACCAGAGGTCCTCAAGGAATTACATGGCAGTCCCACTGGTGGCCATTTTGGAGTCATGAAAACATTACATAGAGTCCGAGAGCGCTTCTTCTGGGGAAAAGCGAGAGCTGACGTCGAACGATGGTGCAAATCTTGCGATGCATGTGCAGCTCGAAAAGGACCAAAGAAACGTAGCCGAGGAAGACTACATCTCTACAATGTAGGAGCACCTTTCGAACGCATTGCCCTTGACATCCTAGGCCCTCTGCCAAGAAGTGCTGATGGCAACAAATACCTCCTTGTTGTCATGGACTACTTCACGAAATGGCCTGAAGTTTATGCCATCCCTGATCAAGAAGCTTCTACGGTTGCGGATGCCTTGGTACACCAGTGGATATCAAGGTATGGAGTCCCCCTTCAAATGCATTCTGACCAGGGGAGAAATTTCATCTCTGCTGTGATTGAGGGTCTCTGTCAACTTCTCGGAATGGACAAAACTAGGACGACGCCTTTACATCCACAATCGGATGGCATGGTTGAGAGATTTAATCGTACCATCCTCAACAATCTCTCACTGCTAGTCTCGAGAAACCAACAAGACTGGGACCAAAAACTTCCCTTGTTTCTTCTCGCCTATCGCAGCGCCGTCCATGAAACAACCGGCTATTCCCCGTCTCAGATGCTTTTCGGTCGTGATCTTCGTCTACCTTGTGATCTGATTTTTGGTCGCCCTCCAGATGCGCCTTCATCGCCAGAGGGATACGTGCAGAATCTCCAGGCACGATTTGAAGACGTCCACAACTTGGCTCGAGAGCGGATCAATATACAGACGGAGAAGATGAAGACCAGGTACGACACGAAAGCCACGGGACATCAATTCAAAGAAGGTGACAAGGTTTGATTTTATAATCCGACTCGACGCAAAGGACTTTCTCCCAAACTACAATCGCACTGGGACGGTCCTTACACAGTCCTAAACAGACTGAACGATGTCGTGATTCGGATCCGAATGTCACCAAATTCGAAGCCTAGAGTCGTTCATTACGACAGGCTGGCTCCATACTATGGCCATAGTACTTAGTTCATTGATTGTAAATAGTGTAATGTAAATAATGTAAATTAGTATGACCATGGTTTTGTATATAAATTAATGTAATTATTTATTTAGCTTAGCATTATCATTATTATTGTTATTATTATTCAAATACTTGTATGTAATAATGTCTATGCTTTAATTTTATTTTATTTTTAAATAAGTGTATATTTTGTATAATCAGCATTATGAATGTGTTTTGAATAGTATAGCATTTGTTGGTAACAGGTTTGCTTCCGATCAAGGGTTGTACTGCCCGGGACGTGCAGTCCTTGAGAGGGGGGCAATGTTATGAATTTTGTATATATCTGTAAATATTCCATTTGTTTAAATTTATTTTATTTTATTATTGTGAAAATTGCAGTATTATTAATGTATTTCCTATTGAGCATCATGTAACTCAATGCTAAAGGCCTCAGATGCTTTGCAAGAAAAACAACCTTACACCCTCATCTTTATAATGGAAGTCTATGAAAATATCGCCAAGGAATGGGTTTATCGCCAAGTTGGCGATGGTTTTGGCGACTTATTTTTGTCGCCAAATTTGGCGATATATCGCCAAATGTCGCCATGTTGGCGACGGATTTGGCGACTTTTTGTGCTACCCCCCCTTATACATTTACATTGGGATCCTTTCACGTTTGGAGTACTCTATCGAGAGTTGAAGGACCTTCTGGTAATTTCTAGCATTAGAAAGCCCTGGAATTATCTGGAAAGATCTCTGAAGTCTATATAAGGGACCTCCACCAGTTCAGTTGAGTTAGTTGTCTGTCAACTGCGATTGAATTCATACGAGAGGCTTTGCATTGAGAACTGTGTTTCTCGGATTGATTTTGTCGTTGATACGTCGTATTGAACGCATTGTTTCTGTGTAAAATTTTGCTGTGTTTTTATTGGATTTGAAGATTACTGAATATCTTGTAATTTTCAGAAGATATTGGTGTTCGTATTGCACTGTTTATAGTGAATAAAGCCTTTTGATTGTTCTTATATATTGGCATCAGTCCTTTCGAACCCCGAGCTCACAACAATATTATTAATGACAATATTTGTTCTTTTGAAACTTTCTTCTTTCTAACTCTTTCCAAATGTATTGAAAAGTTCTTATGAATTCGATTTGTTTGTCCGTCTGTCTTATCTGTCCGCTTTCTTACCTGCATAAATATACTCGGATTGCTATGTTATTATTGATACACGCTATTGAGGTGAAATGGCATGTTCGGCGAAGTATGTAAAATTTATAATTCGTTTGCAAGAGCACTCAGAATTCCGTTAAATCACGGTCCATGGAGAAAAATCGTTTGCGGTGTATTTTAATGATGTTACACAATTTCAAACACATTGAAATTGTTACATATCACCGAGGTGCGATGCTTACTATAGAATATTGTGTGTATGGCATTTATCATTTATTTACAGGGGCCAAAAAAAAGACTTCGGTAGTTACTGTCTATGAGCAATAATTGTTTTAAATGCTGTTTCAGTTCTGGTATGCTTTTTTAAAATTTGATTTATCGTTTGCATATTATTTGATCTGTATAAATTCTGTAGATCATATACAAAGGAGCACAAAATAATTCCAGTACATTTCTGCTTATTGGCGGAAAATGCTGAAGGGGAATTCTCAACTGTTTTATGCACTTCCTAGGTGAACTAAATATTTGCAAACTATGTAGTATATCGGGTGAACCAAAAGTTCGTTAAAACTTTACAAATTCATAAGAAAAGAAGAAATTATGATAAGAAGTGTGGTTTGCAAGAGAGGGCTCACAAGGTAGTCGGATTTTTTTAGCAGTAAAAAAAAAATGTTAGTTAAAAAAGTCACCTGTAGATGGCGCTAACATGCAAGAGATTCAGCAGAATTATGCAAATTAATCCGTCAATAAAAGACCGGGTAACACGAGGATTTCTCATTCGCTTTCAGAATGTTATCATTACCCGATCGAGCGTTGTTGGTGAAGTTGGTCTATTTGAACGGAGAGTCAGCAACTGTTACGTTGCGAAAATTTCGCACGGCGAAAGGACTGAAGACGAAGAATGAGGGCTGGAGGTCATGTTGAACAATTGTTATTGTAAGAATAATCGGATGGAGCTTACTGTTGTCCTGTTCATTGTGTTTCGGGTCGTCAGCGTCCTCTACCAGTGACTTTTTTTTTTTTTTTTTTTTTTTTTTTTTGCTGCTAAAACAAATTCGACTACCTTGTGAGCCTTTTCTTGCAAACCGCACTTCTTTATCATAATTACTTCCTTTTTATGAATTTTTACAGTTTTAATGAACTTTTGGTTCACCCGGTATACAAATCTATAGATTATATGCAGGGCTGCACAAAAAAATTCGACTTTTTTTCCGACTATAGATGCTGAAATTCCTCTTTCAATGTATTATGCGTTTTCCAAATTGGACGGTGAATTATTATAGGATGAAGTTATGTTTCAGTATTCTGGATGTTTTGGAAAGTGTTTCATAATCTACGCTTGAAGTAGGCTTTTTCTTTCTTGTTTATATTTTTTAAGAGGACTAGTACTCTTTATTTTTCAAAAAATGACGAATGTATCAACTCTCTGCTTAAAACGAAATTGGACCTTCCGAGTTTATTCAAGTGCCGTAAAGATCCTATAATTAAAATATGCAAAAAAGGCTTTTTACTGTACCAATTTTCCTTTAAATGATTCAGAGTTGCAATCTATAAATTCTTTTATTCTGAATTTGTGTTTTTACAATGTTTCGGTATGAACAAAATGCTAAATTTTCAGAATTATAGTACTTTTCAAATGATTCGCTATCTTTTATAGACCATCCTAAAAGAGCATTTCAACAAATTATGGATGGGATTTTCAGCAATATAAATAGTTCGTTTTTTAAAAATAAAATTTTAGTAAATAATTATTTTAAATACAATTTTACATAAATCGTGACACTTTATTTATTTATTTTTAAACAAATTAACTTTTTGAAAATCTGTTCCTTACAGTCATAGATTGTCGCTGAAAACATTTTTTATTGAATAAGCTGTAACTTTTTTTAGTTTTTTTATAGAGAGTTCTTGCAACTTATTTTTTAAAAAATTTTAAAAATAAAATATTAATTGAAAACTTAGATATTTTATTAATATGCGTACTTTTAAAATAGTTAACTTTCGCTTCGAAGATCCAGTTAAGAAATTTGAGGTAGACTCTTCGGGAACGTCCGCTAGAAATCTAGCCATGACAAAAGATTTAACAATAACAACAGTTTATTTAAAGCAATTAAAAAGGATGGACGACAGTGGAGTTGGCCATTTTAACCTAACGAGATCAAAAATAAGCTTGAAGCACTGAAACTGAGAGGGGAAAAAAGATATATCCAAGAAATTTACTAAATTCCAGCACTAACTTAATATGAGATGGCTACGCTGATCGTTTGTCGGAACCTAAGAAAAGTTCGACTCAGCTCACTGTAAAAACACTAGAAACATTGTAGTTAGCAATATTAAATTGCATTTCAAAATACTGCAATAACACTGCAAAGCGAGCCCCGTGGATTCCAATATTCTTTTACTTAAAAGTGTTGTATCTAGCACCTTACTACGCAGTCGAATCTTTCAGCCGATGAATCTACTCAAAACATCTCACTGGAAAACTGGAAAACTGGAAAACTATCAAAACAGCACGTGAAAACGTATTCGTTCAAAAGCCGAACGCATCCAAACTTAGTCTTATGTATCACTAAGGGCGAGATGCGAGTAAATCTACTGAATCTAACTCCTACTGTTGTATTTATACAAGATAGACGACCACAGTTATGTAACTATCATATCATTTCACAAAATAACCGTGAACATCACATTTCCAGGGATTCAGATACACTTTGCGAAATATGAAGGATAACAGAATATAAGGTAGCTCATACACGGACAAATGTTAGAATTTAGGACACCACATGCAAAACTCAAAACTCACTCGACCATAGACTACCTTCATAAGGCAGTATAGCTAGGCGCTTATGCTACAAACTAAAATTTTAAGTAATTTAAATTAGTGCATTAGTATTCACTATTAAAAATATATATACAGTTTTAAAGTGTACGCCATGTTTTCTTTTTCCTTTGTCGAAATAAGTCTTATTCATGTAAAAAGTTAAAAATAACAATAATTTCACCTTAAAAATGACTGGATAGCTTTTATCTAAAAGGTAGTTTGTCGGGCGGGAAAAACCAAATCAATAAGAATTTAAGGTGCTGCTGTATTATATCCCGTCAACCACTTTTCATAACAAAAAACTATTGCCAAACTATAGGATTAAACGCCAAAAATGCAGTCCCATTCACTTGATGTCAGAAGCATTACACATGCTTGTTATGTCATCGGGTGGTTTTTAATTCGACATTTAATTGTAATTATGTTTTACTGATTTATTAGTTATTTCGTTAATTAAAATAACAATTGCGTCCTTAACAATTGCGCGGCGGTATTTCGTTGTTGCTGCATTACAACCAGTGGACATACTGGTTGCGTGGTTTTGTGTATAATCAAACTCCATTGTTTTTGCAACTCGTAAACAGATGTAACCCTAAAAAAATATTTGGGCGATTTGTCACCTGCGGCCGACAAATGCAAAAAAATTGCCTTAAAATTAATTTATTAATTTATATTAAGTTCTAAAAATATTAAAATGTTATATTGTCATCAGAAACACACCTGTGTACATAATTTTTATAATACTAACATATAAAGAAGTGAGTGAAAAATCGATTATAAAATTCCATTTTTACATATAAAAACAAAATTGATTTAAATAAAAGAGCGTAAAAATGCGCTTGCTTCAAAAACTGCATGCATTGTAGAATAAATTGCTCAGTTAAAAAAATTGGTCTTATTTTGGTGGTCCAATTTTTGTTAATAAAATTTTTATATATTATAATTTTCCAAATATGGAGATATTTCGTCATTTATGTGGTCAAACTTAGTGAAAATTTTGCACAGTTGTACGTATGTGTACGCAAGTGTATTCTTACATTCAAGTATTACATACCTCAATCATATACATCAAATGAATAAATTATGTACCTCAATGAATTTTACATTTAATCGACTTCCCTGTTCTTTCCATATATCCAATATATCAGCTGTGACGTGGCATCATGATATCTGATTGGAACAGTGACGTGCGATTCCGCTCCTTTACATAGCGTGAACGATCTATGCGTGAAACATATAACTAATAATTATAATAAATAACTTAAAATTTTCTTCTATAAATAATTCCTATTCGAATTTCTTTTTAAATGCAACCGAAAATTACTCCTTAACGAAGAAAAGAAAACGACCATAGATAACTTTGCTCTAATAGATGGTTTGTCGAAAAAAGAAATTAATAACACTTTAATAAAAATTAATTTTAAAAAACTGCAGTTACTTTTATTATTTAATATACTAAACAGAAGTGAAGACCTCAACATCATTCTTAATAGATTCTATCATTCTTGCTTTCTTTTTATCTAAATCATTTCGGAAAATTTTCGAACAACAGTTCCTTCCTCACTTTAGAATACAGTCATTACCCAAATAACAAATTTCAAACTCAAAATGACTTGACCCTTGGTGGATATCACAAACGGCGTAAATCAATTTCGAAAATAAAAATATGTTTGCTTTTGATTCCGTAAATTTCAAAACTGCATGCATTACAAAATAAATTGGTAATTGGTAAGTTAAGAATTTTATTCTTGTTTGGTCTAATTTTTGTTTCCAAATATGGCTATATTTTGTCAATTATGGCCAAACTTAGTGAACATTTGGCACAGTTGAATGTACATGTATGTGCGAGTTATGTACCGGGTGGTTATAAAATAAGTATCCCTATTTGGAGCTGTCTGTAACTTGAAGGAATAACAGGAATGAAACCAAAATCGGTACACTTACTATTCGCGAATGGGGAAGAAGAATGGAACAATAAAAGTATTAATTACAATAACCGCCAACAGATGGCGCTTTTGAGTGTGAAATGTAATGTGTAATATTGTGTACCGTGGAGGTGTCACAAACATCAATGACTTTATTGCATATCATAACATGTACGAAAACTCACTCCTGACGCATTACATTCCGCAGTTGAGCACGTTGTGCACAGCCTGGATTCTGTCCTTCAGGACAATGACCATGTGGAACCTGAATATGATCGCGGCATCGCCATGCAAAAGAGTAACCACGTTCACTGTGACATTTTCCAATAAATTAGGTGTGTCATTCGGTTTGCGCCTTACTTTTTTGTTCTTGTATTACACATTACATTTCACACTCAGTAGCACCATCTGTCAGTGATAATTGAAATTATTATTTTATTATTATTCCACTCTGCTTCTCCCTTCTCGAATAGTAAGTACACCGATTTTGGTTTAATTCGGATCATTCCTTCGAGCTACAAACAGCTCCAAATAGAGATACTTATATTATAATCACCCTGTATATGTATGTGCGTGTGCAATTGCACTTTTACATGAAAGTATTATTGTGTAATTATATTCTTCAAAAAATTTTATATTAAATTGGTTCTCGTGTTCTTCCCATATATCCAATTTCAGCTGTAATGTAGCATCACACCGCCGAGGTGCGTAACACCATGAATGACATCTTATTACTGTACATTTCCGCTCCTTTAGATAATCTGAAACATTCTATGCATAAAACATAATTATTTTTTCTGATCAAAATAATCCCTATGCAAATAAAAAATTGAACCAAAAAATTACCTTTTAATGATGAAAAGAAAAGGACCGTATAACTTTGTTCTAATATGTGATTTGCCGAAAAGGAAATCCATAAAAATTATATAATAAAAATGAATTTTAAACAAGAACGAAAAATCATGCGTCAAGCATAGATTATGTAGCACTTTCCAACGCTTCCAAAATAATTTTACAAAACATACCGTTTAATAAGCTAAAAGATAACATCTAAGTAAACAATTTGGAAAACGCATAACATATTTAAAAACATAATTTCAGGAATTTCCAACAGATACAATATTCGGAAAAATATCCGAATACTTTTATTCAGCCCTGTATATGATCTATAGATTTGTATATGCTAGGATGCTAAATTTTAGTTTAGTTAGGGAACGCGTAGCACAGTTTAAAATTATCTTTCTGGAGTTTCTGTCAATAAACGGAAATGTGTTCGCGAACTTTTGTGCTGCCCTGTATAGGATCTACAGAATTTATACACACCACGTAATAGACAAAAAGCGAGTTAAAATTAAAATCGCGTTTAGTAACTTAAAACGCACTTCCAGGAATTAGTGTTAACAGACAGTAGAGAATTCTTTTGTGTGTCCCTGTAAATGAACGATGACTGCTATACACACACTATTCTGTAGTAAGCCTCTTGTAATACATCTTAGATATATATATATAAATTTCAATGCGTTTAAAATAATGAAACATTATTTAAATAAACCGCAGACGATTTTTCTCCATAGACGTCATGTAACGGAATTCTTTTGACTGTCCCTGTAAAGTAACTATAAGTGCTATGCACACCCTATTCCATATTAAGCTTCTTCTAATGCACCTTAGTGATATATATAAATTTCAATGCGTTTAAAATACTGAAACATTATTTAAATAAACCGCAAATGATTTTTCCCCATAGACCGCAATGTAACGGAATTCTATTGAGTGTCCGTGTAATAAAACTATAAGTGCTACACACTTCCGTTGAAATAGGGAACATGCTATAGATAACGACAATAACATATAAAAATTGCAGAGCAATCCGAGCATATTTACGGGAGTTAGAGCACGGACAGACGGCCAGACGGCAGACGGCAGACGGCCATACGGCCAGACAAACCGAAGTCATAAGCACTTTTCAACTAGGTTGGAAAGTGCTAAAAACTGCAGTTATTCTTTTTTTTTCTAATTTAAACAGAACTATCATCCTTAATTGATTTCCCGCTTTCCAAAATAATAAATATCAAACTCAAAATGATTTGGTCGATATTACAAAAGGCACAGTATAATTTTGGGAAATAAAATTACTCTTGCTCCTGATTCCGTAAATTTAAAAAACTGAATGTATTGCGGCAGAAATTGTCGGAGTTAAAATTTTTTATCTTATTTTGGCGGTCTAAGTTTTCTTTGTCTAATTGTTGCTTCCAAATATGGCGATATATCACACTCATTGCCAAACTTAGAGACAATTCAGAACAGTTGTAGTTATGTATATGTGTGTGTGTGTGTGCAATTGTGTTCTTACATGTAAGCATTACTGTATAATTATATCTACAAAAACAACTTTTCAAAAGTAAAAAAAAAAAGCCAAGCGTAAAAAAAAAAAGTTGTGGCTAAAAAATGGTGTGATATCAAATTTCCAAGCTATTATATTAATTTTTTAACTTTTTTCCATTAAATAAGTTATCATATATATAAGTCGAGTGCCTACGTATATGTTAATAGAAATCGTTTTCTCCTGTACTAAATACATCCTAACGAGTTTCTGAAAATTCAGTTTTTTTCAAATTATGCATGATGGGCTTGGCGGCCATCTTTGCATATAATTCACAAAATTCTAAGCATCCAAATCCGTAGTTAAAATCCGAAGTTCAAAATTGTTATTTAAGCAAATGTTTTAAGCGTTTCATTTATACATTTGCATGATCTGAAAATTGTGTCTTAAGATAATGATGACTTATCTTAAAGATTCATCTTATGATTTATTTTTTACAGTAATTAATAATTTCAAACTAGTAAAAATCAATTTCTCAAAATATCAGTCTTATCTAATTTATCTGTCCGTAGTTAAAATCTGAAGTTCGAAATTGTTATAAACATATTACATTGCAAACATATTACGCTTTTACTTTAGAAATTTGGGTGCTTAGAAATATGAAAAGATGGCCGCCAAGCCCATCATGCATAATTTGAAAAAAATTGAATTTTCAGAAACTCGTTAGGATGTATTTAGTACAGGAGAAAACGATTTCTATTAACATATACGTAGGCACTCGACTTATATATATGATAACTTATTTAATGGAAAAAAGTTAAAAAATTAATATAATAGCTTGGAAATTTGATATTACACCATATTTTAGCCACAACTTTTTTTTTTTACGCTTGGCTTTTTTTTTACTTTTGAAAAGTTGTTTTTGTAGATATCATTTCTTTTTTTTAAAAACAGAATAAACATAATTTAAATAATCTAAACATGAGAAATAATTTAAAATTACATTTTACTTTCAGTCATTGTTTAAAAGGTTAACTAGAAATACCAGTAGATTTTTCAATTAAACTAATAACAACATACTAAATGTGGCTTGTTATAATACTTGTTATCCCCCGTTAAAAAATATCACTGACTTATCGATGAAATGAATAAAAATGCAATACGTACATAGCGTGTCAGCGCTGCATTTGAAATCAAACGTGATATCACGCTCTTTTATTATTAGCACTAGCTGGCTTCGCCCGCTAGCGGACCCCTAATTTATATCGGGGCCTCGAATCTTGTAAAACCTCGAATAAGATAAACCTCGAACCGAACGAACCTCCGACCTGGTTCTCCGCTGCCTTCGGCACCGGATAATCCCTTAATTTGCACATCGAATAGTATAAACCTCTAACCAAACTAACTTCCGACACGGGTCCCCGCTGCCTTCGGCACAGTATAGCAGTCGTGCTGCGCACGCTCAAGTTCCATCTTCCACCACCAGGTAGCGCAATCTGTTCTGTATGAACCTCGGGCACTGAAATCGTTAAGGCTATAGATGTCGAGTCGAATGAGCTATACCCCGTCGTGATCTAGCCCATAGAACCAGAGATAGAAAGTGCCCCCTGCTGGTGAAAAAACGAACTAAAATCGGAAAGCTCTATTGATGTTGAGTCGAATGAGCCATACCCCGTCGTGATCCGACTCGTAGGAACAGATATAGGAAAGCGTCCCCTGATGGTGAAAGCTATTCGCGCTTTGGGGGCAAAAGGGGGGATGAACACCGGAGATGCACAATAGGATTAAGCGGTCACAGACCTTTCCAACGATGTATCACATGACGGGTATGTGCAAAATTTAGAAAATACCCCACCCCCCCACCCCCTGCATATTATGATTAAGCGTTCACAGACTTTTCCAACGATATATCACATGAGAGGTGTCGGCAAAATTTAGAAAAGTGCCCCCTTTGGGTGGGAGGGCTGAAAGTGGTATGATGGACCCCGAAGATACATAAACGTGAATAGCGGAACAATTTTTAGAATTTCTGAAAGCTGATTTTTATTTATTTATTTATTTATTTATCTATTTTTTTTTTTTTGTTGTTTATTATTATTATTTTTTTTTTTTTTTTTTGCGTTGCCCTGTGCATGTTTGGAATTTCTTAGCAATTTCTTAGATTTACCTTATTTTATTCAATTAAACATTGTACTGTTACAATAAATTTAAATGGAAACTTCACTTCTAAAACAAAAATAATTTAACAACTGGATTTCATTAATTTATAGGAAAATGACGTGAAAGGTATTCCTGCGAACGAAATGCCTGTCCTTTACCGTGTTTTTTTATTTTTAGAAATAAATGTATCACATTTAATTCATTTCAAAATTTTTGTTTACGTTTGGAAAGAAATTTTAAATGGCGATAACTTTTAATGTATACATTTTAGAAGGTACATCTTCCCTCAAAAACTAATTTATTTTTAAAGATCTTTCTAAAAACGTAAATTATATATTTAAAACATAAACACTGCGTCTGATTACTTTATTTTACAATATTTATAAGAATACGCATTTTATCAGACAATTAAATACACTAAACAAACATGAGTGAAAAATTGACCTGCGCATGGACTCGAACCTGGGACCTTATGCGTACCATGCCGACGCTCTGCGACTGAGCTACCCAGATCCATATCCATAACCGGCAATTTCTCATACTTATTCATGTTAGATTCAATCATCTGCCACAGTTTGCAGTCATATTTAATTATTTGATAAAATATGTGTTCTTATAATTGTGAAGTTTTATTTAAAAAAAATATCTTCAGAAGAAAATGGCTGACTTGCAGATGAAATTTGATGGGGTTATATTATAACCTGTAACTGATTTTTGCTATTTTAATACAGATGGTACATGGTCGTTGGTGGGTTTTATCTCTGTTTTGGCATAATTTTTTAATCGCCAAGTTAATTAACAGTTTTTTGCTAATTAAGGATAGAAAATATTTTTTTTTACACTGAATTTTATAAAAGCACATAGATTACGTAATTACTTGTCCAAAAATGCAATCCTTTTTTTATTCTGCCCAATATTAAGGCCTGTAGCTTGTTTGAAAAAAAAAGTTTGACGAAGAAAATAGTGATCATTTTAAGTAACTCGACGTTTTAAAAAAAAGCTATATCTCTGTTTATAAATCACTTATGAAGATGAGTTTGGTCTTAAATTGAAGAAATTCTTCCTTAGATTCTTCTAGTTTTCGTTTTTTTTTTCCTACGACGCTTGGTTTGTTTGATATCTGATATTTTAATCTGGCATGTTTTGTCGATTTAACATTGCGAAGTTGCTTTCTGTATATAAGCATTAGCGGTCTTTATTCCAGTTCTTGGCGTTGTTTGTGTGGCGTTTTTTTTTTTAAGCTTGGCTTGGCAGAGCGACCGCCCTGCTTGATACTTCAATGAATTTTATATGTAATCGGTTCCGTGTTCTTGGTTTCGATTCCCATATATAGAATATCAACTGTGATTTTAGCATCGTGACGTCTCATTGAAAGTGTGGCGCATGATGCAGCTCTTTTAGATAGTGTGCAACAATCTATGTGTAAAACGTATTTTTTTTCTGGTCGAAATAATCCCTATTCAAATAAAAAAATTAACCGAAAATTACTTCTTAACCCTTCTGTGCATGAGTTATTCTTTTACAATTGTGTTTTTTTAATACATATATTAAATATTAGACACCAGAAATTTTAAGATAGATTTTTAACTGTTCAGCAACATAGTTCACGGGAAATTTACTGGATTAATATTTCTATATAAATATAGTGGTGGCGAAGAAGCTGATTTATTTATTAAAAGTTAAATAAAAAGTGATGGAAATTTACATCACTATGCAATTAAGTGTTAATAATACAAAGAAGAGGACATATACAATATATACAACTTTGCTATAAAATGTGGTTTGTCGAAAAGAAAATCAATAAAATTATATAATAAAAAATAACTTTTAAAAAACTGCAGTTATTTTTTTGTTGTTTATTTACTAAACAGAAGCAAAGACCTCGGCATCATGCTTAATTTGTTATCTCACCCTTGCTTTCTTTTTATCTAAATCACTTCAGAAAATTTTCGAGCAAACAATTTCTTCTTCACTTTAGAATACAAGCTCCCTCGCGCCGTCTTTACACAAATAACAAATTTCAAATTCAAAATAACTGGGTGGATATCACAAAAGGCGCAATTTCGAAAAATGCAAATACGCTTGCTTCTGATTCCGTAAATTTCAAAAACTGAAAGCATCGTGGAACAAATTGGTGAGTTAAAGAAAATTGGTCTTATTTTAATGGTCTAAATTTTTGTTACCAAATTATGGCTGTATTTCGTCACTTATGGTCAAACTTAGTGACAATTTGGCACATTTGTTATTATGTATATATGTGTACGTGTGCAATTGTTTTATTACATGCAAGTATTAATGCGTAATTATAAACTTCATTGAATTTTATATATAATCGGTTCCCGTGTTCTTCCCGTATATCCAATATCAACTGTGACGTAGCATCATGAAATCTCATTGGAACTGTGCGCCTGCTCCCGCACCTTTAAATAGTGTGCGACTATCTATACGTAAAACATAATTATTTTTCCTTGTCGAAATAATTCCGATTCAAATTTAAAAAAAATGTAACCGTCTGTCCCTGTCCCATATATCCAATATCAGTTGTGACGTAGCATCGTGACATCTCATTGGAACTGTGCGCCTATGCTCCCGTCCCTTTAAATAGTGTGCGACTATCTATAGGTAAAACGCAATTATTTTTTCTTGTCGAAATAATTCCGATTCAAATAAAAAGAAATGTAACCGTCTGTCCCTGTCCCATATATCCAATATCAGTTCCGTTATTGTGACGTAGCATCGTGTCATGATCTCTCATTGGAACTGTGGCGCATGCTCCCGCTCCTTTAAATAGTGTGCGACTAGACTATCTATGCGTAAAACATAACTACTCCTTCAATCCTTCAAACTCCTTTAAACAATACTACTCGTTAAACAAAGAAAAAAAAAGGACCAGATAACTTTGTTCTAATATGCGGTTTGTCAAAAAAAAAATAAAATTAACAAAAATTCAATAAAAATAAAATTTAAAAATTGCAGTTTTTTTTTCTTTCATCTACTAAACGGAAGCGGAGACCTCAGCATCATCCTTAATTGATTCTCTCACTCCTGCTTTCTTTTTTTTATCGAAATCACTTCAGCCAATTCTCGAGCAAACAGTTTCTTCCTCACTTTAGAATACAAGTTATCTCGCGCAGTCTCTACCCAAATAACAAATTTCAAACTCAGAATGACTTGGTCGATATCACAAAAGGCGCAATGCAATTTCGGAAAATAAAAATATGCTTACTCCTGATTTCGTAAATTTAAAAAACGGAATGCATTGCGAAACAAATTGATGAGTTAAAGAAAATTGGTCTTATTTTAATAATCTAAATTTTTGCTTCCAAATATGGCTGTATTTCGTCACTTACGGCAAAACTTGGTGATAGTTTGGCACCAGTGGCAGCTCGTGACTAGCTTTATTTGGGACACTAAATGCATGGCTACTAAATTTATTATTTTCTTACCACTATTATTAAAAAAGAATACTTTATTTTATTTACTATCAGAAAGTTCTGTCATTAAACAAGGAAAAACATTCTTGTAAAAAATAATGGTATGAGAATAATATGGGAAACAGGCATGCATTTAGTGCCCAAAAAAAAAAAGACAGGCACGAGCCGCCACTGTTTGGCACAGTTGTAGTTATATATATATGTGTGCGTGTGCAATTTATTCTTACATGCAAGTATTACTATGTAATTATATATTTTATTTTAAATCGATTCCCGTGTTGTTCCCATATATCCAATTTCAGTTGTGACGTAGCATCACCGCCTTCTGTAAGCTGTCGCATATCCATTTTGTTTCTGATTATTGGTACCCAGTTAAGCATCAATCTACCACAGCCGGAGCTGGGGTTGCCTAAGACTCCTATAATAAAACAGGTTCTGAACAAGCTTGGTTTTTCGAGTGGGCTCCAATTCGGGTGCCAAATCTGCGAGGATGCGTCAGCCTGTATTATAGGAGTTCTACTGTATACTAGGCCTACAGGCTAACACAAAAATGGCGGCTGTTGTAGGCGGATTTTTTTCAGCGTTTATACGGTCCCTTAAATTTTAATACCGGTATTTTATAAAAGCATTTAATTTCTGAAAAATATTAATTAATCTCAGATAGATAATTATCAAATATTAATCATATATATTATTTCTCCTGTCAACATCCCTTTTTCTAAGAAAATACGAAACGTAGAACGACGATTGAGATACCATATGAAAGGATTTTGAACAGGCTTCTGACATAGTACAGTTACATTTTCCTAAAACATGTTTTTTGATTAAAATTTGCTGATAATTAAAAATTAAATCGGCATTAATTTCATGAAAGAAATGAAAGGTTTTCCTCACATTACTGTTGCCACAAAAATAAAATACCACATTATATAATGCTCAGCAATGATAAAAAAAAAAAAAAAAAAAAAAAAAAAAAAAAAAAAAACAGCATGAGTTTATTTTATATTTATGATTAAAAAGCGAAGTTGAAATTGAAACGTTTAAATTTATATTTCTATGTCCCATGTTTTTCGAGAAGCGGATGACGTCATCCTCTTATGCAGTTAAAATACGATTGTTATTTTTTTTTCTCGCGCGTGCATTTTGCAATCTTGGATCCGTTTTTACTTTAACTTTGACGGAATAAATTAGATGATATTATGGCTTGACTAAAAACTAAATGTTGTTTGCAGATATTTTTATCCTCACATTTTCTTTAGAAGTTTAAACCTGCATCTAATAAATATTACATATTGATAAAAAATATTAGATTGCCAAAGAATAATTCTTTTATAGGATTTCGTGATTTAAGCAATGTGACCACTTCTCTGTTAGTTAAATTATATGCAAAAACGTGTAAAACTATACGGTCTTAAACTCTATATAAATAATGTTTGTAAATATACAAACCTTTATTTAACTATCCATCCCATTAATTTAAAATTAATGATCATATAAATGGAGCATGAATTATCTCTGCTGTCATAAAGGAGTAAAAATTGGAAGATGCTTTTCACTGAATGCGAAATCCTCGCACGGCCCACTGGTAATTATTTAATATCAATAATTATTATTATCAAATATTAATAATTATCTAATATCAATAATTATTATTATCATATCAATAATTATTATTATCAAATATTAATAATTATTTAATATTAATAATTATTATTATCAAATAATATTAATAAGTATTTAATATTAAATCAAATATTAATAATTATTTAATCTCAGAAAAAGAAGGTGAAGAAAACTTTAAAAAATACTGGTATTAAAATTCAAGGGACCATACAAACGTTGCAAAAGTCCGCCTACAACAGCCACCATTTGTGTGTCAGCACGTAGGCCTATTATTCAGAGGACGGTAATAGCATCATAAATGACGTCTCATTGGAACTGTAGCGTACGCTTCTGCTCCTTTAGATAGTGTGCAACAACCTATGCGTAAAACATAATTATTTTTTCTGGTCGATAGAATCTCTATTCAAATAAAAAATATAATCGGTAGATGAAAAGAAAAGAACCGGATAACTTTGCTCTAATATGTGGTTTGTCGAAAAAAGAAATCAATGAAAATTATATAATAAAAATAAATTTTAAAAAACTGCGGTTATTCTTTTTTTTTTCTTTTTTCAATTTACTAAACAGAAGCACCATCCTTAATTGATTATCTCATTCTCGCCTTTCTTTTTTATCCAAATCACTTCGGAAAATTTTCGAACAAACAGTTCTTTCCCCTCTTTAAAGAATACAAACTCACCTCCCCACACTCAGTCTTTACCCGCGCTCCAAAATAACAAATATCAAACTCAAAATGACTTGGTCGATATTATCAAAAGGCGCAATGCAATTTTGGGGAATAAAAATACTCTTGCTTCTGATTCCGTTAATTTCAAAAACTGCCATGAAATTGATAAATGTTATCCCGATGAAAAATCACTAAATGTGGTGTATATATATCTATACATGCATGCACAGCAGAACTCCGGATGCCGGCAAAATACATCTCCTTATACAAAGCCAATACAATCAGGCCTGTTTACTATAATGAGATATTAATGGAGTAGGAAATATTTCGGAGGGAGAGTTTTTGCTTCCGTCCCCCCCTTACCCGCATTCATGTCTTTTCTAGGTGATAGATGAGGGGAGATCTGAGACAACGAGAATGGGTTAAAGGGGTGAAAACGGGGCGGGAGCGTATCAGAATGGGGTCATATATGACAAGGTATCTATATATGAGGCGAGTTCATCATATGTATTATTTATTACGTCTTCTTGTTATCAATAAAGGATACGTCAATTATCTGAATCCTTAAGCTACAACACAGAAATTTATTATACGGGGCAGAAGAATGATAATAGTTTCTCTACCACAGCTAATTTTATTAATATTGTATGTAATTGTAAGTTTATTTCTAATATAAAAGTATTTCCAATAACAAAAATATTTTATAAAACAACGTACATACTTAATGCCACAGCTTTCTCTCTTAAAACATTTTTATTAAATAGCGAAATGTTTTTGATTTGCTGATAATATTTCGAAATTAATTTAACCCTCTAGGTTCAAAATTTTTTTTTAATATTGGGAAAAAAATTAATGTTACGCTAATAAAATAAAAAGTAACTATCCAAATCAAAAATGTTAATGTTTACTGAAATTTAACTAATATTAGTGAAATCTAACGAATATACAGATTTTGCGTACTATTCATATGACAATAGGCAAAGGAAGAATATTTTAAGGCGATTGATAAATGTCGTATTACAAGAGGATTAAATAGACATAATAACTTTCTAGTATTTTTTTATGCTTTATTATAAAAAGTAGCCCCTATTTTAAATTTAAAGAGTAAAACATGTTTGGAATAAAATAATCGCAAACTATGGAAAGAGATTTAACCAAACGCCCTTTGAAGGTTTTCTTAGCGCCCTTTCGAATATTTCCTGTTACAAACTTTAAATTAAAACAAGAACGAAAAATCATGCGTCAAGCATAGATTATGAAACACTTTCCAACACAGCCAGAAAACTGTGACGAAACTTCACCGTTAAATAAGGAGAAAGAAGATATGTAAGTAATCAATTTAGAAAACGTAACACATTGAAAAATACAGTTTTCGAAATTATCTTCCAGTGTCAAAAAAGCAGTCGAATTATTTTGTGCAGCCCTGTATATGATCAATAGATGTAGATATATAGTGTGATAAAATTTAGTTCAGTTAGAATATTCACATTTAGCAATTTTCGCCAGTCGATAGAAATGCACTCGAAATCTTTTGTACAGCCTGTAAATTACCTGAAGACTTTTGTACACACCACATATTAAGCTAAAAGGCAACTTAAAACTAACTGGCAGCAATTACCAACCGTACGCGACAATGTGTCTTTTTCTCTGCGTAGCCCTGTATATGAATTTATTTATATTCTACCAACTTCTATTAGTCTACTAAATATAGTTCAGCAGGAAAATTCGTAAACACAATTAAAAACTACCTTTCAGCAATTCACTTCCATACTCTGTAATTCTTACGAATTCGCTAGTGTAGCTCTTTATATGATCAACCGAGTTCATAAAAACACACGTACTATGAAAAAAATTAGTTAAACTTAAAAACGCAAACCAAAGTTGCAAACGCACTTATCACACATAGACTGTAAGTATCGCACGCGTACTGTAACCAATATCTTTTAAGTATCCCTGTAAATAAACGCAATGCATGCAAGAGAGCAATTTATAGTGCACCTCAGTAATACATATAATTTTCATTATGTTTGAAATAGTGAAATATCACTAAATTAAGCTGCATTTTCCCCCAAAGAACGATGTGTAACAGTACTCTTTTGTTTGACCCTGTAAATGAATAATAAATGCTTTGCACCATATATTCTAAAAAAATCATGTTTTAATGCGCTTCATAATTATATATCAATTTCATTATGTTTTAAACTACGTTGCGTCATAAAAATGCACTTGAAACGATTATTTCCCGGTGACTGTAATGTAACGGAATATTTTTGATGGTCCCTGTAAAAAAACTATAAGTGCTACACACGTTTTCAACTAGGTTGGAAAATGTTAAAAAGTAATTTCCTGAAAATGTTAAAAATGGAATGTTAAAATGGAAAATGTTAAAAAGTATATCATTTTTTAAAGAATGTTTTCTTTAAAATCAATAACATTTACATGTTCATTATTATTATTATTATAACCATTATTATTATTACTATTATAACCATTATAATTACTGTTATTACTATTTATTTATTTATTCAAAAGCACAATTAATTTTTCTGGCTCCTTTTCCTACAAAAATTTTTGAGATAGGCACCCTTCTCGGAAATAATTTCTAAATTTTCTTTGATTTATTTTTTTTCAGCAAATTACTTTTACATCCGAAAATGAGTTTCTGAATCGTCGGGGTATTAAGAGATTGTGTGTTGATGTGCATCGTATAAGACGCATCTGAGTACATTTACATTTTCTCGATACAATATTTTAGCTTATTACTCATTTTTTTTATATATAATTTCGGTCCTCTTGTCACTTTTTTCTATGTATCTAGTATGTTTTAGAGAATTTTAAGGTTTGATTGTGGAATACGCTCTTTTTCTTAACCTTTTCAACTTTTTTTCTATTAGCTCGATTCTTCCCTGTGACATACATATCATTCTTTTTATTTCTTGATCAGGACTTCGTTCTACCTATTTATGAGTATGGGTGATTTAGTTTTTCGGCAAGATGATTTTCTCATTATTCATTATTTATTTATTTATTTATTTATTTATTTATTTATTTATTTTGAAAGAGGGATGTACTAGTTGAATTTAGTCATATCATTGTGTTTTCTTCTCTCACACTTTGAACATGATAATATCAACTATACATAAATAGTAATTTTTCAAGTTTTGTATAAAGCGATTTCGAACTATATGAATAGCTAATAAATATAATGTTGTTTTAACTTGGATAGACAGCAAAAATGTAATGAATAATGGAGACGAAATATTTAAATTAAGTTAAGTATAGCGCAAAGGATATTTCTCCTTGTATATCTTTTAATTTTAGATACATGTGCTCTAATAATAATAATAAGTAATATAATTTTATGCAATAAATATGTAATTTAGTCTATTTATCAAAATTAAAAATAAGAGAAAAATACAGACTATACAGTGAATTCTTTTATGGCAAATATTTGTATACTTGTATTACTGAAACTTGAAGTTGCAGTTATATATGCAGCTGCTGAAAACATTTTATGAAACATTATATCTATGATTTCGCAATTAACATTTTCAGAAGCTTTAAAAATATGTTACAATTTTATTTTTCTAGTTAAATATTTAAACTGTAAATACAGTTTTTTATAACTCTAAATTACTGTTACAAACTGTAAATAAAGGGTGAAAGATGTTTGAAGGCCAAGGAAAAATGAAAAACAAACATTAGTATAAACGGCATATCTAATTGATTATTTATTAATATTAATCATCTGATTATCAGAATCCCTCAATTATGCCCATCGCTAGATCCAACACCAATCAAATCTTAAACACTGACTTTGGCCTTTGAATTCACTCGAAAACACCCGCTCGCTAATGTTAATCCTATGGGACAGTTTATTTCATATTATATCGTGTGCATTTCAATATTTTTAAACGAATTTCTTTGCATTGGATAGCTGCGGTCGCTTTTTTTTTTCAATTTTGTTTGCGGATATATATATATATATATATATATATATATAATATTATGACATAATATGTACACTCTAAATAAGAAAGAGTGACTATTCACTAAGGAGGAGTGGATATTCACTCTATCGCAGAGTCAAAATTTGCCCAACCTCTTTAGAGTGACTATTCACTCTAGGCAAAAGTGAAATTGTTCACTCTCTGAAAGAGTGAATACTCACTCCCGAGAAGTGAATATTCACTCTAAACAGGGGTGGATACTCACTCTTTCAGAGGAGTGACTATCCACTCTTGCAAAAAGAGTGGGTTTTTTCCACCTGATAGGAGTGAAGAGTCACTCTTTCATAGGAGTGGCAATCCACTCTTTCATAGGAGTGACTATTCACTATTGCAAAAGGAGTGGATTTCTCACTCCTTACAGGAGTGAATAGCCACTCTTTCATAGGAGTGAATGTTCACTTTTTATGGAGTGAATTATTTTTTTTTCCTTTATGGGCATTTTAAAAGAATCATATATTTTAGAGCATGCAATGAAAATAGACACAAGCGTGGTAAAGATTGGAATAAAACACTTTATTGGCAATATTTATTTAATTCATAGTTTGTAACAGTAATTGAACTCTTAAGGAAAAATTCAATTAGAGTTACATAATGAATTAAATTAGATTACTGACAGAAATAAACTAAAATATTTTATTCCAAGCTTATCACTATTGCGTTTGCTTTCATTGCATGCCTTATAAAGATATGATAGTTTTAAAATGCCTATAAGGGCAAGTAATTAACCAAAATCTTAATCAGTTAATATTATTTCTTTCTTCACTGTAAACTGAAATGTCTGAAATTCAGACACTTAAGTGTCTGAAACGGATGGTTAAAAAAAGAGACACTTTAAAGTGTCTTAAAATTTAAGACACATAATAGTGTCTGAATTTCAGACACTTGAAACGTCTGAATCGCGGCCATTTTTGTGGTCTGATTTGCGAGCAATTGACAGCCATTTCTGACCACACTTCTTTTAAAGCATTAAATACAGCCATGTTTGACCACATTGAATCCTGAATAAATGTGAATAAATTTGACCATGAAGCAGGGCTGGGGTTTGTTACAGAAGCAGAACAGAACCAGATTAAAGCATGGGCAAACTTGTTCATGACCCCCCTCCCTCGATTTTAGGGGCCCCAAAATTTGGTATGCTATTTTCGTAAAGCGCTTCCGACATTGTACAATCAATATTTTGACCTTTTAGAGTAGGAAAAATTTACAAAACAAAAAATATATTTATCTAAATACAATAAAATCTCTCAGTAGTGTACACCGCAGCATTTGTCTGCTATTCGGAGAAAACAGACTCTTCTGAATAACAGGCAAATTCCGTCGTGCTGGGGTGTCCGCTATTGAGAGGTTTTACTGTATTTAGATAAATATATTTTTAATTTTAAACTTATTCTACTCTATTAGTTCAAAATAATGATTATAATCAGTGCAATGTTGAAATAGATATAAAATATCAGCTGCACAAAAATTGCATTAAATTTGAGAACCCCTAAAATCTACGGCCCAGTTTGCCCATGCTATAATCAAGTCATGCTTCTGAAAGAAACCCAATTCTGCTTTATGGCCAAAATATGTATATGTATTCTAAAGCATAGAAAGTGTTTCATTTTTTTGTCATAGTATATAGAAGATGTGCACTAAAAGAATTCGATGTCAGTGGTAACCCCCCTCCCCCTGCTCTTCTCACGTACTACCGCAAAAAATTACATTCGATTACTTCAAATATATATGTAAATACATGAACATATAAAAATACATGTTTGAATAATATTCTTTGTCTTCAACTTCAACTCTAAAACTAAATACAATATTGATTATAACTTTTCTGTACCCCCTTATTACACGAAATGAAGTCGTTGAACACTGTTGTGGGCAACGACTTCATTCGCGGCGCACATTAGTAAGGCCATTTTTTTTTCTTAATCATTTTAGAATGAAAATTCAACTCTGCAATATTAGATTAAAACTGTAATTTTGTTTTAGAAGAACAATACCACTTTTCATCAAAATTAACTATTTATCCTTCAAATCAGATTTTTTCAGATGAATAACTGTTGAAAAATACTTCTGCTGAATTGTTTAAAGGATCATCAAATTAAAATTGATATAAAATAAATATTTTGTACCATATAGTATGTTTTCTTAGTATAAAGTACAAATTTCTATACTTGAAGTATGCTTTGATTTGTTTTAAGATTTGAATAGAATAGTTCCATAATAATAATAATAATAAAAATAATAATAATAGCAAATAAAGCTCTTTTCATTCTCTGAATATTTTATATTTTCATTTAAATACTAACATATACATAAAAACTAGATTTCTGTTATGAGAATCTTTTATATATATATATATATATATATATAAACTTATTGCAAAAATTAACCATTGAAACAGAAATTATATATATATATATATATATATAATGACCACAAATATGCAAAAATGTAAAGATGTAAAAGTCTAGTTTTTTCTATTTTCCATTTTTAACCTTTTTACTAAAAGTAATTAATAAAAAAATCAATATTAAAATAAATCAATATTAAAAAATCAATATATATATATATATATATATATATATATATATATATATATATATATATATATGTATATATATATATATATGTATAATGTATATATATATATATATGTATGTATATATATATATATATATATGTATATATATATATATATATATATATATATATATATATATATATAGAGAGAGAGAGAGAGAGATATATATATATATATATATAATGACCACAAATATGCAAAAATGTAAAGATGTAAAAGCCTAGTTTTTTCTATTTTCCATTTTTAACCTTTTTACTAAAAGTAATTAATAAAAAAATCAATATTAAAATTAGTTTTCAATATCTCGAGTTTTGCAAAACCGAAAACTAAAGTTTTTAGCAAAGTAAATAATGATATAATTTAATTTTTTTTTAATTTTACAAATCAGATTTGACGAAAATCAATCCCCCTCCCCCACAAAAAAGGCTAAAAAGATCCCCCCCCCCCCAAAAAAAAAAAAAAAAAAAAAATTGTACATCTCAAATTATAAAATATAAAAGATGGGTCACAACAGGTGTTTGACCGCGAAAGAGTATGTTATAAAGATTCCGCACAGGACCTGATTACCGGCGGTGCAAACTTCCACCAGTAAATTTAAAAAGAAATTTTTGGCTTATTTAAACATCTTATTCATGCAGAATTTATGTCAAAAATAAGGGAAGATTTTCTGTTCTTTTTGTCTGGTGGAAGTTTGCCCCGCCGGTAATCAGGCCCTGATTCCGCATACTGATCAAAGCAACATTAAATTCCTTAACATATCAAAATGTTAAAAAAAAAAAAAAAAAAAAAAAAAAGACGTTTTAAACACAGCATTTTTTTTTCAACATAAGATTTGATAATTTTCTGTTATTGCTTTTTATAAAGAGGCATATTTTAAAGTAAGTATATATATAATATATTACTGATATTTTTACAGTCAGAGTAACAACATATAATCACATTTAAAAAAAATGTATTTCTGAATTTCTTTTTACTTTTATCGGTTGGTGGAAAAAATATAATACGAAAATTATTTATTCATTTTTGTGTGAATACATAAGAATAACATCAATGCTGTGAGTTAATCAATAATCCAGATTCTTTACAATAAAAAAATTTATTGATAAAGTGGAGATCTAAAGATATATTAAACAAATTTGTTATTTTTGAAAATTTTGAAAGTGATAAGAATTTAATTGAAAATCATAAAAAATACACAAATCTTTTAACATTAAAATATATTTATTGGATTTAAAAAGATACAAATGTAATAAATAGACATTATTCTTATCAATTTAATTTAAATAGGAATTAAATAATAATACATAAGTAATAATATTCATACAAAAGTTTTATTTGAAAACAAAAATTAATCGTTTTTTGTTTATAATCGTACTTACTTTTGATAATTTAGTCGTATCCAAAATCGTAAATCATATCCAATAATATTAATCCAAATATAAAGTGAGAATAGATAATTCTCAGATTAAACGTTGATTTTACAACATTTATAACGTGTCATAGGAATACTAGGAAATGATTGAAGATAACAAGATTTTGAGCGAACACTTTTGGCAAAACATAAAAAAAAGCACGGTTTTGCAATCTGAATTGTTGAAAATATCAAAATTCTTGATTGAAAAAAAGGTTACAGATACAATCCTTTTGAAACGGAAAAAAAAAAAAAAAAAAAAAAAAACACCCGACTGCAAAAAAAAACTCACCAGTCGGATTTTATAAAAATATTTAAACACTTCTGGCAAAACATAAAAAAAAGCACGGTTTTGCAATCCGAATTATTGAAAATATCAAAATTCTTGATTGATATTTAGTTACAGATACAATACTTTTGAAACGGAAAAAAAAACACACCCGACTGCAAAAAAAAACTCACCAGTTGGATTTTATAATTACTTAAAAAGCACTGTCTTGGTGACGAACGGGAAAACACTATGCTGTAGGTTTCTCTGCAATGGAAGCATTCATTAAATAAATATAATTCCACAAATATAACGCACTTTTAAAACATCGAGTAATGATTAATATTCTCAAGGATTATACTCATATACGTAATTAAATTTTTTACATCAAGTTTGAAAATTCATCTTTTTTTGGCATTTTAAAACAATTACAGAGAAAACAACATTACAAATTTGCCCTTTTGCTCGGCGTTCAGGGGGTTAAGACACCCATACTGTAGCACACATGTAACTGTAACACACATTACTGTAACACACACAAAAGGAATAACACAAAAATGTAATCACATAATTTTTCGCTGTAAAAACTACGAACACGTACACCTCTTCTAACTACTAAATCGTTGAACTGATTATTAGCCAATCAGCATGCACATTTCCAAACAAAGAACGCAGTGGTCTTCTGCGGTCTGTTAAAAAAAATAATAATTACGTCAGCATTTGCAATGAAGCGAAAGCTTTTTATCAGCGGTAAGAAACTTTTTATTTACTGTCGTTAAATTTATCAATTACCTAAATAGTATACTCACTACAGTTGTTACATTTTCAGAGCGAGGAAAAATAGCTTAAAAAAAGATTTTGACGTAACACTTGCAAATAATGTATCGAATTTAAAAGAATTTAAAAGCAATTTTCATACAACATATTTTTGCTTTAGATTTTAGATGTAGAAAATCCAAAATATTATTCCTTCATTAACTTTTGAAAGCCTTGATAACCTAATCTATATTTTCATACACTTTATTAATGCTAGAGTGGTCGTTATTTTGTATATACAACTTTGAAATCAGTGTTGCTAAACACAGTGTTGAATTCATGAGGTAGCCCAGGGGGGGGGGGGGGGTATCACCGGAACATTGGAATGTTCCCCCGGAAGATTTGAGATTTTATGCTTTTAATAGATAAAAAATGCAATTTCCCCCCAGGAACTCTACAGTGTCCCCTCTGGGGCAACAGAAATCCCTCCCGGAGAAAAGTGTCTGAATTCAACACTGGTTAAACATTATATAGAGACCACCGATTGGTCTCATCATAATCTGAATTTTGTGATCGTTTATGGAAATTTGGAATCCCGTTTCTGTTTGAAATATCAACTAATAATTATTGTTTTAAAAATTAAAATATGATATTAAGTTGTTTTTAAAAATTATAAAACTTATTATTCCCCGGTGAATTTATAATAATTAAACACCAAAAAAATAAGGGACTAAGATTTTTTTGTCAGAGGGGGGGGGGGGGCTCTGTCCCCCTGAATCCACCGTAGAAGTCAATTTTTAATTTTGTTTCCCTTGTTCATGTGTTTGAAATTTATTTGAAACTGGGACTCAGGGGGACTGAAAGCTTCTAACAAAATAGATGGATATTCTATGACTAACAATGTGTGATTTCACTTTAATTTTTGTTTTAAATATAAACTCTTATTTTTTGACCGTACTTTTCAGTAAATTAGCGCTATTTTGCAAAGTCCTATTATTATAAAATTATACATGTTATTTCTGTTGTCAACATCCTTTTTTCTATGAATTTACAAAACACACAACAAATGAGGTATCCTCCTTCGAAAGGTTTTTGAAGCAGCTTCTGACATAGTACTACCCCCACATTTCGTTAAAACATGGTTTTTGATTAAATATTGCTATTAATTAAAACTTAAATCGGCATTGTTTTTATAAATGAAATGCAAGATTTTTCGTCAAATTAGTGTTGCCACAAAAATAAAATAACCGCACTATATACTGCTGAACAATGATAAAAAAAAGAAATAGTAGTACAAAAAAGATAAAATATCAATTCTCCATATAGGTTTATTTTATATTTATGGTTAAAAAGCATATTAAAAAGCATTGATATTGAAATGTTTAAAAGAAAAAAAAGACACCATCGATCGGTCGAAGCAGTGGTATTTCACGTGTATAATAAAATGTATGCTTTGTTATATTAATATTTTTTTAAGTGCATTCAATTTTTTTTCATGTTTTCCAAGAAGCGGATGGATATTTTGTGAATTCACGAAGTTGTGAATTTTTTTCCTCTTAAACTCCTATCCCCCCCCCCCCCCCTTGAGGCCATTTTTAATGATATCAAAAAACTGTCATACATAAATTTTCGGCCCTTTTCCTAGAAGTAATAATGACTTTAAACGGATTTGATACGTATCATAATTAAGAAGTTACTATGGATTTTTTTTTTCTGTTTCCACAACCCCCCCCCCCCAATTTCGATTTTGCCCATTAACGAACTTGACCAAGATTTTATGTCCCTTGATTATATGTATCAGTTTGGAAGAGATTTGTGCAGAATTATTGAAGTCATCGTGTCCATAAAAAATGATATAGCTATATTTATATAGACAGATAGATAGATAAAGTTTCGAACTGGGGGGGGGGGCGTGGTTTGGGGTTCTAGGGGTCATGATCGGCGTAGATCTGCAAAAATTTTCAGAAATTCCAACATAGGAGAAAATGTAATAGGTAGTACTTCTTACGAAATCTACCTCAAATGAAAAAGAAAAAATGATAATTTCGTTTCTCTCAATAAATAAATATGGACAAAATTATATAATGCCAGGCTTTCACTCTTCAGCGGAGTGAAATATTTCACTCTTGTCAAAGGAGTGAGACAGTCACTCTCGACAACGGAGTGACATATTTCACTCCTTTCTAGGGAGTGGAAAATTCCACTCTTTAAGGAGTGTATTTTTATAAAATTCACTCCAAAAAGAGTGAAAATGCTTCTCACTCTTCCAAAGAGTCAACTTCTCACTCCTCCCAATTTTAGAGTGTAATATATATATAATATATTCATGTATATTATGAGGATATTTTCTGTTTTGGAACCGGTTTCGACAGTAACAATATCTTCATAGGAAGGGGAAAAAAAACCCTGTAAACAAAATCGAAAAATTTAAAAACGGCGTTTGTAGAGATCAATCTTAGCTATGCAATGCAATGCAATGCAATGCAAAAAAAAAAAAAAAAAAAAAAAAAAAAAAAGTGTTTTAAAATTCTGAAATGCAAACGATATATTATAAAATAACTGTCCCATAGCATTGACATTAGCGAGCGGGTGTTTTCTCATGTGTCAACTAGCCCCTTAGGCGTTTTATCTTTGATTATGGAATATATAAATATGTAACTGCTTCAGCTGAACAGTTATTCTTTTTCATTCAAATTTGGTTAGTTGCCAAACAGTTGATGTCGTTTAAAGGGCTTTCGAGTTGCAGACAAGTTTACGCCCAGTCTATTAGTGAATATAGTGTCTGGTATTAAATTATTATTTTATATATATATATACAATATTATTTTTTTTTTGTGTGAATTTTAGATATTTTTTTAATATTAAATGTAAATTAAAAATTGCACATTCGCTATACTTTCATACATGATGTAGTTTTATTTATGGTAAGAATTATTATTTATAGACGGCAATAAGACATCAAAGATTTTCTTTCACACGTGATGCTTCCGAGGAAAAAAAAAAAGTTTAATACATTTATAATTGTATCGGTTCAATTTTGTATGGTTCTTTGCATTTCAAGCTCCATACGTAATTAATACGTAGAGTAGCGAATTATGAAGAGTGAAGAATCCTAAAACATTATGACAAAAATATATTTACACTATATAACAAAACAGTATTCAAGCACCTGTCATAATTATGGAAAAAGTTTTATATTATATACCTGTTTTTTCTTCTTTTATGACTGAAACCGACCCTTGTGGATTTCTTTTTTCGTATGACTATTTGTCTTTCTCGTAAAACACAAATATTGCAAATTTTCACAGCGATATTAATGAAAAATTTACTGAAACGAATCCATTGCTGTTTACGAATTATATTGAAAAAGTTTCCATTAATTAAAGCATCTAAGCAAGTTAAGATTAGAATTGAAGAAAATAGAGTAAAATCGCCTTTATTCATAAAATTCCAAAATGAGACCAGATAGATCCCACTGTTTACTTAACAGGTGACAAGACAATTTAAAAGGCACAAAGATGTTAAAAAGTTGTTTACGAAAAGATGTTAAAAGGTTAAAGTGTTTAAAAAAACTGTCCTAGTAATTTCAGCCGGCTACCGCCGCCATCATCAGGGAGTGAAAATTCTTACTCACTGCCGTCTTGCGCATCTGAACTCCCTTAACAGGAACACACTTAACAGGTGACAAGACAATTTAAAAGACACAAAGATGTTAAAAGGTTGTTCACAAAAAGATGTTAAAAGGTTGTTTAAAATGTTTAAAAAACTGTCTTAGTAATTTCAGCCGGCTACCGCCGCCATCATCAGGGAGTGAAAATTCTTACTCACTGCCGTTTTGCGCATCTGAACTCGGATGCGCAAGACGGCAGTGAGTAAGCATTTTCGCTCCTTGATGATGGTGGCGGCAGCCGGCCGAAAGTACCAGGACAGTTTTTTAAACATTTTCAACATCTTTGTGTCTTTTAAATTGTCCTGTCACCTGTTAAGTAAACAGTGGGATCTATCGGATCTCATATTGGAATTTTATGAATAAAGCAAGGTGGAAATTGCATTTCGCCCTATGTGTTTTGATCGCCTTTATTATTAGTTGCTTTTTGAAGCCAGAATTTCCAATAGAATTTAGTATAACTCTGCGTACATACTCTGCACTTAACCTGATAACATAACATCATTTTAATTATATAATTATCTTATTAAATTTTCATTAATAAATGTCAAATTATAAAAAATCAAATCATCTGGTCCTACCCCACCTTAAACCGCATGGATGATGATTCTTACTAGAAATGAAAAAGTTTAGACTTCCTATAAAATAGGAACAATATATTTTACAACTTTAACTAAGAAACTCAACTAATAATATTTCAATTACAAGTGTAATGATTCAAAATCTAAAGACAAAAGATAATAATCTTCATTAAAATCTGAGAAATCGCAGAGAAGAAGTTCACTTATTTATTCAGCAGCTTTATAAGAACCAGAAACACTCTTGCCCATGTAGTTTTGACCACCTTTTCTTTAAACATTGTTTCCGGACTCTTCAATCATTCTTTTCAAATATCTTTTATATCCTACGTAGATATCCGGATTTGCCTCAAGAGAATTTGGGTCGGAAAACAAGCAGTTAAATTGCCCTTTTAAATGCTTGTAACGGTTTCACTGCGGGAAACAAATCCTTATTAAATATGCTACACATAATAATATAAAAAGTTTCAGTAACTCCAAATATGTTCATATTTAAGAATTTAAAAAAAAAAAAAAAAAAAAAAAAAAAAAAGCTTTTAAACAGAGAAATGATGATATCGTAATGGCCGCTTCTCCTTTTGGCCTAAATCTAATCACTTTAACAACTATCCGCCAGACAATTTTTTAAAAGAAGATGTAGTTTAACAAGCAGTTAAATTGCCCCTTTAAATGCTAGCTGTCACGTAATCAGCCGAACTCAATGGTTTTCAGCAACTTCATCACATTTATTTTATTTATACGATTTTGATGTTAATGGCAACCATAGTTTTATGTTTATACAGTTGTTTTGTATTACAAAGATGGAGTTGTGAATAAATATTGAAAAGTAAAACCAAACGATTTTTAATATTACAGGTATTTATTTAAAGAATAAGTTAAATATTTTTTTTCTAACAAAACGTTCAAACGTTATAGTTTTTTATTATTTTTTTTTTCACTTTAAAATAGAGACCATTTTTTAAAAATATTTATTAGTTCCATCCACACTTTTTATTGAATTCTCAATCAAGTAAAGAACATGAATGCCGGTATGTATATTAATAATCTGACACTAGCAACAGTTTCATTGGGGGAAATAAATCCTTACTAAATAAGCTACACCTACTAATATAAAAAAGTTTTAGTAAGTCTAAATGTGTTCACATTTAAAAAATTTCAAAAAATAAAAAATGAAAATGAAAAATGAAATTTTAAATACAGTAACTACATAAGTGGCAGAATCAAGTGATCGATATCAATGTCTTAAAATTATTGCTTTCTTTTCATAAAGTAGTGAACTATTTCACATATTACATCTTAAATATTCGAATAAAGTTTTTTTTTTCAATACTGTCACAAAATTAATGTTCTAACTTTAATCACGTAAAGGATATTTTTGTAAAAATTCTTGCGTTACATCTTCTTTTACATGCATCCGCTTTTTTTGCCTCACTATGTGGACATCCAAATCATTAGAAAAGATATTCAGCAAAATTCAGATTCATCATAGCTGAGAAAATAAACTTCAGTTTCAAGTAATTTTGTACATAGAAGAGTTTTTTTTTTTTTCAAATAGACCGGTACACTATCAACTTGGAGCATAAAATACACTTCTATGCTCATTTGGTTGTAGTTTATATATATATATATATAACCATTAATGAAACATTACGATAACACCAACTGAAACTTGAAATTATGATTTAGGAAGTAATAATTTATTGACAACGAAATTGTAACCCCAGCACAATGAATATAGATATTAGATACTAATATAAAAGAAGTAGAAATTAAATTAAAAATTGAATAAAATAGAATGAATGAAATTTGTGGAATTTATACAGAATTATCAAGTCCCAAATGCATTATATATAATACATTGAAATGATGATTTAGCCACTCGGATATACAATTTTTATCAACAGGGAACGTAGGTCTATAAGTTTCAGAGCACAGGTCAAATATTAATTTTATTTTAGCGGAACGGTAGTTCTTTCTGGATACTTTCGATAATACAGTGTATGTAACTGCGTTGGTATTTTTAAAAAGGATGTTAACAAATACCTCGTTTTTTATTTACTGCTAATATCTACGAGAAAATATATTTTCAACATTTTGATTGAATATTCTAATGTAAGCACAAATTATGCTTATGAAACTGGGGCGTGACTAAGTACATAAAATTCTATTCTTCTATATTCGTAAGCAGTGGCAGCTCGTGACTGTCCTTTTTTTGGGGGGGGGGGGGAGGGGGGAGAGGGTGGGCACTAAATACATGCCTGAAACACATATTATTTTCATACCATTATTTTTTAACAAGAAATATTTTCTTTTTTTTAATGGAAGAACTTTCTGACAGTAAATAAAATAAAGAATTCATTTTTAATAATAGTGGTAAGAAAAGAATAAATTTAACAACCATGGATTTAGTGCCCCCAAATAAAGCCAGTCACGAGTCGCCACTATACATAAGTAGTGGTTTCGAGAAGTGTTTTATGGATTGACACATTTTGAGACATCCTGTGTTATGTATATTGTATATATGGCTGTTTGTGTGTTACACAAATGTGAACTAATGCCTGGGATTCCAAGAAACTTTAAATTTAGTCACACCTTGGCATAAAATGATACTAATTAGATTTTGGTACCGACAGGTGCGCGCCTGGTATCTATAAGTTGGAATTGCACTAAAATTAAAATGTAAGATGCTTAATATAAAAATCTAAACTGCTTTAATTTTGATTTTGATTGCTCAACAAAGGGCGCTCCGGTGTATTTGCTTTTGCGATGAACATTACGGTGTATTTCAGTTTGCGTTAAGTAGAAATGCCCTTAATTTTATATTTCAGGATATTAATATTAATATATATGTTGGTCTAATTTTAGCTTTGAATCTCCACAAGACGCGCTGTTTGCGCTATGCTTTTTTTTAATTACAAAAATGATGACTGCAATTCCATGTTACAATGAAAGCAAGACGCAAAAAGTTTGCACTACGTTTTTTTTAATTACAAAAATGATAACTGCAATTCCATGTTAAAATGAAAGAAATGTACTATACTTCATATTAACACATTTTTGTGGTAATTGCGGAATTTAAATCAGTATACAGAAGAAGTTCGATAAAGTACAGAAATTAAGATACAGTAGGAAATTTTGTAAGGCCTGTATACTAATTCCTTAGAAACTTTATAATAAAGGCGGTAAAATTTTAAGGTTCATTAAAATTCATAAAAGTTTAAATAAAATTCAAAGATTTTGGTAACTGCAGCGAGTGAAATAACTGCAAAAGGAGCTTTGTTTAAAGATTGTACTCGTCAAGCAATAGTTCTCATAGCATTTATTACATTATATTATGGCATCTTTTCATGTTTTCTATTTCAACAAACTTCAAAACAATTGTAACAAATACATTGGCCATTATCCCGTACTTGTTTCATCCCATAATGTGTCCTTTATGTCATATTTAAAAACTCTATGTAAAACAGAAGACATTTTTTACATGAGTAAAAAATTCCATGACCTCTCTATGATTTTCGGCTTTTATTTAAGTCATGCATTTTTCCATTGATGTATTTATATTTTTACAAATTAAGTTAAAACATTTTAGATTCGTGACTATACATAATCAAATGTTTGCATATTTGTATTTGTATATCAATATATAGCGGGAAATATGAGGACATATACACACAGAACAGATATTAGTTATATTTTTTCAACAAAAAGACAAGAAAAGTACAATGGCATAGCAATTTTATATTCCTTTAAAAAAAAAAATTACATTAACTGTGAAATGAATATTTCATAATACTTAAAAAGTAAATGTTTGTGTTAATACGATTCCGGCTATCACACTCATCTAATATTTCATTTCTCATAAAAGTCTCAAGGGTTAAGACCATTAAATACTGCAATTGTAATTTAAAACAACTTCAAAAAATCATTATAATGAAATATGATCTAACACCTTTATAACTAATTTCGAAATTTTAATACGTTTTCCTCAAACTCAGCTTTCCCCGATCTCTTTGCACTGCATTATCTCTCGCTAATGACAAAATTCGTAGGTGATGCCAATTTCTGTAATGAAATTTCCACTTCCAATTTCATTAGAGAAGTCTGATGATGCTTTGAAATTATGAGTCGAAATTGTGAATAAATGGAATGAGGATTCAATTACAAATTTAATCAAAATAAAATGCAAATTTTATTTCTCATGCGAGCCGAACTGAGAGAAGAAAAATTTAGTTATGAATTTCGAGTTGAATTGATTGTTTTAAATATATTAAAATCGTGTTGTTTTTGCAAATGAATTTTGGGGAGATTTTAGCGTCATATATGAAGTATACTATATTTTGACATCATGAAAAAAAAAAAGCCACAGCTGCACTTGTTCATTGAAATTAACAACGATTAAATGTGTTAAAATATTCATTATTAAATAAAAGTAAGGGAAGATCGGGTGGCCCCGGACACTTGGATAAATTGCAAATAAAAAACAAATGAATAACATTTTTGTCTTTATTTTATACCTAAAATAAAATTACGAACTTCTTTAATGATTTTAATTAAACATTGTTAATAATATCGAATTATTTAACGAAATATACTGAAAATAGTTTGGGCTTATTTTTTTGGCGCCACAAGAAACGGCGGGTAGCCTCGGACGTATTAATCAATGGTGTCCCAACCGTTTTTTGGCCTTACAAACATCGCAATTATAATAAAAATCCGATGCATGTATATAAACACAATCTTCATGATTCCTGGCACTGAATCCAGTCTTCTTCCAATGTTTCTCTACATATAGATGCATTCTATCTCATTTTTTCGAAAATTTATTGACGAAAACAAAACAGTCACTCACGACTAACTTATTTGACACCCTCGTCGCAATTAAGCTGTATTTGTTTCGACTCTAGAGGGCGTTCATTTACAATAAATCTTTATTTACGCAACACTTTGAATTTCTTAGAAATTGAAATGTCCGCAGTTACCCGCCGTCCGCCGCTACCCGACTTTCCCCTTCAACATTTTTAGAATTTTTGTTTGATGCTTTGGCATATAACTAAAATTGAATTTTGAATTGATCAATGCAGAATAAAAATAAACGATCTTTTAAAAGATCAAATGCGTGAACTGTGAAGAAATGTTTTTAGACGAAAATCCAAACTGACTATTTTCTGAAATATTTTTTAATTCATTTTTGTTTGCAATCGTATCAAATTGGCAGGTTCTCTTACAAAGTGTCTTATAAAATCAAACTGTTTCTTCCTTTTTCGGTAAAGATAGAAAAATTTTCAGAAAATGCTATCAAAGTTCGCATTTTCAACTGGATTTCTGGACGCGATAGTGCAGGAAAGGAAAAAAAAAACTACCATCGTCATTCTGGGAAAACAATCATTTACAACTTAAAATGTTATTTATTTATCAAAAAATGAAAAAAAAAAACTGTTCTATTACAAATCACTTCAATAATCCTAAAAATAAATATACAAAAACATAAAGGAGTTTTTGAAGAAGGTTTATTTTCGATACTAATGTAAACAATTTGGAAATTGTAACGTTAAACGTGACCTATGAGGTGCGTTCGTTTTATAACTAATTTCACAATGTAAAAAATCATCCTTACTATTTCAGTGAAATGAATTATATCGTCTGCTTTGAGTGAAATGAGGATACCATTTTTTTTTTCTTATCACGTATGCCACGTTTACAAATGCAATTTTTTTTTTCTACACCAGACAAGCTGATAAATTCACCATGGAGATCTTGCTTTGCGAATAATTACCTCCATGGTTTAATAATTTTATGACTCCTAATGAACGAATCTCCTGCGTTTATTTACTCTAATGAATTGAGATATTCGGTTAACCTAATTTCCACTGAAGTTATCTCAAAATCTATGCATTTTTTAATGTAACTCATTTCTCAAACAAACAATTTTTTTGAACGATCTTTCTAAAAATGACGTTTATGCAATTTTATTCGAAAAAATAATTTTGAATAAAAATGTCCACCTGGCATATGAAAAAAGAAGTGGTTTGCCCGTATTTGTTTTCCTCAGTCACATGACATCCGCTTTTATTATATAGATTACGTACAATAGGATTTAATAGAATAAAGAAAACTTTTATTAATATCTTTTTATGTTTTGATTTGATTTTCATAAAATTTCAAATGAGTCGACAAAATTCTGCAACGATTATATATACTAAATTTCAAACCATTCGGTTCGGTAGTTTTTGCGCTGTTATATGCGGACAGACGGACAGACGGACGGACGGAGCAGACGATGACTATAGGTGCTACGTATTTATATAATTACGAACGCACCTAAAAATCATTCTTTATGAAGAATCGATTTTCTTCAAATGATGCAGAACTAGACTACATTCCCATATATACATTTATTTTTAATTGACTGCTTATCTCAAAAATGCAAATTTTCCGTTAAGGCTTTTCTCATATCCAAACTTGCTACTTTCTGATGCATTTTTAAATTCATTTTTGGTCGCAAACACATGAAATTAACAGGTGCACGTACTCATAAAGGTTGTAATCGAACCGTATCACCCATTTTTTTCATAGTCAAGAATATCTTTTAGAAAATGCTGTCAAAGTGGGCGTTTTGAACCGAATTTCCGAATGTATAGTTATTGTTAGGTCAAGAAGGTCGGAGAAAAAAAAAATTAAATTTGAATTTGAAAACATTGTTTTGTGTAAATGGACAATTGATGTTCTCAAATTTAACTACACAAAAGTAGAATCAATGCAATCTTTTATAGACAATAATGGATTCTTTCTAAACTATTAAATATGTTACTTTTGCAAATGAATTATAGCTCTTTGAATAAGTGTCCAAATCTCCCCCCCCCCTCTACGCACACACACACACAAAATTTGGGATATATATATAAGTTGTTAATTGTTATCTAAATATTCTCCTTTTTTTTTTTTTTTTTTTTTTTTTTTGTAAACAAAATGCATTTATTTTGTTAGAATCGTCCCTCAAAATTATAATTACTTAGAGATTTACAAGGAAAATATGCATTCTTCGGATACCTTTTTCCATCACTGTATGTAATTTTCAGAAAATTTCAAAATTCTTGGTCTTTAACTGTATAGTTGACTTTATATCGAAATTCCATGTTAAACTATATATTTTATGTTCCCAATGAAAAGCATTACGATTGAAATGATTGTGCACCTGATAATATGGAATCTGTCTAAAAAGTTTTTTTTTCTTTTTTTTTTCTTGCGATTCGTTTTATTGTACAAGGAAAAGAAAGAAAACATATTTTAAAATATTTTTTAATTCCTTCTTCTTCTAATTTCTGAAAAAAGAAATTATAATGTTTCTAATTAAATAACGCAATATCTTTTGACATTTGAGAATATCATCCTAAACAAACTATGCGATTGAGAAAAAGCTGATAAAATATTATAGAAATTTTGCACATCACAGTTACATAAAATTATTTATATTCATTTAAAAAAAAATATATATTTTTTTTTAATTTCTGGTGCAAGTTTATTTTTATATATAAGCCGTTGATGTTTAAAGTGGAGCAAATCCATTTTGCGAAAACAGTTAGTTAAAGCAAAATTTTATGACAAATTAAAATAAAATGTATGTTTTTAATCATTTCACATTAAATGTTTTTAATTATATATGTTATAAAACAACAGGCCCTAAAAATGTATCATATATATTGTCGGATTCCCTCTAAGTCCACCCAACTTCGAAGAATAATCCGGTATTTTTAGTATGCTGCCACCACCGATATGACTACGTGATATCGGTCACGTTATGAGAGGTATGTTGGGAAAAAGACGAACTCTTTCACTTAAACTTAAACTAACACTTTATTTACAATATTTACGCTTAAAAACTCGGATATATCTTATCCGGTTCAACATTAAATAAAAATACAGAAAATACTTTCAGTGTACTGCTAAACTTCCCTAATTAACTCAGCTACCAGAGATTACCCTTAATCTCACCAACCTCTCTTCACTCCAAGAGATCTCTTTCTAACACACATGCCCGAGAGCTCACACTCTGTACAACCAACACGGTTCACTCCCACGTTCAAAACTAAACTCACTCTCCGGTCCCCACCAGGGAACCCTTTTGTAAACGGGGCTGGTCCCCTGTTCGTAGGGCTTGCTTGACAGCTCGTAATCCCCTATGATGGATCTTTCATCTTAGATAATGGGGGAAATCTGTCTTATCTATGCACTTACAATCACAAAAGGAAAACTTCTTCCACTATACTAAACATTCTTTCAACACAGATCATGTCACCCACATACTCGGATTAAGATTTCAGTTAAGAAAGGAACAGTAGTTTAAGACTTACAGTACACAATAAATACGCACACAATAAGACAATATCCCATAACAATAGTTTTTAAGCCTGCAGCTGCCAGGGAAAACCTGACATATATTATAAAGCAAAAAGCCCTAAAAATGTATGACCGGGGTAATTTCAAAAACTACCCGATGGATTTTTTTGTAATTTGAACAATAGGATAGAGAAATTCCCGCGGTCATTATGATGTATAATATACCGATATAACCATGATTGTTACAATTATCAAACTAATGATCTTCGTATATTGGTAAAGTTAACAACTGAATGGACCATTTTTTAGGTGCGTTCGTAATTATATAAATACGTAGCACCTATAGTCGTGTCGTCTGGTCCGTCCGTCCGTCTGTTCGTCTGTCCGCATCAGCGCAAAAACTACCCAATCGAATGGTTTGAAATTTAATATATATAATCTTTGCAGAATTTGCAGTCATTTCAAATTTTATGGAAATCAAATCAAAACTTAAAAAGGTATTAATAAAAAGTTTCTTCAATATTAAATCCTATCATACGTAGTTAGTTCAATAATACCCTGTGATAAGTAATGATTCTCTGTTGGCGTGGTGATTGCGTCATATTTAACATGGAGTCCTATTATTTCTGTATTACTGAATTTAAAAACCAAATTTGTATACTAAAATCGTTTAATTATAGCAATCATATAATCTACCGACAGTTTTTTGGATAAATGTTTTACGGGAAATAGATAGCAAATGGAAAAATAATCTAAATATGGATTTCATGTTCTGAAATTTTCCAAGCTAGGCATGAAATTTATATTAAATAAGACCCCAAAATTGTTTCCCATTAGAATTTTCAGTAAATGTCAACAAAATATAAAATGTTGTCAACTTAAAATGTACTTATTTTATTACGGAAATTAATCATATCATAATAACAGACGATGTAATTAATTAATTGTATCAGTGAAATAATAACGTTGATTTTTTTTACATTGTCTTGTATTGGATATTTGCCCATAGTATAATTTTAATGTAACCGAATTGTAATTAATTGTTTGAAAAGGTGTATTGAAACTTAATTTCATAAAATAAAATTAATATCTATAATTTCATAAAATAGAAGTAATATCTATAATATGAAAATCTGCACATAAAATAAATTTTGTGTTCATGCATTTCTGCATAAGAGTGCAACAGGTATTCCACCAAGATTTGAATATGTATAAAACTAGTTATAGTACAAACGCACATCATTTGTCACGTTTGACGTACAATTTCCAATTTATTTAATCATAGTTTAGCACATCACATTTATTTATCGCCAATATTCATTTAAAGGACAATTTTTTTTTAATTAATTGTCAGTGTTTCTTTCTTATTATTTGTTATAACAAACACTATAATGACTTTTTTTTCTATTTATAATGTAAACAACATAACGGAATGAGTAATTTTTTAATTAAAATTTAGAACATCGTATTTACTCAAAATCATCTAAATTCATTTAATGGATTAAAAAAAAAAAAAGTTTAAAATTTGTTATTTAGTGTTATTCTATTCTTGTTTTTTAAAATAAATACCAAACTAATGATATTTGTATATAGATAAAGTTAATAACACAATTGAACGAATCATTTTTGAATTTTTTAAACGACCCCCTTACAACCCTTCCCATTTGCGGAAAGAAATCATAACCCATCCAAAGAGTTTTTGATAAGAAATTCACCAAGAAATTCCCTTCCTGTCTCCCTGACTGCAGCGTGAATAAAATAAATAAACCGCATAAAAATTATCATCATCATTTGTGGCAACATACTTAAATCGATATTTGTCAACAACAGTCAAAAAATTGATGCAGGCCTTTGATCACCATAATTGCTTTTGCGCTATTTGCGCAAAAAAATTATTATAGAGTTTTAAGGGGGAAAGCAGTAATTTATCATGCCAAAAAATCGACAGAAAGCTTTTCAATGAACTCTCTCAAAACGCCTTAGCTCTGGCAACAGAAAGCTATGTCTGCTAGTTTCTTTCTTTTCTTTTTTTTTTTTTTTCTTATTTAATTTAAATTTTTATTCACTATTGATTTACCAGTTTTCCGCGACAATTTTTGGAAAATTATTTTTATTTGATTTGATGGTGTTGTGATGGCAATAAACATTAAGGAAGATTTCGCAAATTTTTAGTTGGAACTTTAGTAAATTTTCGATATTGTCGATAATTTGGCCATTAAAGACTGGCGCTGTTTTTGAAATGAATTTTTAGAATTCATCAAATTGTCGTTATCACAAAAATATAATCGACGCTCTGAGAAATCGTTGCGTACGAAGAAATAATGTATACACATGTTCAGTTGGAAACATTTATAGAATATGAAAAATATTCAATTTATTTTAAATGTTGCGTTTTTCTGTTTAAAGAATCAACAAAAATTTTTGAACTGATTTTTTATTCACAGCTAACTGTCTATCTTTCTTACTTAAACAGTAGTATATTAGAGATGCAGTAGTATCTGCTTATAATAAAATCCATGTGTATTGGTAACCATTCCGGGCAGAACCACTCCGTCTAACCAACAATATACATTTGTTATCTAATCAAAAATTTACATTTGTTATAATGTATGATATTAATACATTGTTGGTACATGTACATTGTTGGTTAGATGTGTTGGTTAGATGCGTAGTGAGTTATTCATTTTGTGATTCATTGATAAAATTTGAAAAAAAAAAAAAACTTTCATTGTTGCAGAGAAAAGAGAAATAATGAAACATACTTAGACACGTGGATTTTTGGACTATTTTATTATATTTTTATAAGCAAAAAAAAAAAAAAATCATATTTATTGTGACGTTACGAGAACATTATCCATTGGGTTTATATTATCTTTATGCTTATTAATGGCCTTTTTTCATTAATATTAAATAGAAAAAATATTTTTATTTGAATACATGTTGGTTAAGCTTAAAAGTAGGTATATAAAGTACGAGTAAAAAGTTTACGCCTGTAAAAATGGCATTGTGCTTAGCTTGAAATTTATTTTTATAATTTATTTTTATATAGAAAAATCTAAAGAGAAAAATCGATATAATTGTGTTAACATGACGTAATTTTCAGATTTTTCATTTTTTAAATTATAAATATCATGTGTTCAAATGGGATCGTATATCTTGATTACATGTTACCGATAGCTTAAAAAAATAAATTATATGTCACATGAATTAATTTTTTAATAAAGCATTTAGAAAAGTAAAGAATTTTAGGATAATTAAAATTATTGAAAGTCGTGGTTTTTTTTCTAGTAGTAGTATATAAGTGGCACTTTTTTTGGAGCCCAAACCGGAAAAGATTTGTGTCATCAGAAACCCAGCTCGCTCGAGCCCGATACCGAAAGAACGCAGTAGAAAACCGTTAATAACATTTTAAAATTGTTTCAAGAATAATTTTCATATAAAAATCCTTCTTATATAGAAATAAGTATTAATTCTAATTATACCCTCATGACAACGTTTCGTGCAATTCATATCCCTGATAATCTATTCAAAATAGTAAATGTGTTATTTATACTCAACCACTAACAGAAATCTGCAAGTCACAATTCTTATTCTTTTAACATATCATTGTGCAACTATGGCAGTAAGACATGAGTTCTGTTTTCCAGTAATTCCGGAAAAGGACTTCAAACAGAAAATGAGGGTAGACAAGGGATATACCGTGTCTTCTTTATGTTACAAACACTGACCGTGCAAAGGCTTCAAAATCAGATAGAATATTTCTCCTTATACCCCATCAATATCAATTCTGTTCCCTATCAAACAAATTTTTAAAGGCATTTAAAACACATTAAGAAACTTAAGACAATATTCTTGTTTTTCAAATACCAAGTTATTTTTTCCCCCTTCTTTTTATTAGTTTGTGAAAAAAAAAAGAAAATTTTCGCTTTGACCCTCAGCCTAAAGACTGTTCTAAAAATCAAGCCCGAGTCCGCTTCTGGTGCGGGATCGAGCTAAACCCGTCTCATGTCTGTGGTATACGTTGGCTCATTCAAAATTGTTTTGATGTAATTCAATTATACTAAAAACTTAACCAGTTTCGTACTATTGCTAAATTTTTCCAACATTAATTTAATATTTATTTAACAATAAATTTTGCCAGTTCTGTATAAACAGACAGTGAATATTATTAAGAAAGGCCTGGAAATTTTAAAATGTTCAGAGTAAATTTATTTTAATACACCAATATTAAATACACAAAATGAAAGTATGAGGCAAAAAGCTTTTTCCTATGAACAATGAATCAGCAAACTGAAGCGTTGCGAATATTTCATAAGGCGGAAGGATTGAAGGTCGGAAAAGACCATTTCAATCCAGAGGATACTAAAGCTTGTTAGACACCGTCTTGTTATTTTTGGAAATGCAACTTTTCACTCTGTTGGTTATACGCTTTGTTACCAATGTGCAAATTCACGTATTTAATATTCATTAATTTCGGGCGTAATTTCACTGCTGAAAATTAATTGAAAAATTAATTAATACTATCTATGTGTTCACCTATGTTGGGTTTTGTTTTCGTCTCATGTTTGCCGCAGGGTTGTGTGATCATAAAGACCTTTCATTTTGTACTGCAGTTGTGGCCTTACCGACATATGTGAGTGAAAGGTGCCAAGCTGGGTATCGTCATTGTGACTCAATGGTGCCGCGTTATTCCAAGGATCCGGGTTCGATTCTCGGCTTGGACATTTTCACTCTGTTCGTTATAAGCTTTGATAGCAATGTGCAAATTCACGTATTTACTGTTCAATAATTTCGGGCGTAATTTCACTGCTAAAAATTAATTGAAAAATTAATTAATACTATCTATGTGTTCACCTGTGCTGGGTTTTGTTTTCGTCTCATGTTTACCGCAGGTTTGTGTGCTCACGAAGACCTTTCCATCTTGTGCTGCAATTGCAGTTTTACCAACATATGTGAGTGAGGGTTGCCAAACTAGGTATCGTCGTCGCAGGACAATGGAATGTCGCATTCCAAGTATCCGGCTTGGACATTTTTCACTCTGTTCGTTATACGCTTTGATAGCAATGTACAAATTCACGTATTTAATATTCAATAATTTCGGGCGTACTTTCACTGCTAAAAATTAATTAAAATATGTGCTCATTTAAGCTGGGTTTTGTTTTCGTCTGATGTTTACCGCAGGTTTGTGTGCTCACGAAGACCTTTCCATCTTGTGCTGCAATTGCAGTTTTACCAACATATGTGAGTGAGGGTTGCCAAACTAGGTATCGTCGTCGCAGGACAATGGAATGTCGCATTCCAAGTATCCGGCTTGGACATTTTTCACTCTGTTCGTTATACGCTTTGATAGCAATGTACAAATTCACGTATTTAATATTCAATAATTTCGGGCGTACTTTCACTGCTAAAAATTAATTAAAATATGTGCTCATTTAAGCTGGGTTTTGTTTTCGTCTGATGTTTACCGCAGGGTTGTGTGCTAATGAAGACCTTCCCATCTTGTGCTGCGGTTGCAGCCTTACCGACATATGTGAGTGAGGGTTGTCAAACTATGTATCGTTGTCGTAGAGCAATGGAACGTCATTCAAAGTATCCGGCTTGAATATTTTCACTCTGTTGGTTATACGCTTTGTTTCACTCTGATTATATCCCTGCTAATCACAGTTTTTTTATCATCATTTGGTCAGTTTTAATTAATTTTTAAAATCGTAACGAACTTCTGCAGCACCAGGTTTGTCTTAATCGCATATATGCGTCCATTTCAGGAATTTCTGTTTTATTCAGAAATTCCAAATTTATACCAGAAATTCTGAACAGTAATTTTTGTTTTATTTAATGACAGACATTTCGGAATTGATTACTTAAAGTAAAAGTTCTTCTTTCGGAATTTCCGGTATTGATTCGGAATTTATAAGTAACAAAGAAATTCCTGAAATGTAGGTATATATGCTCTAATGAAGCAATTGGATTAATGTTACAGCGGCTTTGACGATACATTGATAATAAAGTATTTTCAAAATGTTTTGTATATTATGCTATACCCTCTGACTGTTCAGACCGAGTATACTCGCTCACTGAGCTATAGCTTTGACTGCGATAAGTTTATTATTACTTACCCATCATACGTAGTAACGGTTAAGTCTTGTAATCGTTTTGAAAATCGAAAAAGAAAATTTGACCGATTTATATGTTTCAGACACTGTAGATTCCGAAAAACATATTTTTAGAAAAAAAAAAAATTGCCGTCCGTGTCTCTGTGTATGTGTGTCTGTAAATGCTCTATCTCCCGAACAAATTGAGATAGAGACTTGAAATTTGGTATATACTTAGTATGGAATAATGGCAAGAAGCTTGTTGAATTTCAGTAACCTCGATTATCCAGAACTATTTTTTTCGGACTCTCGAAATATTCGTTCTGATAAAAGATATATAAAAATTTTTGAAATTGTTCTTTTTTAAGAAGTGAATATAAAGGACAATAAAAAAAAAAAAATCATAAAAAAAGAAGCCGATCGAATAATTAGTTGCCGAGATATTTGTAATTATATTTTCCACACTCTTCGATTTTTCATGACCTTGTATTTCATTCAAATTTCAATTCAAGGATGTATTTTAATTAGTAAAGAGATGCTTTATCCGACGCAGTAGAGTGTTAGTTAATAGGATTATCAATTTTGGAGTCATAAGGATTTTTCTCTTACACAATTCAGTAATAGAGCCTTTAAAGTTTATGACGTCATCAAGCCAGGATTTTATTCGAATTGCAATGCATTTTATAAATAGTTTACACATGTTTTATTTTCATATTTTATATTATGCATATCCATGATGCGTAAGTATTACGGTGGCAAACCAACGACTAGTTTAACACTACAATACATCGTGTAGCCAATTGATAACACTTTTTAATGCTTTAGTATCGGCTCAATTTAAAGTTCCCAAAAGTCAACGGCAGATGTTTAAGTGTAATTTTAGACCGCCTTATTGAAATTGTTTACAAAATGGTTAGTATATGGCATCATAAGCCCGGTATTCCGCTACAACTTGGAAAATTGAGAAAATGCTGCAAGTGCTTTGCAAGACATATTTCTAGCACTTGGATAAAAATTGAAAATTTATATCAGACCTCCGCAAAAATTTTAAATGGTAAAATATATTACTTAATTTAGCTATAGTATTAATATAGTGTTTAATTATAGACTTTAAACTGTTCCCTTTCATAGTGTAGCCATCTGGCATAGTTTAAAATTTTCTAAAATAAAGTTAATCCATTCGGGACCATGGGTGCATATATGCACCCTCAAAAAGAGCATACAGAATTTGTTTTAGGCACCAGTAAAAAATGAAAGTAATATTTACTTTCTCTAATTAGAGCATTTTTGTGATAGTTTAAGTATAGGTAGCTTTCTAAAAAAAAGTGGTGCCAACCGAATAAAATTTGTGTAAAAGCCGCCGGTCCCGAAGGGCTTAATAAAATTTGTGTTAAGAATTTCTTTTATAACTTTTTCCTGTATTAAGCACATCTGTCGGAAACAATTTTTTTTTCTTTTGCTGAAAAATAAAAATTCATGCTTTCTAGAGTTAAAGTTCCGTGTAATATAAAACTTTTAAAGCAGTTTTAAAACTAATTAATGTTTCTTATTTTAAATCATTGGTATATAATACATTCAATTTTGATTTTTCGCTGGAAAATCACAGAGTTTTAACACAAATATACACTGCTGTACAGAAATTAAGGGGCGGTGACAGGACACTTTCGCTTTTTACACGGTTTGTCGAATATCAGCTGAAATTTTTGACAAATTGTTCTTGAAATTCGAGGATGTAAAGAACATGTTTGGCTTCAAGAGCAGTAGAAACAGTATCCTGCAATTAAAAAATTAATATATTGAATATTTGATGAAATACGGGCATTTGTGTGAAATAATTTATAACTGCGCATGCGCGAACTATACCAAAGGTTTTTTTTTTCATGATTTGGTAATCAATTTATAGAATAACTCATGTAAAAAGACCAGTCAGATAGCGTGAAAACTCAGAAAGATACCAGCGAGCTAATTGACAAATTCGGGGGAAATCCATATAATCCAAAGGGAAAGTTACATTTAGTTAAGGGATCTTTTTCATTAACCTTTACAGAAATACTTTTTTTGTTGCATCGCGAACCGTGGGAGTAAAAGTTTCTTTTCCTTAAAAATAAATGTTTTTTTTTTTTTTTTTTTTTTTTTTTTTTTTTTTTTTTTTTTTTTAACAAAATATATGCATATACATCAACTGTATTTTTTAGGTCACATTATTTTGCAATTTTAATGGATTACTTTTTCTTTTTACATTTTCACTGCGCCATAAAACAGTGTTACAGAAATTTTTGCATTATGTTATCGCAGAAATTCTCCGATTAAATACCGAAAATTTCCGCAAGAAAATAACGTTTACTTGGACTACACTGCAGTAAAGTAAGAAAACCTACATATGGGCACACTCCCTGCGTCATACGAGAAAAAAAAGTTGCATTTATTTGGGTGTATTACAGATAAAGTTAACGTGGTTCCTTTTAATAAAACCTTCGTTGTAATTAAAATACGAGACTTTCATCTTCGTTAGTCCAGTGAGAAAACGCACTAAATATATCCTGAGAAAAAACATTATTCAGATGAAAAAATGTCAAAAAACACAATATTTTTATTGTTAGCGTTTTGACTCTATAAAAATCTATAGTTTTAATTATCTTGTTAAATTTTAAATCATGAAATTAATAGTTCAAAACCTTTTTTAATACCATTTATACTAGTTATGGGCATAATTAATAATAAATAATTTTGTCATTTGAATGAATCCTTCGGGCATGCGCAGAAGCATAGTTGCGAACCTTTTTTTTATAAACCCTTAACAACCAGAAATTTTGAAAAAAAAAAAAAGAAAGAAATAAAATAAAATAAAGAAACATGATGTTTTTATGCTGCTCTTAGTTTAATTATAATATCAAATTTATTATATATATATATTTTTTTACAAAATTTCTGGTACCAATGATTAAAAGAAATAGGAATTTTGGCAGCTATGCTTTTGCACGTGACCGAATCATTCCAATGCACATCCGTCCGCTGCCAAAACTATGTAGGCGGAGTCTTCGAATAAAAATGAATAAAAATGAATTTTTGTTCGATGTTTTTACTGAAATTCGTTTCCCACCAAAAATTCTGAAAGATAATATTCGATAACTTTAATAGCAAAGTTTTTGTCATTAAATGAAGTATTTTTTAACATATTAAAATAGTGGTGCCTAGGAAGATTTTTTTTTATCATACACTTTTATTTTGAATGTTGACAACCACTCGGGGTTGGCTTCGAAAGGGTTAATCTCCTATCATTAATTTACACTGGTATTTAGAACAGGAGAAACTGGATATGAAGCTCCGCCCATGTTATACTATAAATTTTCTGTATTAAATATTATGTTGTTATAAATGAATGCATATTAGTATGGCGAAAGGTTGAATACAGATGTAAAAAATACAGTGAGAGACGGAGCATAGATTACGGATGATGTACTAATTAAGGCGTTTCAGGCATAAATTTTTTCCACAGATCAAATTGCATGTTATGAATCAGCCACCAATTCTCACATTTTTTAGTACCACGACTTTTGAAAAGCAATTCGGTTTATTTTATTTCTGTAATTAAATAAAACAAATATTTCTATTAGGAAACAGTGGTACTAAAAAAGAGAAGGGGGTGTTCCCAACTATGTCACGGCACGGCCATGTGTTAACACTTGTCTTTTATGCGTTTTCAATTATCCCACTTATGAAGAGGGATTTAAATAAATTATTGCTTATTTTATACTATGTTTAAGACTATTTAATAAATAACATTAAAAACTTTTCTCAAATTAAACGAAATTACCAACTCATTTGTAGAAATTTGTTTTTGCTATTGCTTTTGTTATAAAAAAAATTTAAATTATTAAATTATTTTTTTTTAATTTTAAGAAAAAAATTCTCACTAAAGATAAATTAAATAAATAAAGACAAGATATTACAAATAAAAATGATTAGAGATTAATCCATTAAACAAAACATATTTAGTCAAAAGCAACACATTTTCTTACAACAGGCTCATTATCGGACTTGTGAATATGTTTTGAAAAAAAGGCTTTATTTTCTCATGACGATTAACAGCTCTCCAATATCAAATGGGATTTTAATTGTCAAAAAATCATTTAGCCACAAGTTCATCAAGCTATCTGGAGAAAAAGGGTCTAAATGGAGATTCTTTTGTATAACAGCTTGAAATATGACTGCTGCAAGCAAAGCTGAAATAAAAAGTGATAATTCTCAGGGAAATGCTGCAGAAGTCGTAATGAAACAATAGGAGAACTTAATGATGTTTTGTTGGGATTTTTATGGCGTGACGTATATCTTAACAACTCGAAAATGACAAATAAAATAGAAGGTAGTTTAGAATTTCTCACTCAAAGCGAATTGTTTATGTAATTTTAAATTGTAGCGAAAGTCATTGATGCAGTTATGAGATTGAATCTTATATGCGCATCATCGAACACGTTTTTAGTAAAATTAATTTAAATTAAGGCTTTTTAGAAATTATATCACTTTAATACGCGCAATTTTCATGCAATTTAATGTTATTTAATTTTTGAAACAGAATTTTAACGTTGTTTTACTGAACACAGCAAAAGAAAAGGTCAATTACTCGATATTTTTTAAGTGACATAAAGATTTTCTAGTTCAAAAATCAAGTGAATACGACATCTGGAATACATTGAATTCTATAAGGAATTACTTCATCGCTTCCCTGTCAAACTATCAAATATGAAAAAATGCATTTTTATTACTTTTAAAAATCGGCCGATTCTCACCACTAAATTTTATTAGAATTCTTCGCCTAGTAAAAAGAATAAAATTTCCATGAAGAACGGGGTTGCCAGTTTGGCCTTCTCTTTTATTCAGAGATGCCGAATTCCTACCGGAAATGAAATACTATCTTTAAAAGTAATAAAAAATGCATTTTTTTCACATTCGATAGTTTGAAATGGTAGCGACGAATTCTGACCGAATTCAACAGACTTATATGTAATTCTGTATAGCTCGAAGTAGATGGAGAAGGCTATCCAGATATTATACCCAATTTTCATACCAGCCACAATATGGCAAGAAATTAAGTGTGCTTCAGAAACATGAGCACGTTGTTGAAAGGAAAACTTTTAACTTCTTCTTTTGTCTAATAGCTTGAAATATGATTGCTTCAAGCAAAGCTGAAATAAAAAGTAACAATTCTTAGAAGGATAAACGCTGCAGAAATCGTAATGAAAACAATAGGGTAGCTTAATGATGTTTTGTTGGCATTTTTATGGCTGGCCTATACCTTTACAACTTGAAAATGACAAATAAAAAATAGCTTGGAATTTCTTTCTGAACATAAATTGTTTATTCAGTTTTAAACAGTATAGAGAAAGTCATTGTTGCAATCATGAGATTAAATATTAGATGCACATTTACATGTTTAGAGTAAAATTTATTTCACTTAGATTTTTTTTAAAGGATATTTCACTTCAATATGATACACGAGATTTTTATACAAATAAATCCAATGCAATTTTTGCCTTTCAATGCAATTTTGTTTGAATTTTAATGTTATTTTGCTAAAAAGAGTGTAAGGAGAAAATAAATTGCTTGGATATTTTTAAAGTGACGGTAAAGAACTTTGTCAAAAATTAAGGGAATGCGACATCTGAATTCTACAAAGAAAATCGACTCCTACAAAGCGTTTGTACTCGGAGACCGCTGACCAGGCCCCTACCTACCGGGATTCGACCCAGTTTGACGGGTTTGAGTGCCTGGAGAGTGGGGCGAAATTCGCCTGATCGCCTCACGGGGCGATCCATAATGACACTCAAGACGGCTGACCAATAAAGTCCGGATTTTACTGGGTTGATCACTCCTAAGTTTTAGTATTCTGAGATCTGTTGCCGCACGCCACATACTCGTCATGATAGTTGGAATGGGGCTGGACAATTTAGTGCCGAAACTTTGGTACTCAACTTAGCTTGAAAAAGGGGGGAGAATTTTGAGGGAAGACAATTAAAACCACAGAAATTAAATATATATATATATATATATATTACCAATAGCTAACCTGCAAGAAAAATTTTAGGGCCGAATAGCAAGACAGACAAAAACGCTGCGGGGACTGACGGGACTGCGCCTTTCTACCGTACCCCAGCTGGTAAAAACTGGCTCCGTGGGCTGTCCCATTGGAGCGGGTCCGGTAACTTGTGCGGACAATGTCCATTTGCACCTAATAAAGAGGCGAACAGTAAAAAAAAAATGAAAAAAAAAGATTTAAAAAAAAACTGCTGCTAAAAAAACCCTTGTGCTACCAGTTGGGGCCGGCTATTGGCCCGTCCCAACCGGCAGCACGAGGAACTGCACAGTGTTGCCAGTAGGCTACTTTTTAAAACTCAGATTGCTTCATTGGCACCACTTTTTTTAAATAGTTTAATTTCCCTTGGTTTCGCCTTATTTAATCTGTCATTAAATAAGGCGAATTTTACTTTCTCAAAAAACTGGTGGGAATCAAGAAAACTGAATTTAAAAAAAAGTAGCCCACTGGCAACACTGGAACTGCAAGGGGAACCTGGAAGAAAAGAATGTTAGTAATATTTTAAACTGAACTTATTGTGAATTATACTTTAACTACCTTATTGAAATTAATTAACTTTTATTGAGCTAATTGAATTGGCTAACCATCCATTGGGCCCATGAAAGGTTGTTAAATAATTAACAATTTGCATTTTAAAATAGATACTTTTGTCGTTAACTGACTAAACCATAGGCCCAATGGATTGTTGTTGGTGTTGGTGGTTTGGCCCAAGGGCCCGGTTTTGCAGCTTTTTATTTATATATAGCTGACATGATCCATGTAACTGTGAAACTAGTCTCCTAATTTTGAACAAGTTCCAGATGTGAGACCTGCATCTGGATTAGCACCCCCAGAGGTAACGCTTATATAGAACTTGGAGGACATTAGAGCCACGAACAGATTTAACGTGCACCAGCTCCCATTAACGTACACGGTACCACAGCAGAGGCAGACGAGAGAGGTTGCACCCTCCCAAACATTGACCTCGGTCGATGCTGCTTGGCTTTCGGTGATCTTTTCCGGTTTTTCTTTTTCTTCTTCTTCTTCTATCTTCTTTCCCTTTTTTTTTTTTTTTTTTTTTTTTTTTTTCCTGTGCACAAGGACGGACTAACAGTGCCGGAGGCTTTAATAAGCTTTTTACTTTGTCAAAAAAAAGCGTTTGTACTCATGTTTCAGTTCATCACTATACTCTGCCCGAGCACATACTCAACTACAACTCTCTATTGCTCGAGATGTAGCAGACGAATGAGACTATCTCTGGTGCTAACCAGTTTTCTAAAACTAGAAATGATAACAACATTACTGCAAGAGATTAAGAAAGACAAGAACGAAAAATTATGCATCAGACATAGATTATCAAACACTTTCCAACAGTAACAGAAAATTATTAAGAAATTTAATTTTTTCATACAATGAAATGAAATTTCTAAATTAGTAATTTAAAACACATATAACGCATTTAAAGTTCAATTACAGCAATTTCTGTCCATATGTGGTAACGTGTACGAATTCTGTCGTGCAGCCCTGTATATGATTCATTGAATTTAAACACACCACGTAATACACTAAAAAATTATACCACGGCGGAAAACGCGCTTCCAGCTATTGTCGGTTACTGTCAGTCCTGTAATTTGATTATTTATTGCTAAGTACTACAAAATCTGTCGAAACATGTTGTAGTGCATCTCAGTGCTCCTTTTTAATTTCATTTTGTTTGAAGTATTATAACATCATTAACACGCATCGCAATCGATACATCACAATGCAAAGGAATTCTTTTGTGCGTCCATGTAACATACTATAAATGCTACTTATTCAATATTCCTGAGAAAGCATGTTTCAGTCCACTTCAGTGACGCATGTTCATCTTATTATGTTTCCAATATCGTAATATCAATAAAATGCACCGTAAACGATTTTTTCACATACACCACAATGTAACTTAATTCTTTTGTGTGTGCCTGTAAACGAACAATAAATAGTGCACACTTCATTATCAGTACTGAACATTCCATACCAAACTTCAACGACACATAAAAATTACATGGAAATCCATGTATATTTACGAAAATTAGAGCAGACAGGCAGATAAACCGAATTCATAAACAGTTTTCAATTTTGTTCGAAAGTGTTAAAAAGGAAAAAAGAATGTGCCAAAAAATATAAACTTGGTGTTAAAATGAAAGTTTCTAACTTCTTCTTTTGTCTAGCATCTTGAAATACAATCGCTGCCAACCTGCAAACAAAGTTAATAAAAGTGATAATTTTGATTTTAAGTCACTTAAGTTAACATTGGAGAAGTCTTGGTGCAATCAAGCCTAGTTCTGGGTTAGCCGCTTCAAAAACACAAGTTAAGATTCTTAAATGGCCTGGTCTGAACGTAGTTAAATCACAATAAAACATTAGAAAAACTTAGTGTGGTTTTTGTGTGTCTGTGTGTATGTTGTGCGCGAGCGCATGTGTTACGGTTATTATGTCGCGACTTAATCTAAAACGTCGAAAATGACAAAACAGAAGTTAGTTTAGAATGTCTTACTAACCGTAAGTTATTTATACAGTTTGGAATTGTAGTACGTGTCTGCGATGCATCAAAGAGACTGGATTTTACACTGGCGTTTATATAACAAAATTAATTTAAATTTAGTTTTTCTAAATGATATCTCTGTTTGTAACACAAGATTTTCATGCAAGATGTATTTCTATGTAATATTAATTTAATGTTGCTTTGCTAAAAACAAGGAAAGAAGAAAAACAAAGAAGAAATTACTTAATTATAAGTAACAATAACAACGCTACGACTTTTTTTAAGGTGTGTTTTAGAACTATGAACATATTTTTTAAATGAAAACTTCTATGTCAGACGACGTCATCCATCAAAAGTTCACATTGCATTAAATTTATCGAAGGATAATGACTGTTAAAATTAGTGAAAAAAAAGTTAAATCTTAAGAAAAGGAACATTAAATCAGTCTTGCATCATTGGAATTTTTAAAAATGTTTAGACATCGCACAATTCCTAGTAAAGAGTTGAAAATCTATAAACATTCACATTACGTGTTTTATTTAATGCATTTCTCATTATTATGCAATTTCACACAGTTCAATCCGACCTCCGGCTAAGAAAGCCGCTTGTGTTACCTCTGTGCCAGTGGATTGTGATGTATTTTTTTTCTATCATTGTATTAAAAAGGTTTATCTTCGGGTCAATAAAAATAAGTAATAAGACGACTCCAAAAAATTCTAAATTAATTATCTACTTTCACGTGTAAAAAGTTTGTTTTTCTCTTTGTCAGGCAAGTTATATATGCACACTTATTATAAGAATGTACAAAGTGGACTTATTTTAAGCATTTTTGAGTTTTAAAGTTATTTAAAAAATCTGATATTACTATTCTGATGTATCGCATATTACTAAACTTCTAAAAATTCTAAATTTTTATTTATTTTTTAGAACAAATACAGTTTGTAAATAAAATTACCTATAAATCGATGGACAGAGATTTTTTTATGTTAAAGTTAGCGCACGATTTTTGTTTAAATTATGGCTCATAGGTATGTTTTTATTTGATAATTTTAATCTTGCTTTTAAATGTTATTTAGAATCGCATTTTATTGTCTCTAAACTTTTATTGGCTGTACAAATTGTGGCACTTGTTATATTAAACTTTATACTCAATGAAAATCATTTTTTTTAAATTAGTTTAAAAAATATTTAAATTGCAAAGGCCAATTTATTCAAACTAACTTCCATCAAAAACCTTTCAAATATTTGTTGCCACATTCTTTTTCCTAAAAACTTGCTTAAAACTTTTCCCTGAAATATTTTCAAATGCCTTTAAGGCAACGGGAACTAGCGACACCTGGCGTAGCTTCAGCACACCAAACGATTACTGTACGCATGAAAGGAAAGGGCTACTAATGACACCTCTCAGAAAAAGTCTCATTTGGTAGTTATTTTAGCAGAAAATTAGATTCCTTTTAAAAGGATTCAGCAAAGCTAGGCTGTTATTTTTTTAAATTTTTATTTCATCTTATCTGCAAAAAGATTTTTTATCCTTCCAATTTCATCGAATTGTCGTTTTTGAGGGTTATTTATCAGCATGAGGGAGGAAATGTGCTGAATTATTTAAGGAAAATATGAATATTTCATGTGGCTTTAATTGCAAAATATCTCAACTTTGGGGACCGTATAAAAATTATTTAAAGAATCCACTTTTATTAGTGCAATGAAAGAACAGGATATGCGTGTGAAACATCGTATTTTAATTTTTGATGAATAAGGCTGGGATATTGATACTTTTTTGGCTTGTCTCGAGTTGTTTTCATGTCCCAACGTTCTTGACTGAACATGAGTTAACTCGGGTTTTCACTTAAGTTGTTATTATTATTTTTTTTTAAATTTAACACATTTGCATCGGACAATTTTTCATTAAACTTTCTGATAAAACGGAGTATTTTAATGATATTAAAGCAATGACAGCTCCTCCCTCCTTTGAAAGGCTTTCGTAAATTGTTTCCTAGATAGTTTCTTCAAGTTGCATCAATAACTATTATTAGTATATCGATTTATTATAAAGTGCCTTACGATAAAAAAAAAGAGCAACATGATGTAAATGCATTTTTTGTAAGGTAGAAGCCACGCCCTTAGTTTATGATGTTTTGTGAATAAAAACGAGATATCTCGTTTTCCGATGACAAAACTTAGTTTCTAAAAACGAGAATTCTCGTTTTCTCGATGGAAATGTGTTCTCAAATTCCCTTCTGAACAACGCGAAAGTTTCTGACTCATTTTTAAAGGTAAAGGCATAAAATTAGCAGGCCTGACTATTGAAGTGATTTTTGGAATCGAATAGTGTTTTCCAATTTTTGATAAATAAATAATTTATCGAGTTATAAGCTAACACTTACAGTTCACTCATTTGTATTATTTGAATTTAATGAATTAAAGATATCATCTCATTTTCTGCACTTGTAAGAAGTTTTGCTAGAAGTCTGTGTTTTCATTTGTCAGAAATTAAATCCATATTTGCAGTATAATCACTCAGACTAATCCGTTTGAGGGAAGTCCTAGTATAAACATTGTATGTAGATGCAGATTTATAGGCTGTATAGTGATTAGATACCTAAATTAGGATGAATACAGTGGGGTGAAAGGGAACTAAAGTTCATGAAATTACAAAAACAATCGCAATGCAAGTATTTTTAAAATCTTTATCATTTGTCAGTTCGCTAACATGCAATAAGTTTAAAAGTTTTATATTGTTGGCACCACTACTTTCATACTAACAAGATTGTTATGAACAGCAACGTAAATTGCAAATATTTGATGTCTCCAAATGCTCTCCTTTAAGTAAGGTATTATTATTAATATAGGTTTTGGATTACTAATTATTTTGTTACATATAGATCTATAATGATACTCCAAATTAGCTTCTTCTATTTTTATTAAACAGTTACTGTAAACAATCCTTTCTTGTTTGTGATGTCACAGAATTGTAATTATATGGGTGAATAGGAACATAGCATTTTTTTCTGTTGGATTTTTTTTGTATGTGTGTGTTGAAAAATCAACCCTTACAGAAAATGTCAAGATATACTGATCAATATTTAATGGTGCGCGTAATTCGCCAAGTACAAAAATAAATTTTTAAAAGATAATAACTGATAAACAATAAGATTTTAGATTTCTATATTAAAAGGAAAAAAACACGAATAGTTCAAAGAACCAAAGAAGGATTCTAAACATTTTGTGTGGATTCAGATAGCCAGGTGGTTTCAGCAATATCACACAGTTCTCGCTTTGCATTTGCCTATTTTTTCTTTATGCTTGTACTAATTGCTGTGCTTAGCACTCTTTATTATATTTTCATGCTGCATATTTCATAAAAGATTTTCTAGAAAGAAAGGGCTCCTCATAATGCAGTGAATATATCTAAAAATAGAAAAAACATAGTTTCAAATCGTAGATGCGTCTTACACGCCGGAATGTACGGTGTTTAAATATTAGTGAAATATCTCAAGCTATAGATTATTAACCTTTTACATTCATTCATCTGTTCTCCTGCACTGATTTCAACCCCCTATCCTTCTGCAAATTCTCACAAAATTTGTAAGGAACCAAACGTGGAATAGAATTATACTGCTACGTAATATTTGTAATAAAAACATAATCAATATATATACGGCAATACAATTTTGTATCTTTTCTTTCATTTTCGTTTACCTTTTCTTTTTTTCTCTTTTTTCCTATTCGGATATTTCGTACTCTCCTTGTGGATTGGGCATCACAGGTGTAGTGGGATGAGTATGCCAAATAAGTTATAAAAATATGTTATTGATTTTAATACACTTCAGTCTTAAATCTCTTCTTAAAAAATATATTTTGATAACTGAAAAAGAAAATTTATAATTGTCAATTAGGAAACACGAGCAGGGAAGACCAAGCTATGTTCGGTCAAAATTAGCTTTGATTTTAAATATCATGATCCATGACAAAAATGACCCACTAATCAAAATTTCTCGAACATGTGACCTAGCCTAATAGTTTTCTCGTTCCCTAAAACTGTAGGATACTAAATTTAGTTCAAATCCTCTGAGTCGTTTATAAGATAAAAATAGCTTGACCCATAATGACCCACTAATCAAATTTTCTCGAATAGGTGACCAAGCCCAATTGTGTTCTCGTGCCCCAAACCCGTCGGATACAAAATTTAGTCAAAATCGTTTGAACCGTTTTTTAGATACAATTAGCTTGACCCTGACCCATGATGACCCAAAATGACCCACTAATCGAATTTTCTCGAACATGTGACCTATCCCAATGGTTTTCAGGTGCCCGAAAACGGTAGGATACAAAATTTCGTCAAAATCGTTAGATCCGTTTTTAAGATAAAATTTGCATATATAACCACACGCACACACACGCAAGATTTGCTCGTATTAGAATATATGATTGTATTTGATACAGTGTTGCAAAAGCGAAGAGTTCTTTTCGTTATTGACAGAATGTGACAATACAACTCAAACATCACCGAAGAAAAGTGTAATTTGTAGACGATCCCTCCAACTCGTTAGAGTTTTTTTGACATGTATTATACCTTTATTGGAATAAGTCTCTTAAAATAAGAACTTAAATACGATTCTTCCTAACAAAACGAACTTGAAACAACAAGGAAGTAGAATGGGGGGAGGGGCTGTCGTCTACCAAGTGTAAAATGTTCCAGAACGCTTCAACACCTTCTTCTGTATTAAGTGAAAACATTTTCAATTTTACTTACTCCTTACGGGGTTTTCCTCAACCCAGAGAATTGCATTAAATGTCTTAGTTAGAGATTAATAAAATTACTTACTCACACCGCTTAAAGCAATAGATTTGGAAAGAAGAGTTTCTTTTTTTTTTAAGGTTTATGTTTAATTGGAAGTTGATTTTAATTGGATTGCGTAGTTTTTTTATTCTTCTGCTTGCTTTGTTGGTTTGCGGAAAAGCATGCTGATCGGGTTTGAAAAGGAGTTTAAGAAAGAAAAACAATTTTACTAAGTAGTTTTCGAAGTGAGAGAAGAGACTGTTAAGTAGGATAAACTGTTTTTTAAAGTTTAAGTTTTCAGTGGTGTTAGTTTTAAAAGAAAGTAGGGAATTAATTATAGGGATTCAAAATCCCAACCTTTTGTTAAATCATTTGGAGAATTTTTTTTTGTGTTATTTTGGTATAATCTATTTAAATTCTCTTTATAAATGATTTCAATGTATAATCTTTTTTTTTTTTTTTTTTTTTTTTTTTTTTTTAAGAATGTCTTATATTTTAAGAAAATTCATGTGACAAAGTTTGTTTGATAAAAATATATTTAAGTTTTTAAATAACACTAACAGTTTCCAACTTGTTTATTAAAAACTTTCAGTGCTCAGCAGTGTGGAGTTCATACTGATGTTTCTTCTAGTCGTTACTGTTAAATGACGATTCTCATGATATTTTGCTGCACGCCTAAGACCATTGCCTCATCTTCGGCTAGCAGTTCTAGTTGAAAAAAAATGATTCTATAGTCTGGGAATGATATTGTGAAACATTCTGAAGCTTTCCGTTACAGCCGAAAGCGATTGACCAGCCTCTAGAAAACCAATAGACCTCCAGGTTACTGATTATACTAAGTCATGTTATTGGGATATCGTATTCAATGTTAGTACACTGAAATAGTACACATTCCCCAGTTTATAATTGAAATATTTTCCTTTTAAATATCTTTTATTTCATATTTAGTCAAAAGGAAATCGATTATATGGTTATTTCATAATTAACCCATAATATTCTCTAATTGTTATGAGCAGCGTATTTTTCGAAGTTAGAGTTACGTAGGATAGCTATTTTAACAAGTTTTAAGTGTTCAGAGATGTTAGTTTTAAAAGAAAGTGGATAAAATAAATTAAATGAACGCACAATCTCAACCTTTTGTTAAAGCATTTAGAGAATTTTCTAATTTTCTCTGTTACTTTTATTTAGTCTATTTATACTATCTTTATAAGATACTAGGGGGCCTCCCCCTGCGAGCTACGCTCGCCAACCCCCGCTCAGACTTCGAGGCCTCTAAAAACATGACAGCGTGCTTTATTTTAAAAATATTGGTAAATCTGTAATTGGGTTGCCATGCTTTTAACATTTTAATGGGACATTTTTCGATTATCATGGCCTCATACACAGCTGTTGCGACAACTGACGACTGTTTTCGGGATTGATAAGTAAAATCAATTACTACTTGAAAACCAGCTTGTATAAAATGGTTAGGTTTAAATTGTGACTACCTCTCGGACTTTTATAACAACAATCTCTATTCTATTCTTCCTTTGCGTTTAAGGATGAGAAAAATTCCATCTGCTTGTGAATAACATTAAGAACCATGGTTTTGAAAAGTACTATGTTATAGACATTTTTAGTAACAGGTTTTAATTTTCTCTCTATTTTAGTGCACCATCATGCATATTTTCATGTTATTTTGAATATGTAAATTGTTTTTTTTAATTAATATGTATATACGAATTTTCTAATAATTATTTATCATACAAAATTAATTAAATATTTTGTGCATGCATGCCTGCATTTATTCGGCATCAATTGATGAGATATTAAAACAAATTTGCTATCCGCGGTAATTTTACACCATGTTCTGTCACTTGAATATTGTCCATAAAAAAATCGGGTACTTTTCCATTATAGGATCCTTTGCTTTCAGGTTTGGCGTAATTCGAGCTTCAAAAAGGGATAGATTCGTTAATATACATAGATTTGTTGCCAAAAGTTATGAAAATAAACCCAATGAACTTTTGGTGCTTTTCTATTATAGGGGTCTTGACGCTTTTTTAAAAAGCTTGGCGGAAAAAAACCAAGCAGGATAGAAAACCAAGCAGGATATTTTATTCTTCCGTTCAGTTGGGCAATTATTATTTTGTATATTAGTTTCAAATATCCGAATTAATGATTTTATAAATTCGTTTAGTTAAATTTTACAAAAAAATAACAAAATGATATCAATAAATAATTACTATTAATTCCTTTTCCTCCCTTTCTTTTGCGTTTACCTAAATGACGTCATTTGGGCGAATTTATTCAAAATATTTTCAGTTTATAAATTAAATTAAATGCTGACAGACGATTGAATCCTGACGATAGAAATGTGATTTTTTTTTTCAAATTTTCCTGAAAAACATAATTTAATCACAATCTTGTCTTCATTATCGATTGAAATAAAAGATAAATTCAATTTCAATTTGAAAATGACGAATAAAAAGAAATCAATAATTCCTATCGGGATCCTTTTCAATTTTTTTCCCTTTTTTGTCACAAAAAAACTGAGTAATTAGTTGCCATCATTACAGAAATGTCATTAAAATTAGAAAAAAATTAATATCTCGAAAACTAATTCCAATTTCAAAATTCTATTACCAGTTTTGACATCCGCGGATTTTTATGAACAATTGGTATTAATTTCACCATCAAGCGTTTAATATTTTATTAAAAATAGCCTTGAAACATAATCAGTCGTTTAATCAGTCGTTTAATCAGTCGTTTCATAAAATCGTTTCATAAATTCGTTTCATAAAATCGTTTCACAAATTCGTTTCATTAGGATTTTATATATATAGGGTAGATATCAGTACATAATCTTATACTTTTTTAAGATTGTTACATAAATTTTCTTAAAATATAAGACAAAGTTCGTATGATAAAACATAAATTGTGTTTTTAAATAAATAAAAGATAATTTTAAAAAATTACTATAAAAAGTATAATAATTATAATAATTATAATTAATTATAATTAATCACAATATTTTAAATACTAATAGTATAATTACAATAATTATAAAAAAAAATATTGCTGTGGCAGTAGGGTGTGTTCATATTGCGATTTTTTTGTGCATTAGCGGTCTTCATTTTGTGTTACTGCAAGCCTGCCACCTTATTTTGATGATTGTATAACATTTTAAATGACAAATACCAGTTTACTCATATATATATTTAAAAATGAAAACACATGTGAAAAACAAAGGATAAAACATTATAATAAGCAATGGAATGGACACTGCAGGAATTATACTTTATATATATTGCTGTTGCAGTAAAATACGTTCGTACAATGCAATGGTTTCTTATGAGCATAAGTGTTAAATGCAAGTCCTTATTCTGTGTAATTGCAAGCCTACGATTTTTCTAATTTTCGCCTAACACTTTTAGTTTCAACTACAATTCAACTACATTTCAACTACAATTTAGTTTCAACTACAAGAACCAATACATCCATTACTTTTTTTAATACTCGAGGATGAGTGAAAATGAGAATATTTCGTTGTCTGGGATTATTAAATCGGTAACTTTCTTTTGCGGTTTCAATAAAAATAACCATTTTCCATACATGCGCAGGAAGATCTTTTAGTTCAACCGCCAGGGGGTGCATTCTGTACTAAACAAATTTCTGACATGTGTCCCCGCTGCCTACAGTACCGTGAATAGCAGACGTGCTGCGCACGCTCTGCAAAATCTCTTAGTTTCAGTTTCCACCACCAAGTTGAGAATTCTGTTCTAAATAAACCTTTTTCCGAACTAAACTGCGGTGTTCTCGCATCTTACGGCACCACGTAGAAGGCGTGCTGTGCACGTCCGGAAAATATGTTAGTTCCACTTTCCACCGGCATGGAGTACCAAATCTATGTCTTAATTAGTTAGCTATATCTTAATTAATTCATGTTAAGTTCAATGAAAAAATTCCCGTTGAAATCGCGCCACTGAGACCGAGAAAATAAATCATCCCCATGGAGATAAATATTCATAAATGGTGGTAACCAAGGACTGAAAGAATGATACCGAAGTTTATTTAGTGCCTGGGAGACTTGGAAAGAATGCCAGAAATGATTTAGTTCCAATCGGACCAAGATTAAATGCAAAATCTTTTAGTTACATTTTCCACCGAAAGGGGAAAATGCACTCTGTTCTAAACAAACCTCTTTCCGAAAGAAACTCCGGCAAGAAACTGCTTATGGCACCGTATGGAGGGCGTGCTGTGCACGCGCTGAAAATCTTTTAATTCCACTTTTTACCGCCAGGGGGCGCCAAATCTAAGTCTTAAGTAGTTTTCTATGTCTAAAATAGTTCATTTAAAGTTGAATGAATCAATTCTCGTTAAAATCAGGCCCGTTGTTTGAATCGGACCAATTTTAAATGCAAAATTTTTTAGTTCTGTTTCTTACCGCTAGGGGTGCAGTCTGTTCTAAATAAAACTCTTTCCGATCGATACTCCGGCACATGTCCCTGCTGTCTATGACACCGTATAGCAGGCACCGTATTGCAGCGCGTGCGCAGCATGCGCTGCAAAATCTTTTAGTTCCAATTTCTAACACCAGGGGTGTCAAATCTCTATCTTAATTAGTTATTTATATCTTAATTAGTTCGTTTTAACTTGAATGAACTAATTCTCGTTAAAATTGGGCCCATAGAACCCGAGAAAATACCCCTCCCTGGTAATTAATGTTCAGAAATAGTGGTAACCAAGGGCTGAAAAAATTATACCGAAGTTTATCTAGAGTACCTGGGGAACTTGAGAAGAATATTAGAAAAGGTTTCGTTTGAATTGGACTAATAATAAAAAAGTTCTGATTTTGATGGTTAGGGGGAAGGAGGGAGTTTCGATCAGAGCATTAACGTGATATTTAAATTGCGACCAAACATTCCCCTCCCCCCCTCAGAATTAAACGAATGACTTTAAAAAATTAGGAATTATCAATAACTTTTAGAACAGAAATAAAATGACGTTTTCTTTGTTTCTTTGTTTTGTTTTGACATACAAATACAGTAAGCTACCATTGGCAATTTCTGAAATCAAATACATAAATGACTTCAAGTACATATAAAAAACTCCAAAAACCGCATAAAACAAATCACATAAAATTCACAAATCTCTGTTCGAATTGCAATCAGCTGATGACCTTTTTATCTGCCAGTAACAAGTGCCCGGTTGACTTCCAGTTTTGCCTGTGGTCCTCTAAATGTGTTTAACTTAAAGTGGCCGATTTGTGACGTCATTTAAAACAAGAAACGTTGCAAAACATTAAAAAACGCATGAAAAATGAAATTAAAATAAATCTAATCAAACATCCCAAATCGAGATAATTAATAACCCGCCTTTCCCGTTTAAAGTCATGATTTTTTTAATCTATAAAGAATTATTAACTGTAAAGAATTATTAAGAGAAAAAAAAATGACCATTTTGAGCATAGCTGATGCGGAAATGGAATCAATCAACGAACCAAGCAAGCAATCTGGGCAAAATTTATTAGTGTCAAAGGAAAAAATTCGCCAAAATTTCAAAAATTGCTGCACGAATTCCGTATAAACATTATTGAAAAGAGTACAAAATTTACTATATTAGGCTAAAAGATTGTAACTGGATTCCTGTTACTAATGCGGAAAAATCGCAGCAAAACGTGAAAAAACACTAAAAATCGCATAAAAAAATTCATTTAAAACAATCTATTCAAAGATTCCAAAATCGGGCTTTGAGGTGCAAAACTATACATGCATAGAGGTACCTTCCCACCAAATTTTGTAGCTCTGCGTGCAGCGGTCTCTTCAGAACACAATCGAGGAACACACACACAAACTCACAAACTTCCTTCTTTATAGAGATTAGGAGCAGTAGTAATAAGAATCACCGAGTAGAGATCTTAAGCATTGTAGTTATTGTCTTAGTGCATTCAACAGCTATTTAAGTTCTTTTAAAGAAAGTATAAGATTGTTTTCTTCTTTTTTTTTTAGATAGCTTATGAGAAGTTTAGTAAACTTTAAAGTCGTTGTCTCCCAACTCTTTGACTGTAATGAGGTTTTACTAAACGGTTGTAAAGTTATAAATTTAGCTTTTGTGGATCATTTCAGCTAATATTAGTTGTAACAAAACGACGAGGTTGTAACAACTATCATAATAGTTTGCTTCAAACTTATTTATCCTTACATTGGTAGAAGAGTTAAAAAAAATATCTCTTTTAAATTTTCTTTTATCAAATGGAATATTCATAAATTTTGAAAATAAAAATTTCACCAAAATTTGAAAAAATATATATGATAAGCCATAAGGCATTGAGAACTGGCAGTAATTGGGTACTATTTTTTTTTATTATTTATTTATTTAATATAGCGCTTTTTTTTTCTCAGGAAAACTACATTCACTTGTAGGTCTAGTTCCGTTCAGTATCTGCCCCACCAGTGGCTGAGAGGTTCTGCTCTCGAAGCTGGTAGACGGGAGGTGGTGAGTTCAAACCCCTGTCGCGCTCGTCGACCTAACCGTTTGGAGTTTTCCGTGGTTTTCTTCGAACCTTGCGTAAATACGGGTTAGGATCCTTTAAAAAGACCCCCACGGAGGGCACTCCTCCCTAGAGCCTATATCCCTCGTGTTGATAATTGGCCGTCATAAATCAACCCAACCCGTTCATTATCTACTCGTATGTTTTGTATTTGTTTTGAACCAAGAGGGTAGCGTTATTAAAAAAGACAAGCCCTACCAATTTACCCCAGTCCCCAATTTACCTTGCTAAATTTACTTGCTGGTTTTAAAGTTTCAGAATGTAAAGTATTCATTACCTTGATTTTTAAAGATAAACATGTCTTTTATAGAAAAAAAAAAACTCAAACAAAATGGCTTTTGTACAAGAATTAAGTTTATAACAGGTAATATCATAGGCGTTAATAATTCACCCTCTGCCTTTATTAACTTTTGTTTAATGTGATAACACCAGGTTAATATCTTCGTATTTATTTGATTGCTTCATTTACCTGATAGAGTGCAGCATTATGAGTCCGTTTTATGGCCAGTGAGGGTATATTTCAAGAAGGCATAATGAACATTTCGGAGTGCTAATGTTATGCTAATGCTTTGACTTGAATTACTTTGCCCAGGTCGGACTAAATACAGTCTTCATTAAGCATAATGACGTAACTTGTCTGGCTGCTTTTAAGTAGTTTCGCCAAGAGTTTAGGTAATATTTGTAAAAATTGTTAAGCATAACTTCTCAAACTCATGTATGCTACTATTTAAAGCACTATACAGTCATTTTCGCAAGTGATTAAACAAGGAGGTTAAAATATACTCATTTATTTGATTGACTTAATAAATGGAAATGTATTAAGCATTCACTTTATGACTACCATATTAGTCTTGAAATGAGAATGTCGAATGTCGAATTATTCATAATTATTAGAATAATTTAAAATGATTTAAACTTTAAGAATATATATGGATATATATAGAAAATGAAAGTACATTCGGCCAAAAAAGAAGAAGAGAACACCCTAATACATCTTAATCACCAAATTGTCCCAGATAAAAAGGAAAACTAGTTGCTGGTTGCCACAGTAATACTTACCCATCATGGATATGCATAATATAAAATATGAAAATAAAACGTGCGTAAACTATTTATAAAATGCATTGCAATTCGAATAAAATCGTGGCTTGATGACGTCATAAACTTTAAATCGAGGCTAGGGAAAAAGAAAGGCTACCGCGGTGCTTTACGCGCATCATTTTTTACAAACCGCCGGAGTCACGTGATGCTCGAATGCACCAATGCAGGTGTACGAAAAGAGCATCACGTCACTCTAGCTGTCTGTAAAAAAAGCTCCTCTTAAAGCACCGCGGTAGTCTTTCTTCTTCGTTAGTCTCGCTTTAAATGCTCTATTACTGAATTGCGTAAAAGAAACATCATTTTAACTCCAAAATTGATAATTATATTAACTAACGGTTTACTGCGTCGGATTAAGCGTCTCATTTCCAATTAAAATATATCTTTGAACTGAAATTTTAATGAAATACAGGGTCATGAAAAATCGAAGAGTGTGGTAAATAGGATTACAAATATCTCGGCAACTATTCATTCGATCAACTTCCTTTTTTATGCAAAACTTATGTTTTTTTTATTTTCTTTTATATTCACTCCTTAAAATAAACAATTTTGAAAATTTTTATGTAGCTTTTATCAGAACAAATATTTCAAGAGTCCGAAAAAAATAGTTCCGGATAATCGATGTTACTGAAATTTAATAAGCATCTTCCTATTATTACATATAGTGACGGGCGATTCTGAAAAATTTGATAATCGATCAACATCGATACTGTATAAAACAACATCGATTAAAAAAATAATCGATTAACAAATTCTAGTATCGATGTTTTAGAATCGATTCTTACACAGATAGCTTAAAAAGAATAACTCCTAAATTTATCGATCAAATAGCAGGATATTTGATCATACATCGTGATAATGGGGAATTAGCATATAATAATCGATATTTCTGGCGCTCATTTCTTTAGAATAGCAGTATATAATACACTGCTCAAAACAATTAAAGGATATTGCAGTTTTAGGTGGATTTTGTATCTGGGAAACTTTTTAGCTGATTGATACATGGTCGACAGACATAGTAGGTTATATGAGAATAAATTACACATGTTTGGCAGAAAAAAATGCATTTTATTGCGCATTTGTGTACAAAAGGAAAAAAACACAATTTGTGCATATGAGAAAAAAAAAATAAGAAAAGGTGTTTTCTTCAAAGAAAATCATTTTCAGTAGGGCGTATGGTTTCCACGGGCGGCCAGCAACGTTGAACACCTTTGAGGCATGGACTCAATCAGGCTATTAATGACGAGTTGGGGTATTCTGCCCCACTCTTCCAAAAGAGCTCTTTCCAGTTCTTGGAGAGTTTGTGGGGGTTGTTGGCGGCCAGAAACTCGTCTTCCTAGAGCGTCCCAAACGTGCTCCATTTATTTATGTCTGGAGAACACGCTGGCCATTCCATTCGAACGATTCCTTCCTCGAAAAGGAAATCCTCCACCAGGTTTGCACGATGTGGCCTGCAGTTATCGTCCATTAAAATGAAGTTATCTCCGATTGCTGCAGCGTAAGGGACTACAATAGGTCTGAGGATCTCATCCCTATATCGGCGACCAGTCAGAGCTCCATCTCGAATGATGTAGAGGTCAGTGCGCCCGTCAATGGAGATGCCACCATACACCAACACTCCTCCACCGCCAAATCTGACACTTTCGTGCACGAACGCAGGATTATTCCTACTGCCACGGTCCCTCCAGATGAAAATACGCCTATTATCCGGATGCACAGAAAAACGGGACTCGTCAGAAAACAGAATATTGCTCCATTCATTTCTCCTCCAGTTGACATGCTCGGTTGCCCACTCCCTGCGGTCGCGACGATGCCTTGATGTTAATCTAACACATACCATCGGTCGGCGAGCATACAGACCTACAGCATGAAGCCGGTTTCGGACAGTCTGAGTTGAAATCGTGGTGCCTGTAGCCGAGAGAAGGTGTTGTTGGAGAAGAGTAGCGTTCATGTTTCGGTGTCTCCGAGCTGTTAACTTTAAAGACCGATCTTCATTAGGCGTTGTTGCCCATCTACGACCTTGCTCTGGTCTTCAGCCTGCACATCCACTCTCCAAAAAACGGTTCCAGATCCTGGAAATGACACTTTGTGACACTCCAGTGGCTTGTGCTACTTCGGCTTGAGTTTGGCCCTCTTCTAACCTACCAACAATTCTCCAAGCTTCTGAATCTGTCAAATGACTTCGCTGAGACATTGTACTCATCGAAACAAAGCAATCACTGAATGCCGATCATCCTTGTCTTCATTCTCTTTTATCCAGTTAAAAGTCAAATTTCATTCGCTGCCGCTGAAGCGACGTTTTTGACGTCGAACTCAAAATTTGCATATTCCACAGTTTGAAAACCAGAAAAATTTGCATTTGTGATTCTCTTCTTCTATTTTCGGCAAAAAAAATTTCGTTTATATCTTTATTTTATATAAAACTTCAAATATCCTTTAATTGTTTTGAGCAGTGTATATTAGCTACTGTCAAATTTTGTTTCAAGGCAGTTTTTTTGTTTCTTTCCAGGTAAAAATGTTATACTTTCAGTTGGTACTAAGAGTGAATCCAGAAAAAAAATAGTTTTCAAAATATGAACGACACGCGTAGGGAAAGGAAACAAGGGATGGAGGGGAAAGAGGGCAGTGTTGAATTCAGGGGGTGGCAAGATTTGAGATTTTAAGCTTTTAATGGTTAAAAAAGTGCAATTTCGCCCCGGAACTCTACAATCCCCCCCCCCCCCCCCCCCCCGGAGCCACAGAAATCTCTCCCGGAAAAAAAAGTGTCTGAAGTTAACACTGAAGAGTAGAATTTCTTGCCCAAATTTAATAAAAATTTAGAAAGAAGTTAGGGCTGATGCCCAAGCCGACGAAAATAAAAGATCCTGAATGTGAGATAAAAATTAAGGGAGGGGGCAGTCTCCCTCCGCCCGAAATCACAACTTTTTTAATTATGATGAGATTTGAACGGGGCCTTTTCTAACATTCTTTCCAAGTCATTTGGTTAATAACTAAACATTTGTATTATATCTGTAACTGTTTGTCACCACTATTTAAGAACAAGGGGGGGGGGGACCCGGGTTGGAGGTTCGTTCGGTTAGAGGTTTACACTATTCGATGTGCAAATTATCGGATTATCCGGTGCCGAAGGCAGTGGGTACCCGATCCGGAGTTTCGTTCGGTTCGAGGTTTATCATATTCGAGGTTTTAGCAGATTTGAGGCCCCGATGTAAATTAAGGGCCCACTAGTCGGCAAAGCCAGTTAGTTAGTTCATTTTTCAAGTTCGTCTCCTTTCTGCTCTCTCCGCCCCCCCCCCCCCCCCAAACCATGACTTTCGTAGTTATGCACAGATTTGAACGGGACCTTTTGTGACATTCTTCCCAAGTCATTTGCTTAATAACTAAACATTGATATTATATCTGCAACTGTTGGCCACCACTATTTATGAACAATAATAAAAAATTTCATTTTTTTTCCTGTTAAAACACACCATCCTTGGTTGAGTGCCACTTTACTCAGGATGCTTGTTAGTTAAGTTGTATCTGTCAATATTGTCTCCTCCCCCCCCCGTCCCTCTTCTTGGCCCCTCCCCCTCCCCCTCGCCCGGAATCATAACTTTTTTAATTATGGTCAGATTTGTACGGGACCTTTTCTGACATTCTTCCGAAGTCCTTTTGTTGAAAAATAAACATTGGTATTATATCTGCAACTGTTTGTCACCACTATTTATGAACAATAATAAAAATGTTCGGCTTTTATCCCCAGTTAAAACACATCATTCTTGGTTTAGAGCCACTTTACTCGGGATGCTCGTTAGTTGTATCTGTCAATAGTGTCTCCTTCCGCCCCGTCCCCCTTCCTTGCCCCTCCCCCTCGCACGAAATTAAACTTTTTAATTATGGTCAGATTTGAACAGGACTTTTTCTGACATTCTTCCCAAGTCATTTGGTTAGTAACTAAACATTGGTATTATATCTGCAACTGTTTGTTACCACTATTTATGAACAATAATAAAAACCAAGGATGGTGTGTTTTAACTGGGAAAAAAGCCGAAAATTTTTATTATTGGAATTTTTATTGAAATTTTTATTATTGTATCTCCAGTGTCTGAAACGTGTAAATCCGTCATTTTTTTTTCGATTTTTAGAACGATTGCAAGACTTACCCTACACTACGTATGATGGGTAAGTAAAAACTAGTTGCCGGAAGGAGCTGTAATTTTGGATTTACGTATTGATGTATTTTAGAAATTGATTTCTGTTATAAAAAAAAATCATAGGTCATATTTTTTTTTTCAAAAATTAATTTAAAAATGCAAATGTTTTTAAATTGATTTTTGAAAAAAAAAATGAAACTATGAAACTGTTAAACAGAAATCGCTTTTCAAAAGCTTCAAACATGCGAAACCAAAATTGCAGCTCATTCCGGTCATTAATTTTTGAGTTATTCTTTAAAAACTACCCGCATTACAGCCTGTTTCGTAAATATTAAAAAAGAATTTAACATTATGAGTTCCAAACTGTAAAACTTCATAATTACTAAGTTATTTGACCAAATGACTTCCCGTTTGGTATCTTAAGGTAAAATGTACCGAAACATACAAATATGTTGTCGAAATTGTGTGTTCGTATTAAAATTTTTAACGTTTGATACAATTTCAGTATGAAAACGATCGTATAAGCTAGTGCCTCAAAACACTGCATATTAATAAAATTCGAAGTATCATAAATCCGTAAGTTTTGGTCGTAGGAAGATATAATTGTTACTGATTTATTTGTTAGAGCATGAAGAAAGTATTCATAATTTTAGTTATATGATCCAGGGACCTATAAAAATTTTAATTTCGTAACTTTTAAAAAATAACTATTTTGACGTAAATGGATTTTAATATGATGAAAAAAAATGAAAACATATTTGAAATTCGAACTATACCTCTAAAACTAACGATTTCGAATAAGCTATTCGTCAACGATAAGATGGAGCACACTGTATATATCAGAAGAAAAAGAGCTATGCAGATAGAATTCAACTGAATTTATAGTTAATATTTTCCATACTTCCACGCCGTACAATGTGTAGGGTGAAACCCCCAGTTATTGACACCTAACCAGTAAATGACACTTAAGCAAAAATCTAACTCAAATAAGCATTTTGTTGTAAAATTCTGCAAAGTAATGTTACCTAGTGGTACATGAGACACTTATTTTTATTTTGGAATCAATTTATTCACCACTAGATGGCCAAGAACATATTTAATGATGAAGAAACTTTTAATAACTCAAAAAGTGTCATTTTGAAGCAACCATTTTATTTCTAAAATTAAGGAAGTGTTATTCTAATCTATTTGTAATGCAACCATCCTAAACTTTTTTTCTTAAAGTTATACTTGTAAAAATTAGTTTAAAGATGCATATGATATATTAGGGTGATGTGGGATGATTTAGGATTTATAGATATTTAATTTAGCTTAATCAGGGGTGCCAGTTATTGGTTCCTAGAATTTCATTTCACCAGTCTCTGACAGAGGTGTTAGTTATTGGTTATATTAAAGAAAGTTGAAATCTATTATTTGAACTCTTTAAAAATGCATAATAATAAATTAAATTTATCTTGTTGTAAACACCATTAAAATTTAAGTTGTTTTACCGGTGTCTGACACCAGTTGTCAGTTACTGGTTCATAAATATCAGTTATTGGATATCTGCATTACTAATAATGCAGTACTGAATATTACTCCTATATACTCTTACTATATACTCTGCATTACTAATAATGCAGTGCATCTTACTAAATCCCACTTTTTATAATAAATACTAATGTATTTTGTTTTTATGATAAAAATTAAAGTTTTTTAAGCATTTTAATCTTTTAAAATAAAGTGTCAGTCACTGATTCACTTTGTGTCAGTTATTGGAATTCGAAAATAGGGATTGTGTCAGTTACTGGAGTTTTTGACCATATTTATGAATAAAATTAATTTTAATAATAAAATGTATAATTTAAAAAAAATTCCAACAATAATTTGTTAATATATCTCTACTATCCTTTCAAAAGCCAAAGTAAGTATAAAATAGATTTAAATTTTTGTAATAGCGATTTCAGCAAGAAAGAATCCTTAAAGTGTCAGTTACTGGGGGTTTCACCCTGTATATATATATATATATATATAAAGTAGTTAGCCATGGGTTTCATAATAAGTGGAATATTTTAAACCAAAGCGTTCACATTATACCGTATATGTCTTAATATAAAAAAAAGTATCTTTAATATCCTGTTTCAGGAATGTTGTATTAGAATAAGGACTGTTTTGGCCAGAGTAATACGTGGTAAGCACTTTTAAATATGGCTTTCGATCTTTAAATGTCTTGAAATATTTTCATTATATAAAGGAAGTTTTAAATTAATGCACGACATTCTCTGAATATTAAAAACAAAAGAACAAAAAAACGAGCAGACGAGATTCTATTTTGGCAGTTTTGATAATCATGGAAATTTGAGAACTTGATTGGATTATAATTACCTTCTTACTTAAACGACTGTTGACAATCTCATTATTAGTAAAGAAGCAGAAAACAAGACAATCCAAACAATTGCTTCTATATCCAAAACAAACAATGCCACATATATGCCTCTATAATATTGGAGTCGGACCATTTTTTTCTTGAATAGTATCATACTTAGATTTAAACTGTCAGTCATGGTAAAACGAAACTTGTTTTAAGAAATTAACAAGTTTTTATTAAAGCAATTTAAAATATCTTTCAACTCTCTGCAAATCAAAACATTTAATTATACTGTGAAAAAAATTTTATTTTTCAATTTAAGATAAACAAAATTCTGATTGCCATATAATCTACCGAAATAACACTATTAAAATTATGTCTGACCCTTTTAAGTCAAAACTTTAATATGCACCTCTGTACAAAAGACCATTAGATTTGCGTGTAGGCAACATACTAAGTACTTCTCAGCTGGCCACAAAGTGGACGCTAATCATAGTAGCCATCGTCAGAAAATGAAGCATTGAAATAGATCTTCAAATATTAAGCCTGTAATATTAGGAGACGCGTGATGTTTTAAATGTGAGATCGAGATATCAACGTTAATTATGCTGGCGATTCTCAACATGCCGCACCTGAAGGCATTTTAAGGTAAGAGCAGTTGTAAAAGAGATATATTTATTACATCATTTGTGCTAATGGGATTCTGAGCTGTGACTTGATGGTGGAATTTTATTATGATGATGGTTGGTCACTTTAGTCATTTGTTTGTCCGTGAAATACACATTTGGTTCTGTCTACCCATGGTTATGTATTCTGTTTCTTATGATTTTGAAATTTGTTTTAATTTACGGTCTTTATTAATTAATTAATTTATTTATTTATTTATGGTGTTGGTGAAACGTCTTATTGGCTTTTGCTTTATTTCTAAATTAATTATGTACAGTGAAGTAATCAAATATCAAAATCCAGGACGTAAACTAGAAATATTATTATCCGTAATACCCAAATAATGCATTAAAATTACGTGTGACCATTTTAAGTCAAAACTTTTAGTTGTATCTCGGTACAAAATACCCTAAGTTCTGCATGTAGGCAACACACTATGTAGTTCTCAGCTGTCTAAAAGTGGACGCTAATCATAGTATCCATCACTAGAAGATGAAGCATTAAAATAGATTTTCAAATATTAAGCTTGTAATATTAGGAGACGCGTGATGTTTTAAATGTGAGATCGAGATATCAACGTTAATTATGCTGGCGATTCTCAACATGCCGCACCTGAAGGCATTTTAAGGTAAGAGCAGTTGTAAAAGAGATATATTTATTACATCATTTGTGCTAATGGGATTCTGAGCTGTGACTTGATGGTGGAATTTTATTATGATGATGGTTGGTCACTTTAGTCATTTGTTTGTCCGTGAAATACACATTTGGTTCTGTCTACCCATGGTTATGTATTCTGTTTCTTATGATTTTGAAATTTGTTTTAATTTACGGTCTTTATTAATTAATTAATTAATTTATTTATTTATGGTGTTGGTGAAACGTCTTATTGGCTTTTGCTTTATTTCTATATTAATTATGTACAGTGAAGTAATCAAATATCAAAATCCAGGACGTAAACTAGAAATATTATTATCCGTAATACCCAAATAATGCATTAAAATTACGTGTGACCATTTTAAGTCAAAACTTTTAGTTGTATCTCGGTACAAAATACCCTAAGTTCTGCATGTAGGCAACACACTATGTAGTTCTCAGCTGTCTACAAAGTGGACGCTAATCATAGTATCCATCACTAGAAGATGAAGCATTAAAATAGATTTTCAAATATTAAGCTTGTAATATTAGGAGACGCGTGATGTTTTAAATGTGAGATCGAGATATCAACGTTAATTATGCTGGCGATTTTCAACATGCCGTACCTGAAGGCATTTTAAGGTGAGAGGAGTTGTAAAAGGGATATATTTATTACATCGTTTGTACTAATGGGATTCTGAGCTGTGACTTGATGGTGGAATTTTATTATGATGATGGTTGGTCACTTTAGTCATTTGTTTGTCCGTGAAATACACATTTGGTCCTGTCTACCTGTGGTTCTGCATTCTGTTTCTTATGATTTTGAGATTGTATGTTTTAATTTGAGGGCTTGAAATTATATATTTAAGGAGTTAGAGACACGTCGTATTTGCTTTTGATTTATTTCTATATAATTATGTACAGTGAAGTGACCAAATATTAAAAAAACCAGAACGCAAAGTGGAAATATTGACTCTCCCTAATACCCAAATAACACATTAAAACTAGGTGTAACCTTTCAAAATCAAGTTTAATATGCAGCTCTATACAAAAGACCATTCGATACGCGTGTAGGCTGTAACTACTTCTCAACTGGCCACAAAGTGAACGCTAATCATAGTTGCCAGCGTCAGAAGAAGGAACATTGAAATACAGTCAAATCTCTCTATAACAAATTTCTCTATATAACGAATTTTTGGAAGAAACGGTCACTTTTTCCCATATTTACATTAAAAATAATCTCCATATAGCGAAAGATCTATCTCCATATAGCACATTTTTTCAGAAATTTTTCTTCATTTGTTCAGAAAATGTTCAAAACCACGTGGAATCAATTTTTCTTCATTGATTCCTGGTTTATCTTTCAAATACCTAATCATAGTAGCCAGCGTCGGAAGAAGGAACATTGAAATACAGTCTAATCTCCCTATAACGAATTTCTATATAACGAATTTTTCTATATAACGAATTTTTAAAAAAAGAAACAGTCACTTTTCCCCATGATTACATTAAAAATAATCCCCATATAGCGAAAGATCTATCTCATATAGCAAATTCTTTCAAAAAATTTTCTTCATTTGTTCAGAAAATGTTCAAAACCACGTGGAATCAATTTTCCTTCATTGATTCCTGGCTTATCTTTCAAGGCTGAGTACCTCAACCTTATTCTTTATTTTATTTATCATGTTCATTTTCACAAAAAGTTTTGCGAAATTAGTTTATTTATCATTATTGATCTTGAAAGCGCCGCAGATTGAGTGTACAAAACTTGTTGATATATTTATTAAAGGGTATTTATAAGTCTTATGTGTACTGTTATTATACTTTCAACATATGCATTTTCACTTTAATGACAATAAGTGACTTTCTTATATAATTCTACATTCCGTGTTAAAATGCGAAAAATTGTACAAGGGTGTAACAGTTTTGAAATCAAAACAACCGAAAATTACAACTTTCTTCATCTAAATCAAATGTAAGTTTTCCTTATGCGTATTTTTACTATGCTTTCAAATAAATGTTTATTTTACGTTATAAAACTGTTTAAATAATTAAAAAATACAATATCAAGTTAATATTTAGAGTTAAAAACTTCAAAATCGTAATTAAACACCTCAAAAACAATTTTATTTAAAATTTACCCATTAAATATTATTTTTCTCGTTTTTCTCTATATAACGAATTTTCTGACTGGAACAATGGGTTTCGTTATATAGAGACTCGACTGTATATCTTCAAATATTAAACCTGTAATAATAGAAGACACGTGATGTTCTAAATGTGAGATCGGAATATCAACGTTAATTACGATTGCAATTCTCAACATGCTGTACACCTGAAGGCATTTTAAGGTAAGAGGAGATGTACAAGAGATGTACAGGCTGAACCAAAAGTCTTGCCCTGATTATAATAATTCATTACAAAATAAGCGTTTGTATAATAATGTAACTTGTTGTATCATTGGATAGGTCAGTTTTAGTAGTTTTTTTTTTTGTGCAATTGATGGCGCGATTGTCCCTTCAAGAGTGACTCAGGGGAACATTTGTAAGGAAGACATCATTTTCAGCCGAAATAGCGTCGATTCAAGAGAAAGCTCATTGTGTGCTTTGGTTTCACGAAACAAAATCGCCCATTGATGATCAGTGAACATTTCAACGTTGTATGAACGCAACCCTGCTGATGCAAAATCAATAAAGCGATGGTATGAAATGTTTAAAGAAACCAGGCAGCGTTACTGATGTGCCCAGAAGTGGCAGGCCTAGTGTGAATGCCTAGTGTGAGTGCCTAGTGTCAGGGCCTAGTGTGAGTGCCTAGTGTGAATGCACAAATTGTTGACGTCGAAGAACTGAAGACTAGGATACAAGCTGCTGTGTGTTCTATAACAGTAGACATGTTAAAGAACACTTTGCGAGAACTAGAATACCTCTTAGACATTCTCCAAGCTACCAAGGGGGCACACGTTAAAATTTACTGAGGTACGTGGTCTTATAAAAAATTTATAACAGTACTTGCAATGTACTCAAACAAACATATGTCTAATTATAATAGTTTTAGCACAATAAATATTTATAATCAGGGCAAGACTTTTGGTTCACTCTATATTTATTACATCATTTGTGCTAGAGGGATTCTGATACGTAATTTGATGGAATTTTGTATGGTGCTGTGGCCACTTTAACAACTGTTTTTCCCGTATTATACTTATTTGGGTTCTGGCTTTTAAATATAAAATTCTTATATTTTTTTAATGTTATTTTTTTCTAACTTAAAGTCGAGAAATTGAGAGTTATCACATATGTTTATGAAGTTTAAGAAATATCTCATTTTCTTTTCTTCTGTTTTGTAAAAAATTAGAATACACGCTAACGGTCGAGTCAGTTTTTTATTTTTCATTCGCCATTTATTTTTAAAATGTCCGTTTTGATATTCACATTTTACAAAAATTACAATCCTATATTTTAAAATAATGACAGTAAAATTTCTAGCACCGAGCACTGTATCTAAGATTACCGCTTAGACTTGATCTGGAGAAGTACAGTAATCCCTTAACATTCGCGAGGGTTACGTTCCAGGAAAACCTCGCGAATATTGAATCTATCTCTCAGCACTAAAAAAGGAGTAACGTCCTATAAAATTTTAATTAGAGTGGCACAGTATTTCAAGAAAACAAAAGGATATATGTATTAACAATATGGACTGGAGAAATAATTACAGCTAAAAAGTATAGTTTTTTTTTAATAAAGTAATTTCGAATCTCTCTCTATTCGCAAAGAGATGATAATGTATGCAGCTTCAGCTCAATCTCTACGAGAACCTGCACAAGCACATTTTAAATTAATAGATTGAAGATGCCGTTACCTTACCACTTCTAATATCCCCATTGCAACGAGTATTCTTCTGCTGTTATTATTTTGTTTTCCTACAACACTCGCTCCTTTTTCAGTTAGACAACCAAATTGATTTGTAAATACATACTGAGAAAAGTCAGCGGAAACAATCTATAACCACTGTAAATTCTGAAGAAGCAAAGATATAATTTTAAACAAATCGCGAATAATCAAGTCAGATTCTCAAGAATGTTAAGTTTTCTGCATTTTCATGTTCGCGAATAATCAAAACTCGCGAATGTTAAGGGATTACTGTATTTGTAATAGGTGCAGTGCTGCCAATTTAGCGCATATTTTTTCAAAACTTTTAATAGCAATTTTGAAGAGTAATTTTCAGCTGTTAACCGCGAAATGTCTGTTATTAACTAAAACAAAGATTACTATTAAAAGATTCCGATAAAAGTTTTGAACAAAACAAGCCATCCGCTTTTTATAATGAAGTTTTTATCCATTTTTTTCTTATTTAAAGAGAGTAAAGGAGCGCAGATCGCCGAGCTCGTTCTGCTGGCCGGTGTATTTCGGTTCCGCTAAAGGGGGTTAGCTAACGAATTACGGGAGGGTAGCTTTTTTTCCAGCCCCATAAATAGAAAATTGTGGGTGTTGCTAGCGAACCCCGTGAGGGGAACAAACTTGGGGGTGGCTGTCTTAGGCGACTGTCTCTCTTATCTACTTTTTGTTGACCATGGACCATCCATTTCCTAGAAAAACTAGCTTGTTGTGGGAAAATTGAAACGAAGGATCTTTCTGCAAAGCTCAAAGACACCTTGATAACATTTTATTCAGATTTCTTTGGGATGAAAAAAGAAAATATTATGATAGATTTCAAGGTTTTTCCTTGTATTTGTTCATTTTAATTTACGCGGAATACTTATCTTTGAAAAAGGGATTTTTATTCATAATTTTAATAATTAAAGCATAGAAAGATTGTTAGTAATTAGAAAGTTATTTGTTTTAAAAATTTGCAAATCCTGATAGCTATTCCGTATTTTAACACAGGGAAAAATCATAACTATCATAATTAAATAAATAAAAAAAATCTTATTTTAATAAAATAGGATGTATTAGAGCGTTCTTGAGATTAAAAGTCTAATTACATAAAGTACATATGAATCTGTTTAAATGTAAAACCTAATTGAAAGAAAGAAATAATTATAAATAAAAGGAAGAAAAATGCATTGATATATATATATATATATATATCAATTTAAAGATGTTTGAAATAGTGTGACATTAAAATACACCGCAAACGATTTTTCTCCATAGACGGAATGTAACGGAATTATTTTGAGTATGCCTCTAAATGAAGTATGTAGCGTTTACAGTCCATTTACAGGGACACTCAAAATAATTCCGTTGCCATAGGGTCTATGGGAAAAATCTTTTGCAATGTATTTTAACGATGTTACTCTATTTCAAACATCTTTAAATTGATATATATATATATATATATCTCAGGTTCACTACAAGATACTTACTGTAAGAATATGGTGTGCATAACAGTGATTATTCATTTACAGGGACACACAAAATAATTTGGTTACAGTACTGTCTATGTGCGGTTAATGCTGGACGTGCGTTTTCAATTTTGATATGCCTTTTTTAAGTTTAACTAATTTTTGTAAATGTGGCGTGTATAAATACTATAGATGATATACATGGCAACACAAATGCTGTCGAGTGCATTTTCATTTATTGACAGAAATTACTGAAAGTGAATTTACAACTGTGCTGTGCGTTTCCCACATTAACTAAATTTTAGCATGCTATGTATAGTATATATACAAATCTATAGACCATAAACAGGGCTGCACAAAAGCATTCAGATACTTTTCTGACTATTGATGATAATTCCTGAAATTGGGTTTTCAAATGCGTTATGCGTTTTCCAAATTGTTTATTAGTTACTGTTCCCGGGGCGGTCATACCTTGCCATCCCTTGTCATTTTTTATTAGTTAATTGTTACACATTTCACCTTATTAAAACGGGAATTTTTTTTTAAAGTATTCTGGACATGTTGCAAAGTATTTCATAATCTTTGCTTGACTCATGGTTTTTCATTCTTGTTTATTATAATGTAGATCTTTAAATGTCTAAATGGAAATAGGAGAAAATATATGCAAGCATTTTTTTGGGGGGGGGGGGCGGGGGGAGGAGAGAGGGTTCGATTAGATGATTATTTATCATGACAATAGAGTTACAAGTAGGGCAGGAAAATAATTAAATATTGAAGAGCTTCAAGATTTTCCAACTTTGTGTATTTTGCACTGGGAAGGAAAAAGGAAAAAAGTGGGTAAGTGTGATCGAAGATCGCCCAAAGGGTTTCGTTTAATATTCCTATCAATACACTTTATCCTTTCTTTAAGAAATCCAAATAAATTTAATTAGCAACAAAAAAAGTGTTTTTTATAAAGTAAAAATTTACTGGTCTATTTTTTCGTTTTTTCGAATATCTAAACCAGCCCGATAGCGGGCGAAGCCCGCTATTATACTCTGTCATAATAATATCTGTCATATGGACAAAATGCGATATTTAAAAAAAAATAATTTCAAAATTAAACATGTTGTACACTTTCAAAATGTTAAAATATGCGAATATTTCCATAATCGGGTTTTTATCATGATTCAATACGTTCCTCCAACTCATATATTGACTATTCTCTATTGGTGAAACTTTTTATTTCATTTTCATTTTTCACTTGGAAATCTTTCAATAGAAAATTAATTATTGAAGAAAGAATTTTATTGTGGATTTTTAATGGTTGGCAACTGCTATAATGAAAAATGTTTAAATTTAATAGGAAAAGGCTGTTAGAATTTTGGTTTTTTATTTTATTAAAATAATACTATTTTTTTTTTTCAAATTTTAATATTTTGAGCTTCATAGCAGGTATTCAGTTATATATACACAAAGTTTCAACTCACGGAGCGGGAGTAATAGGGTTTCGAATAATAGGGTGAGATGAACGAAACCCTAAAACAAAAATCGGTACGGGGGGGGGGGGATGAGAAATTTAAATATATTGTTACAATAAAGAAACAAACAGAACAGAAGAGTTTTAAGAATAAAAAAAGTTTTAAAGATTTTAACCTTGAAAACTGGGGAGGTGTCAAAATGAAAGAAGCAGAAATTTTTTGGGGAGAAAGAGGTATATATTAGATAATTGCCTAGTAATTTATCATTAATAAAGATTTATAATTGGGGCAGAAAAAGAATAAGAAATGAAAGTTTTAAAGAGTAAAAAAAATTGTGGTAGAAAAGAGGAGGACAGAGGGGAGAGGTAATTTTGGATGGGTGCGGGGGGGGGGGGAGATTTTAAATGATTATTCAGTGTTATTTTTAAAAATAAAGTAACAAATAGAGCAAAGAAAGTTAAAAAAAATAAAGACGCTTGAAGATTTTTTAACTTTGTGAGCTTCAGGGAATGGGGGGGGGGGGGGGGGTGAGATGAAGCAGGAACTGTATGGGACAGGGTAGGAGGTTTATTATATGATTAATTCTTAATTATTTTTCGCGTTAATAAAAAAATTGAATAGAATACAAAATAAAATCTTTAAATTTTGTATGCTAAGAGGGAAGATTCGAAAGGGGGGTGGCATTTAGATGGTTAATTATTGATTGTTACAATAAAGTAACAAATAGAGCAGAAATTTTTTTAAAGAATGCAGACTTTTAAAGATTTTAAATTTTGTGAACTGAAGGAGGAGTGGGGGGGTTGGGTTAAAGAGAAGAAGCAGATTTTTTTTTTTTACAAATTGAAAAAGAAAGTTAATTTAAAGAGATTGGTAAATCCTAAAAAGCAAATATTCATGTTCACCTCAAAATGAAAGTGGATATGGAATAATAAAAAATTACTTAAAAAAAAAAAAAAATTCACAGCGGCTATTATAATCTATATTGGTTTTCATCAAAGAAATCTTCTTTTCTCAAAATTATTAAATTCTATGAAAAATATAAAAAAACAAACATAGATCAAGGCTAGATCCTTCGTAAAATAGTCCTTGGAAAAAAAAAATATCTATTATTTAAAAGATTCTGAAAAACTGAAATGATTAAATGTAAATGTACAATGAAAATAAAAGTAAAAATTAATACGTTTTCCAGAATGCTATTTATTTTATTTTCACTATAAATTACAATGAATTCTTCTTTTTGTGTGATATAATTTGCTTGTATTGACAAATACATTTATCTTTTTAATCTCTATAAGTTACGTGTGCTTTTTCAAAGTTTATTTTGAGTTCAAGTACCGCCTCTAAAGCTAAAGGTAATTAAGATGATTCTCAAAATATCCCCCCCCCCCCCACGCTTAACAACGGGAAACATTCTGACTCTTTTTTTAAACGTAAAATTATAAAAATTGCAAGCATGACTATTGAAGTGATATGTCATCGAATGGGTTTTTCATAGTCGCCTCCTCGTTATTCGGTTGAAATCGACAACTTTGACAACATTTTCAGATAGGTATTCTGCCTTTACCGAAAAATGTAATATAAATATTTCAACAATGGTGGTTGGGGTAAGGGAGAATTTTACATAAATTTTCTACAATTTTACAATTATGTAAAAAAGTATGACAGTCTAAGATGAACATAATTTGAAATGTTTAGGTATTTTGCCTAATGAAAACACAAAAAAAAAAAGAGCGTTAAATAATTCCTTAGGCTTGTAAAAGAATTAAGTGCAGCAAGTTTTAAAATAACACGTTTTTATCTAGCATAAAAATCATTTCATTGTAAAATGATATTGAATTAGATCTAATATAATTTAAACGTCAGCATTTTCTTTGAGTAATCAAGTTATTCACCCTTTTATATAAAATGAGCATTAAGTAAATAAATTTCTTGATATTTCCAGTTAGCTTTTGACTTACTTAAAAATAAAAGAAGTAATTGTTATGCAATAAAATATATAAAAAGTTGTAGCATATCAAGGTATAGATTTCCTCCCTACATGTAATGTAATTTTGATACTTCTTATATGAAATCAAGTGGCTTAAATAAATATATATATATATCCATGTTTTCCTGGTTTTTTATGAGGAAATCTGCCTCAGTTCTAGCTTTTTCATTTCGTATTTTCTTTCATTTTCTGTTCTATAAATGTGCGAATGCCCAAATCTTGTTTTATTTCAGCTTATTATAGCTTGTACAAGGATGAAATCGTAATTATTTTGTAGAATCTATGGTAATTTGGTCCCGACGATTCTGCTACTCAGTTCCATAAAAAATATTTCGTTAATTTACTTAGTATGTGTTCCAATTTCAATTTTTTATTTTTATTCCCCCATTTGTGTATGATATTTGTGTTGTCTTTTATCTGTTTTATATATATATATATATATATATATATATATATATATATATATATATATATATATATATAAGCCTTCTGTACAATTAAACCATTGAAACATAAGATATTGACCAAATATTATGAAATCACTATATCAAATAGCAGAGTCAAATTTACAACTAAAATTATGTAGTCCTAAGAAATGAAATATGTAAAATTCAAATGAAAAAACAAGAGTAAATACCTTAACAATAAAAGCCCTTTCAGAATAAACAATCGAAATGATTTAAAATGCAAGATGTCAATATTTGATTGACAGGAAAAACAATGTAAATGGCCAAAATTGCAGAATCAAATGTTATTTCATTAGTAAAAATACAAAAATTTATTGAAATGCAGCATAGTATAACGATGTTAATGAAATAAAAGAAATACATCAGATTATAAATAATGTATTTAATAATCATAAAAATATAAATTATGCCAAAATTTGGGCTTTTTTAATGTATATCTAAACGATATATAATGTATTACTTAATGTATATCTAAACGATAGCTGCTATAACACAAATATTCTTATGAATATAATAATTAAAAGTATATACTATCCATTAATGATTGCGTAAATGCAGCATTTCATTATGGAAGTTTAATGTATAAAAGCTTTCTGTACAATTAAACCATTGAAACACAAGATATTGACCAAATACACATATATATTAGAGATGGGACGAATATTCGGCTACTATTCGGTATTCGGCCCTTTTGCAGAATACTGACGGCTAGTTGTCCGAATGTTTCAGCCGAATATTGTAACATATCTCTCCAAATAAATTCCGGAATAAATTAAATATATATATATATATATATATATATATATTTGCATTTTCTCTCTCTAATTCAAACTATTTACATTCTGACACATTCATGAAGTTATATTCCTTCTTAATTGCACAAAATTACAGTTATTCGTATTACTACCATTATTATATGTAAATATTTCTTTTACATCTTTTTTAATTCATATTGTTGCTATCAGTTTGTGAGCATGCTTTTAATGCATGTTGAGTAAATCGTAGAACTTTTGTGTTGTTGTATATTGTATATGCTGGTTTATTGTCAAAGATTTTGTTAAACAAATAATATATATTACTACTTTAACCATATCTATTGCTTTAATTTAATTTGTAATTTAAGATAGAAAGTCTAGTTTCAGAAAATACTCATTCTTACAAATTTGTTGATCACTACAAGGACACAAATATCTTCGCAAAAAAATTTACTTCGAACTAAAGGTTATTTCAGGAAAAATCTCACTATTTATTATGCGAGATATTATCATTCATTTTGAATTTAAGAGAGGATAAAAGTATCATTGTATAGTAAAGGTGAAGTACATTCTTCATATTTTAATGGAAATAACACAAAGCTGTTATCAAATCTAAACTAGCTACTTTATGACATATTTTTTAATTCATTTTTGTTCGGAAACGCATGAAATTGGCAGGTGTTCTTATTTAAAAACTTTGTAATCAGAAGACGATTTCCATTTTTTTTTTCTATAAAGGCAAAAAATCTTTTTGAAAATACTGTCAAAGTCGACATTTTGAACAGAATTTCCGACGCTGCAGCACGAGAAAGGGGAAAACGTTTCGTTACGTGACGCTAATCGCTTATAACTCGATAAGTAATGTATTTATCAAAAAATGGAAAACTCATCTCGATTCCAAATCGCTTCAATAATCAAGCCTGCCAATTTTATCAATTTGAGTTTAAGAATGAGTAAGAAAATATGTCAGAAAGTTTCGCGTTGTTGAGCAGGTCATTTAAGAACCACCCTTAACATACCATCTTGATTTACAGTAAATCAATTTGATTTATCTAAGAACAAAATAATAAAATGCTATTTCTTAATTTTTTGTGCTAAAATAAATTATCTAAATTCAAAAATGCTTTAACAGTGATAATGATTAATGAGTTCTTTTTTCAGATAAAATGTTTATAAATTTCTTTCCTGTAGATAAAATTGCACTATTATAATTTATATGTGGTAAAAGTTGTTTTATTGTTAGCATCAAGCTATTTGAAGTATTACAAGAAATACATCAAGCTATTGGAAATTTAAATCACATAAATAAAAAAAAAAAACCAAATTTCTGTTTAATTATTTTCTTATTTTAAAATTGTATGTATAATAAAAAAATATTTTTTTGGGGGGGAAAAAAAGGTTGTTTTTTGGCCTCAAATTGTTACTGAATATTCTGTATTCGGCCAAATCACTATTCCTCACATCCCTATATAAATAATTTGCCCTGAAAATAGGTTACAAAGTTGAACTTTTATATTTTAAAATATGTACATATATTAATTCAGTCACTTTTATATTTTAAAATATATATACATATATTAATTCAGTAACTAAATCGAAAATAGCTTCAGCTACTCTAACGTAATAGATAACGTATAGATTTGTATAATTAGAAATTTATTTTCACGTTTGAATATTATATATATATATATATATATATATATGTTGCATAGATGTGGCTTGCAATATATATTTAATTGCATGGAAATTGAGAATAATTGAAAGTAATTCATGTTGATGTAACAACGAGTTAAAGGTGGTAAAGACCTTTGATATTTTTAATGTCATTAAAGAATAATCAATCACATTTAAAATTGATATCAAACTATTGCATAGACTTGTTGCATTTTAAATGTTAATGTATTATATTCATATTAGAGATGTAAAATTTCCGGAAATTTTGAAGTGGCGGAAAAAAAACTGTTTTTTCTGAAAAAAATTATTTCTTCCAAATGTTTTTAAAAAATAAGTTACATTTTCTTAAAAAATATAAAATAATAAACATTTTTTAAATTTCTGCATACTAAAAAATATTTTTTTTTTTTTACTTTACATGAATATATTACAAAAAAGAAAAAAAAAAGTCAGCTTTTAAAAGTTTAGTTTTTCAGTCTGAGAATTTTCACAGTAGCTTTTCTTGCTTAATTTAACACCATTATTTGTAATATATCATGTCCATGTTGAAATGATTTTTCAGTTGCATTTCTTCAATTATCAGTAGAGAAAATTTTAAAAATAACAACAACAACAACAAAAAATCTTATGAGTTTCAACCAATAACACTGCAGTTTGAAAGAAAATTAAAATTGCATTAAATATCACCTCAACATAGTATTGCTTAAGTATATAAATGATACCATTTGAAAGAAACAAATTATTGACATTATAAATATTATCATTTTATCTTCCATTCCTTAAAAATGTATACTAATTTACAATATTGCATTTTTTTTCTCCTTACAATTATACAATTTTCATTTCCCATGTATTTAGTTTTGGTATAAGTCTAAACCTAAACTAACCCTATATGTTTTGGTTTTAGTTTAAGTTTTAGATTCTTAATACCAAAGTAATATATATATATGTATGTATATTTCTTTAATGAAATTTATAAAACAGGTGGATTTTTTAATACTTTGAAATAGTTAGTTGAAAACAATTTTTATCAGAAAATTTACATTTTCTTTGCAAAGTTTGTTTGTATGTATTTAAATTAAAAAAATATCTATACAGTTAGATAAGTCTTAGAATCGATATTTTAAATAAAAGGAAGAGAAGATACAAAAGTTTGAAAAGACTAAATAATTTCAATTGCATGTTATTAAAAAAGAATTTGTTTCTAATAATAGTTAAATATTTCTGGAGATTATCATCTGATTACATGAAAAATCGCAGCTATGCCAGTAAAAATAAATGCATGTTTCAAATTTTATATTCAATTTTTAAACTATTGGTATTATTGAAAATATGTTGCATTTTCATTTTTAACAAGAGTAGTTGCATGGGTCTGCTTACATTTTTTTCATGCGATCTTGTTTTTGTAAACCATTGTATAAAAAATATTGCCTTATTAAAAAAAAAAAAAAAAATGTGACAAAATTGTCATAAAAAATAAAATCAAAATTTTGCGAATTCCCATTATATTTAGGTTCTTTTTATTAAGATCCTTCATACATATATGCAACTAGATGATAGATTCATTGATGATTTCAGCTGTTACGTGACAGGTTTTGTTATTCTAAAATTGTTACATTTATACAGAATTCAGAATGAAGATTGAAAAATTTTCCGAATTTTGTGAAGGTTTCTATGTTTTAAGATGAAAAAATTGTAAAGGGTCCTTTAAAGGACTGAAGTTTTTCCTAAACTGCTTACAGATCATATTTTTCATAGTTAACATTTTCATGTGAGACACTGAACATAAAAAAATATCAGAATGCAGCCCTAATAACATTTTGAATGTGTTATTTTATAAATTAAATTTCAATTTTTCCAATTTGGAAAAATTGAAAAATACACCTTCGGAAAAAACCGGAAATAAAAACAGTTTTTTTCCCCAAAGTTTCCGGTTTTTTTCCGAGCATTCCCATCTCTAATTCATATTATTGAAAATTCTAAATATACATTTAATTTGTACGTAAAATATTTTTAATTAACTGGAAAAACAATTCACATTGAAACATTTTCTTTTCTTTCTCTGGAAAATTTATTATGAAGATACCATTTTTCATTTTATATTGTCATTACGCTCTGTTTTGAAATGTTACTCATCGGTTAAATGAAGCATTTAACGCTATTTTACGGTCTGGAAAAGAAAAAAAAAGAAAAGAAAAGAAAAAATACCAAAAAGTAAAACATAAACAAAAGAAACCGCATTTGAGTTTTTGGTTTACAAATGAATGTAAACAAAGATTTTTAATTCTTAAAAAAAAATCCTCAATGAATGGGTAAATATTCAATTTACTGCATGATCAAAAACCATTGAACTTCTAAAATATATACATTTCTGTCCGAATCCTACTTATTTTCTTGGAAATGTGGTTGGAGAATTTCTAAGAAAAACAACAACAGAACAAGTTTACAACCCTTACTTCCTCTATTGTCGCTAAAAGCCTAGGGACATCACCTCATTCACATATGTCTCCTCTACATCATTTAGCGTCAAATCCCTCACCGCCCCCCCCCCCTTCCAGACACTCTAATCTGCTCCCTCTGTATCTTATTGGTCAAGGCGGAGCTTTAAACTTGATGCGGGGCAAAACCCTAGATGTTAGTGCCCTATATTCGTGAGTTTTTTTTCACCCCTCGTGGAACTGCTTGTCGCCCCTGCTGGCAACATAAAATATTTTTTTAAAAACGAGAGTACAACTGCTTTACTGAATTTTCGTGTTCTTTGTGATCGATTTTCATTTTATGATATCCATACCCATTAAGTGTTATAGTTCCTTTAGATACAGTTTTAAAGACTATCATTGTAAGATTTGTAAACAAAACATGTTTTTAAAGAAAATGATGTTAATAATAAAACAATTATTTTAAACACGAATAAATGAAAATATAAACACATTTTTTAATAAATAGAACAAACATCTTATTTGGTGCATGCATTAATTTTAGTATAAAAGTCCATGCATGAGTCTAAATAGTCTGAAATTGTCTTAATCGAGAACCACTTGAATATTTATTTTACTGAAAAGTATTAATCTGTATTTATAACCATGTTTATCATCTGATAATGGACATTGTATTAAATATGTGCACTTAAGATAGTTTGTAACGGGTGTGTTTATATTTAGGCTTATATGACCATACATTAGATTTATACGAACATTTAACTTCTAAAAGTTTAAATTTCGTATCGTAAGAATTTAAGAGCATCTTGGGCAGTTTCCTTTTAAAATATAAAGCAGTTTAAGAATATATGATCACCCCTAGCATCTGTGGGAAGTGGTCAACAGTGCTGTCCAATACCCTCTAAATCCCCTAATATATAGCTAGCTCCTCGTCATGCATCAGTTCTTCAGCCATGATCTAACCGTGGTAAAATTCCACCTGTTACGGCTGAATTTCACCACCCCACCGGCGAACTTCACAAAGTTGCCTTTCTACATAACAAAGACCTTTATTCGGAGATAACATTCGGGAAGGGGGGGCAACTCTGCCCCTAATCCTTCCAATCATGGAAACTTGGTAGGCAACCTCCAAACCGCAATGTGTTCCAACAATGTATTAACTGGCCGAAGAAAGAGTTGCAGGGAGAAAAGGCTCTTGATCCTAATTAATGAGGGTTGGGTTGTGCTTTGACATTAATAGACTTACCGAGGGTGGGAGGGGCAAAACGCAGTTCGCGCCAAGCGAGTTGAGTTGAGGTGTGGAGAAATTTTCACTGCTTAGTTAACAATGTGATTAGGGAAAATGGAGTTACAAAGGGGAGGGAGAGAAATGAGTTAAGAAAATCCGAGAATAATTTATGCTCTAAGAATTAAGTTTGGTCGAATTTTAAATCTGAATGAGTGTTGTGTTGTTGTTAAAATGGTTGAGAGATAAAATTCTTAAGAACTTGTAAAATAATGTGAAATTCCTCATTCGCTGAAAAGCGAAGTTTGTAGTCAGACTGTTTATCAAATAATGCTCATTTCGTCTATTATGGATGCTTAGGTACTAAGAAAGTATTATATATTCTAGCGCAGATTATCTTTAAGTTGCATTTTAAATTTGGAAGGAATTTTGAAATAATACATTCTATGCATTTTAAATGTTTCAAAAGCAAACTGGAATGAAATTTTTATGAACCTGTAATAAAATTATGCGAAAATACTCATTCGCTGAAAAGCACAGTTTGCAGTCAGACGATTTTACTTTATCAAATTATTTTCATTTTGCCTATTATAGTAAATGTTCTGATACGTTTAGAGCAGATTATTTTTAAACAGTAAATAGGTAGATTTAAATTTTTGAAGGAATTTTAATTTAATAATGCTCTCTATACAGTTTAAATATTATGAACATAAATAAAAAGTTATTATACTGATATCAGGAAGATATTTTTTAACGAAAATATTAGCAAATATAATTCTTGATTAATCCCAGTTTGAAAAACATACAAACTATTAAAACTTAATCTTGCAAATGATTTGTACAGCGTTTTATGCCAACATTATATTTTGGCGAAAATAAAGTCTTAGGCTCGTAGTTTATAAAAGAGAAAGTTAAACAAATTCCCATAAAATAATCTTAAGCTATTATCATTGACACTGGTAATATCACCGCCCATGTACATTATAGGGTATCTTTTCTTGGATTATTTCTGCCAAATGTTTTAAATGAAGAGCGTAATAGGAGCAGAGTTTGCCAGGAACAAATTATTTTGGTTTGAGGATGTAATTATTCCCCTCCCCCTTTAGTCTTACCTAATACAGATAATTAGTTTTTTCCATTATCGGTCTGTAGAGTACGATTAGCTTTGTTTTAATGTACAAGAATTAGTACCCTATGCGCAAATCTCTTTCAGGTAAAGCCATCTAATGAATACGGGTAAAACTTTTTTGTGCACCTAATATAAATAGCAAAATATGGTACTGAGATGACATAAACGTTCTTAACGGAATCTTAAGCGAACATGATTCTTAGGATTAAGACGTTTATAGTTGTTATTCGACTGTGCACTGGTTTTCTTTTAATTTGCTTTCAAATACTTTAAGTAAGTAAACAGCATTTTAAAATTATTGTAACCTGTATTTAAGATACACTATTATACGCAATTAGTTACCTACAAGAAACTTTATATCAAATTTAAATAGTCTGATACGCATACAAAATATTGTATCTAGAAACAGAAAGAATTTAAAACAAAAATAAATTTGTAAAAAGAAAAAAAAATACATACATACACTGAGGGAATTCTTTTCCCCAATCTATTGTCACTATTATATTCAATTTTATTCCTAACAATGTTATCATGCAACATGCAGCTGCCTACATAAGAAAGTGTTCTGCAAGGAACTGCAAAATGTTCGGAATACACCATCTCTTTGAAGCTATGTAAAGCCCTAAAGACAAATCGTATGTTTTGCATTCGAACGTCTAAAAAAAAAAAATTCTTCCGCTTTTTTCCCTGAGCAAACCATGAAAGAGAAAAATGAAAATGCTTTATACATATTTTTTGCACGCATACGACGGAAGAGCAAGGGGTTTTTCTCAACAAGGCATTTCAAATGCATTCGAGAAGGCTTTCTATCCTATCAGAATCGGAATATATTTTTATGCATAACATACTTGCCAGACGATATTCTAAATTCAGGGAAAAAGCATTCTAAATTCTGAAGGAAAAATATCGTCTGCTTTTTTCTCTGGAGAAGCTGCGTTGCAGCACTCCTCGGAGATCGGATTTATTTGCATGGAAGGAGGGAAAAGAATAGTGTCATAATGCGAAAGGAAAGATAAGTTGTACTCCTCCTGGCTGTGCGATTTTACTGTTGTTATTATTTTGAAAGTTCATCTTTTATCCATTGGAGGTATTGATGAAAATATATCACAATCGTTTTGATATTCTTGTTCTGTTGGACTCCCACATATTGAATGCCTTAAACTTACGTTCTAGAACATCTTGACAACCTTCGAAGAAAAACGATATTTTCAAATGAAATATATATAAGGAAATACTAACACGGATATGTAAAAATAAACTATTCGAAAAAATATATTCAAAGTGCTACCTTCTTCTCGTGTGAAAATTTTTCATGCTTATACGAATGAATACATTACTTCAAAAGCACATGTTTTTTTTTTTTTTTTTTTTTTTTTTTAGAATTTTAACTGAAAAAAAAAACAAAAAAAAAAAAACAATTCTTTATTGTCTTATAGATTTTAAATGTGTTTTGCATTTTTGCTCTTTATTTACTCGTTTAGCCATTAATTTACATTTTATACGTGTTTATATGCTGTTTTATACAGAATTTTATTTTTTTTATTTACCTATGAAAGAACAATCCGTTGCCTTCTAATACAAAAACTTTTGAGTAAATTTATATTGTTTCAGGTATAAAATGCTGAAAAAATTTTTTTTTTTAATTAATAAGTGTTTAACAAAATTTCACCAAAGTTATCAAGTATAAAAATATTTAGCAATGTCGAGACATTTACGCAATTTAAACACATAGATTAATTACGTAAATTATTACTCCTAAAATGCACTCATGTAAATCGTCGGCGATATCTTACACCTTCAGACTTTGAATTTTAAATTTTCATCTTGATCACGACATAATGAGAAACATGTGGTAAAATAAAATAAAAGAATTTTATCTGCTAACTTTATAAGGTGGATCAGTTAGTCACCCCGGTTTCTAACGAGACTTCTAAAATTATCAACTAAGAAAACAAATTGAATAAGCTGAGATTTTTTTAAATGAATCGTAGAAAGAAACCAAATTCCATACCATTGTTGTCAAAAATTCTGAAAAAAAAAACTGTACTTTGTAAATGAAACATTTTCGTCGGAGAAGTTCGAATGAATGAAAGTATAAATTATAAATAGAATTTTTGTCTTTACTGATATATCCTAAGAATGAATAAGCAACGAATTTAGAGAAAGTGGTATTTGGAAATCATTAATGCAAACTGCACATTTATTTCAGCATTTGAAAAAAAAAAAAAAAAAAAAATTATTTCGGGGATTATTATTACATTTCTCATTTATTATTTTAACACAATCAAACTGATTGGTAAATAAATGATACGAGTTGTAATTTTTCCAACTGAGTGAAAATGTGTCCAGGCTACTCGAATCCAGAATCTTTGGCTTTAATTGCCAAGGCTCTTGCAATTCAGCTAACTGAACGACATCTCAGACAACACAATTCACACAGATAACCGTTTGGTAATGACAACTGTTTTGTTATGCTACGCAACCATAGTTTTGGGGTGCTTCTTTACCTGCGAGCTATTTCAAGTAACAGACCAGATGTCATTACCAAATGGTTGGTTGAGTTAATTGTGTTGGCTGTGATGTCGTCCAGATAGTTTAACTGGAAGAGCATTGGCAATTAAAGCCAAAAGTTCTGGATTCGAGTCCCAGACGGAACACATTTTCACCCATTTGGAAAAAATGCTATGTGTATAAACACACACTAACAAAATAACAGCTATTATTTAATTGTACTATTTATTAGCATGTCGTGACTTGAAGGTTGCAACTTATAAACCGTGATACACGGATACTAGGAATACAGGAAAAATATATGTGGATATTTTTTTTCGATATCGACAAAAATGTCGAATGTCAACGCAAAATATCGATGCAACTCAAAATGCAATGAAAAATGGTCTGTCCCTAATTAAAGAATTTACACGAAGTTCTACATTGCTTGATTACATAGCTCAGAAAGTGAATAAATAAATATCTGCATGTTTTATTTTCATTAGTACAAGTGAAACTAAGTATGCTGTAGCCATCGCAAGCCATCGCAAAACCTTCTTCTATATATTGTTCTAATATATTAATTATAATAGTAGTGTTACACAGAAATAAGTACGAAACATAGTGCATTTCGTTGAATTTAACACGTTCGCTGCCAAGCTAAAAATACCGGAATTTTCATTTTATTTAGAAAGTTCAAATTCACACCAGAAAATACTAGTAGAAATGTTTACTTTGTTTTATTACAGACATTTCGTGATTACATAAAATAAAAATTCTTCTTTTGAAATTCCCGGTGCGAATAACTAATTTTAAATTGAAAAAACGTAGATAGCACTACGAGTATACTCGTAGTTGGCAGCGAACGTGTTAACTTGGAGTTACAGTGCTCAATCAATAAATACAAGCATATAGTTCAACAGCGTTCAACTTTTGGGTTGAATCCCTCTTTCATACCACAGGTCTAAACTGCCACCAGTATTTTATGCGAAATTTTCACCTTATTTAATATTGAGAAAAAAAACTTTTTAAATGAGGCGAAATTTTCTATACTAAGATAGTGTGGAAGTCTGCCCCTGCGGTAATCTAGTCATATTTATAAATTTCAAGGGAGATAAAGAAAAAGTGTACATTGCGGGGAAACGTGAATTCCGGGAACGTATAATGAGGCATTAAACAGTATATTTAATTAATAATTTCAATTTTATATTTGGTGCATTTCTACCCGATAGAAACTAAGACGTCACTGTAATGTTCATCGTAAAAATATAACATAGCATACAGAAAAAAACAAAACCCAATTTGGGTCGAAAGATTCTTAGGTATGTGCCCAAATTGGGCCATGCCTGTTTTGGTTACCACTGTGTACTGTTAAATACCCATTTAAAAAAAATAATTTAATTTTTTTAATAAATATTATATATTATATATAAAAATATTAACCATACAGGTGCACAAAACGACCTATTATTATGTTTCTCAAGTAACAAGTTTAGAATTCATGACTAATTTTGCAGTAAAAGAACTTGATATTTCGAGTTTCTCTATTAAAAAAAAAAAAAAAATCTCAGTATCTACACATTTTATTTTTTTCATCGTAGGTCATTTTGAGAACACATTATATTTGTACTCATAAAAAAAGTGATTTTAGCTATTCAAATGTGAAAAATCATGCGCGCAATGCATGCACGAATAATTATTTTGTAAAAAGTGTATTATGTTTTTAAATAAATTAAAAAGCTTTAGATGAGTGTATACATTTTTTTAGAATTTTAATTTATACAATAAACTTTTATTAATGTGTGTTGTAAATTCTATAATTCAAAGTCAATTAGCTGCAGAGTTACTGTAATTCTTATGGAGGTCATTTTTTCATCTATTTTGTGAGTACATAACCTGACCCCTTAAAAACCATACACAGGTATCACAACCCAATTAATTCGAAAAAAGGCTCAGAATATTGGTCACAAGATGAAAAAAAACTACTACAATTTAAAAAAACCAGAGGGCCGTGCGAGGATTTCGCACTGAAATGTAACATTTTTTAGGTACTTCTCTATTATCCCGTCGGCCACTTTTCATGATAAAAAACTATCGCCAAATTGTAAGATTAAATGCCAAAAATGCAGTCCCATTTACTTGGTGTCCAAAGCATTATACGTGTTTGTTACGTCATCAAGTGGTTTTTAATTCGACATTTGCGTGTATTTTTCATTATGTTTTACTGATTTATTAGTTATTTCGGTACTTCTCTATTATCCCGTCGACCACTTTTCATAACAAAAAACTTTCGTCACACTGTAATGCCAAATAAACGGGAGAATGTTGCCATTGGAATATCAAAATAAATAAATAAATAAAATATAAGAATTTAAGGACACAATTGTTATTTTAATTATGAAATAACTAATAAATCAGTAAAACATAATGAAAAATACAGGTAAATGTCGAATTAGAAACCACTTGATGACATAACAAACACGTATAATGCTTCTGACATCAAGTAAATGGGACTGCATTTTTGGCGTGTGGTGACGCATCCGTGCAGTGCTCTCTAGCTGTTGCTGCTGTGGACAAACTCTAGAGTCTAACTACCCTAGATTCGAGCAACCCAATCATGCAGTCACTCTAGGTGTTTCGACGGTGGACAAATTTCACCAGCGAGACCTACTGGCACTGAGATATGGAAGTACTTCTCGACACCCACTTCGATGGCTCGGCTTTCCGATGCGAATTTACTGATGACAGAATCGGACGGGTTGATAAGATGCAAGATCTCTCAAACAGGACTCGACTCATTCGTTCTTTTCACAATGGCAACAGTCGAATGCTCTTGTATTAAAACTGAGATTTATTGAGGCAGGAGGTTAGGAGAGCATGACAAAGCTTTCTATGCAAGCAGCACATTATAGCCTCATGCAGTGCAAAAAGCACGTTAATTTTATTTTATAAATTTCTTAACTTATGTTGATAGGTTAATAAATAATTGGTTAACCTCCATTAATCTAGCTATTCGTCTACATACTTTCACACGCAACAATATTAAGCTGTCGGCGACATTGTAGGGCTAAGTTCATGTTACAGGTATGCTTACCCGCATCGCCTCTACAGGCGTTTAATCTTACAGTTTGGCGATAGTTTTTTGTTATGAAAAGTGCTCGACGGGATAATAGAGAAGGGTACTTTTCGATTAGCCGAGCGCCAGTGATGTACTACTGTGGGCAAAAAATAGTAAGTAAGACTTTTTAATTTAAATTTCGCGCGAAAACCCATTCGTCGAAATATTTTTTTTCTAGGTTGGTATGACTGTCAGTGACATCTGTGCCAAATGTCACATCAAAATAATCATTAGTGTTTAGTATACGCTTGTCTTTCTGAAGTACAAAAAGTGCATTCGGCGATTTTTACAATGAGTGAAATGAAGAAGTTCCATTAAATTTTGTGTGCGGAATCAAATTTCTGGTGCCGAAACGTTCAGAATGTTGCAAAAGGCCTTCGGTGATAATTGTTTGTCGCGAGCAAGTGTTTTTGATTGGTACAAATTATTCAAAGAGGGTCGAGAACGCGTTGACGACGAACCACGTCCAGGACGGCCATCAACATCAACTGATGATCAACCCGTCAATAAAATCAAGGAATTGGTGCTTGAGAATCGACGATTAACAGTCAGAGACCTTACTGGCATCGTTGGAATATCGGAAGGATCAGTGAAAACCATTTTGAAAGCTGCACCGATAATGCACCGTCGCATACTGCACTAATTCTTCGTGAGTTTTTCGCCAAATTTTCAACCAATATCGTGCCGCACCACCGTATTCACCTGATTTAGCTCCGTGTGACTTCTGGCTAATCAGCAAACTCAAACGACCGCTCCGGGGAAACTGTTTTGAGTCAATTGAAGACATTAAACGTGAATCGCTACGCGCATTGAAGGCTATTCCGGAAATTGACTTTAACAACTGATTCGAGGATTGGAAGAAACGTTGGCACAAGTGTATTGGGGCCAGGGGGGATTACTTTGAGGGGGACGAAATATATTTGGAAGAATAAATTAAGAATTTTTAAATTATGAACAAAGTCTTACTATTTTTTGCCCACAGTAGTATATACATATATAAATATGTATGTTTATACATATATATATATATATTTATATTCATACATATATGTGTATATATGTATGTATATGTATATGTGTAGATCTATGTGTATGTATATACGTATGTATATATACATGTATATATATCACTGGCGCCCGGCTAACCGAAAAGTACCTAGAGAAGTACCGTTATTTCATTAATTAAAATAACAGTTGTGTCCTTAAATTCTTATATTTTATTTATTTATTCATTTTGATATTCCAATGGCAATGTTCTCCCATTTATTTGGCGATAGGTTTTTGTTATGAAAAGTGGTCGACGGGATAATAGAGAAGTACCATTTTTTTTTTATCAATATGTAATATTTGTTAGATGTAGGTTTAAACTTCTAAAGAAAAAGCAAGGATAAAAATATCTGCAAACAACATTTAGTTTTTAGTCAAGCCAGAATATCATCTAATTTATTCCTTCAAAGTTAGAGTAAAAACTGATCCAAGATTGCAAAAGACACGCGCGAAAAAAAAAATAATAACAATGTATTTTAACTGCATTAGAGGATACCGTCATCCGCTTCGGGAAAAACATGGGACATAGAAATATAAATCTAAACATTTCAATTACAATTTCGCTTTTTAATCATAAATATAAAATAAACCCGTGCGGTGTTTTTTATTATAATTGCTGAGTATCATATAATGTGGTATTTTATTTTTGTGCAACAATATTTTGAGGAAAACCTTTCATTTCTTTTATGAAAACAATGCCGATTTAATTTTTAATTTTCAGCAGATTTTAATCAAAAATATGTTTTAACGAAATGTTAAGTGTGCGATGTCAGAAGCCTGTTCGAAATCCTTTCATATGCTATCTCATTCGTCGTTCTGCGTTTCGTATTTTCTGAGAAAAAGGGATGTTGACAGGAGAAATAATATATATGATGATTGTCCTTCATATAAAATTTTTTAATCCTTTACTCATTTTTTGTTTTCATCTATTTTTCCTACTTTTTCTATACATTTCTTCTAAAAAAGAGCCTAGACGTTATGTGAGAGTAAAAACATATAAGGTTCCTCATGCTGTGGAACTTATAGTACAATTCTACATGATTGACAAATTTTGGAAAAATACATACGATTTTCAGCTTATGTCGTGGAAATTCGTCGTTTCGGCACACTGTCCATCAGCAGTTGAGATGTAAATAAAACTGTTTAAAAAAACTAATTTTAAGATAAAAGCATAGCCACGATTGGCTGATCTACATCTTAGATCACCTTATCTAAATCAAATCGCCTTATCTTGATCTCAATCGTATTATCCAAAGTGTGCATCTAATTCAAAAGAGTTAATTTCTTTTCCAGAACCATAATACCTATTTGATGATCCAGTAGAAACTTTGTCTCCAATGAAAACAAAGTTCAACTTCCAATGAATGTGAACTCTTCATTTTGGATTTGTTATTTTTATTTTGTGTCATTTTTTCGTTATATAACCATCATTTTTCATTATGTAACTATCCCTTTATTTCTTAAAAATGGTAGGTTCCATCCAGTAGAGTTTCTCTTGCCCCTGCCCGTTGGCGAGGGTTTGCAGTAGAAGTTTCGCCTAACCAAAATGTAGCTTAATTGTACTTGGGGATCTTCATTCTGTATGACCTTGTCCCTGTTATTGTCTCTTTTAAGACATTACGTACAATTTAACAAACATGTGGAGGTAATACACGATTTATTTCAACTTTCCCCTTAGCGCTTATCCGAAAGCCGCAAATGACTTCGCCTTCAGAAACGATTTTAAGGTGAAATATTCTTTCAAAAAGTGCTGAATTCCAATAGTGTGGTATCATTCATGCCCACAAAAAAGCTTGGTTAAACGAATCTGTTGCTAAGGGCGACTAAAGTATATCTGGAACAAAAGGCCGGATGCAATTTCGAAAAGAACCTTTGCTTTTGTTGCATTGCAAGACTCATTTGCTGATCCCCATATCATGTCTGTCAGTCTTCAACTATTCTTCCGTAAAATGTGGTTTAATTTGACCTAAGTTAAACACGTTTCGAACCAGAAAGTTTATTATATATATATATAATTTCACATTTGCCAAACAGTTGATGTTGGTTAAGGGGCTTCCGAGTTGCAGACAACTTTACGCCTAGCTTATTAGTGAGTACAGTGTCTTGTATAAAATTGAGCCGTTGGGAAAAGTTAAGATGTAGTAGTAACTACAAGATAAGAGAACAATTACAATGAAAAAGATAGATGTAAAGTTAAGAAAAGATATGATAAGAAATTTGGAATAAAATGTAAAGCGAAGGAGATTAATGATAGAGTATAAATAATTGGAAGAAAGTGATCACTTCAATTTATTTACTTTTTTTTTTTTTTTTTTGTAAAAATTTCTGGTTCAAAACGTGTTTAACCTGTATCAAATTAACTCACATTTTACAGAAGAATAAGGTTGGCAGGTACATAGAAAAAACAAGCTAAAAAAAATTTAAACCAACTTCTTTCTGTAATCCCCACGTGTTTGACATTATTACTTCAGCTTTTAGATATATTCCTCTCCAAATTGTTGAAAATCAGTGTCCGGAAATACTGGGATAACTGGATCACAGTAAATTTGCTATTAAAATCCCAAGAAATCTGAAGTATCCAGGCCAGTCATTGCTTGATGGATGATAAATTGACAGAACCCTATACCAATATCATCAGGTCATTTAAAAAATGTTGCATCAGTAGCGAACTTGATGGCACAGAAAAGAGATTCAATCAAAATGCACATGAAACCTTTAGGAAAGATTATTATTATTTTTTCTTTCTAAAAATAAATGCATAATTTTTGCTGTTGTTGCTGTTTTGCTGTTATAACAGTGTTTATGGAGGATAAAAAATAATCGACTTATACGACTTTTTTTTTAGATTTTTACTTTACGAAGAAGACGTATATACGCGAATATATACGGTAATTATTTTAAAATATTCAATAATTATTGATGAACATATTGCTGTTTCTCCATTGTTTTAGGAAAGAGAAAATGGAAGGAACCTCGCCGATTGAGAAATGCTATATTAACTTATGGGGAAAATTTAAAACAAGATTATTTAGTATCTAATACATCCATTCTCGTAAACTGAGTATTTAGATACAAAAAGTTCACGCCTGATGTTGATATACTTAGTCATCAGAATTTGTCTCTCTAAAATCTAAATAAATTTTGCAAGGCACTACATTTTGAAATTTTTATTCAGTTAAAATGCATTGCTTTTTAAAATATTTAAAATTTTTTTAAATATTTTTTTAAATCGCAGTACATTGGTATTAAAAGTGAAGATTCTGGTAGTGAAGCATCCCCCCCCCCCCCCCAAAAAAAAAAAAAAAAAAAAAAAAAAAAAAGATACGGAATGACAGCACCCACCTTTTTTAATTACCCTTTAGATTCGCGTTCCGCTAACATCGATGTAGCATCCGCTTGCCTATTTAAAATAAATAAAGCACTCTTTTTTTTTGGCTTAATAGAAAACTGACATCAATCTCAAGAATATGTCATACAAGAATATATATTATTTGAATTTATCAGATATTTAAAATCATGCTTTAATTTTTTTAATAATAATGCAAACTTTGTCAGTTTTCGTATGATAAAAAAATAATAATTTCCTCTGCCAAAAAAGATAGTTACATAATTTAACCGCCACAGAGTCAAAACGTCTTCCATATACAGTTTCCGCTTTTGTAAAATTCAGATGAATTGTATTCAATAAAAAAGTCATTAAAAATAGAACTAAATTATTTTTCATCTACTGTTTTAAAAGAAAAAAATGTATCAAAATAACTTTAACTGAAATTAACATAAATAAAGTGCTTTTCTTTTTTTTCTGACTTTTTACAATGTCTCACTAAAAAACAGGTACAGATCTTCAGACATACTGTGACTGGTCACTTATACTCGATGTACGGTTATTATTTTGTATTACCACTATTTTTCAAAAGCACTATTCGTGTTATAAATTCTGCGACTAAATAAGGCGAACAGTATCATTCAGAAATAGTGATACTAAAGAATAATCACCATACATCGCTTATAAGTCAGAGGTCACAGTATATCACAAAAAATACGCATTATTTGAATTCATCAAGTATTTCAAATTATGCTTTCATTTGAAGTAATAATACAAATTTTGTCATTTTTCGATATGATAGAAAATAATAATTTCCGCTACCAAGAAAAGATATTCACATAATTTAACCTGTGAGAGTCAAACCGTCTCCCATATAGCTTCCGCGTTTGTAACATTTTGACAAATTGTATTCACAATAAACCACTTCATCAAAAAATCTAACCCCTCCTCAAACGCAGTAAGCGAAAATTTCATTAAAACCCTCGCCGACCGTAAAAGACCTCACTTATACCCCCACGGGACACACTTTCTTTCGACCCCCTCTCTCCCGCCCCTTTTTTTCATTGTGTACCTCCATTAGCCATCCCCTACTCATTTTCAGCCTCTGTATTCTTTGTATTCTCAATTATTCTGTGTTGCGTAACTCGTGAGAAAGCCTACAGATGGCAGCACGGCCGTTTTGGCTTAATTACTGGGTGATACCTATCCCCCCTTTTCTGTCTGCAGCTGATCATCAATTATCTCCATGGATGCTAAAATCCAATAGAAGCTGCTGATGCTCTTGATGACTCCCACCCCGGTTTTTACTGAGCCTTTTCTTATTTAGCCTTTCATAGTTAAAAGAATTTTTTCTTGTGATTTTTTTCTTTCCTTAATTTTTTCTTATATTTTAAGATTAAAGAAATAGCGAACAGTGGCAAAAAAAATTACTCAAAAAAACTTTGTTTAAAAAATCGATTAATTTTTTTTTCATCACTTTTTTTATTTTTCCTCTCATATGTTATTTTAATTGTTCGCACTCAAGAGATATCGTTTATTTCAGCAAAAGATAAGAATTAAGTGTTTCAAAAGACATTCTAAGTTGAAAAAAAAAAAAAAAAGTTACTATGCTTGAATAATTATCTGATATGAGATGTGTATATATGATTTCTTTAATTCTAAATCGGGTTGATATTTTTCTAAAAATCAATGTAACTCGGAACAGATTATATAAATTTCTAGATAATATATTATATAAGAATTCAACGTAACCCTTATGTGAGAAAGGCATAGAGGGAGATAAAAAAATTAATTTAGATTTGTGTAAATACACTTGAACTAGTTTAATAGCGCTGCTAAACCAGAGCACGGTTACACTAGTAAACCAGATCAGATTCTTGAACGTCAATTTTCCAAGACATTTTAATTTTCATCTCACTTCAGACATCCTGAAATTCGTAATTTTATAATGTTAGATTATACAGTGTGATTCATAAATATCGAAACAATAGGCTATCTCCTTAAATATTGCCCCTAGGCACATACTTCCAATTGCAAAGTTTCATAAAAAAAAGGTGCAAAATTTGATGAGATAAGTTGCAACTCCATGGGGGGTCTATTTGAGAAATTACAAAATTTAAATTTTTATACGGCCCCCGTAGGATAAAATGTCCAATTAGGAAATTTTCCCTTATCCATTCCTGAATTAAACAAAAAAAATTCCATCTTGATATCTGCAAAACCCAGAGAGATATGTCCGTTTTAATAATTCGTGAGGTTTCGAGGGATCAGACACAAATTGAAATGCGTGTAATTCAAGAAACAATGTTACTGTAAGGTGTCCGAGAAACATTTATTTTTTATTTATTTATTTATTTATAGAATTAGAATTTAGAATTTTTTTTTTTTTTTTATGGTTAACCATATAATTTGTTTAATGAATCTTGCACTTATTTAATTTAAAGGTTTTAAGTCGAATTTATTCAATTGAATTTCTTAAAAGAGTTTCTGGTTCAAACGTATTAAACCTGGGTAAAATAAACACACTTATAACGGAAGATTACTGGGAACTTGGTATCTATTTAAAAATACGCAATAAAAATGTTAATGATTATACTCTTAGACCAGCGGTTCCCAACCTTTTTTCTTTCCCGTACTCCTTTCTTAGGCTTTTCATTTTAGGATTACCCCCTTTTCTCATAAACACGCTCCTCTTCACCTACACAACGCAGACATGTTTGTTTCTATTAAATCATTAAAACACTCTTAGAAGAGATAAACAAATCGACTCAAGTTACATTGACATTTCTAACCTTTTATTTTTTATATTGCATTTTAAAGTGAATTTTACTTTTTATAATATTAGCTTAACATCAAAGCAAACATTTAAAAAAAATAATAATTCGCTATGAAAGTTCATTACAGTATTGTTGTCAAATAGCTGACAAGTAGCCAAAAAAACCATTTTAATACTCTCAAGAGGATCCTTGGACTTTTTTTTTTATGAAGCTGAGTTTTTTAATATCAGGTTCAAACGAAGACAGGTATAATATAAATCGTGAGCAGCGTCAAGTTTAATACACGCATCCTTAATATATGCAAAAGACGGAAATGCTCTTTTGACAAGCTCTGTATTTGTGAAGGATAACAAATATCTTAATACTTTTTACTGAGTTTTTGGTTCTCTTCAATTTTCGCGAAAATTCGGGAAAACAAAAGTAATCATGTTATATGATTAGAGGCGGACGAAGGTATAGCGACATTGAATTATTATCAAAGAATTACTAGATCTAATGAGGCTTTTCCCTCATTTTAAAAGTAACATATTAGAGTTACGCATGAGACTTACTTCGTAATCCAAAACTATCAACTTTGTTTATGCGTTTTCAGTTGAACTATTTTTGTGAGTTCCACAATTACCTATATTATTTTCACGTACCCCAAACACGCCCGCCACGAACCCCTAGGGGTACGCGTATCTCAGGTTGGGAACCGTTGCCTTACACTATTGCATTTGAATAAAGATTTATTTTCAAAAAACAATATAGTTTGGAAAAAATGAAAAATAGGTTTAAAAACATAACTTTTGAAGCTGTATAACAAAAAGGAAATTTTTGAAAATATTTCTGTGTAATTTATTAAAATATATTTCCAATGATTCCATTAACAGGAGTTTCATTATCGCTATTACTATTTTTACAAAACTTATTGTCTCCCCGATACGTTTTAATAATAATAAAGACACGGGCCGGCACGACCCGACCAGCGGGCCGCGCCAGTTAGGGATCCTGGCGCCAAGAACGGGCTCATGCAGACCTCTAGCATATTTCTGAAGCAAGTTTAACGCAAAAATCTATACGTTGTTATTTTATATCTAAAAGTTAAGGCATTGTCTTAGATCGACTTTTAATAATGTGTAAATTTATGATCGATCCCTAACTTGCATTTCAAATGAAGTGATATCGTGTCGCTCAGAGGTATGCTTAAGTGGTGTAAGTCACGATTTTTGGATTTTAATATCGCTGTGAATTTTGCAGATATCAAGATGGATTTTTTTTTGTTTAATATAGAAATAAATAAGGAAAAATTTCCTAATTGGACATTTTATCCTACGGGGGCCGTATAAAAATTTAATTTTTGTATTTTCTCAAATAGACCCCCCATGGAGTTGCAACTTATCTCATTAAATTTTGCACCTTTTTTTATGAAACTTTGCATTTGGAAGTATGTGCCTAGGAGCAATATTTAAGGAGATAGCCTATTGTTTCGATATTTATGAATCACACTGTATGTACATTTATTTATAAGCATATAAGATTTGCCAAAGATTTGTAAAATTTAACTTTTAAGGGGCTACTTCACTCAGACGAAAACACCCGCTCGCTAATGGAGGAAATTTTTGAAGATATCTTGTTCGCATTTCAATATTTTTAAATGATTTTTTTCTGCATTGGATAGCTGAGGTCAATCTCTATGCACGCTCTTTTCTACTTTTTCGATTTTGATTACAAGTTTTTTTTTATTAAGATACTTTCACTTTCAAGCCGGTTTTGTAAGTGAAACCGGTCAAAACCGGTTTCAAAACCGGTTTTGAAAATGAAAGTATCCCCAATAAAAAAAACTGCAACAAAAATGGAAAAAGTAGAAAGGAGCGTGCATAGAGATTGACCTCAGCTATCGAATGCAAAAAAAATCATTTAAGAATATTGAAATGCGAACGAGATATCTTCAAAATTTTCCTCCGTAGGATTAACATTAGCGAGCGGGTGTTTTCGTCTGAGTGAAGTAGCCCCTTAAGATCTGTTATATTAAACACTAATAGCGGGACTTTGCCCGCTATGCTTGTCGGTTTATTCCAAACGGTTCTCGAAATAAACGAACTTAGGATTGGGCTCCCCAATGTCTTCGGATCCGATCAACTTGGATTTAAATTTTTAAAAAAATAAAAGAAAATTTTTTTTAGAATCCTGCAGAAACTGCATCAACGTATTTTAAAAAACTGTGATTGTTGATTTATTTTTTTGTCCTAACGGTAAAGCGTTTCTCTTCAACGAAAATTAACCCAGGCTCCAAGCAACAAAATGGCTGCTTGTAAAATCTGAAGTGCCATTTCAAAGAAAGAGAAAGGTGTTTCTTCGCATTGAAAGTGGAGAATGATGAATGGGTTTCTCATTGTGTTGGTTTGTTCCCTTTTGTTCAGACCCAGCCCACTCTCAAACTATAGAAGGAGAGAATCCCCCTGGTAGTCTATTCCGGCTTTTAAAAAAAGATGGAGCATGCGTATTCAGGTCAATTTCATGTGGAAGTGGAACCTGAAAAAATGCTCTTTTTGCTTTAAATATATAGAATTCATGCAATTATGATCGCTAGCTTCTTATTGGTGAAATTTTTTAGAGTACGAATAGCAGGGGGAGAGGGTCTCTTTTCAGGAATAGCTATTTTATATATTTCTTAAACTTTTATCCCCAAATCTTTCGTAATCGGAAAAGTCACAATGAATGAAATATTTTAATGAATTTTCTTTTTCTGACATATGAAATAGAGTTGCTAAGCAACTGGTAAAATATAAAAGAAAAAATATAATTACTTGTAATTATAAAATTGAAATGTTAAAATGTTTTACATTTTTTGAATGCATGCACAAAATTCCATTTAAAAATACATTGATAATTTTAAAATGTCTGATATATGTATTGGAAAATTTCAAACTAATCGGAATAGTTTAAGACTTCCATTTGAAAAAATTTTCATTCGTAATTTAATATTTAAATAAGATATCCAAATGCGACATTTTTGTTTCAATGAATGGTAAAATTTGCAAATCGTCTGAATTCCCATAGAAAAACACAGGGTTCGTACGGCTCCTGGAATTTTGCGACCAGGAAATTCTTCGGTACCAGTATTTTCTTACAGAAAATCTCTCCTTAAAAGAAGGCGAAGTTTCGCAAGTTTAACCTAGAATTCTTTTTCTATGAAAAAATACTGGTAACACACTTGGAAAATCCCTGATCCGTACGAACCCTGAAAACATTATGATGTAAAAGAAAATTGTCTACATTATTCGGACGAATGAACCAAATTTAACCAAAAACTATACCGCTAATTCTGGATAAATTATCAACAAACCTACGTAATTACAAACTAATAGGATGCTTTTTGCGGCAGTTATCGCGAGACATAATACACAAACAAACGGACAGACAAACAGGCATCAAAAAGGTTTTCAAATCTCCACAGTAAGCCCCACCTGACGTTTCTGCAATTAAAATTATCACTCTTTCTACGAGATACAAAAAGGGAATCACGGCTAATATGAGAAAAATAGCTATTCATTTTATTTTAATTTTTATCTAAAAGTGGAAAAAAAACATGGGCTGTCCTCATATTACACTGGCCTCCAAAAGTTAAGATACAACCACTTGTTTGACGCTCACTATTAAAAGAATGAAAATAAAGGTAAAAAATATGGTTTATATGAATGATCATAAGTAACTTCAATGAAATCTTATGAAAAAAGTATACCCATCTCAATTATTTTAATGTATTGGATACTCGTATATGTTTGTCAGGAGGAACTGCAAATATCCCACTTTGGGAATTTGTGTGAATTTTTTTATGGTTGATGATTTTGAATTGTTGGTACTAAAATAGTATTGTCCATGTCTAGGAGATGTCATTTACTTGATTCGTTAAGCTGGTGGGCAATTTGATGGATGGAAATGGGGTTATCACAAGCTGGTGCTGCTAGACGTCTTAATGTGCTTCGTAGAGTGGTCCAAAGGCTCTGAGATTAATTTGAATCCAAAAATTCAGTATCAAGAAGACTTGTTCCAGACCGCTCGTGGGTTACAACCCCTGTACAAGATCACTTACTAGCTCTTTTGGCCCGAAGGAGGAGCATCGCTACTGTGGCTCAGCTCATTTCAGATCATCGTAAAGCAACAGGTATGACAATACCTGCGATTACGATGCATAGATGTCTTCAGAATTAAGGACTCTATGCAAGACTACCCATTGTGTGTGACCCTCTTAATCGACAACATATAAGTGCCCGTTTATGTTGGCCAAGAGAGCTTGTTACCTGGAAAACACAACAATGGGATTCCGTACTGTTCACAGATGAGTCCTGGTTTGCTTTGGAGAGTGATTCAATTCATGTGCTGATCTAGAGAGAACAAGGTATCAGATTCTACCTAAGTAACATTGCTGAAAGATACAGTTATAGAGCAGGTGGAATCATTGTTTGGACTGAATTCTCTCTTTTGGACACAGCAACTTCCATGTGTGCCATGGAAGAATTCTGACTGCTGTGAAATATCGGAACGAGATCCTTGCTTCATTTGTCACACTGTATGGTGATGCTATTGGTGATGAATTAATCTGAATGGTTGACAATTTCCGATTGAATTGAGCTAGAGTCATTGATAAATATCTAGAGGATCAAGGTTTGGAACAAATGGAATGGCCAGCGCAATCTTGGGACTTTGATCCTATAGAGCATCTTTGGGACTATCTCAACAGACAGGTGGCTGCCGTAAGTCCTCCTCTAAAGTCGTTAAATGAGCTGGAACAAGCGTTGCTCCATGTATGGAAGTTTATCCCTGGAAGTAAGACCTTTCCAGGGTCCAACAACTTAACTGACAGTATGAAATGTCAATGCCACAAATTCATTACAAGTAGGGCCAGACACATACTTCATTAAAATCCGTTTATTTACATTTTATTTTCACAAAAAACTGTATTTATTTATTTTTTTTTTTATCAAACAATGGACTTTTGCAAAAAATGCAATTTTTATTTGTAAATTATGCTTGATGTTAAAATTAAGTAAAATTCGATAAATAACTGTTTAAAGCACAATTCTTCTAAATTACATGTTTTTGTATTCATTTGTTTTCAAATTAGACACAAAAGACTGGTTGTACCTTAAATTTTGGAGGACAGTGTGAGTGTATAGTAATCAACACTTTGGAATAGTAGAGAAATCATTCAATCCACTTTCGGGAAAAGTCTTCTGAACACTATTAAGATGACTCTTATCCCGGTTTTTACTGAGCCTTTTCTTATTTAGCCTTCATAGTTAAAAGTTCACTTATTTTTTTCTTATATTTTAAAATTAAAAAATAATGAGCAATAGAAAAAAAAAGAAAAAATTATATAGTATATTGAAGATTAATAACTTAAAATAAGCGCAGAAATAAATAAATGAGTGGTTCGAGTAAGATATTGTAACTAGAAATTTAATACACAAACATCAAAACATAACGTTCACAGTACAAACGAAACATTCAGAGAATATATTAATCTATAATAAAAATAAAGCAAATAGATGGCGTAACCATACACATTCATTTTCAATTTTTAGTGCTGCCATCTAGAAACTATTAACAGTAGTTCAAACCCTATAATTTAAAAAACTCGATTGATATTTTATCGTTTTTTAATATTTCTTCTCATATGTTATTTTAATTATTCGCATTCAATAGATATAGTTTATTTCAGCAAAAGTTAAGAATTAAACATTTCAAAGGCATTCTAAGCAGAAAAAAAAGTTGCTACGCTTGGACTTCTGCACATCTGATATCAGTGTGCATGTATGATTTCTTTAATTCAAAACAGCGTTATTATAATTATTATTATTTTAATTTCTATTGTATAGTAGGAGATCAGCGGTTCTTAAACTGTTGTCCGTGAGCTTACAGCCAGGGGTGTTCGAGCTCAGAGCTAAATTTAGTTTTCTTTTTCTCCTGAAATAATTTCTGTAGTTCTTTTAGGGGGAGTTTTGTAGGAAAAGAACTTCTAGTCTAGACCAGTAATAAGCCTAAAACAAGAAATCTTCCGAGGCAGACATGTCAGTGCTCCAGAGATGGAATGCTCCCTCCCTTTTCTGGACAACACTTTGAATCACTACGCAAGTCAAAATTTTTACTGAATATTTTTTTCTTTTCCCCAGTTTGTTTTAAAATGCATAATGTTTCGAGCTGTCATAGTAGCAATCACATGACCATACGGTCTGTCTGTTTAACGCTGCAAGAAAACGAAAGAAAAGTTTGTTTTTAATCCTCCGACTCCTTATCCGGCGAGTTCCACGGGCAAGACATTAGTAGAAAATTTTATATAATACACAATTTTGGGTGTAATTTTGTTTTAAAAATTCCGCAGTCAAAGGGTAAAAATGCAAATGCTAAATGTACTACATATTTCAAATACATGATTATTTGAAATATGTAATAAGATACATATTGGTTGAAAGGATATTGAATAAAAATTAAGCAATCAAAGGATTGATAAAGATTCTCCATTAAAAAGAAATTCTAAAAATTCACACAAGCAATTTTTACAATTATTTGAGATTTAAACGAAAGAGAAGCATTTATTTTTAAATTTTTAAACTAAAAATAGAAGTTATGAACTTGTGAATTTTGTAATAAAAAGTACCGTTTTAAAATCTACAAAAAGTGCAGTTTCTCCCAAAATTAGGAAAAAATTCTAGACTTAAAACAAGCTTCACAAAAATCATGAGCCTTTTTCTCTTTCTAAATGTGCAATAATGTTTATTTTAAAAAAATAGGATACACTGGTGAGAAACTTGTGTTTAAGAGGTAATAGAAGCCGGTTCGTATTTTTTTTTTTTTTTTATGATTTTGAAAAAATGCGATATTATTATTACAGTCATTGTAATTTTTAAATGCGCTGCTCGTATTTTAGTCTCTCTAGTTACATATTTGCATAGTTCTATAATACGTTTTATTTAAGATATAGATGAGTGATTAAAAAGGCTGGTACATTAAAATGTAAAAATGAGAAAAAAATTAGATTTCAATTATGATTATTTAACACCTCAGAATTCAACAGAGAAGAAAATATCGCCAATGCCGGGTCATTCGACGTGTATAGAAAACTTAAGTTTTGTTATTATCATGTTATTATCATGGCCCGGGCGGGTCAACTAGTAATATATATAGTTTTCTGCAAAGATTTTAAATTTAAAGAAATATGATGATAAAAAAATAAAAATCAAATAATTATTTAAATTACGAAGAACACCAGTTAAACGGTTGAATGATTTAGGCATTTCAGGGCTTTAGAATAATAGAACAATGTAAACTTTTTGATGGACTTCCTAATTGCGATGCAACTTTAGATGCAGGAGATATGTAAGCGACTTGAAGAAGAAATTCAGAAATTAAGTTTAACTATAGTAAATAAAACTATATGAAAAAATTAAAAGTGTATAAAAGATATAAAACAATTTAGCAAAATAAATAAATAAATTAAATTTAAAATACAAAAATGGAGCGAAAAAAAAAATATAAAAATATATTCCTTTAGTTCCATTATCTGTAGTATAAGCTATTTTTCAAAAGCCATTTATTATTATTATTGTTTTTATTGCAATAATAGTAAGAAACTATATCTATATCTATATCTATATCTATATATGTGTGTATTTTAGGACTTTAAGAACAATGGACAATACAGATATCTTAATGGACTTCTTAGTTGCGAGGCAACTAAAAATCCAGGCAACATGTGAGCGACTTGGCGTAACATAAGGAAAACATTGAAAAATTAAGTTCAACTCTAGTTTAAAACTATATAAACATAGATAACTTAAAAAAAAAATAAATATAAGAAAAATATAAGGAAGAAAAGTTTAGCAGAAAAAAAATTAATTTAATGTTTTAGGAAATTATGGAATACTTATATTTTTATTTTGTTCAATTTGTACTATGCGAACAATACCAGTATTCCATAATTTCCTAAGCAAATACAACTGCAACCGGTGACTAAGCCCCATCTCCAAAAAATGCAGACGCTTTGCAGCAATAATTTGGTGTAATATAATATTCCGTTGATAATGTATTATTTAATAAAATTCTTCTGGGTGAAAATAATTCTGAAAAAAATAAATAAATATATAAGGTATTCTCTGCCTAAATCAAATATCTCACACATAATCGAAAAGTATCGAGATTTCAAGGGCGTTCCAACAGATACAAAGAGATGTCAAAAATCTCGATACCTCCAGATCAAACAAAAGTTCAATCCCTTCGCATACACAGCCCAGCAAAGATTCATTTGTGCCGTTCCACCCAGGCGACTATCCGTAATTCCCGCATCTTTTGAGCATCTATCCCCCTACACACCCTGTCGGAACAGTAGGATGACTCGTTTGATCTTTTGGCATGCTGACCAAATGTTTCAGATCAATAATTTCACAAAGCTATCCTTTTTGGTCTTCTGCAACCATATATACTTTTTTTTTCTTTTCATATAAACGTTTGATGATTCATTGTTGAATGTGATTACAGGACGTTTAGAGGGGTTTGAAAAAGCTTACGCATTTGCTGTGACATGCTAACTCTGATGCGATTTTCGGTAATGATGTAATAATATTAATATACGCCACCTGTAAAAAAGTTATAGTTATTAAAAATTAAAAATAATAAAACAAGAATAAGTAAACAAAAAGTTTATAGATTTGCAATAGTGCAAACGAAGTCTAACACAAAATTAACCTTATAGCACGCAGTGATGCATAGACGACTCAATTAAAATGTAACTTTTAATAAATCTATTCAATTCCGTGCTGCCACTATATTTGAGTAGAAATATTTGCCTTGTGTAATCACAGAATTCTATGATTAAAAAAATTAAAACATCACTACTTAAAATTTGTGGTACTAATCCTAAATATGAAAATAATAATAATAATAATAAGTAAATAGAAATGTTATAGATTTGCAATAGCAAACACGAATTATGATTCAAAATTAACCTTACATTATTGCGCAGTGATGCATAGACGAATTAATTAAAATGTAACTTTTAATAAATCTATTCAATTCCATACTGCCACTATATATTTGAGTAGAAATATTTTCCTTGTGCAATCACAGAATTCTATGATTAAGAAAAAAATACTTCTTAAAATTTATGATATCTAACCCTAAATATGAAAATAATACGTAAACAGAAATTATATTGATTTGCACACGATTTCTGATACAAAGTTAACCTTACATTGTGCAGTGGTGCGTATACGAATCAACTGAAATCTATTTAATTCCATGCTGCCACTTATATTTGAGTAGAAATTTTCTCCTTATGTATTCACAGAATTCTTTGATTAAAAAAATAAAAAATTACTTCTGAAAATTTTGGTATCTAACCCTAAATAAGAAAATAATAATAACAATAATAATAATACGTTATTAGAAATCTCAATTTGCAGTAGTACACATGAATTCTGATACAAAATTAACCTTACATTGCGCAGTGATGCGTGTGCGAATTAACTATAATGTAACTTTTAATAAATCTATTCAATTTCGGGCTACCACTATATTTGAGTAGAAATATTCTCCTTATGTAATGTATGTAATCACAGAATTCTATGATTAAAAAAATAAAAAAATTACTACTTAAAATTTGTTGTATCTAACCTTAAACGTGAAAATAATAATAATAATAATAATACGTAAACAGAATTTTTTATAGATTTGCAATAGTACACAAATTCTGATACAAAAATAATCTCACATTGCGCAGTGACGCATACAAAAATTAATTAAAATGTGACTTTTAATAAATCTATTCAATTCCATGCTACCACTATATTTGAGTAGAAAAGTTCGCCTTATGTAATCACATAATTCTGCGATTAAAAAATTTAAAACAATACTATTTAAAATTTGTGGTTTCTAACCCTAAATATGAAAATAACAAAACGGCGAGCCACTAAAATACACTTGGCGTGCTACCTGTGGCACGCAGGACAGGACACAGGTTGAAGACCCCTATCGTACATACTAAATAAGACCTGTAAATTTTGATTAAATTTGTTGTTTTGGAAGAAAGATAAAGGTTATTAAAGAACGGAGGAAAATATAGCAGAGAGGAATTAATGGATTGATTTTTGAAATTGAATTAAAAATATTACATTCCGCATGCATTTCAGAACTTTGCTTTTAAATGTATGATTTGTGACAGACGTTCCGAAACTTTCAGACTGGTGTAACCACTAAACCGAAATTCATAATATAGCCGCACCGTTAAGAAAGGTAATTTTAGCGTTTAAAATGACATTATTATAACACAAAAGTCCGACTGTCCCCGATGCAAATTTCATTTAACATAGAAAAAATCTAATTTAAAAAAAATCTGACATGAACCAGAAAAGTTTTGCAGAACATTTTATAATTATTTATGGTACTTTTAGGTTAGCCGGGTTCCAGTGATATATGTACATATATAATTATATATGTATACACACTTACACACACACATATATATATTTAATATATGTATATGTGCAATGTGTAGATACATGTATATATATCACTGGCACCCGGCTAACCGAAAAGTACCTTATTTATTAACCCTTAAATCTCTAGCTTATGTAGTTTAGATTACCATTAAATTTCTTCCCTCTTGTGGCTTCCTAAATTTTAGAAATACAGCTACTCCTAGAAAGGTAATAAAGTTGTCGTCAAATAGGAAACCCAAGTATTGCCTAAACTGCTCACTGTTTACTGTTCTCCCAGATGAAGTTATCTTAGTATGCGATTTAATTCTATTATATTTTAAGCTTTTGTAGATTATGTATCCACTACAGCAGTGTATCTCAAAGTATGGTACATGTATCCCTTGGGGATACGCCAAAAGAATCTAGGAGGTACGTAACGAGTCTGTGTTTACAATCAGCATACGGCGCGGTGCAGCTAAATAAGTCAGTAAAAATCGTTTTAACTGCTTTGAAAACAAAATTCTAAAACACACTAAATTTTGAAGATGACTTACGACTCTACTTCAGCAACATAGCACCAAAATATGTAAGAAAAATGTAAGGTGGAAAAAATCGCACTTGTCACATTAAAAAACTTGCTGCCTCTAAAGCTTACATTAAATTTAGACTGAAAGTTATTCTTTTTTTCTGTTTATAATTTTTAGTTTATAATCCTTAGAAGTTAAAAAATAGCTTTTCTAACATGCGCATTTCTCCAAGGGGTACGTAAGGCATAAATGTTTGGGAATCACTGCTCTAGAATCTAGAAGCATATGATGGTAGTAGCTGTTTACATAACATGTATTCACTAGTGGATACATGGGTCCAAAGTGATTAATGATAAATTTTCAGAAGAAATTAATAGTACTCTTAATTTGTTATTGGCGTATATTGGCATTCTAGACGGGCGAGTCGGGGCGGATCTCTAAATCTAAAATAGTGCAGTTTCTTAATTCTGTACTTTCGTATACTAATATCTCAAGGCTTGCGTTGGGAAAACATTAATTATGACATCAGATTATTTTTAAATGTTTACATGTATGTCGCAGATTGTTCTGCTTCTTTACCTTTAAGGAAAAACACGAGTAAACAGAAACGAAACGGAATATTTTACCTTTTGATTACGGGGTCGGGACACACACGTCCTACTGAATATTTTTTTATTGTATTCGTACCACTTTTTTGAAAAATAATCTCTGTCATACACTAATACTAGTCTCTTTTCAAGAGAAAAGTACCACAAAGAAATTTTTTTGTAAATTCTAGTACGATTCCATATAAAAATTGTCGTCAATCCTGGCCCGTAATCAAAAGGTTAGTATTCTACGCTATCAAGCCTATATTGAAGCTTACGTTACATGTTATCTGCTATTAATAGACTTTATTTTAATTAAGAAAGTATACTATGTGTAAAAGTTTACTTTCCGAAAAGTAATTATATTTTGTTTTAATTGAATTTCCGCGTATCAATATTAAAAAAATATATAATAATAAATAAATAAATAAATAAATAAATAAATAATTTAAAAAAATTGGCCCTATTAATCAAATTAATAGCATCTACGCTTTAAATAATTATTATCAAATTTTTTTAAGTAATATGTATCAACCAACATGCAAAACAGCCCTACACTCTTGTATACTTATACTGCGTGTATAGCATTTTTAATACATTAATTATTTATGGTTTTTATGTTAATATGCTAATTAAGATTTCTTTTTAATATTTTTTAAATCAATTAAAATTACAGTGTGGTCGTTAATAAAAATTAATAAATATTTATGGAAAATAATTTAAAGAAAATAACCTTTGAAAATTAATCAACTCTGATCATTATGTGTTTACTAAATGAATTCATGAAAAAATTAATTAAGTATTAAATATACATTAATATTAAAAAGCAAACATATTCCTCACCGAACTTTGTTGTTCGGTAACACAAATCATTAAACAGATATATACATACATATTATCCTTGTTTTAAATATATTTGTGTTGTAACACCCAAGGAAAATAAAAATATTTTGAAAAGAATCATGTAAAAAACAATCGCTGAAGAAATAATAACAACCATGCAATGCTTAAACAACAATCAAAACACTTCTTTCGTTAATTATCGTTCCTTTTTGAGAACGTGACTTGGGTATTCAATTTTTCAGAGTGATTCAGGAGTTTATTTGCTGTTGCCAAATGACGCATGTTTAATTTTAATTATCTCTCAAAAATCTCCCGGAAAAATGGAATAAAACTAAGCGATAATTGCAGCGATTATAAAATAGAATCCAACTTCTTATGATTTTTCTATATCACTGTTTGCTGTTTGTAATTATATGGCTGAAAATTCGGAAAATGGCGAAAAAAAAAACATATTTTGGAGTATGTTTTATTCGTAGGATAACCGCAAATTATTTATAAATTAACATTTATTTAGAATGCTTTGGTAATGATATGTTGTAAATGTCGGAGCAGGGATTTTTTTCCCTACGCTCCTCTACTTCAGAAGTTTGTAAATAATTAAGTGTAATTATAATTTTACAGAAGAAACGGAAAACAAAGCAAAACTCGCGCTTCTGATGTAAAAAAAAAATTCCATGTGAGTTTTTAAGTTTTCAGAAAGTAATAAAAGCGCGGAATCAAGTAATGAACATAGAGATATTAAGTATAATTATAAAGATGGGAGTATTGGTTTTTGAAATTTTTCTTCACACTACAGTAGTAAAAAAAAAGTGCTGAGAAGGTTATTAAGAAGAACAATTTTGTGCAAGAAATTTGAATAAACAAAGTATTCGTAAACGTGATGAGAATATTTAAATATATTTCGAGAAATAAAAAATATCAAAAATTAATTTCCGGAAAATGTTTTAGAAAACTGGGTATTGAAAGATTCGAAAATCTGTTACAAGCAAAAGTAGGAACAATTTTGCAGCAAATGTACGAAACCTAAAAGAAAAAAAAAATAAAAGCTTATCAAGCAACAACTGTAGAACTTCTGCCGCTTCTAAAGTTCATAATTATACAAAATTTGGGTTTGTTTCAATGAGTTCAGTATATAGCTGGTACTGCAATTAAGAATTTTTCTGTTAATAACAAGAATTTAGACATAGGAACTGTAATTGTGAAAAAAAAAAAAAAAACTATTTTCTGACAATAGAAATATTCCTAAAAATAAGGTTTAATTTTTATGTAAATTGATGAACAGTTTAAATGCAATTATTATTTATCCTGCTTACGTACCAAAAGAGATCAGGCCAACTCACTGAAACTACAAAAAACATAAACATCGGGAATAATACCTACAAAAATGAAGAATATTTTAAGCTGTCCTCAGATATTTTGTTTGCCTTACACGGCAACGTGTTTTGGACAATTTACATACACACAATACAAAAATTATTTTCATACCTAAATTCGTTAAAATACGAAAACGTTTTCGTCTAAACTTAATCTCAGAGTACTTTTATGTTAACCGGACGCAGATGATGATAAATCACCAAATATTGATCCAATCGCTGTCATTCATATTAGATTAATTTCATTTAAAATACAACTTTCGGTAAAATTATATATATTTAAAATAGAAAAAAAATAATAATCAGGGCTCTAAAAATTTGAAAAAAATCTGGTTTTCAGAAAAAATTTCCAGTCGCCATTAAAAAAATATTCCTCTCCCCACACCCCACTAACCGTTCTCAGTTTTGTCTCATCTTTATACTTATCAGAAATTTTCAAGAAGCACATACAGTTATTTTATGACTTGATTGGAAAAGAGTAATCACGAGTTTAGTAATCGCATATCTGGAATAGCGTTGACTCTTTAATTTAGTTAATAAATTAAATCTTTCAACGAAATTTATCAAAATTATATAACAAAAAAAAAATGCATTGCGAAGTTTCGAAAAATAAAGCATGCAGTATCATAAGAAAAACAGCTGTTCTTATCTAAAATAGTTTTTTTTTTTTTTCTCAAGAAAATTATTTTCAAAGAAATTACTTAGGCAAAACACCCGAGTAGACATAAAGTGTCCGCTTTAGGACACTTTACCTTAGATAATAGTTTTACATTTTTCATGCAAAAATGGGGTGAGGGGTGTTAGAGCAAAAATAATACGAATATTGAAAATATAATAACTTAGTACGAACATAAAAGAAAACATGAGAAAATGCAAAGCGCAAACGTACGGGCGCGTGCAGTTTTACTTAATGATGAAATCTCAACTGTTATGTTCACCTCTTCTTACTTTCTAATCTTTCAATTGATTATTCATCATATAACGCGCACATGTAAATTTTGAGAAATTTTCTTGTGTCAAAAGTGCGCGTTATACGCTGAAATATACGGTATCTTTTTTTTTTTTTTTTTTACAATACTCAATTAGTATAAAATCGATTTTTTTTTATTATTATTGTAAAGATAAAAAACTTCGTGATGTAAAGAGTTAAAGTATACAACTATAATAACCATAAAAATATATATTCAGAGGGTTCTAGTTAATGTGACTCCGTCTAATACTAACTACTGTTAATGTACCTGTGAATTATACCTCTGGGGTTGCCTAGTCAGGTGAGGGTCTCGTCACCTGATCAAGGTTCTAAATTACGAGACCTATTAAATCTGTCAATTCAACAAAGTTAAACAGAAACCTTGAACCGGCAAACAAAGATAACGGTAGCAAATCGCAAGAGAGCAAGCACAGCAGCGATGTGAACAAATCAATAGTGTGGTGGATCACAGCCATGCTGTGATCAGGCGATTTCCGCCCCGCACCCAGGTACTAACCCGTTAAACTAGGCATTCATGCCGGGCAGGTAGGGGCCTGGTTAGCGGTATATATATATAAAAAAAAAACTACTGTTAATGAGAATAATTTCGTTTTCCACACCATTTCCTACTTGAAACTAATGTTACAGACATTGCTTAAAGCGATCCGATTAACTACTTATCCGATATTGTGGACAATTTTTTCACAAACTGACCAAGTAGAATCGAAACTGCTTTTGTACACTATTTTTTCAAAAGCCACTTTGATGTAGCTTTGTGTTACTGAGAGATCAAGATGACAATAATAAAGTGACAATAATAAAGAGAAGGAAAACTTTTTACCACCAAACACGTAAGAGGTTAAAAAATATTGCAGCCATCGCTTAAAGCGTATAATTCATCCGATAATGTAGACATTTTTCTCACAAACTGGCCAAGTAGAATCCAAAACTACTTCTGTACATTATTTTTTCTAAAGCCACTTTGATGTAACTTTGGGTTACTGAGAGATCAAGATATTGTCAGTGACAATAATAAAGTGAAATAAAACTTTTTACCACCAAAAACGTAAGAGGTTAAAAAATGTTACAGACATCGTTTAAAGCGTATTACTCATCCGATAATGTAGACATTTTTTTCACAAAACAAACTGACCAAGTAGAATCGAAACTGCTTTTGTGCATTATTTTTTCAAAAGCCACTTTGATGTAACTTTGGATTACTGAGAGATCAAGAAATTGTCAGTGACAATAATAAAGAGAAACAAAACTTTTTACCACCAAAAACGTAAGAGGTTCAAAAATTGCAATGGCTGTTCCTAGATATTACTAATTAAAATGTGATATGACAGACCAAATTTACGAGTCTGTCGAAAAACTGGAAAATGATGTGGTAAAAATATTATTTGTTCCAGTAACGCAAAGAAAAGTAAGCGATTACTTTAATTAAAATCAAATTATGTAAGTACGGCCATTTCTTTGCAAAATTTTGTTTGTCCTCAGCAGTTTTTCGTTTGTATTAAGAAATTGTCACTAACTTGCTTTTTAACTAAAATTACTAAAGTCAAAGAAAAAGTTGTTTATTTTAGCATTAAGTTGGTAACCTATTTAATTCTGTCAAAAACCGAATTCAGTTTATTCAACGAAAGGTATTATTTTACGCCACTGAAATGTTTACATCATGCGGTTAAAAAAGTTTTCTCTGGGAGGTTCGCACTAACGGGTAAGTCCGCACTATATGTGTATATATATATACATTCTTTTTTTCGTGAAAAAATCTATCTAATCTTGCCAAAATATGGATTTTTTTTTCAATTAAATTCTCAACTTCCCATTGAATTTATACTCATTCCATCCACTTCGTATTACTGGAGTCTACAGTAATTATCTTATCAAAAAAAAAAAAAAAAAAAAAAAAAAAAAAAAGGGAAAAAATACTGATAAATTATTTTGTGCTTAATAGATTTCTTCCCTGAACTTATCCGCCTGTACTAAAAAAGACATCACCTGCCCCAACCTAGCATTAGCTGATTTATATGTACGAAAAAAATCAATTGGTATCTATTACATCATGGCAGAAACTTAGGGAAGTTTTTCTTAGCAACCTCCATAGAGTTACATATATAAAAAAATATCGATAGATCAAATACATAATTGAATTGTGTGACAGGATAAAGATGAATAGGGCAATATGTTCGAAGACAGTATATAATTAACTGTGAAAATGTTACTATTATTTCATCTTTGTATAATTATCTGTTTATTGAGAGGATTTGAACATTTCAAGGCATCAAAAATCGATGTTTCATTTTTGGTTTAGTATTATATTAATGCTGTTTCTAATAGTGTCAAATGACAACTCTTAAGGTTTTGATTAATGTTATTTTATTTGTAATTTTGAAAATAAAGCAGTCAGAAACCACTTGTAATAAATTAAATTCATATTTTTGAGAATAATGTTAAAAACTCATTAGTATCATCTTAAAACAAACTGCATGTAAAAACTTACAATTGGAAATAAAGTCATTATAAAAAGAAAAGCATTTTTTTTTAAATACGTAGGCTTTTGAGCCTTGGTGCTTTAAAAAAATAAAGAAAAAATATTATCAATTTTATTTTATTAAATATTTTAAAATTTTTGTTTGCAACCTCAACAAAATTACATGTAAAAAAATCGAAAAATCAAATACATTATCGAATTGTGCCTCAGAAAAAATATGAAGTAATTGTGAAATTGTTGTTATTTTAATTTTGTAACAGTGTTTTATTAAGGGAGTTCGAAAATTTTTATTATTTCCCGTTGAAAAATTCAAAACCTTCAGACATATTCACAAAGTTTCTTTTTACAGGAAAATGTATGAAATTAGCCAATAAATCGTATAGCATTTTCCAATTTTTTGTACGTGATTACAGCAGTTCGCCTCGTCATGACTGGACTGTCATGTCAGGAAAATTGGTTCAAAATGCCTACTTTACTAAATACTATTTTCCGAAATGTCCTCATTTTAATAAGAAAAAATACGAGTAACATATCCTACTCGATTTCATAGCACTAAGAATATCATCTGCATTTTTTTTTTTTTCATTTATGAATGAAAATTATTACACTAATGTATCATAAAGTTGCGAGTTTATATTTCAAAATAACCTTAAAAAGTTTTGTAAAATTAAAAATTTTAAAAATCATTTCATTTTTGTTTGTTTTTGGCTTATAATTATATTTTAAAAATCATTGGAAGCTTCTTAAACGAACCGCATGCCGCTAAATTAAACGCGTGGCTTTATTTAAAGATTAAAGTCAAATCTTAAGGAAATTCAGTTCTTCAAAAAACAAAGAAAACATATTAATTATTTTTTTTTACTATTAATTTAATTTGATTTTTAGGGTTTCGTTCATCTCACGAAACCCTATTGCTCCCGCTCCGTTGTCTGTCTGTCACAGAGCCATTCTCGAAAACTGTCTAACTCACAGAGTTGAAACTTTGTGTATAAATCAGAATATCAGCTGCGAAGAGCTGAAAATATTAAAATTTGAAAAATTCGTGTTATTTTAATAAATAGAGATAAAAAACCAAAATTCTAACAGCCTTTTCTTATTAAAATTTGAACATTTTCCCTTATAGCAGATGCCAAAAATTAAAAATCCATGATGAAATTCTATCTACAATAATTAATTTTCTATCAGACGATTTCCACGTGAAAAATAAAAATGAAATAAAAAGTTTCACCAATTGAAAAAAAAGATTAATATGAAATAAAAAAAGATTGACGTCATAGTGGTAATAAAACAGAAAGATTTCTCAATAATACAAGGAGTATGAGTATGTGTGCATGTACACAAAGCAGATTAATTACACGTCATTAGAGAATTAAAAAGAAAATCTGACGTCATATCGCAACTTTAACGGATTTTTCAAATGTTTCAGTATAATACAAAGCGAGTATGAATATGAGTAATAGAGAATAGTAAATATATGAGTTCGAGGAACGTATTGAATCATGATAAAAACCCGATTATGGAAATATTCGCATATTTTAACATTTTGAATGTGTACAACATGTTTAATTTTGAAATTATTATTTTTTTTAAATATCGCATTTAGTCCTCATGACAGATATTATTATGACTGAATATAATAGTGGGCTTCACCCGCTATCTGGCCGGTTCAGATATTCGAAAAACCGAAAAAAATAGACAGTTTTTTTTTTTTTTAGAAAATGAAATTTATTTGGATTTTTTAAAGAAAGGATAAAGTGTTTTGAAAGGAATATTAAACGAAACCCTTTGTGCGAACTTGGATCACACTTACCCACTTGTTTACTTTTATATAAATACTGAGAAAAATATATGTATTTTTTTCAGCAAAAAAATCAATTGGTATCTAGTACATCCTGATTGAAAGATACGGAAACGAAGATAATTTTTGTTTAACCTCAACAAAGGTACAAATAAGAAATATCCATGCCATGTCAGTACTAAGGCATGCGCACTAACACAAAAATGGCGGCTGTCGCACAGTCTGCGGAAACGGCACATTTCCATGACATAGGTTATAATTGTATGTACTTTCCCGAGATTTGTTTACTTATATAGAATTGTTCTATAAGTCCCAAGCATGAGAAACCATACATGTTTTTTTCTTTACATATAGCTCCGTTTTTAGTAAGAAATGTATCTGAAAAGTAGGAAAAACAACTGAAAAATAAAAAAAGAATTACTGATAAAGAAGCCCAATTTTTACATTGTTGTAATTTTTCTTTTTCGTTTTGTGGTGCAACATTCTGAGCCTAAAAGTTTGGTTTTTAATTCATTGGCTTTTGGTACATGCTTTTGGTGTGTGGCTTTTGAAACTTTTATAATTTTCAACATTTTCGTCTTGTAAAGTCAAGATCCCGCTATATCCTGCAGATTCGTTGGTGCATTACTCTACTGTAGACCTTCAAGGAGTGAGACACTTTGTAATTACCTAAGTCTATGTGCCACTTTGGTAGTTAGCGGTGTGTGATTAATTGAAAGTCTGCGTGAAAAAACATGCTTATGCACCAACCTCATTTTTTAAACAAGAACGAAAAATCATGCGTCAAGCATAGATTATGTAGCACTTTCCAACGCTTCTAAAATAATTTTACAAATCATTACCGTTTAATAAGCTGAAAGATGACATCTAAGTAAACAATTTGGAAAACGCATAACATATTTAAAAACGTAATTTCAGGAATTTTCAATATATACAATATTCGGAAAAATATCCGAATACTTTTATGTAGCCCTGTATATGATTTGTATATATACATAGGATGCTAAATTTTAGTTTAGTTAGGAAACGCGTAGCACCGTTTAAATTCTCCTTCTGGAGTTTCTGTCAATAAACGGAAATGTGTTCGCGAACTTTTGTGCTGCCCTGTATAGGATCTACAGAATTTATACACACCACGTAATAGACAAAAAGCTAGTTAAGATTAAAATCGCGTTATGTAACACTTTCCAACGCTTCCAAAATAATTTTACAAATGATACCGTTTAATAAGCTAAAAGACAACATCTAAGTAATCCGAATACTTTTATTCAGCCCTGTATAGGATCTATAGATCTGTATATATACTACATAGGATAATAAATTTTAGTTCAGTTAGGAAACGCGTAGCACAGTTTAAAATTCTCCGTCTGGAGTTAAATAATACGGAAATGTGTTCGCGAACTTTTGTGCTTCCCTGTATATAGGATCTACAGAATTTATACACACCACGTAATAGACAAAAAGCGAGTTAAAATTAAAATCGCTTTCAGTAACTTAAAACGCACTTCGAGGAATTATTGTTAACAGACAGTAGAGAATTCTTTTGTGTGTCCCTGTAAATGAACGATGACTGCTATACACACACTATTCTGTAGTAAGCCTCTTGTAATGCACCTTAGTAATATATATAAACTTCAATGCGTTTAAAATAATGGAACATTATTTAAATAAGCCGCAGACGATTTTTCTCCATAGACGTAATGTAACGGAATTATTTTGACTGTCCCTGTAAAGTAACTCTAAGTGCTATACACCTACTATTCCATATTAAGCTTCTTCTAATGCATCTTAGTGATCTATATAAATTTCAATGCGTTTACAATAGTGAAACATTTTTAAAATAAACCGCAAATGATTTTTCCCCATAGACCGCAATGTAACGGAATTCTTTTGAGTGTCCCTGTAAGAAAACTATAAGTGCTACACACTTCAGTTGAAATAGGAAACGTGCCATAGATAACGACAATAACATATAAAAATTGCAGAGCAATCCGAGCATATTTACGGGAGTTAGAGCACGGACAGACGGCCAGACGGCCAGACGGCCATACGGCCAGACAAACCGAAGTCATAAGCACTTTTCAACTAGGTTGGAAAGTGCTAAAAAGAAAAAAAAAAGATGTATATTTGATTAAAAATGATTAAAATTCAAGATTTTTAATTATATGTATAAAATTTATATGTATATATGTATTATATGTATAATGTATAAAATTATCGCTTTGTATAAAATTAAGAAAACTTGCTGTGATTGGGCATTGTTAACCGACTTAATAAGCACAGAAAACCGCTTTGTAAATGCCTGCAAAAAAGCCTCTTCGTCACAGTGTGGGAAGACAAAAGCTATCAGTGATGAATATTATACACGTATATTATTTGTAGTGTTTTTACTTCAGGTAATAAACTGTAGGTCAGCACTACAAAATAATTGTAAGACCTCTGTCCGCTAGCGACACCTATATTCATAAATTTGATTGTACTGCGATTAGCCATTGTATACAGAGTGTCTCATTTATTTTGCAACTCGCGTAGACGCGAAGCAAATAAACATCACGAGCGCACGTGCACACCGTAAGTGCAGGTAGCGGTGTGGAGGGGCGTGCGAGCAACACTACCAACATGCTAGAAAACCGCACGAGACACTTCAGTGCTAAGGAGAACGAAGTGAAAGGTAGTTTTGTGTCATGGTGCTATGTGCAGAAAAACGCGCGTTTATTATTGTACATTATTTTCGAACGTCTTCGTACAAAACAGTCAAGGAACGATATGAAAACATGTTTCCAGACTCGGTGGTGCCGAATAAAAGCACAATTAAGCGAATCGTGGACAATTTTCAAACAGAAAAGACTGTGGAACCGAAAAGAAAGAATCGTCTGTCGTTTGTCCTAACTCACCACAAAATGAAGGGAATCGAGACGAAAATCAAGGAGAAACCGGCCACGTCAGTAAGAAAATTAGCAGATGAACGTTTCGTTTCGTTTCAACAGGATGGCGCTCCTGCGCTTACGGCCAACGAGACTCTGTCATTTCTCCAAGAATTTTTTGGTGTTCGGCTAATTGCAAAAGGACTATGGCCTCCACGCAGTCCAGACCTGTCACCGCCCGATTTCTTCTTGTGGGGCTATTTGAAAAATCGCGCGTTCCGTGAACCGGTAGCCTCGATTACTGAACTGAAAACTCGCCTTACAGAAGAGATAAACGCTATCACACCAAACACATTACAGAATGTGTCTCGAAACCTCCTCAAACGGGCCCAGATATGTAAAGATGGAGACGGCGATCACTTCCAACACCTTTTGAAGTCGTTTAAGCACTTCTGTAAAATAAAAATTAATGTTTGTACATTGTTCTTTTTTTGGGGGGGTTGCAAAATAAATGAGACACTCTGTATGTTGTTATGTAATGTGCGTGCTATGATGTTATGTCTTTTTATTTGTGTATTAAACCTCTAGTTACTATGAATCACTCGTGCATCTCATTTAAGTAGTTAATTATTTTAATTAATTAATATTCAATATAGAATAAAATGGCGACGTTAGCAAATAAAAAATTGGAAATTTTCTCACCAATAAATTAAATTCATGTTTTCGGAAATAATGTTAAAAACTCATTAGTATCATCTTAAAACAAAATAATTTGAAAAAAAGAAGTGATGAGTCGAAAGCAAAATGGTGCGACTTCTGTTTTCGGTACAGAAATATTTCATGTGACATGATGCTAAATTTGTGATATAATTTTATTTCCTGCAGAGAACTCGTCATTTACGAAGTCTACATTTTTTTTTCTGAAGTAAATTAAGTGCTATCATATTTTCAAATTTTAAGGAATTTAATGATTCAAATGCAACGTTCCAAGGATATGTGAAAAGGCTGGAACAAAGTTTTATACTTCATGATATAAAAGAGGAAAAGAAAGTTCCTGCTATTATATATTGTATGGATTCTAAATTGTATATGCGATTTATCATCTCCTAAAGGTGTTGAATTATTAAAATATCAGATTGCTGATATCATGTTAAAGCACTTAAGCCCCGTTCCTAATAAATTTTGTGAGAGGGTTAAATTTCGTAATTTTTATCAAAATGAAAATGAATCTATACAAGATTTTTCTGCTAGATTAAAAAAATTGACAACTTTTTGTGCATTTTCTGGTGACACATTAAATGAAAATCTACCGAAGAAATTCCTTAGAGGTTTAAAAATGAAACTATGAAGAGTAAATTAATTACGCGAGTTCATAATTTAAATTTTGATAAAGCTATTGAAAAAGCAATCATTTTGCAAAATGCTGAAATTGATATTTCTGAATTAAATCATAAAAATTTGAATGTAAATAAACTAGCGTGTACCCGCCAAAAATTGTGTTGCGTCCAACCCAACAAATTTCCAAATAATTCACAAAAACAGAAAATCAACAATAATCTAAATAAAGGTAATTCTGAGGTAAATAAAACTAAATTGAAGTGTTATAGATGTGGAAATGCATCACGTTTAGCTAATGTATGTAGCTATATTAATACAATTTGCAATGAAAAAAAAAGGGTTCATTTGAGTAAGTTGTGTAAAAGTAAAAATAACAATGTTCAGAAACAAACGAATGTATTTCATTCAGTTGATATTTTATTTTTGAGTTATGATAAAGGTGCTACTGTAATAAAAGTGTGTGATTTAGATGAGAATAAAGCTAAAGCTGAAATGGTGTTTGATACCGGCTCCGAAATTTTTGCTGTACCTGTAAAACGTTTTCGCAGAATATTTCCAAATCATAAAAAAATTCCGTCAGATGTTCAGTTAAGAACTGCAACTGGTGAAATATTTACGCCTGTTGGGTATGTAAATGTACATGTTTCTTATGAAGATAAAACTAAAAATCTTAAAATATAATTTGATTAATGAGATTTGATTATTATTAAGATAACTTTCCCCTTTAATTTGGAAGAGATTGGGTATCTGCATTTAATTTGTTTCCCTCAAATTTGCAATCTGTATATATATAAACGGAATTGCGAATTCTGCTGAAAAAGGGAAATGATTTTTCTAATTTGCTTACAAATAAAGTTGGTGAGATAAAATGTTTAAAAGCAGAAGTTTATGTAGAAAATATTCTACGCCCATATTTTGCAAAGATAGAACAGTTACTTATGCTCTACGTGGAGCAGTAAATGATGAAATTCAGAGGTTAAAAATGAGGGTATTATAAAACCTGTTACTAGTAGTAAGTGGACAACTCCTATAGTTCCAGGTTCCAGTGGTTAAGCCTAATGACAAAAATCGTTTATGTGGTGATTTTAAAGTTACAGTCAATACATTTTTTAAGTTTAAAAATATCCTTTGCCTAGAGTAGGGTATATACTAGCTACATTAGGTGGCGTTTTTCATTTTACAAAGATTGATTTAAATCGAGCATATCTTCAGTTACCTGTAGACGAAAAGTCACAGGAGTTGTTAACTATAAACACTTCTAAGGGCTTATTCCAATTTTTATAGTTACCAATGGGTCTTACTAGTTCTCCAGCCATTTGGCAAAGAACAATTGAACAAATTTTAAGTGGTATTGTTGGTGTTACATGTTTTTATTGATGATATTCGTGTTACATGGAAAACTGATGAAATTTATTTGAAACGGCTTAAACAAGTGTTAGAAAGATTACGTGAATATAATACTTAGGATAAATAAAGACAAATATTTTTTTATGGCTGATCAAATTACATATTGTGGTTATAAAATTGATAAGGAAGGTATTCATAAAACACAATATAAAATTTATGCTATTTTTTTAAAAGATCCTAGACCAATAAATATATAGCAGGTTAAAGCTTGTCTAGGCTTAGCTACATATTATTCTAAATTTGTACCTAATTTATCTACAATTTCTTATCCTTTAAACCAATTGCTCAAAAGTAATGTGAAATTTATATGGTCTCCTGTTTGTGAACCAGTATTTAAAAATACAAAAAATTAGATTAATTCTGAAAGAGTTCTGACACATTTCAACCATAAATTACCTTTAGTATTAGCAACCGATGCTGCTCCATATAGTATCTCTGAAGTTCTTTCGCATATGATGTCAGATAACGTGAAAAGAAAAAAAACCTATTGTTTTTCTGTCCAGAACTCTAACCAATGCAGGAAAAAGGTATAGCAGGTGGATAAGGATGCATTAGCTATTATCTTTGGTGTAAAGAATTTTTTTCAATATTTATATGATAACAGATTTATTTTATTTACGGACAGTAAACCACTTGTGTCTATTTTTTCTCCTACTAAGAGTATTCCTGTACTTTCAGCTGTTAGAATGAAACGATATGCATTATATTTACAAGCCTTTAAATATTATATTAGTTATAAGAAAACATTCGAACACGGAAATGTCGATGCTCTTTCACGACTTTCATTACGTAGTGAAGATATACCTCCACAATTAAATTCAAGTAATGTAATTGATGAATCTGAATCTTTTAAAATTAATAAAATTTCTACTTTACTTTTAAATTCTAAACAAATTGCTGTAGCTACAAAATCAGATCCTTTATTACGTCAAATTTTTCATCATCTAATTTCTGGTTCTCCAATTCCTAAAAATTTACTTTTTGGCGGTAAGCAAGAAGAATTTACTCTTCAACATAGTTATATTTTTAAAGGATGTACAGTATTTATCTCTGAAATTCATTGAAAACAAATTTTAAACGATTTGCACTTTGGACATTTCGGGATAGTGAAAATAAAATTCTTAGCTCGCAGTTTTGTATGGTGGCCAGGAATTGACCAAGATAGTGAAGATCTTGCACGTAATTGCACTACATGTGTCAATTTAAAAAATAAACCTCCAAAGGTAGATACACATAATTGGGAATGGCCTAAAGCTCCATAGCAAAGAATCATATTAATTATTTTGGTCCTGTTATAGGTAAAATGCTTTTTTCTGTGGTTAATGCTCATAGCAAATGACCAGAACTTATCATTGTACAATCTTAATACATCCTATACGAACGTAAGATTACTTGTATTTCTTCTCTTTTTGCCAGATACTGGTATCCCATACCTTTAGTATCTTACAATAGTATCTGACACATTTGAGAAATTTTGAAAGAACCATGGTGTAAAACATAGGTTTTGTGCTCCCTACCATCCAGTTAGAAATGGTCAGGCTGAGAGATATGTGCAAATCCTCAAACATGGATTAAAAGCCTTATTTTCAGAATCTGGTGCTTTAAAATTAAGTTAAATAACTTTCTTTTACAGTATAGAAAGATGCCTCATGTTACAACGTTGGGAGATGGGAGAGTCCTATATCTCTATTTCTAAAGCGACATATAAGAACAGGAATAGATTTGATATTTCCAAACGTTACAAATTTTGTTCATGATTAGCAAAATGCAAGAAATTCCAATACTAAAGTAAAAGAATTTAAAATTAATCAGAAAGTGGCTGTTAGAAATTATACTCCTGGAGCCAAGGGGAAAATTGATCACATTATTACAAGAGAGGGCAAGTTACATTATAGAATTCAAGTTCGTTCAAGTATTTGGAAAGGCATGTTGATCATATAAATGATGTAAGTTCAAAGGTACATTTAACTAATGATACAAATTCTGAAGAGAGTGATACAGAAAGTCAAAGAAGTGAAAATACAATTGTTAATCAAGGTGATTCTCAACTAATTCCTCCTAGTGTCACAGATCTTCGGCCAGCTGACTCTGGTGGCCCAAATATTCCAAATTCTAAACCAGCTTACTTTGTCCTCCCAACTACTCAAAGTCCTAAATCAACTGACTCTTGTGTCCCAAGTACTCCAAGTACTAAAACAGCTGAATCTGATATGATACCTCCAGTTCCAAAACATATGGTTTCAAATAGTACAATTGATGATGCTGCAGATCTCTTAAAAGCTAATTCTTCGTCTTCCTCTCCACTGGTACCTATACATTCCACAAGAATTCGAAGAACTCCTACCCGTCTCAAATATTAACTGGGGGAGAGATGCAGTGTTTTTACTTCAGATAATAAACTCTACATGTCAGCACAACAAAATAATTGTAAGTCCTCTGTCCGCAAGCGACACCTATATTAATAAGTTTGATTGTACTGCGATTAGCAGTATAAGTTGCACTGTATATGTTTTATGTAATGCGCTTGCAGTGATGTTATGTCTTGTTATTTGTGTATTAAACCTCTAGTTACTATGAACCACCCGTGCATCTCATTTAAGTGGTTAATTATCTTAATTAATTAATATTCAATATAGAATAAAATAAACACTCAAAACCGCTTTGTAAATGCTTGCAAAAAAGTCACTTCGTGTCACAGTGTGGGAAGACAAAAACTATCAGTGATGAATATTATACACGTATGTTATTAAAATGTAATTTTCTCCAGTGATATGTATAAAGGCTTTTCTAACTTATCACTTTTATTACAAAATAATCTGGTATATACTCACTCACATTACCTATAATTCACATCACGAATTACTTACATTACGAAATAATCTGGCATTTGTAGCAGCGAAACTAAACGAAACACGTGTGTCGTAAAAAAGGACGACGTGCGCCCGCTGAAAGGTTACGTATGAAAACTAATACCTAATATGGCTTCCGTGAATGTTATCATGAATGCAGTGCATTTAATGTCGCAAAATATACATCAATTTGTGACGTAAAACTAATAAGAATTATAAGAAATTCAAAAGAAATGGGTTGTTTAAATTATTTCATTATTTTTTTTTACAAGTTGTTTTATTTTTTTAAGGATAAAAAAAACCTCTAAATGTTTCACTAACGTTTAAAATTTTAATAGTATCTGAACCCTTAAAAATATAAGCATTAGATTTTAATCATATATTATTGACAACACTCTATTTTATTTCGAACAAAATGTTTCTAGAATGATTTTAAACTATTTATATCAATATTAAGAACAGATGAATTGATCTTCTGAGTTCTTTTCTGAATAACCGTAACAGTTTGATATCAGATAACGGTCATTTATTATTAACAACACTCTTACCCTCGGCAATGACCGACAAGGTAATTTGAAAGCTGAATGCTAACATCAACTAACATGACAGCTGCTTTGATAGCAAACGTTTTACCGCTACGAGTTCTCCTGTTCCATGCCATTCTCTATTGATTTCAATGACATCTTGATTTCACTCTTAATCAAATATTTAACATAAACTGTCTCTCTTCTTGAAATTAATTGGATCTAGATGTAATAGGTTTCAAACTGCGATAGATTTTATAAAGTATTCGCATGGATGTAAAAAATGATAGACTGTCTGTTATTTGCATTTTTGGCTCTCTGATAAAGAAGAACTGAAGTAACACATCAGGTGTACAGTTTTGATTTTTTGTTTGTATAATAGAAATGAAAACAGATATAGGAGTATTGGGTGAAAATGGCATTTAATTTGTCTTTTGAATCTGAACAATGGAAAGCCCTGTTTTTTCAGCTTTTTTTTTTCTTAATATATCTTTTGGACACAGGAAGTTAAAGGGATGCTTCACTGTTCCTCGTTGACCGCGAAATCCCATGTTAACCTATAGAAAATTAAATTAGGTAATTACTCATTACCTAATATAACTATCGAAATAAAATTTTCACCATCAAGAAATAGTTTTTTGATGCCAACGACTATGTTTTAATAATTGTTTATGCCTACAATTTACGTAAGCTCATTGTGCCTTCTTGATGTGATTTCTCATATATACCAAAAGGAGATTTGTGCTCCACTTATGGTAGTCAAAGGCGATTATTATTTTATTATTTTTTCTATTGCTATTTCCAACCGATTATATTCAAGGTAAATTTCTTCTAGAAATATATCACGAAGATTATTGTACGGTAATAGTGGTAGACAAAATAGTAAAAATAAATAAATAAAACAGTCACTTGGGGCAAACTATTCTCAAAAATTGGTATTCTAATGGTTAAGGTATATATAGAAATACCTTATAACGACGATAAAAAAATGGCATCTTTATCTTATCCCCTTAGGGATCTCTGATGACCATCGCTCCGTGACAACACCATGAAATCACCGTTACCGGTTTTCGAGTTACTTGCATCTCGTCTGAAAAAAAAATGGACATATCGACTTCACAGTTGCGTCATTAAGACTCATTTTCGATATTAGTGATAATAATGCGGATAATAAGAGTTGCATTTTGCGGATAATAAGACTTGCATCTCGTCAGAAAAAAAATGGACATATCGACTTCACTGTTGCGTCATTAAGACTCATTTTCGATATTAGTGATAATAATGCGGATAATAAGAGTTGCATTTTATTTACGGTGCTTTTTTGGTCACCTATGGTTTATTGTGCTATTAGAGGTATTTAAACAAATCTGCAGATAGTTTGTGTCTGTGTGTTTGTGTGCTGAGATAAAAGTAATCTCTTGAAGCAATTATCGTTAAATTGATTGTTGAATCAAACCTATTGTATCTGGTGTCAAAAGTTTTTTTTTTTTTTTTTCCTCAGTTACGCGTTTTCTAGAAACATATACTTATAAAATGTATCGTCTATGTCTCAGTAACATTTCAGCACAAATCGATGGATACCAGGCCTACGCGCTGACTCAAAAATGGAGGCTATCGTAGGCGAATTTTTTAAGCATTTCTACGGTCCCTTGAAATTGTGTACCGCGAATTTCGAACATAAAATTTTCCCTTTCATTTCTGTGATTAAATAAGACGAAGAATACTATTCAGAAATATTGGTACTCAAACTCGTATAAATGGCAAAACAAAAAAATAGATACGCATACATCAGTCTCCATTTTTGTGTCAGCACATAAGCCTAGTACTATTGATGAGGCTGTGGTTTAAGTCCACACGCAGCACGATCGCCCTATTCCAATTTCATATCGAAAAGAGCCAGTGTCTTCGATCTTCATACATAAATATCAGTGCATTTGATTACAACCGAGGTTGGATCACTCAGCTTTATTTAATTCTTTCCGCAGCGTCATTATAATTTTTAAGTAAGCCATACATGTACTAATAGTTTTTGATTGTAGTTTTAAAAAATCTAATTATTTTCATTTTATAAAAAAACCAACCGTACTTATTTTATTCATTTTAATCGTACTTATTTTTTTCATTTTATTCATTTAAAAAAATCCATTTAATAAAATAAATGAAATGTTATTTAGATTCTAGCAGGGTCAGCGACGAGAATTGGATGTGCCGTGTAATTGGGTGCTAGTGTTTCTTTTTAAGGGGTTTGTCAGCCATATCTCAAATTCTCATCGCTAATTTTAAACCTATAGGAATGGAATATATTTTTATTTTTAAAATATCTCATCAATAAATTAATATTTTTGACTCCTTTTGGCTGTGTACTCTTTTCTCTTCCTAGTTATCACAATATTTAAAAATTACATGCCTAATTTTATCTAAAGCGGTAAAATCTTACTCACAGCTCATACGATTTTAATACATAAAATATTAAATTAAGCATACATTTTGGATATATTTTGATAAATGAGACATTCTAAGAAGGCTACACAAAAAAAATAAGTCAAATGAAACTACTGATGGAAAATCCAATTAATCTAATCTCCTATTTTGGATAACGAAACTACAAGCATTCATCCAATTAGTGAAAGTGAAAGATAACTTTGCGCTCAAACTATCATATACATTTCATAAGAAAATACTTTACTACTGTTGGACTGTGAAAAACCACCACATGACGCTGAATCATAACCAGACTGTATCATGTGGAAATTCCATGACATCATCACATATTTTCATCACAAGGACTTATAAACATTCATTCATTCCATATTTAGCTTCTCATAATATAAAGCCATAGATCAGAGCCTATGTACTGCTCTCTGAATAATATCACTTATGCTTAATCTTAATCCATTAAATAATAATAGAGATCTAAAAATGGTCAATGATTTAATACAAATACATTTTTAACATAACTTTTCTTTACAGCCATAATAAATAAAATAGATGTGCAACTGTAAACTATTTATCACGAATGCAGTCAAATGGATTACTGTCGAAACTCAAATTCTGAGATGCGCTATAACTGAATATACGATCTCAACTCCTCGAAGTAATTAGAAGGTGAAAAGCATGTTTTTCTTACCTCTATTAATGCATATTAATGATGAAAGAAAAAAGTAAACAAATATTTTATACTGCGCTGCCGACAACTACTCCCATAGGTTTAATATTAGAGAGAGGAATGTCAGATTTGACTGACCAATCCCTTTAAGGAGAGACCCTTTTTTTACTCCTAAGATAAAAATCTGAATCAAATTGGAGAGATAAACGATGAATATAGCTGCTGCCACGGGTGTTCAGGGCCCGCTTAAGACTTAGAAATAGGGGAAGCCCGGCGTCACACAGGGGACCCCCTTTTACTGTACCAATTATGCTTCAACAATTTGAAATTTTAGCATCAAAATTTCAAGTAAACAACACTTTTAATATTAAACTAAAACTAACTACCTATATACATATAAAAAATATTTTATTATATGCATAATTAGACATAATAAATTAATTTTGTAAATGAATTTACAAATATGGAACAGGTGCGAATATCTGGACTTTAAAATATATTTTATGCTTTGAAAATTACAGGATTTGCCAAGTGTTAAGAACAGTGCAGGGACAACAAATATTGGACGTAAATTTATGTTTAGCTGCAACACAATTTTGCTTCTATTTTATAAACAGAAATCTGATATTACCTGAATGCTAATTACTTTCCCCTCTATTTAAATAACCTATTCTCCATATTTTATATCATTTCTCCGCACTTTATGAATATAAACAAAATATAATTATACAAATTAAATTTTCTGTTATTTTTAGCATGTTACAGTTTTAAACATTTGAAATTAAAATGTAAAACATAAGACAAATGAAAATAAGTTGCATTTAATCACTGTTTTTATACCATTTATTATATCAACAGAAAAAAAAAATGGAGTATAAATGTATCAGTATTAGTCTGAGGGAAAATTTAGTAGCTATAATTAAGAAAAAAATGCATTTTTTACCCTAACTGAATATTTCCCCCCTAAAAATTAGTTTTGACAAGTGAATTTGGGGGCCCCTTTGAATTTCAATGAGTAAGCTCAGGCTTCACGGGCCTATTCGGTAAACAGGTCCTGCGTGTGTTTGTATTTGTCCTAAAAAATAAGAGAGTAGCGTTATGAAAAATAAAAATAAACACTAGCTCTCAATTCTCCCTGTTTAACCTATAACCAGAAAATTTTAAAAATATAGATTCACACTTTTGCGATGGATCTATTAACTACATGACTAAAAGAGAAATGCTCAAACAACAAAAGTTCTCTTAATTGACCCTGAGGGTGAAACAACCGTCAACCCACCGATTAAATGAATCTCTTGTTCACTAACCGTGACAAAACCCAAACACCCCCTGGACCGTAACCGACGTAATCCGTTTTTTTCCGGACTACGGTCAGCCAGCAGGAAAATACTAGAGGGAGGACGGATGGAGAGATGCCGTGACAAGATGACATCAGACTCCTCCAACAGCCAATCGGGAGGCCAGGGGTCGCGCAGTCCCCACCCTTATAAGTCGGTGGGAAAATCCAGGAATGGTCAACTGGTCATCAGGTGCAGTCAGAGGAGATTTGCTCACTCTTTTTTTGTTTTTGTACATATAGGTGTATAGTAGTATAAAATGTATTTCTGGAGAAGATATCCTAAGAGATTTCTGACGCGTTTTTATACACTTGAGGGTAAAACATGCATTCAATTTGGAAAATAAGCCAATATTTAAAAATGTGAAATTGCAATATCGGTTCAATAGGATTGTTTGGACATTTCTCATCTATACAATTTTATATTTTAAGCATCTTTAACCTGAAATTTTTGTATCTCAAAACAGTTTCGCACTCTCTGCGATCTAGATTTCTAGAATTTCTAGATCTTGAGTAATTTTCCTTTATGAGTTACAGAAGAAAAAATACTCTCGGAGAGCTAAAGGGAAAGAAAATGTATTCGAGTAATGGAAATTTTGACTTGCAAAATTAAATTGAATTCTATATTGCATTATTTGACTGCCCTTTGTAAATATCCTTGAGGTATCAGGATTAGGCTATTATTGATATTGTTACAGGAAAGGCACATAAGCACAGCTGTCATTTATATGTGACATTTTTTTTATTAAGATTTAACATGAATATTAATAATTCTGTACATATAAATTAAGACTACCAGGTGTGAAGTATTGCATATGTCTAATTCCCATGCTCAAATAAATAAGCTGTACGATCTCACTGGAAAATTCGCACTGTTTGAATAAAGAGTTAATCAAGAAAGTCACTTATGAAGATCGTAACGAATCGAGAAAATTTCTGCTGAAGAGGCATGAAGAGGCTGAATCCTTTTATAAATAAATATCTTTTCATTTCTAGAGTCCCTAGAGTATATCATTTCCTCATCTGTTCCGAACAAAACCACTCCATTGCTAAACCCTTTTAATAAAGTCACGCTCCCGTAACTGCAACAAAAGATACGTACGGGATATAGCTTCCTGTTAACAACATCCTCGCTCCGAGTTGAGTTGAGGGGATTAATGTCACCCTCCCCCTTTTGGACGTAATCCCGGCCAATTGTATCGGCCAACTTACTCACACACAACACAATCAGAGCAGATTGTAGCTTTCTCACCGAGGTTAGTATAGGTGAGCAACCAAAAAGGGAGGATGGTAGTTTTTTTTTTCTTGCTATAGTTTTTTATAGTTCGGATGAGCATGTAATGTCTACTGATGACCTTTTTCCGTTAGCACTGATATTGGTGTTCAGTTGATAGCATCCAATAATATGGAAGCCAGTATTTCTTTTATTTTATGTAAGGAATTGATTCAGTCACAGATAGTTATATAGCTACATCATCAATATGTTTTTACATTTGTATTATATTGATATGTAATATGTGCCGCATTCATGCTTGTATTTTTAAACGTATAATATAAATTTACTCAAAATATTTTGATTAAAAAATATAAAAAAAACTATAAAAACTTTAACACTGAAATTAAATAAGAAAAATACATTGTCATATATCGTAGGTTTTATTTGATATCAAAATAAGGTTGATGCTAGGATTAAAAGTCATATCGGCACAACCAAAATACTGAACGACGCAATCATAAAACAGCACAAGAGAAAATAGCACAATGAGCTTTAGAAACAGCATGGCACACAAAAATCCACAGACATTTAAAATAATCGCTATTTTTAAGCTTTTTAAGGTCTTTATTACATGATCGATTTACTGATATTTAATATCAGCTATTAATTTTCAAATGTATTCCCACTGTAATTTGAGCATAATCATATCATATTTGGAGATATGCTAGAGTACGAACAGAACACCTCTAAAAGTCTTCAGCTCAAGGTTCTTACATGTTATCTAGCTACAATAAATAAATAAATAAATCAACAAATCAAACTTTAAAAAAAAATACAAGAACGAAAAATTATATATTAGACGTAGATTATAAAACACTTTTCAAATATTAACAGAATGTTATTAAGAATTTTCATTTTTTATACAAAGAAATGAGATATCTAAATAAGTAACTTAAAAAAAACAAAAAAAAAAAACACATAATTCAATAAATATCTTTTTCAGCAATTACTATCCATATCCGGATTTGTTTGCGAATTTTTTCGTGTAGCTCTCAATGCGATCTATAGAATTTATACACATAATACACACAAAATTAGATGTTTAGAAATACACATCACAGCGGATAACGCACTTACAACAATTATCGATCTTAGTCAGTCATGTAACCGAATTATTTTGTGCGTCTCTGTAAATGAAGGATAAATTCTATGCAATCCATAATCTATTAGAAAACCCGTTGTAGTACGCTAAAGTGATTTCATTATGTTTGTCGTACTATATAGTATCATTAAAAGGACCCGCAAACGTTTTTTCCTGATAGGTCATAATGAAATCGAATTATTTTGTGCGTCCCTGTAAACGAACTATTAATGCTATATATTCTATACTCCTGAGGAAATATGTTGTAGTCTATCTCAGTGATGCATATCAATCTCATTATGTTTTAAATATCGTAAAATTAAAGAAATGCACCGCAAACGATTTTTTCCAAGACCAAATGTAACGGAAGTCTTTTGTGTGATTCTGCAAACGATTTAGAAATGCTATACACTTCATTTTCAATTTCGAACATTTTATATAGTAAACCCCAATAATATATATATAAATTACATGGCAATACGAGTATATTTACGAGAGTTAGAGCACGGACAGACAAATGGCAGACGGCAGACAGACAAACCGAATTCCTAAACACTTTTCAACTTACGTGTGAAAGTGTTAAAAAAAGAAATGAGAGATAAATTGAATGACGTTTAAGAGGAATTTGGATACCATAAACAAAGGCAATAATCCTGGCGATAAATACAAATGTTTCTGGGAACATTTACAATTGAAATTTTAAAGAAGTTAATATATATTTTTTACACTGACAACATTTTCATTGATTAAAGAAATAGTAGGCATAAAGTTTATAAGACTAGGCATAAAAAAAAAATACGCACAATAGATTATTTTATCTGAATAATTTTAGCATTATAACATATTTAAAGAAAAAAATATAATATACGCAACTTCATTTTCGACTTTTAATAATACATATCTTCAAAAAATATGCCTGTACTAATGACAAACTGAATTAGCTTTTAATAAACAGAAATTAATCTACAAACTTCAACATTCGTAAAGTATTCGTTCCTGAATCGCTATAGCTTCCACACAAGTGAAAATTCAAACACTTTTGCAGACAGACTCTATTTTATCTATCAATTTAGTGGAGGTGTGGTATTTTCGAAAAATAAAATTAAAGAGTAAGAAGAATATTTATAATAATTTAAAAGAATTGCATTCGTAATTTATCAGTAACACATGGTTTTATTTATTTGTTTATGTAGTTTTATTCTTTTTGTTAATATTTTTGTTACTTATAGTTCGTGAAAAAAAAAAATACTGTCAGTTATTACACCCAGTAATACCAAATAATTAAAATCAGCTTTTTAACATTTTCCACCATACTTGAAAAGTGTTTATGAATTCGATTTGTCTGTCTGTATGCCCGTGCTCTAACTCCCGTAACTATACTTGGGATGCCATGCAATTGATATAATGATATTGAGGATTACTATATGGCATGTCTGGTAGGTATTGAAAGTGAAGTGTGCAGCGTTGATAGTTTAGTTACAGGGATACTCAAAATAATTCCGTTACATTACGGTCTGTGGGGAAAAATCGTTTGCGGCGTATTTTAACGATGTTACACTATTTCAAAAATACTGAAATTGCTATATATCACTGAGATGCACGACAAGAGGCATACTGTGGGATACGGTGGGCATAGCATTTATCGTTCATTTATAGGGACACACAAAATAATTCAATTACAGTACGGTCTATGAACAATATATGCTGGAAGTGCGTTTTCAGTTGTGGTACACATTATTAAATTTAACTATTTTTTTACATATTACTTGATGTGTGTAAATGCTATAGATTACATACAAGGCAGCATAAAAGATATCGAATACATTTCGGTTTATTGACGGAAATTGCTGAATAGGAATTTTTAAATGTGCTATGCGTTTCCTAACTGAACTGAATTTTAGCATACTATGTAGTAGTACATATACAAATCTATAGATCATATACAGAGCTGCACAAAATTATTCGGATATTTTTCCGATTATTGACGGTAATTGCTGAAATTTGGTTTTCAAATTTGTTTTACGTTTTCCAAATTGTTTACTTAGACATTTAAATATTTCCTTTTGTTATTCTTTAATTACATATCTTTTCAGCTGGGCCCTTCAATAGCATAAGTATTTTTCTTTAATTCTTATATTAAGTTAGCATCTTCTCCACTTTGTTTTAACTTTGTTCCCGTATTCATATTAAATGTCTTTTAAGTATTAAGTCTGGTCCCAGTTGGATTGAAATTTCTTGTACATTTTAATTTGCTCAAACTATGATTATTTTCTTTGACATTATCTTATTTATTAATTGTTTATCATTCAATAAGTGAGCTATTAGTATTGTTTTGTATTTATTTTTTTCTCTCAACTTTAATAATTATCTTGTAAGACTTTGCCGCATTTTAAACAAACCTACTGGGCGGGGCTAGTTGAGCTAAAGCCGAAAGGTAGGACTTCCCGCCCCGTTTGACTTTGACTTTGTTTACTTAGACACCAGTGTTCATCTTAATAATCGGTAAAGTTTTGTTAAAGTATTCTGGGAATGTTGGAATGTGTTTCATAATCTATTCTTGAAGCATTATTTGTTTTGTTCTTGTTCATTTTTATTTTCATTTTGGTACATTAATTCTCATCTAGATGTTTTTAGCATTTTCAATTTTATAAGAGTACAAAAGAAAAAAGATATATTATTTTAAAAAATTACGCAGCTGCATTATCTTTTCGACTTTTAAGGCTAAATATCCCAAAGAATATCATTGCCTGTGCTAATGACAAACTGACTTAGCTGCTAATGACCAGAAATGAATCTGCAAACTTCAACTTTCGTAAATATTACTTTATTCTCCTGAGTCACCAGCTCTCTCACGAGTGAAAATTCGACCACTGCGATGGGAGGGCTAGAAGATCACGCAAAATCCGAATTGAAACCACCCACAACTGTAAGTCTCAATATATAGCTGATGCCCTTTCATTATCGAATTTCTATATTGTGGTCAGTGGGTGATTGAGGATAGAGTTTAGTTGTAGTTCACCCGTTTGCGTGTTTGGATAAGAAATGGAAGGATTTAATGCGGTTTCTTCTTCAGTTATTGACTGACTGGTAAAGGTGATAATTCAGCTGAAGTAGGGAGTTGTGTAACCTAACTTTCAAATGGAAAGAAAAATATAAGATATTTTGTATGACTTTCTTTATCTTTTATATTTTCCCTCAAAATCTCCTCGGAAGAAATTTTATATATTGACACTGTTAAAAAAAAAAAAAAAAAAAAAAAAAAAATCTGCAATTTTCACAAAAAAATATTGTATTTTTTACAGGAAAAAGCTGTTTTAAAGAAAAACAGTTTTTTCCTGTAAAAAAATGTAGATTTTGTAATTTTTACAGAAAAAAATCTATATTTTTTTACAGGGAAAAACTGTTTTAAGGAAAATATATAGATATTTTCGGTAAATTAAATGGTTTTCCACTGGCGTCAAAATTGACAGCTTTTTTCCTGTCAATGTGATTTTTTTTTTTTTTTTTTTTTTTTTTTTTACACAGTGTACTTAAACATTAACCGCACATGCTTTGTATTAAAGTCATACTACTTAATATATTGATATTTACCTAATAAATATATTCGAGACATGATTTCAAAATCATTCTATTAATATTTAAAATAAAAATAACTTCTTCGAATTTTATGAATATTTAAAAAGAAATAGATAAACTATACGTTTTTGAAGCTTTGATCGAAAAAACTCAAAGTGTCAAAAGTGAGTGTTAACATTTGTAAAATTAAAATTGGTACAATTTTTAATATATGCAGATGATCTCTATTTCAAAAATTGATATCATTGCATTCATATTTGGAAAGTAGACAATATATTCTCATTCGAATGATCATCTTGCTCATTTTTACAAGAATTTGGTGATAAAATGGCAGGGGGTGGTACGTTCTTCTTCTTCTTCTGCTCCCCTGCACGATTGCAGGCGTAGGAATAACAGAAATGTTTCTGTTTAAAGGAAAAGCAAAAACTAATTAAAAAGTGTTAAAATATTAATTAGAAAACAATATCGCAAATAATAATTTAAATTGAAGTAGATTTAATATTTGATAATATTCAACTATAAAAATTTTTATGTAATAAATTTAAATACATATATAAATATTAAATTATATATTGTTATGAATTTTGTATATATCTGTAAATATTCCATTTGTTTAAATTTATTTTATTTTATTATTGTGAAAATTGCAGTATTATTAATGTATTTCCTATTGAGCATCATGTAACTCAATGCTAAAGGCCTCAAATGGTTTGCAAGGAAAACAACCTTACACCCTCATCTTTATAATGGAAGTCTATGGAGAAATCGCCAAGGAATGGGTTTATCGACAAGTTGGCGATGGTTTTGGCGACTTATTTTTGTCGCCAAATTTGGCGATATATCGCCAAATGTCGCCAAGTTGGCGACGGATTTGGCGACTTTTTGTGCAACCACCTCCCCTTATACCTGTACATTGGGATCCTTTCTCGCTTAGGTTCTCTATCGAAAGTTAAAGCACTTTCTGGTAATTTCTAGCATCTGAAGGCTCTGGAAAATTCTACAGTTATCTTTAAAGCCTATATAAGGGACCTCCACCAGTTCAGTTCAGTTAGTTCTCTGTCAAATGCGATTGAATACGCACGAGAGGCTTTGCATTGAGAACTGTGTTGCCTATGAGCGATTTAGTATTGAACAATACGCTATATTGTTCTGTGTGAAATTTTGCTGTGCTGTTATTATATTTGAAGATTACTGAATATCTTGTAATTTTCAGAAGATATTTGTGATCGTATTGCACTGTTTATAGTGAATAAAGCCTTTTTATTGTTCTTATATATTGGCATCAGTCCTTTCGAACCCCGAGCTCACAACATTTGGTGTCAGAAGTGGGATTGAATGCCGATTACCAGAGCAATGGAGGCGCAACTGACTAAATTATTGGAGAAATTAGGAGAGATGGATGAGAAAATGACTGCGAACCAGGCTGAAATGAAGAAGGAAATGTCAGCGATGGATGAGAAAATGACTGCAAACCAGGCTGAAATGAAGGAAATGTCGGAAGAAATGATGAAGGAAATGTCGGAAGAAATAAAGAAGGAAATGTCAGCGATAGATGAGAAAATGACCGCAAACCAGGCTGAAATGAAAGAGATGTCGGAAGAAATGAAGAAGGAAATGTCAGCGATAGATGAGAAAATGACCGCAAACCAGGCTGAAATGAAAGAGATGTCGGAAGAAATGAAGAAGGATATGTCAACCAACCTTGGTGAGTTGAAAGAATTAATAGATAATAAAATAACATCTTTAAATGAAAGAATTGACAGCGTGGAAAACAAATTTGAAGGGAGATTTCTGGAAATAGAGGAAAAAGTTCAAAAGACAGCCAATACCGTAGAAGAAAGGATAGAGAGTATAGAAAAGGAGTTGGAAAATGAAGGAAATGAAGAAACAAAAGATAACTGCCGAAAACTATCCCGAAGATGTCAAGTATCAAGCTATGCTTCCCCGGGCCTCTATTAAACTCTCGACCTATGACGGAAAATCCTCATGGCCAGTTTTTAAGACACAATTTGGGATCGTAGCGGACGCCAATGGATGGGATTCCCAGACAAAGGCTTGCCAGTTAGCTGCTTCTCTACGAGCTGATGCTACCGATGTCCTACAGACTTTGCCTGCAAATGAACCGCTGGATTTTGAAACGCTCGTCAGTGCCTTAGAATTACGCTTTGGCGAGAAATGCATGAAGGAATATAGCAGACTCCAGCTCAAATCTCGACAGCAGAAATCCACTGAATCCCTGCAAGAGCTTGCTACGGATGTCGAGAGACTTTCACATCTTGCTTATCCTGACTGTCCGACTGAAATTAGAGAAAGCTTAGCTCTACAGCATTTTATCGATGGTGTGCGTGACTCTGAGATCCAGAAACAACTCCGGATTGCAGATCTCAATGACTTAAAAGGGGCTTTAGTTTATGCCCTCAAATTCGAGGCAGCCCAGCAAGCTACAAGGAAAGATCGGCACTTTGTGCGAGTAGCCAACATGCCTGAGACGTCGGATAGAGCTGTGGAGCGCTTACAGCAGCAGATGAATGACATAATGAGAAAGATGAACTCCTTAATGGCCAACAAACCTTACAGGAAGATCAAGTGCTGGAAATGCGGTGGAGAAGGCCATATCCAAATCGACTGCCCAAGACGACCCAGCACCGAAGGTAATATCTCTCCCGCTAAAGGAGGAGCAGGAAAACTGATTAATGGCCATCTTACGGGGCGGAGGTTTCCAGATCTTAAGAAGCCTCATTTTCAAGTATGTGAAATTTCTGCAAGAAGTTGCGGCGAGAACGGAGTTTTTCTAGTCGGAAGTGTGAATGATTTGCCCTGTAATATGATCATCGATACAGGAGCCAATGTGACCATCATTCGGAAAGATCTAGCTCAGCGGCTGAAAGAAAAACTCTCCTGGACCCCGCCACGTGTAATCCTTCAAACGGTGACAGGAGATAAGATCGATATATTTGGAAGAATGACACTAGAAATAAAGTTTGGGAACGCCGCTTATCACCATACAGTCTACGTGGCCGATATTTCAGACCCTTTCATACTCGGACTGGACTTTTTAAAAGAGCATGGATTTACACTGGACTTTAAGAATAATGAGTTACGCTCTGCTCAAGAAGATGTCACTATTTTCAAACTTGGAAATGAGTCCGGGTCTATTCAACGGATCACAGCCAAGGCGGATGTTATCATCCCTCCTCGGACCGAAATGATGATACCTGGATTAACTGGAAACGAAAGAATTTTCCAGTATGGCTTGACTGGATATCCTGAGAAGAGCCCAAAGAGAGTGCTAATAGCATCAGCGCTGGTAGATCTGTCGAGAGATGTGATCCCTGTGAGGATGGTGAATGTAAGTGAAAAGTCTAGAACTATCCAGAAGGGTGAAGTGCTTGCTACCTGTGCTCCAGTCACCTGTGTTTGCAAAGACCCGAGATTGACGTTGTCGGAGCCGCCTACAAGTTTAACACCTGAAATTGGACGAAATGAGAATTTACTCTGAGCAGAGACATGCCGCAGAAAGACTGTTCCAGGAATTTGCGGATGTGTTTTCACAAAACGAGAATGATATAGGTCGCACTTCTCTGACACGTCATAGAATTGATACTGCCGACCATCCACCGATTAAACAGCATCCAAGACGCTTGCCGTTTGCAAAACAAGAAGAGGTTTCTAAGCTCTTACGAGAGATGATGGATTGTGAGATCATCGAACCGTCATCAAGTCCGTGGGCCTCTCCCATCGTGTTGGTCCGAAAGAAAGATGGCTCCACAAGATTTTGTGTGGATTATCGTAAACTTAACGATATCACGAAGAAGGACAGCTATCCTCTACCAAGAATAGACGACACGCTAGATACTCTTTCAGGACATAAATGGTTTTCCACGCTGGATTTGAAGAGTGGATATTGGCAAGTAGAGATCCATCCTGATGACAAAGAGAAGACCGCATTTACTACTGGACAAGGACTTTGGCAATTTAAAGTTATGCCGTTCGGGCTCTGCAATGCTCCAGCAACGTTCGAGTGCCTCATGGAGACAGTGTTAAAAGGTCTGACTTTTGAAGCTTGTCTCATCTACCTAGATGACGTCATCATTGGTGGCCGAACGTTTGAAGAACATCTAGAGAATATTCGAAAAGTGTTAACGAAACTAAGAGCGGCGAATTTAAAGCTGAACCCTTTGAAATGCAAGTTCTTCCAACGAGAAGTAAACTATTTAGGACACATCATCTCAGCTGAAGGTGTTCGAACAGATCCTGAAAAAGTGTCTGCAGTAAAGCACTGGAAACGTCCGGAAAATGTCCATCAGTTGCGAAGCTTTCTGGGACTATGCACTTATTACAGAAAGTTTGAACAGGGGTTCTCCAACATCGCAAGACCCTTGCATAGGCTCACTGAAAGCAAACAGAAGTTTCTATGGACACAAGAATGCGACAATTCCTTCCAGCGGCTGAAAGAAGCTCTCACATCCTCTCCAGTCCTTACCTATCCGCACCCCGAGAAACAGTTCATTGTGGACACGGATGCCAGTCATGAAAGTGTCGGCGCTGTACTTTCCCAAGAAATAGATGGCCAAGAACGAGTCGTAGCATACTGGAGCAAATGTTTATCGAAACCAGAGCGGAATTATTGCGTCACTCGTAAGGAGTTATTAGCTATAGTGAAAGCCATAGAACACTTCCATCACTATCTCTATGGCAGGAAATTTCTCCTTCGTACTGATCACGCATCCCTAACATGGCTGATGAATTTTAAGAACCCAGAGGGCCAAGTAGCCAGATGGATACAACGGCTCCAGGAATACGACTTTGACATCAGGCATCGCAAAGGCTCATCGCACTGAAACGCCGATGCCCTATCAAGAAGACCGTGTCCCGAGAGCTGTCGCTATTGTTCCAGAGCGGAGAGCAAGTATAATCCCGAATATGTCATACGCCAGACAAAGACTTCACTATTGATGCCATCAGATCCCTGGAGTGATGAGAAGATTCGAGAAGATCAAATGGCAGACTCTGAGATCAAACCAATCTTGGAGTTACTAGAATCTTCTAGCACGAAGCCCAGTTGGAAAGACATCTCGACTTACAGTCCTACGACGAAGCAATATTGGGCTCTTTGGAACTCCCTCCACGTCAGAAATGGTGTCCTGTTCCGAAAATTCGAATCGGAAGATGGGAAGACATCTCGGTGGCAGTTGGTACTTCCTCGATCCCGAATCCCTGAGATCCTCAAGGAATTACATGACAGTCCCACTGGTGGCCATTTTGGAATCATGAAAACATTACACAGAGTCCGAGAGCGCTTTTTCTGGGGAAAAGCGAGAGCTGACGTCGAACGATGGTGCAAATCTTGCGATGCATGTGCAGCTCGAAAAGGACCAAAGAAACGTAGCCGAGGAAGACTACATCTCTAGAATGTAGGAGCACCTTTCGAACGCATCGCCCTTGACATCCTAGGCCCTCTGCCAAGAAGTGCTGATGGCAACAAATACCTCCTTGTTGTCATGGACTACTTCACGAAATGGCCTGAAGTTTATGCCATCCCTGATCAAGAAGCTTCTACGGTTGCGGATGCCTTGGTACACCAGTGGATATCAAGGTATGGAGTTCCCCTTCAAATACATTCTGACCAAGGGAGAAATTTCATTTCTGCTGTGATTGAGGGTCTTTGTCAACTTCTCGGAATGGACAAAACTAGGACGACGCCTTTACATCCACAGTCGGATGGCATGGTTGAGAGGTTTAATCGTACCATCCTCAACAACCTCTCACTGCTAGTTTCAAGAAACCAACAAGACTGGGACCAAAAACTTCCCTTGTTTCTCCTCGCCTATCGCAGCGCCGTCCATGAAACGACCGGCTATTCCCCGTCTCAGATGCTTTTCGGTCGTGATCTTCGTCTACCTTGTGATCTGCTTTTTGTTCGCCCTCCAGATGCGCCTTCATCGCCAGAGGGATACGTGCAGAATCTTCAGGCACGATTTGAAGACGTCCACAACTTGGCTCGAGAGCGGATCAATATACAGACGGAGAAGATGAAGACCAGGTACGACACGAAAGCCACGGGACATCAATTCAAAGAAGGTGACAAGGTTTGGTTTTATAATCCGACTCGACGTAAAGGACTTTCTCCCAAACTGCAATTGCACTGGGACGGTCCTTATACAGTCCTAAACAGACTGAACGATGTCGTAATTCGGATCCGAAAGTCACCAAGTTCGAATCCTAGAGTCGTTCATTACGACAGGCTGGCTCCATACTATGGCCATAGTACTTAGTTCATTGATTGTAAATAGTGTAATGTAAATAATGTAAATTAGTATGACCATGGTCTTGTATATAAGTTAATGTAAAAATTTCTTTTGCTTAGCATTATCATTATTAATGTTATTATTATTTAAATACTTGTATGTAATGATGTCTATGGTTTAATTTAATTTAATTTTTTTACAATAAGTGTATATTTTGTATAATTCAGCATTATGAATGTGTTTAATGGTTATTTTGCATGTTTGCTTTAAGTGTTTTGAATAGTATTTGTTGGCAACGGGTTTGCTTTCCGATCAAAGGTTGAACTGCCCGGGACGTGCAGTCCTTGAGAGGGGGGCAATGTTATGAATTTTGTATATATCTGTAAATATTCCATTTGTTTAAATTTATTTTATTTTATTATTGTGAAAATTGCAGTATTATTAATGTATTTCCTATTGAGCATCATGTAACTCAATGCTAAAGGCCTCAGATGGTTTGCAAGGAAAACAACCTTACACCCTCATCTTTACAATGGAAGTCTATGGAGAAATCGCCAAGGAATGGGTTTATCGCCAAGTTGGCGATGGTTTTGGCGACTTATTTTTGTTGCCAAATTTGGCGATATATCGCTAAATGTCGCCAAGTTGGCGACGGATTTGGCGACTTTTTGTGCAACCACCCCCCCTTATACCTGTATATTGGGATCCTTTCTCGCTTAGGTTCTCTATCGAAAGTTAAAGCACTTTCTGGTAATTTCTAGCATCTGAAGGCTCTGGAAAATTCTACAGTTATCTTTAAAGCCTATATAAGGGACCTCCACCAGTTCAGTTCAGTTAGTTCTCTGTCAAATGCGATTGAATACGCACGAGAGGCTTTGCATTGAGAACTGTGTTGCCTATGAGCGATTTAGTATTGAACAATACGCTATATTGTTCTGTGTGAAATTTTGCTGTGCTGTTATTAGACTTGAAGATTACTGAATATCTTGTAATTTTCAGAAGATATTTGTGATCGTATTGCACTGTTTATAGTGAATAAAGCCTTTTTATTGTTCTTATATATTGGCATCAGTCCTTTCGAACCCCGAGCTCACAACAATATGTATATATTAAATTATGTATATATTAAATTAATAAAATAAATTATTAAAATATTAATTATTATATATTAAATTAATAAATTAAATTAATAAAATATGTATATATTAAATTATAGAAAAAGGAAAAAAGAACATTTACTAAAATGTATAACAATTATTTATTTTTGTTTGAAATTTAAATGTTTGTTAAATTTGTATATAAGAAAATTTATTTTTAATAAAATCTTTTTTTAATCATATTATCTTTTATTACTTAAAATATATAATATATAGTTTATGATCTTTTTCTTAAAATGTTTTCTGTAGGTTTATAAACTGTGTGTTTTTCTTTTAACTCCCTGTATTCCTTTTATATAAAAGCCTTTTATTTCTGTAAAGAAACATCGTGAGTAACAAATACAAAACAGACCTTTCACGAAGCATTTAACAAGCTTGTTTTTAAAAACTTTTGCAATTTACTCAAAAGCGTGCTTGCTAGCTAAGAGAAAGTAACACGTGTTACTTCTAACACTGCTCGTGTGAAGTGCTCTCTAACTTCACTTGACCAAGTGACATAGTAGCTTACGAATTGAGATTAGGAGTGTGAAACAACATATGTTTCATCACACTGTCACACTTTTTTGAATGGTAAAAAAGTGCATAAAATGTGGTATTGAATATTTGACATTTTGTTTATGCTCCGACAAGCATGAATCAAAAATTTTTATTGGCAAACATGTATGCATTTTTTGAATGAAATGCGTTATGAAGGGTATTAAAATGTCATCAAAAGTGACAAAAAAGTCAGATACAAAGTCAAATGAAAAATTTAGAAATTATTCTAGGATTAAAAGGATTTATTTAAAATTTGATTTTCGTGAATTAGAAGTAAAAAAAAAAATTAGAAGAAAGAAAATAATAAGTCTAATGCAATGTAGTAACTTTAATACCAACAAACTGGCAAAGTTTTATGTTTTACGTCTTATGTTTTACATTTATTTTTAATTAAATATTTCAACCAGAAAAATGTTTATATGATTAAGTGTGACAAAGTAAAATTTCACAACAGTTTAATTTTTTCAAGTGATTTTATTGTTGATTAATTTGTATTTTAAAATGATTTACTTCTTTTGCTTTATTTCTGTTTTCTTTTCTATTTTGTATGTGTGTTTTCTTGTTAATTTTAAGTATATTTTAAGTGGTGCGGTATGCATCATTCCCACTTCTTTTCGAGGACCGCACCGTGCTGAACCAGAAATAAAACTGGATCTTAGGTTAATCTTTTACTCCAAAGGATATATTAGGGTTTATTTTCAGGGGATGTCTTTATTTTTCTCTCCTTTTTAGGTGCAAGCGAAAACATGTATTTCTATGCAGAAAACATTTAAAATTTTACTTTGATTTTATCAAAATGATGCAATTTTTACTAAGTGTTTTGCGATCTGCAGGCTTAAAGAGGGCTTAATCTCTCAATTTCTCTACTCTAAAACTGTCGGGTTATACTAGATGAAGAAAGAGAAACATTTCAATTTCGAAGCGTCTTCGTCTTTCTTCGACGCATGGGATATAAAATTTAAATGAACACTTTTTCATTCACTAAACTTAGACCTCCTAGTTCAACTTTGTAAAAAGATGTAATTTACAATATTTTTTTAATGCTTTGGTGCTAAGATCGGTGTATTAGTTTCAAAAGTATGAAATCCTGCATCTCACGAAAACGAAGTTTTGTTTAAAAAAAAAAAAAAAAAATGTGCTTGAAATTGAATAAAACTAAAACGCACAGAAAGGGATTTTCGCTTTTTATTCATGATATTTTAGTCTTTATATAAGATTTTAAAATTATTACTTTAAACTAAATATACTTTGATAAATGCCTCATTATAAGTAAATGCATTTTTAAAGTCTAGATTATTTTTAGAGTGGGTTTTGTTTTTAGGGTAAAGCTCATATTACGATCATCCTGAAAACTCATAGAAGGGATTATTTTTAGATTAAGACTTACTTTTAGATAAAAGCACCTTAATATAATTTTAAGTTAAGGAATTAATATCTAAATGGACGATCTACAAATTAATGGATTGGCATTTGAACCACAAACTCGGATTCAAGAGAGTGGGGGAGGGGGGTCGTAAACAATGAGGCAGATTTTTTAAAATACATTATGATCTACGTAAAATCTAACTGAAGAAATTTTAGTTATTGCATGAATAAATTGCTATTGCATTTTATCTATTGCATGAATAAAAATAATAGAAAAAAACCCATAATATTAGCATTCGTTTCACTGTGTACCGCACAAAGTGCACAATGAGAATGGGGTGATAGTTTTATGTGCTTCATCGACACATTCAACAATGAATATCTAAATATTTTGAGCAATATTAGCGGCGGCATTTTTGATCGCTTTGGCATTTTTGTATTTTTTCCATTGTACAGTAATTTCTGGTATATATAAAGCAGCTCAAATAGATCGGTCTCGAACCAGAAATTTTACTTCCCTTAAGGGGTCCAAAACTTAATATGTCGAAGAACTGAATTTTGTGGCCGATATGTGTTGACGACGTGAGAACAATATTTTTTATTAATGTCTAAAAGACATACCATCAAGAAACAAGAATAAAAAAATTATAAATTTTCTGGTTTCAAACAAGTTTATTTGACGCGAAATAAAAAATAATTCGTAAAAGTTGGCAAACATAGTTTTGACCTAATAACGCACTCTGAGAAATCTTTCGGTGTCACTGAAAACTTTTCGTTCTTAATATTCGATATAACACGGCGGACAACTATACCCTTAACGGGGCACCCGGGGTCTGCTCCTAAATTATACCAATGATCAAAACCAATAATAAAATGACAATTAGAATAACCAAAGTATAACAAGAATCATTTATCAGATAGTCTATTTTATAATAATTCCAGATTCCATTTTCGTAGCACTCTATTAATCTTATCCGCATCTCAATGGATAAAGTGATGAAAATCGTATCGGTCAAAATCTTTTCCTATTAAACAAACCAATAAGCAATTACAATGACCTAAAAGTAACTCGAATTATTTAGCAGATAGCCCCTTTTTAATATCAGAACCCATTTTGGTAGCACTTTATTAACCTTATACACATCTCAATGGATAAAATATCGAAAATCGCATAAGTTTACACGGTCATAATCTTTTCCAATGAAACACCAATTTTGTCACGCAAGTTTCAAGAGGCTTTCGTACGATGTTTTAATGTAGAGCAAAAGGGGAAGGTAAATTGAAGTCTGTAAAGGGGGAAACTTTTATAGCCCTGGAAAGGTATGTCTTAATTTTCAGTATTTCAAAACACGATTTCGATTCTCCACGGCACAAATTTTAGAAATACGTGTGCTTCTTAATTATCAATCTCTAAGCGTTGTGATTCGGTAATCTCCTTAACTTTATTAAATTATTCCAGGGTTGGGTGTATGTTGCCGCAATGGAGTTTAGCTATTTACATCACAAAAACTTCAACTTGCGAAATAATTTATTTGCATATGAGAAATATCATTTTAATAATAATAAAAAAAATAAAAAAATAAATAACAAGTAGATTTTATTTACATAACACTATAGTTATGGTTAATGAATACTTCTTAATCTTTTTTAGCTAACTCCATAATTTAATATTTTTATCTTCATTTTTTAATGCTCCAAATTTATAAAAATATCCACTGACGTGTACATTCATCATATATATAACACTAGATACAGGGTGCTCACTAAACGACCCCATTAACTTCAGAACGACATACATAAACGTAGTGTCCAGATATAGTAAAATGGCTATGCGCTGCGCAGTGAGACAGCTTACAGTGACACCTACCTACAAAACAGCGGAGCTAGCGTTCCTATCTTGAAAAAAGGAACGAGATGCGGTAACAAATACACAGTTGTCTTCGATTTTCTATGAAATGATGACTTGCATGGAAAAGTAACTTTATTATAAGTATACTTCAACTTATTTCAATTACTTAGAAGCATACTTCATCTTATTTCAGTTACTTAGAAGCCTACTTCATCTTATTTCAGTCACTTTTAGAGGTATACATCAACTTATTTCTGTTACTTTGAAGTATACTACATAAGGTACTAACTTACATAAGGAAACCATCATTCAGAATATCATTTTTATCAAGCCTCGGTACATTCATTTTACCACCATGGACGTTCAAAATCTTCGAGCCGGACTGAAGAAGCATTCAGACTAGATTTTCTTTCTTTTTTTTTTTTTTTTTTTCCAGGGTGCCCACTAAAGTCCTGTCCACCCACATTAACTTTAGAACAGTAACAGTTATAGTCATAAACGTGATGTCTTAGATATAATAAAGTGGCTATGCACTACGAGATGAAGCGGTTTGCAACGCCTACCTGAAATTAAAGGAGATGGACAGGATTTTTGTAGGCACCGTGTGAAATGCAAATAAAAAAATTTCAGCGAATGAAACTACCGAATTTACTCATGTAAGTTTCGCCATAGCATATTTTTCGCATTCTCTGCTTTTGAAAAAAAAAAGAGTAAAAAACAAAGATACACATAATTTCCGCACGAAGAATATTAGAAAATTTAAATGAATGTAATTTCAGATAAATCTAACCGCATGTAACCTCATTATTTTCATTTTTAAGTTTTTCGATTTGGCTTTCAGGAACAAGTTTTTTTTTCTTTTTGGCCATTTTTTTTCGTCAGCTGTAGCACAACTCTATGCAGGTTACAACACAGGATGCGTAGGATACAACACAATGAACACGATAAACACTACAGCGACAATCCACCATGAGCGTGACAAAGTCAATAGAGACAACAAATATGCAAATCTATGTACGCTAAAGGCGCCTGGTGCATGTAAAATCCGTCGTAGATGCAAAGTCCTCCAAATTACCTATGAATTATACCACTGGGGGTGCCTAGTCAGGTGAAGGTCTCGTCACCTGGTCAAGGTTCTAAATTACGAGACCAATTAATTTCTCTTCCTTAATATTTGCTTTTTTTTTAAATCTGTCAATTCAACAAAGTTAAATAGATACCTTGAACTGGCAAACAAAGGTAACTGTATCTAACCACTAGAAAGCAAGCACTGCAGCGATGCCAACAAAACATTAGTCAGGTGGATCACAGCCATGCTGTGATCAGGCGATTTCCGCCGCACTCCCAGGTTTTAACTCGTCAAGCTAGGCACTCATGCCAGGCAGGTAGGGGCCTGGTTAGCGGTATAAAAAATAATAATAAAAAAAACTCTGTACAGGTGTTTTAATAACTAGTTTAAAAAAATAAATAACAATTTCGCCGAAGCTTTTATATTTGTATTAAGCTGCTTCTCTGAAATAGACTTGACATGGCAACTGAAATTCGACGTGAATACATTTCTTATTCGATATTAGTTCAAATAGAAACATTTACTAAGAAAATAGAAATGTATAAGCATTTTGAGGTCCTGAATCTTTGGAAATGCATCTAAATAGGAAGAGCCAAAGCATTCATTTTCCGACGAAAATATCACTTTTTTAACTGTTCGCTATAAGCTGAATTTAGACATCCCTAGTACATTCTCACAAAGTGCCGTCGAGATCCAATTATTAAAAATAAGCAAAAAGGGCTTTTTACTTCGTTCTGATTCTCAACGATTCCCTGTTTCCCAAAACAACACTGATTTCCAACGTGGGACGTACGCAATTACGCAGGGGGGAGGGGGGGGGGTAATTTAATTTTTAAGAGAGTTAGTTCCAATTATTTATTAACTCATTACGTGTTAGCTTATTACTGTCTTTCCTTTGGAAAGTAATGTTGTAGACTAAAAATAAAAGTAAAATTTCTAGATTTTTAATGTAAAAGCAAAAATTGGTTTTCTATTCATTTTTCAAAAAATTCCCATACAAAAGTTCAAAATACGACAATAAACCAGAATAATTGCATAATATTTTGGAGGTATTTAGGGGGGGGGGTAAACTTTTTATAAAATTTCTGGTTACATTTGTATTGTAGCGTTTTTTTTAAAAAATGTTTTCGATTATTACTTATTGAAGAGAGCTGTATTTCTACTATTCACTATGCAATATGTCACACGAAGAAACTTTTACACATGAAACTACTTAAGGCTGCTCGTCAGTAAACTTCCCGATTCCCCTCGCTAATGTTATTCCTATGGGCGTAGAAGGCATTCGTATTTTGAAAATATCTCCTCGGAAAATTAATATTTTTAACTTCTGTTTTTTTTGTCTTGTTCTTAAAGAATGTCTCTTTTTTTCTTAGTTGTCAATTTTTTTCTAAAATATATACTGAATTTTATATGAAATGTTAAAATCGTATTCAGTTTCGCTAAGATTTTAACACATAAAAATATAAATTAAGCACATAGTTTAGAAATATTTTGATAACTAAGAAAAAAAGAGACATTCTTTAAGAACAGTACACTGGAAACAGAAGTTAAAAATATTAATTTCCCGAGGAGATATTTTAAAAATACGAATGCACCCTACGCCCATAGGAATAACATTAGCGAGGGAAATCGGGAAGTTTACTGATGAGCAGCCTTAAGGCTGCATCGAAAACTGACTGTCGTGAACACATTTAACCTAAAAAATATTTGAAATATCGTACCTTATAAATTTAATAAAATCCCTAACGGGCATTCCCACCTCCTATACTGTTGGCACCGCAGGAATGGAAAAAGAAATGTTCGAAAAAAAAAAAAAAAAAAAAAAAAAAAACGCGAGTTCTCGTTTACGGTAACAGTGAGGCAATGAGAAACTTTCCATGATTTCGATTCAACAAAATCTTCAATATTTTAATAAAGACCAAAAGGAGAATGTAACTTGAAAGGTAGCGATTGAAGTTTGTAAAAGGGAAAATATTTGCAGCCCTAAGAAAGGTATGTGTTTATTGTCAGTGTTTCAAAACGCAGTTCTGATTTTTCAGAGCATTAAGTTTAAAAACACGCATGCTTCATAATTATAAATTTTTAAGCGCTGCTTGCAGTTCAATAATTTTCTTAACTTTAATAAAGTATTACAGAGAAATATATACGTTGGTGTATTATTCATAGCTATAATATTATTTATATATTTTATTTTCAATAAAAACAAAATAATTTTCTCCTTGGCCTTCAGTCTATACTATATTCATCCGTTATAAGAGAAACCATTGAAATTCTTAAAATGAAAATTCAATATGAGACGATACAATATCATTTAACTAACCAAAATTATATTTTGAGTTACTCAATGATTACGAGTGTGGAAATAAACATAAAAAAGAAAATATGATAACGTGAGTAATCTGAGGGAGCATGTGAAAAACGTGAATGATGACGATTAAAACCATTGCCTTATAGATCGTGCATCGGTAGAATATTCTCATTTGTCTTGAAAATGGCTCCGGTGAAGTCGAAAAATGTAGACAGTTTGTATATGAAACTTTTTTATGTTTCATTTAACACCTTTTAGAACTGAATGAAGTGTAAAAAAAAAAAAAAAAAAAAAAAAAAAAAAAAAAAAAAAAATGACTGTGCTCTGTAAGCCGGAAAGCACCGGATGGATCCCCTGGTAACAATATTGAAAATATTTTAGTGAAACTTTCAACAAACTTACTTCGCTTTCATAAAATTGTGTTGAAATTACAAAGTGACAGAAATAACAATCATCATCCACGTCTAATCAGTACTGAGATAGAAGCTCGACGATGCACACGGTATCACTGACTGAATTACCGTGCGAATTACTTATCATGAGATCATGGAATTTCACAAAAACAAAGTCATTCCTTTGAAGATTTCTCTAAAAAAAATTGCATTGTTTCAGTTATGAACGAAAGTCCTAGTTTAGCTTCGTGTGAGGCACCATGTATTTGTTCCAGGAGTATGATCACTATTTCCTATAGAAAAATTGATTGACTTGACGTGCATTATCATTCTTTACAAATCGCAGTATTTCCGAATGTGATAAATTTTTTGTACAGAAGTTTCGATTTCACACCAGAACATTTTAATTAGTAATACCTTTTTTATATATATAAATTTATATTTAATTGTATATCAGTAACTTAATATAATTTGTATTTTATTTATTTCTGACCGAAAGTGGTCTTTTTGTTTATTATTATTATTATTATTATTATTATTATTTTTTCTCTTCTTGGGCACATTTAATTTTTTACAGTGTAATTGTTGTTCTGGTCTTCAGCTACGGTCATAAATCTAAGATCCACATTACTCTTACTAGTATCTGGCGAATTTTTTATTCAGAAATTCCGAATTCACACCAGAACATTTTAAATAGTAATACTTTTTTATATATCATTTTATATTTATTTGTATATCAGTAATTTAATATAATCTGTATTTTATTTATTTCTGACCGGAAGTGGTCTTTTTGTTGTTTATATTATTATTATTTTGTTTTTGTTTTTTTGCTCTTCTTGGGCACATTTAATTTTTTTACAGTGTAATTGTTGTTCTGGACTTCAGCTACGGTTATAAATCAAAGATCCACATTGCTCTTACTAGAATCTGGCGAATTTTTTATTCAGAAATTCCGAATTCACACCAGAACATTTTAAATAGTAATACTTTTTTTATATATCATTTTATATTTATTTGTGTATCAGTAATTTAATATCATCTGTATTTTATTTATTTCTGAACGAAAGTGGTCTTTTTGTTTATTATTATTATTATTATTATAATTTTTTTTCTCTTCTTGGGCACATTTAATTTTTTACAGTGTAATTGTTGTTCTGATCTTCAGCTACGGTCATAAATCTAAGATCCACATTGCTCTTACTAGAATCTGGCGAATTTTTATTCAGAAATTCCGAATTCTCACCGGAACATTTTTAATAGTAATTTTTTTTTTTTAAATAATTTTATTCTTATTTCCCTATCATTAATTTAATATAATTTGTATTCTATTTATTTCTGGCTGAAAGCGGTCTTTTATTTGTTTATTTATTTTTTTATTTGTGTTTTTCTTAGGCCCATTTCCCTTTTTTCAGTGTAATTGTTGTTTTGGTCTTCGGATACGGTCATAAATCTAATATCCACATTGCTCTTACTAGAGATACGGAGACCATGGCTCCAGGGACTCTGATTAATGAACTCGTTCGAAATTCTAAAATTATCTATCACTTTAAAAAACAAAAATAACTAAATCTATGTTTAATACTTGAAAATTTTTCCTTAGAAAATTTCACACGCCTTGCATTCATAATATTCAAATTTTAATTGCTTAAAAGGCGTATAGCAAACATAATGAAAAAGTATCCCAAGCCGGGACTCGAACCCGGGTTATCAGTATAGCACACTGACGTTCTACCAACTGAACCTCTTGGGAAAGATACTCAGCTTGTTACTTTCTCACCATAACATGTTGGCAAGGCTACAAATGCAGCACAAGATGGAATATTTTCCGTGAACCACCAACCCTGGGACAAACATGAAACCAAAGAAAATACAGCATCGATAATTGAATAAATCTATAGATTTAATAATATATTTAATAACATAGATCTATAGATTGAATAAATCAATAGATTTATTCAATTATCGATGCTGGATTTTCTTTAGCTTCATGTTTTTCTCAGGGTTGGTGGCTTACAGAAAATATTCCATCTTGTGCTGTGTTTGTAGCCTTGCCAACATGTTATAGTGAGAAAGTGACAAGCTGAGTATCGTTCCCAAGTGGTTCAGTTGGCATAACGTCAGTGCGTTATATACTGATGACCCGGGCTCGAGTACTTGCTTGGGTGCATTTTCACTATGTTGGCTATACGCCTTTTAAGCAATTAAAATTTGAATGTTACAAATATAATTATTAAAATTTTCTGGTGACAATTTAGAATTTCTAAATAAAAATTCCTCAGATTTAGTAACATTGCTTACAGTTATGAACATCCATCAGTACTCATCAATGTACTCTGTATATCATTTATTGACAAATATGTATTACAAAATACAGCGAAAGGTTAATGCTAGGAAAAAAAAATACAGTAATTAGATATACTTTTATCGCCATATGAAGTATCCTTGAACTGATATAGCTATCCTATCGAGTCTGTACAGAAACACTATTTGAAATCGCGTGTATGTAACAATTAACAGTTTAAGCGCTGTTCAACTTGAAATTTCTTAAAATAAGAAACAAACAAAAGAAAAAAATACAGAGAATCAGTTTCTATGGACCTCGCTATTTTTCCAGCGATTTTCAGATAATATTGAATTCCGATATCGAATTACGAATGATGCTGATCGTAAATTTGAAAGTTTTGCAATCAAGTTAAGCTGCAATGTAGATTTTTCAGAGTTCAGTTAGTTAATCAATATAGGAGATAAAAAGATAGAAGAGGGGAATATATTTGAATGCATAATGAATTGAAAATGAAGCAATCAATATTTTAAAAGTTTTTGTGATTTGAAAACTCATCTTTTATGAATATGCATTTCTAATGTTTTATATATACGTAATGTTATATATTGAGTTTCGGTCGTTATCATTTATAACTGTTCACTTTCTTTAAAATATATTTAACTGCTTACTAAAGTTTACTGTATTAACAGTAAATGGAATGTTATAAACGAAGCATAAATATTCAGGTAACAGGTAGTAACAATTATCAGGTAGTTAATTATATGTGAATTAATTTAATGAATTGATAAAAGACTTATCTCACAGCATTATATTATAATAGTCACTCTATCAAGATCAATATATTATTGTAGTATGCATTAAAATTGTTATTTACATAAGTTAAATACACTCTTATTATATTTTACTGAATTAGTAAATATATTAAAACATTTCTTTAGTAGTAGGTTTATCGAACTTTTTCTTACATATTTTAGACTTTAATTGGTTTAAATTATTTCTAATTTTCTAAAACGCTTGTTATATAAATATTTATAAAAATACAATAAACATAGTACTACATGAACAATAATTTTTAGATATAATTTATTTTTGACATAAAAAAGAACTTAGCGTTTTTGCACTAGTTTAAGTATAAAATTCGATTAGTTTGAATCAGATAGCAATGTAAGGCTGTCTAAAGTTTTCGGATAGTTTTGTGCTGAAAATCTGTCAGACAATTTTGAGTGTGGCTACTTTTTATTACGATTATATTCTTATATTTTCTGACTGTGTTATAAAGTCCTGTAGAACAAATCATCAAAGTTCCGTTTTTCTTTTAAATCATAGAAGTTTTAAATAATTTTGCGCAGCTGTGAATAATTTAAAATTTTAATAAATACCGGTACTACTGAATACGCAACCAAAAACAACAACAAAAAAAAAAACCTAATATTTTTAAATATATATACTATACAAATATTTTAAATTTTCATTTTACTGATAATATGAACATATAAGTAATGGAGAAAATACATTAATTATTCCAGCCCATAAAAAAGAAAATCAGATTGGCCTCTTCATTTTTGCAACAAAGGTTTCACTTTTGACTTCATATATGTCTCCACTGCAGTGAAAGAAAGAGGCAGGCCACGATATTTCCACCCTTCTAAGCTGCAAAGTGACTAAAATAGGCTATGTTCCATCAATAGGAAAGTTACAGCCAGCTGATGATCACAGTTATCAGCCGTTAATCACAATTGCCTTTGTTACCTCCAAAAACGACCACAATTTTCTCAGCCACAAACACAACTGCTCTGTTGAGCTCGAACTGCGATTTGATGACATCACTCGTAACGGCCATATTGTCGAACTGTCATGTGATCAAGGTAGGTTGAACAGCAGCCGAGATCGGTGATGTACCGAGGACTGTCTCTTTCGTTGGCTGCGGTCTCCACTTTTAATCTCGAAATTCGAACAAGTTCCTTAAACTGCTCCATCCAGTGGATCACCACAGAATACGTTTCCACATCAATGAAAACAATAGGATCAAGTCACCCGGATGAATTCTTTCGATAACAATAACGTTTATTTTTAATATTCCCAACTAACCTAACGTATAAATGGAACTGATCATTAAAATTTTATTGATTAATCCTTTTCTGAAATCACTTTTCAAATTTAATAATTGATTGACGAATTAATGTAAACGTAAACTTGTCTGGCTATAATGAAAGGAATCGTATTCCGCCATGGCTGGTTGTGTCCAGTTTCACCCAACAGCATCTGAATCAATCACATTTTATTGCGCATTTTACATCGGTATATTTTTATAAAAAGTGTTTTACTTTCTTCAGGTAAAAGCTTTAACGTGAAAGCGTATTTGAATTCTTCTTATGTTTTCCTTATCGATTTTGCGAGATTTTCACTTCAAATTCGGTCATGATATTAGCTTCGATGTTTTCATATTTCTTTTATGATACTTCCTTTAATGATTTTCTCTTTCAAATTTGCTATCGTCTTACCATCTATTCTACTGGTTTCGTTATTGGCTTTCGTATGAGTACTTATACTACAGAACACCGACATACGGACTGTAAAATTTGGCTGTTTGGGAATACTTTGGCTGAAACCAGAATTGGCCATAATATAAAGCCCGTCTTTATTGTCAAGCTAGTATTTGACATTTGTAGTTTTAAAATAATACTCTTTCACGGCTAACCTCGTTTAAACGACTATCGTGAAACTCTGTAGTGTTGGTTGTCACAGTTAGGACAAAAATTTTGAGCCTGAGCATGTACACTCTGCGTATCTCACTCTTATAAATGTGCTCTAGCCACCAGTCAAGAATTTCAATTCGAAGCGCCTAAGTTCTGGTTCTGCCTCGAGTCGTTGGGTCTGAAATCTATTTTCAGTTGTAGCTTCCGTGATTCAAATGCGAAAATATAATCAAGTTATAAAATCACCGTTAACAAAAAGCAATGCTTGTTCTTCGTATTGCAGCCACATGACGTGGAAATTGAGTCACTATGTTATGTCGATTTGTTCCTTTTGTAAATGGTTACAAGTGGTATTGTTTTCCGGTCTCTTTCTGACACGCGACTCAAACATCGTTCACGGTAACTTTACAGAGAAGTCACGAAATGACGGTCACCTGGTCAAGGCCAAATTAAAAATAGCAGATTTTGGTCACCATTGATACGGCTGTGGCACTTGTGATGTCACACTGACTGGTTGTCGAGGCTAATGAAAAAGACAGGCTGCCGCTTTTCACCTTCCGACGTTTCACATTCGTCTCCTTTTGGACCACTAGATTCATGTTTTTCTTGTACAAGCATCACGGAAAGAGCATCACATCACTCACCTGGCTTTTTCGTTAGCTTCGGACCGGCTGTGCTATGATTATGAGGGTTGAGGTCAATTCAAACCTCGAGTGCAGAAAGTGTTAATAGCGCTACCAACATAAGACAAACAAAATCCAGCAGCATTTTGAATGTAATATTTTTATTTTAGGGATAAGAAAACATCGGAAAATAATAATTTAAAAGGTTAAGCACTTTAAATTCAAATCGGTTCAAATATTTCTTTATCTTAGAATTACAGCGTTGTTTTAATACCAGTGGTTCAATTTTTCACATTTAATTTATTTTTCTTATTCTCTTTATAGCATAAACAAGAATTATCTTTCTTGTATAAAAGAAAACAAAAAGGAATCTGACCATTTGACATCCCAACATTAAATGCGTGCTGCTGAAAATCGTTGTCTTTTAACCAATCATTCAACTCAGGTTATTCCCGTCGACAACATTATTTCCTAAGAAGATCGAGAGGCGTGGTTTATTTGATCATTTGGCCAAATGCCATTTCAGTTATTACGATTCTTTAAATGTAACTTCTTGTTGGATAAAAGTTGGAAAAGAAATATCGTGTTTCTAATAGTCAGGTTATGAATAGAAACTCAAAAACAAATATATTTTGTACTTTACTTCAGTATTTTGCTGATTCCATAAGTTTTTAAATAAAAAATTAATTGCAGTGCTTGCACGTATAAACATATTCTTTTAGATTATTTAGACATATTTTCTGGTATCAGTTGAATTTATTATGATCGTCATTGTTAAGTTATGCAATACCTGCCATTTCTCGCAGTTTTTGGATACCACATTTCCCGAAAACAACTATTCACGTTATTTAATGTCCCAAAATTTCCATCAAATAAGACGAAGATTTCTGAAAAAGTGGTATCCAAAAATTGTAAGATTTGACAGTTATGATACTGTGATATATACCCCTCTTCTTCATTAGATATAAAATATCGATCTGTTTTCAAAAGCAGTACATAATCCAAATAAAATATATATTACATCACTTTAATAAAGATAATGTAAAAAAATTGACACATCGTAATATTAATGCACTGTAGCATTAAGGAATTCCTCTCGACAAAAATTTTTGTAATTTTTTTTTCTTATTTAAATGATTTAAAAAGTCATATTTTTATATAGGAATTTTTACAACACTTATCTTCAAACATTACCTAAGTGTTCTTTAAAAATTTCGTTTGTGCCGCCATATCCATTTTCTCGTGACTCTGCAGCTGAAAAATCAGCTGCAAAAAATAAATTATTTAATACATGTATCTATATGTGAGTTGGAAAGGAGTAATCAATATCAAACTACAGAGTCAAACGCTATTCTCCATTGAAATCACCAAATTTACTTCAGTTTTTTTAGCAATGAGGACTAAATAATACTGGAAAGCCAACCGAATGCTTTTTGATTCTATTTAGCTACAACTCTTTGGACACATTTTTTCACATGGTTTAACTCCAACTCCATTGAACTTTGATTGTTTTACAAAATATAATTCCCAAATTGCCTTGAGCACAATTGTATAATTCTCATCGATTAATCGACTCATATACCCCGTAGATTGAAAAATCATGGATAGAAGCATTAACTTCGACATTTAACACTACATGTATCAATGAGTAAATAAAATAGAATATGTAAAGAATTTTTGTTCAGACATTTTTTTGCCATTCAATATAATAACTCCAAAAGAAATTTAGAAACACAGTAAGAAAAAGAAACATAAATTAACCCCAGTAATTTTAAATTTACCGTTTATGAATTTAAATATGAATTTTTTTTAAATTGCTATCGTAAAAGTATAAAGATATTAATTCTAAAATAATAATAATAATAATAATAATCGTTAATCTTTGCTGTTGTAGACTTGGTACTAACATCCTCTGTTTCTAGTAGACTTTGTTTTTCATTTTTTAGTTAGTAACCGGTCTAAGTGGATAGGATAGGATAGGATAGCTTGTGATATATTAATTAAAAAAAAATCCGAGCATATTCTGATGCAACATATCTTTTAACCAAATTAAATTAACTTGATATTAATTTTATATTCGACATAAAATATTTTTTTTACTATTTTACTGTTTACCGTTAGAGAAATAACATCCCCAAAATCCACACAAGATTTTATATATTATGACTGACATAGTTTGGAAGATAAATTGTAATTAACTTCTGAATTTAGAGATTCTACTTTGTATAAAAAAATTTTTTTTCGTGGTAAAAGTATTCTGAGCTGAATTCGTTGAAATTTCTACTTATGTTGAATAAAACTCAAGAGAGGTATTCACAGCTACAAAATTCAGGGTGATTATAATTAAAGTTGCACATTCTAAACGCTGTGAAAAAAGAACCACTGGACAGTATGACCTGATGTTTCATCTGAGTAAACGTGAAGCAATCGACATTTGTTTTGCGAAAGAAAAAAAAAGTTCAAAAGTGGACCAATAGATGTCGCTATACTCGTGATAAGATGCTAGTTTAAAGACGTGACATGCGCACCGTACATTACACTTGTGATAAAAAGGCGGGGAACATGCAGCTCCTGTTATTCTGCGTTTGAGTAGGTAGTCATGACTCTAATCATTAAAGGATCGGGCTCTGCTTGTGAAGCTTTTTTACAAGAGCGGTGACTGAGCGGCAGTTGCATTCAAGAAATTCCTGACATTAAAGGGTTTAAGAAGCGGCTCTGTACAAATGACTGAATTTGGTCTGAAGAAGATGATTGATAAATTTGAAGAGACGGGTTCATTTGACGTGAAATGTGACACGGGAAGAAAACAATTGCTTCGACGTCAGTGAAGAATGTGGCTACAGCTTTGCAGGAAGCGTCAAGCAGTGCTTTGGGAAATTTCTCGAACTTTTGACTTGCCTGTCAGCACGGTTCGTAAAATTTTACGAAACACCGTGCAATGCTATCCATACAAAATTACGCATGTTCAGGAGTTGCTTCCTGTTGACCTGCCAAAACGAGAAGCTTTCGCCCTGGAATTTCTTGCTCGAATGTATGTAAACAATGCATGACCATGGAAAAATTTGTGGACAGACGCAGCCCATTTCCATCTTCAAGGCTCTTTCAATACACAAAATTGCAGAATATGGCCAAGTGAGAATTCACTCCAAATGCAACATGGCCTCTTCCTTCTGCAAAAGTCACTGTGTGGTGCGGGTTTACGGCAGAATTTATCGTTGGCCCTTTCTTTTTCGAGGATATTAGTCCTTCGGGTCCTGTCACCTGCACAGTCAATGGCACACGTTATGAATCTGTTTTGCGCAACCAGCTCATTTCATCACTGCAACAGCGCGGATGTGTGGATAGCACAATTCTTATGCAAGATGACCCTCCTCCGCACATTGCAACACCAGTGAAACAGTTGTTGAATCTGCATTTTGGAAATGATAGAATTATCAGTCGCCATTTCCCAACATACCGGGCGCCATTATCACCTGACCTGAACCCTTGCAACTTCTGTCTGTGCGGTTACATAAAACATGTTGTGTACGGGGTCCAATTGCGAACTTAGGTGAATTGAAAACACGCATTACGCAACACATTCACAATATCATCCCTGAAACACTTCGATCTGTTGTGGAACATGCTGTTTTGCGCTTTCAACTCGTAGGAGAAAACGGTGAACAAGATATTGAAAATTGTTTAAGCAAGTCGCAGCCGACTTCCTTTTCTTGATGGTTTCATCAGTTTTTGCTTTAATACGGTTTTTGGTTAAGGAGCAATCAAAAACCGATTTCGCTTTTGATTTTTCTACGGTTTTTGGCCGAGGGACAATTAAAAACCGATTTCAATTTTGCTTTTTCTACGGTTTTTGGCCTAGGGACAATTTAAAACCGATTTCGGTTTTTCTTTATCTACGGTTTTTGGCCTGGGGACAATTAAAAAAAGATTATTTTCCTATCCGCTGGGGCACCACCTTGTCGTGGTGAATAGGCTTTGAACAAAGAGTGCCATAATAGCATGTCAAGTCTTTTCATTAGCATCTTATGACAAGTACAGCGCCATCTATCGGTCAACTTTTGATTCTTTTTTCTTTCACAAAACGAATTCCCATTGCTTCACGTATACTTAGATGAAATATCAGGTCATTCTAACCAGTGATTTTTTTACAGCCTTTTGAAAGTGCAACTTTAATTATAATCACCCTGTATTTTCGAATGATAAAATGTTTTGTTTGTTGTTGTTGTTGGCGTGTCAGAGAAAGTGCCAAAGCACTTCTCTGAAAAAAGGGGTGCCAGAGCCTCAAGAGAGGTTGGGCTTCTAGAGCTGGTCTCCTAATTTTTAACCAGATCCAGATGAGAGATCTGCACCTTTATTGGCACCCCCAGAGGTAACGCTTATACTAAACTTGGAGGACATTGGAACCACGAACAGATTTTACGTGCACCAGCTCCCATTAACGTACACGGTCCCACAGCAGCGGCAGTCGATAGAGGTTGTCACCCTCCCAAGCACTGACCTTGGTCGATGCTGCTCGCTTTCTGTGATCTTACGAGAAGCGAGCTTAACCGTCCGCGCCACTGCGGGACAAATGTTTTGTTTATACTATATAAGTAAACTTTTAATTCTATTTATACGATTTCTCCAAAAAATTTGAGCCCAGAATTCATTCTTGAATAAGAACTTTGTTTTCGCTGATTCTTTCCTCAAGCTCCAAACATTTTTGGAGTCTTTTAGTTTTCTTGAAGGACTAAATGTTATAAAATAACATTAAAGATTACTATTTTGCTTACATAAATTTATTAAAATCGTATTAAAACTTATCTTAATGGTATATACGAAGTATTTAATACCAGTAAAAAAGTTTTCGTTATAACATATGATCTTTACACTTTAATACATCGGAATTCATTTCCAGTAATATGACGTTTAAGATTACATTCTTTTTCGAAACAATCCTTTGAAAAACATATAAAGCAATGATTTACTATGCATTGCTTAAATAATCCAATTATTTCTAAGTTATGCAATCAATCTGAACAGAACTATTAAGCTTTTGGAGATACCTCTTTATTCTTTTATGATGAAAGATTTCAGAAGGAAGCAAAACGGTTCAGATCCATAAAATGGTCTTGGGAACGAAAACGAATCTGACCATTTGACATCATAACTTATTCCTCTAGCAGAACCATTACGTATATATTTACGGTAAAACGACCATAAGGTAACCAATCATGTCTAGTTTCATCTTTCAGACGTCAGTGGACCATTCGGACAGAAAAAAAGGGGAGAGGGGGGAGGGTAGAAACAAAAAAGATTGGGAGTGGTTTTGGAATCATTTAGAAAGATGGGCCGAGTAAGAACTTTTTCTTAAATTTAGCTTTTTGTTTGAGTGGAAGTTATGGAATTGTGAAAAGGAAATGAATGGTAAGAGGAATGGAATTGTAAGAATGACAGCTGTAAATAAATCAATTAAAATGAATAAAATTGAATATATAAAGTATTTATACAGATTTTTAAAAAATTTTTTGGCTTTTTAATTTAATAATTTCAAATAAGTTTAAAAAGTGAATCACAAAGAACAAGAAACATAAATGCAAATATATTAACTCCAGCAATTTAAATTTTATATTTCGTGAATTTAAACATGAAATTATTACCAGAAAAGTATAAACACATAATTAAAAAATATATATAATCGTCATTGTGGACTTTGTGCTAAAGACAATTCTCTCTGTTTCTCGTTAGTAACTTATCCGAGTGTATAGATTATGGTACATTGGTAATAATTAAAAAATAAATATACAGTATGCCCACTAAAGTCCCTTGCCACCCTCTTAACTTCAGAACGTCTGCTGCTATATTCATAAAAGTGGTGTCTAGGTTTAGTAAAGTAGCCATGCGCTACTGAATGAAATCGCCTACGGCGCCACCTGGTGGAAAACTGCAGAGTTAGCATTTCTATCACGAAAACGGAAAGCGATAGGGAAAATAAGTGGTTTACAAAGCTGTAGAGCATCATCGATTTAGTACGAAAAGACACCTTGTGGCTATTAATGCGAAGAATAGAACGGTTAAAACGCACATTTGTTTTTTTTTGTGAATTCCTACACTGTGACGTGACAAAACGATCTTAGAAAGAAAAAAACAACTAGTTGAAACAATATACCTTTATTATCGAACTTCTCACCGTCAGCTGCAAGTTTGAATTTCACGTTGCAAACGTTGGAGCATAGATGGTGACACGTTGGCACAAGCGTAAGTAATGCTTCGTTTTGATTGGGAATGACAATAGATAACACTGGGCCTCATTGCGGTGTCGTGTTGTGTCCGAAAGATAATCATTTCTCCATCCGTTCAAGTTTCGTGATATCACAGTGTAGGAAATCACTAAAAATCAAATGCGCGTTTTATCCGTTCTATTCTTCGCATTAATGTCCACAAAGTGTCTTTTCGTACTAAATCGATGATGCTCTACAACTTTGTAAATCACTTTTTTCCCCTATCTCTTTCCGTTTTCGAGATAGGAAGGCTAACTTCGCAGTTTTCCACCAGGTGGCGCCGTAGGCGGTTTGATTCAGTAGCGCATGGCTACCTTACTGTAACTAGACACCACTTTTATGAATATAGCAGCAGCCGTTTCGAAGTTAAGAGGGTGGCAAGGGACTTTAGTGGGCATACTGTACAATATTCAATTCCGAACATATACTGATGCAACGTATATTTTAACCGACCCAACTTAATTTTATATTAATTTTATATTCGAGATAAAATGAAAATCTGTCTTTTCGTTGTCATAAACAAATTTTATGGATAATCTTCCGTTATCAGGTCCATAGTCCATAACGAAATAGCATATTCTTGCAAATGTGATTTGTCGCAAGTGTTTTTCTTTAAACATTGGATGGCATTCACATTCACTTTGAAAGACATTGTAGCCAGGAAAGCAATGCTTGGAAGTGGACACAATTGAAAGTAAGAAAAACAACAAATATTTTATTTGCAAACTAAATTAATTTGTTTTAATCTCATTTTCAGTGAAAACACTGTTTGTTACATTAATTATAACAATCAGCTAAAATTTGAGTTATATGATTCAATAGTTGAGAAGGAGGGGGGAGGGGGCTTCGGTTGTACGGAAGTCCACGAGAGCAATGAGAAAAATCGGAATAGTAACTCATAAAAAATAAAATTAAAAAATAGCAACCTTTTTTTGGCAGCCATCCAAAAGTGGACAACGCATTTCAGACAACGGCAAAAAATATATATAGTGAAAGAGATAGGATTTTGTCGCTAATAACTTGAAATATAATTTTATAACATTTTACATAAACATCTATTTCTGATCAAATTTAGTATTATACAATAATGGTATCTCCATAATTTCCATTCATTATAAACTAACTATGTCTAATGCAATAATGTATATATATAATATAATGCATTTCATGATCACTGAAATACTTGAGAGAGCCATTTTGATTTTGTTACATAGAATTATACAGGTCAATACATGAAATGTTATAGAATAAAATATTTGTTTTTGTGCTGTGAATTGTCGAATTTTATAGCCTTGATTCATACATGTTACAGTTGATTGTTTAGTACGTGTCCAATCCAATATCAGAACAATTTCAGTGTTGTTCATTGTGGTCAACTATACAAAACTATACAAATCACTACTTCGTCTGTGAACACCTAAGATGAAAATGTACCAGGATAAACTAGGCACTACAAATGTATGCTACAAATGCAAAGTGCCTCAAAAAAAAAAAAAAAAAAAAATTGAAAAGCGAAAAAAAAAAGTTTTCAAGAATTTTTTTTATAATTATTTTAAAAAAAAATTATAATTATTTATCCAATATCAGAACAATTTCAATTAGTGCCTCAAAAAAAAAAAAAAAAAAAAAAAAAAAAATTGAAAAGCGAAGAAAAAGTTTTGAAGAATTTTTTTATAATTATTTATTTATTTATTTATTTATTTTTTTTTTTTTTTATAATTATTTATCCAATATCAGAACAATTTCAGTGTTGTTCATTGTGGTCACTATACAAAACTATACAAATCCCTACTTCGTCTGTGAACACCTAAGATGAAAATGTACCACAGGTGTTGCATCGTCAACTAGGCACTACAAATATATGCTACAAATGCAGAGTGCCTCAAAAAAAAAAAAAAAAAAAATTAAAAGCGAAGAAAAAGTTTTGAAGAATTTTTTTTTTATAATTATTTTAAAAGAAATTAACCATGATCTGAGAGTTAAAACAGTAAAAGCAATAAGCAGCATGAAAAAGTAAAAAGTCCTTCCGGCCAGTACCGGGAGGAAAAGGTAGCTTTCCTATATCTTCGTTTTAAAATTTTAGCTAATGTTACACGAAAACAGCAAGTTAAAATGCAAAGAAAACGTTTACAAAGGATTCGTTAATACTGAATCTGAATAAGAAATTCGCCAAATTATTGAGCAATAGCCAAATTGGCTTCATTTCTGAAGACTTATTTTGGTCGCCAAATTTGGCGATATTTCGCCAAATGTTGCCAAGTTTGGCGAGAATTTGGCGCTAACGGATATGAATATATATAGTTTTATGCGTATGATTGGGAAAATTATTACAACAATGAAAATTTTTGTAATCTGCTGTCTTGTTTCAAAATGTCAGCCACCCTAGAATTTCAAACTGCTCTATCTCAGCCATTTTTTAAGATAGAGGTAAACCAGAAAATGCTCTGGAATCCTCGTATCAAGGCCTAACATTTAATTAAAAAATAAATTTGAATTTTTAACTTTTTTGTATATTTATTTTAGTTTTAAATTTTTAAATGACCGCCATCTTGAAACAAAATGGCGGACCAAGCTGGCCAACGAACTCGGTCGAGACATTGGTGAGTTTAATACACACAATTTGTTTCATCAAAATTGATTTATAAATACGAGCGTTATCGTATGACATAGGTCAGATATATATATATATATGGATATATATATTATAATACGATGATTCACCGTCATATGTTGTAGTTGCAGTAACGTGGATTATAGAAAGAATTCATATGGTTGCACAATGAAATTAAGACGTTGGTTGTTATGGATGATATAAATATCAGAAGCAATCGTAACAAGTTAGTTGCAGTTTCGTGGATTATAGAAGGAGCATAATAAATGGTTGCACAACGAATTAAGACGTTGGTTGTTATGGATGATATAAATATTTAGAAGCAGTCTTACATTTTAGTTGCAGTTTCGTCGCGGCCATAGCGGCAGTGAATTTAAAGTCCAGAGGCGTTTCTCCATAATACAACGAACAAAGCTTTCACTGTCAATCTTTTATTAAGTATTGTTCTTGGGCAGTTTCCACCATAACCATCAAAGCCGTGCATCACTACATCGTCAAGGTATAGAGGGTAAGTATTAGAACATCTCAAATTCTCAAAACGAGCAGCCAGGGAGTTGTTTACAATTGAAAATACGACTTAATTCTGAGGGATCGCCGCAGGCAGCTGCTTTTTGTTACCCCGCGGAACAACACAAGTTATGACGTAGAACGCGCACTGAACCAATGAAGAATTAAAGAAGACGCGTCATGCTACGTCACAACCAATGAAAGATAATTAGTGAAAGAGTTCGGACAGAGATGAGTGGATTAATTTTATAGTAAAGTGACTTTAAAGCGGGAAAATAATTTAAGAATAAAAATGAAAATGGCTCTCAAAAAAACATTCTAAAACCCAGAAATGAACGAGGATCATGATAGAATTTAAGAATAACTAAAAGCTTTATATTTAAGTAAATTTGGACAATTTAGAATTAAATAAAAGGGAATTTAATAGAGTTAACGATAGAGCTAAATTAAGAATAAGGATTTAATGAATATAGAGTAGTAAATTGGAATAAAACAGGGAAAAAATTTTAGAATTGTAAGAATTAGGAATAATTTAACTAAGGAAAAATGGCGAACTTTTTTTATTATTACATATCCCCCCTCCCAAAAAAATGTATGAACCGGTAAGTCCAATTGACTTACATGTTCATTGGGAGAAAGCAGATACTTGGGTTACAAAACAGTTCCCTCGTTGCAATACAGTTACCTGGTCGCTGCATCGCGATGCTCAAATTTCTGAATTCTGTTAACTACAATTTTTAATAATTAAATTTAAAGAAACACGGTTAAGTGGAAACTGCTGTAAATAATTACATTTTTCAATAATAATTAGTATAACAGTACAGTATAGTTTGTATCAAGAAAATATAACAACAACATATAAATCATCTCTTTTTTACCAATAATTTAACAATAATCAGCATCATTCACTTATTTATAGTCCTTAAGTGATTTTTTAAAGTCCTACTGAATTGTATTAGTCCAATTATTGAATATTATAAGAGTTCTTAATGTTGCAATGGCAGTATGAAGTTGCAATAAATAAATTTAAGTAATAATGTAATAACAATATATAAATCATATCTTTTTTTTATCAATAAATTAACAATAATCAGCATTATTCACTTATTTATAGTCCTTAAGTGAAGGTTAAGTCCTACTGAACTTTAGTAGTCCAGTTATTGAATATTATAAGAGTCCTTAGTGTTGCAATGGCAGTATGAAGTTGCAATAAATAAAATAATACAATAATAATAATAATAACAAGAACAATATCAGCAATAAAAATTTAAAATAATAATACTTAACAATAACAATAACAATAATAGCAATACAATACTAAAAATAATAACAATAAACTAATAGTGGTTTCTTCTGGTCACCTGGGTAGTGACAATATTCTTCTATTTTAATAACAGGAAAATAATTCAAGTTATGCATTGGAAAATTCTGAAACTCTTGAAAAGCAAAAAAAAAATTTTTTTTTCTTAAGAATAGTTTAATTTTGCTTAGTTTAATTTTTAGTAAATTAAGGTATAATATTATAATCCAATTAAATTCAATATAAGAAATTCTCAATCCAAACCAATCAATTATGCCAGCATAAAAGTTAATTCGAATACAAATTTCAATAGTAATATTCCCAAGAGCTCACACACTATTACTAGTGTGCTAGGAACACACTGTCACACTAAAAAGAATTGAGATTAGTTAGACATAATTTATTTTATTAATTTTAATTAGTTTTATGCCTATATAAATTTTTAATTATGCTATTAAATTGGTATCTATTACAAGATTCTAAAGAATAAGTTTTATTTATGCAACTAAAACCCTAGGAACAAAATTTAAATTATATTTTATCAATAATATCTGGCATCAATTCACAATTCTTTATCTTTTCTTACTGAATCAGAATGTTATAAGAATGTTGATAAAAACTAAAGTTTGCTTCAACCAGAAATCTTATCCAATAAAATACATAAAAATCTATTAAATTGTATTTACTATCTTAAAAATTAATATGTTGCATTGACTATCTTAGAACTTTTTCATCATAGTGACAAATACAGCAACAATAATAATAGTATCATCAATAGAAATAATAAATAACAACAACAACAACAACATCAAAATTTTATTTGAATAATATCAGAAACCTTTTGAATGCACTTTTACCTAAAAACCTCAACTTCACCTTTAATACTTTTTATTTTATTATCATCTTTCTCTTCCATTTCAATTCCTCATCAGTATCACATATTTAATCATTGCATCATATTTAGTTTGAGTTCAATCCTAGTAAATTTATTATGCTAAGGATCTTGGCACTTAATGAGTTTATTTTTACCAAGCTATAAGACAAAATGAGGTGTAATCCACATTGGTCAGCCCAAGATTTATTAAAACTCAAAGTTACCTAATAGAACAATTTACTAAAGTAACATAATGCTAATTTTTCCATCATGTCTCAGTAAATTAACTTCTACCTGATCTAGCAGTTTGTTAAATAATTATCACAATCAACAAATCTCTAACTCCTTATATTAAGTATTAACATAAATTGGTAAGTGCATCATTTTTCCTAACATTTAACTCAAAATAAACAACATAAATTAAAATAATTTAAGTTATATTTACATATTTACAATTTATACTCAAGGTTTTTTGGTGGTAATTTAAGTTAATTTAAATTTAGTTTAATAATTGAATGAATTTTATTTACATAGTTAAATAATAATACTAATAGTAATTTAATTTAATTTAACTTAACTGCCTAAGAAAGTGGTAAATAGTAAATTGCCAAAAGAAGAAATTACAACATGTTGTTATAGGTAATTGATCATACCATGATGGCTAAGACCAAAAAGGAACAGATATTCATAAGAATAAATAATAAAGTTATTAATGGTGCACCTTTAACACAATAAATCATGAAATCAACAGACATCCCTGCATGTCATACCAAAACTATTCCTTTAAACCAATAAACAACATACAGAAAATTACTGTCAGTTCCTGAAAATTAGCAATTAATCCCTGGCCAGTAGAAAAACCACTAATACTGTGCAAAAGTAACAACATAATATTTAGATTTGTGAAAAAGTAATTAAATTTTATTAAAATTAACTTAGATGGTTCCTGTAATGCATATAAAACCAGAATTTGTAATTAAATTTCTATTATATTTATTGTAAAGCTCATTATTCTACACTCCATTTTCTGCAATTTCCTAGTAAAATCCATCCTTTAGTCACTATCCCTACTGAATTCTATGATTATAAGGATTTGGAACAAAAATAGACTTACACCAGAAATTTCATTCAATAAAATATAGAATCCCAAGTTAATTTAGTGTTATAAACTTCAATTTGAATATACTGGCTTAAGTTTTATCAGAATTATTGAAATTTTTAGCAACTTTACCCATTTACCATTAGTTTATTAGTAAACACCATATTCCTTTCTCAAAATACTGATAGACATCTCTGAAAAACTTCCCTACTGAATTCACTTAATTATAGAGATTTGCAACAGAAATAATTCTACATAGTAAATGAGTCAGAAAAAAAAAAATATTCACTTATAATTTTAGAGTATTTAAAGTTTAATTTACTAAAAAAACTTTTTTTTTTTTTTTTGTAATCTATCCTTAATAATATTAAACATCAATTCATACTATATTCATCTTTAACTTAACAACAACTGTAAAAATATCTAACGCTTAATAATTTAAATAACAAAATAAATAATATTCAACAGTAAAAATTCCAATTCATATTAAAATTCATTCCACTTACATAGTAAATGTAAACTACTACTATAACATTTCTATAAATAGATCCACTATATATGAAAATCACAATTTAGAATAAAATAATAAAACACATAGCTATAAATATCCAAGTTCATTTTTTTTTTTTTTTGCTTTATCATCTCGGAGCATAGTATCAATAAATAAACAAAGTAATGAAATAAACAAATAAATTATATGCACACAATAATTTTACCGTTTCAATGTTACGCAACTCCAACGCAACTTTCTTTTGAGATCATCATCATTTTTTTTTTTTTTTTTTTTTTTTACTCTTCAAAAGCTATTTTTGCGATGCAAACAAGGATGTAAGCTGTAATTTCAGAGAATCTAATAATTTTTATGCATTTATAAAATGGCATAGAAAATGTTCCAATACATTTTACTTAGTAAATAATGAAAAGAGATTACTTTTTAGTTATCGTAAAATATCATCATGTAAATTTCATAATCATACTCCAAGTCATGTGCCAAGTAATAACTGAGAACATAAATTATTCAATTCATATTGTAGTAGCAATTCTCATAAGTGCATCAATCCAAAATATAACTTAGTTTAGTCTTTAAAGCATAATAACATACTTTTAATTCTTCCTTAATATATTAATTTTAACAGAAAAATAACATAAAGAGTAAAATAAATTTCATAATATCTTTCAGACTAATTAATAGTACAAGAACATAAATAAAAATCTCAGACTGTTAAAAACTTTGTCAGTTGGTTTCTTGTTACGTAAGAATAGATATTTTAACAAAATAAAAAATGTTGTAATAACATTTAGCAACAAATAAATAATACATATTACTTACTATAAAATCTAACTTACGCACTCAAATCTTGTTATGACAAAGAGGATTCAACAATTTTTTGTTGTTTTCATTGACGTGATGTTCCAATACTTCTTCTGGCTGACCTCGAAAGGGGGGTTGACTTTATAATGAAAACATATTTCGTAGATGCCTTGCTTCCGTTCTTTTTTTTTTTTTTTTTTTTTTTTTTTTTACAACACCTCAGTAAAGGTAATCAGCAACTTTATTCTCGGATATTCTTTCCACATCGTTTGGAAGGATAGTTGTGGCATAGGTCTTTTGATATCCTGTCCGGCTTATATTATAATACGATGATTCACCGTCATATGTTGTAGTTGCAGTAACGTGGATTATAGAAAGAATTCATATGGTTGCACAATGAAATTAAGACGTTGGTTGTTATGGATGATATAAATATCAGAAGCAATCGTAACAAGTTAGTTGCAGTTTCGTGGATTATAGAAGGAGCATAATAAATGGTTGCACAACGAATTAAGACGTTGGTTGTTATGGATGATATAAATATTTAGAAGCAGTCGTACATTTTAGTTGCAGTTTCGTCGCGGCCATAGCGGCAGTGAATTTAAAATCCAGAGGCGTTTCTCCATAATACAACGAACAAAGCTTTCACTGTCAATCTTTTATTAAGTATTGTTCTTGGGCAGTTTCCACCATAACCATCAAAGCCGTGCATCACTACATCGTCAAGGTATAGAGGGTAAGTATTAGAACATCTCAAATTCTTAAAACGAGCAGCCAGGGAGTTGTTTACAATTGAAAATACGACTTAATTCTGAGGGATCGCCGCAGGCAGCTGCTTTTTGTTACCCCGCGGAACAACACAAGTTATGACGTAGAACGCGCACTGAACCAATGAAGAATTAAAGAAGACGCGTCATGCTACGTCACAACCAATGAAAGATAATTAGTGAAAGAGTTCGGACAGAGATGAGTGGATTAATTTTATAGTAAAGTGACTTTAAAGCGGGAAAATAATTTAAGAATAAAAATGAAAATGGCTCTCAAAAAAACATTCTAAAACCCAGAAATGAACGAGGATCATGATAGAATTTAAGAATAACTAAAAGCTTTATATTTAAGTAAATTTGGACAATTTAGAATTAAATAAAAGGGAATTTAATAGAGTTAACGATAGAGCTAAATTAAGAATAAGGATTTAATGAATATAGAGTAGTAAATTGGAATAAAACAGGGAAAAAATTTTAGAATTGTAAGAATTTGGAATAATTTAACTAAGGAAAAATGGCGAATTTTTTTTTATTATTACATATATATATATATATATATATATATATATATATATATATATATAAATCAACATTTGAACGGAGGGTGGTTTTGGGGTCTGGGGGTCATGATCGGTGAAAATATATCGAAATTTTCCGGAACTGCTTTCCTCCGAACGGCTGCAATAGGTAGCTTTATACTGTTTTGTATTGAAAGCTACCTAAAAATCCATTCTTCCACGACCAAAACTCGCCCAGTTATGATACTTTGAAGTTTATGAATATTTGGAGATTTCCGGCACTAAAAATTTGTTTGTACGTTTCTAGTCCAGAAAAGCTTCAAAATTTCTGAAAATTAAAAGTACTATATCTCGGTGAGTTTTAGTTGTAGAAGAATAGAATTTTTACTGTTTTACTTATCCGAACACGATTAACATTTTTCTAAATATAACTCTGGAAAAAGTATAAAAATCAAAAAGTGTTATTTGTTTTAAATTAATGGCAAGACTATTTCATTAACACAACTTTAAATCTTTCCTTATTTTGAACACGCTTGAAATTTACATTGCCTACATAACTTCAACAGGCAAAAAAATAAAGCGCATTTCATTCGTTTTGGGACATTATGTGCATTACATAGGGATTAACGGAGGTCATGTTGGTTGAAAACTTGCAAGTTCGATTAAAAGAGATCATACACACCTTTTACAGTTTTTTTTTTACTAATGACATGAGATTAAGCCCTTAATTACACTTATACTAACAGTACATTCTTCAATGGATATATTAATATCGATGGACTATTTTGGATAATTCACATTTACTATGCTAATTAAAATATACTATTTCGTAAGCTATTAGGTAGATTTCGTAAGAAATACTACCTATTACATTCTCCCCTCTGTTGGAAGTTCTGTTTTTTTATTTTTTTCAGATCTACGCCGATCATGACTTTCAGAACCCAAAACCACCTTCAATTCAAAACTTTATATATATATATATATATATATATATATATGTCACTTTTTTATGGACACGATAACTTCAATAATTCTGCACAAATCGCTTCCAAACTGATACATAAAATCAAGGGGCATAAAATCTCGGTCAAGTTCGTTAATGGGCAAAATTGGGCCAAGGGTAGGAAATGGGGGGCTTTTTGCGAAAACAGGAAAAACATCATCCATCTATTTAAAGCTGTTTGCTAAAAATGTCAAATAATTCCATCGAATTTCGATCGTATACGCATGCGTCAAAATAGGATCGGCCAATGAGGTGAGGCTCTATTGCTGTCTCTAAAAACGTAATTGGAATCATCCATCTTCCGTTTTTTTTCTTGCACGTTGCGATGCGGTAAGCCTAGGAAGGTAATTGTATACTCACTGTGGAGTGTTTAGAAGGTATTTATTTATTTTATTTATTATAATTTGTATGATTACTTAGTCCATCTATTTAAAGCAGTTTGCTAATTCTGTATACATGCGTCAAAATAGGATTGTCCAATGAGGTGAGGGCCTATTGCTGTCTCTATAAACGTAATTGGAATCATTCATCTTCCGTTTTTTTTCTTGCACGTTGCGTTGCTGTAAGCTTAGGAAGGTAATTGTATACTCACTGTGGAGTGTTTAGAAGGTATTTATTTATTTCATTTATTATAATTTGTATGATTACTTAGGTGTCCATTTCAGATTTACTGTTTAAAAATGAATTTAGGCTCATTTAACGTTCACGAAATCAATCCCGACGGAAATTGTCTTTTTAGATCGCTATCATTTTTTTTATATAGTACAGAAAATAATTATGTTAACGTACGTAAAAATATCGTAGAACACGTAATACGAAATTGGACCACTTACAGTCCGTTTATTATCGGGGATGAATCTTATGGTGTTCCGATTGCTAATGAAAACGATTATGTAAATATAATGTCAAAAGACGGTACGCACGGTAGTCATTTAGAGTTAGATGTGGCAACAAGAATTTTTAATATTTTTGTGAATATTATAAATTCACATGATGGTAATGTTACAATGTTGGGGGAAAATGTTAGGGGTAAAATAGAAGTTAATTTATTGTATCAGGGAGATGGGTTTAACGGTCACTACAATGTGTTGCTCAAAAAAGACAAAAAACAAATGAAGCAAGAGTACGATAAAAAGCGTTATAATGCTAATAAAAAAAATGAGTCATCTCCCTCCAAAAAGCAAAAGATATCTCCCTCCAAAAAGCAAAAGATATCTCCCTCCAAAAAGCAAAAGATATCTCCATCCAAAAAGAAACAGATATCTCCATCCAAAAAGCAAAAACTGCAAGAGTTACAAAAAAAATATTACGCTAATAGAAAAATGTTGAAGCCATATAAAATTAAGTATCGGTGTGCTGTCTCAGATAGCATCACCAATTTATCTCCATCCTACTTCGGTAATTTAGACAATAAATGCACTTATTGTAATGCATTGTATTTTTCATATGAAAAAAATTCAGATGGCCATTTTAATTTGTGTTGTTGTAACAGAAAATTTAAATTGCCTGAATTTTGTATTATTGATGAAATAAAAAATTTATTTACAGGAAATAGTGACATGTCAAAAAATTTTAGGCAAAATATTCGGCAATACAATAATGCGTTATCTTTTGTGTCATTTGGTGCCAACATAAAGTTACCTCTTGGTCATGGTCCTTATTGTTTCAAAATTCTAGGTTCAGTACACCACAAAATTTCCCCTTTGTATCCAGATAATTCATCCAATGTGTAACAACGGCTGCAGGGTGCAGTATTTCTCCAAGAGAACGCTTGTTTCCTTCTGAACGTTAGAAGATGCTCGCAGAAGGGGGGAGGGGGTTGGTCATTTTGGAGCAATGACCGAGAACTTCCGCCCTTACCCCCAGTGGACAGTGTACACGTAGACGTAGAGAAGCAGGGAGTCTGTTGATGGAAAGCGAGCGATGAGGTTCGCTTGTAAACAGCTCCGGTTTGAGTGAGATGTCTTTTTAGTGCTTTCCGCTGTGTTCTGCGGTGATTATGAAGATCACGATTAAATTGTAAATCACAAAGAACTTGTACAGAATATTTTTTTTAAATTAAATAATTTTTAATTGAATCCAGTGGATTCTTTATTAGTTTAGCTGTGCGCGAATGTTTATGTTTGATATTAACACTCGCTACACCACAGCTTATGATTAATGGTGGCAGTGCTCGGTGGGATGTTGGAACTAGATTAATTAGTTCCACGAATTCTTAGCCACCTTCTGCAAAAAAAAATTATATTTGTTAAAGTAGTGCAGTTATCGTATAAGCACGCATTTTGTGGGAGAACTTTGTCGACGATTTCCACGAGTTTTGGAACGGCCAAGTATCCAGAGTTTTATTTTCTGACATTTGGAGTCTCTGTAAAGAAGAATCAGTGTTCTGTCCGGAAGGTCAAGGATTCACTCTTGTGAAGTGGAGCGAGTGGATACCATCGATAAAGATCCGGTGTGGAGCTTCATTTCTGTTGGACTGTTTATCTGCCGACCCTGGAATTTGCCTGGAATTTGCTATGTGTCCCCCAGCGTAAACATCAAATATGGAATGGTAAGCCCCTATATTTCTCGTGCATGCTGAATTTTGGGAGGTCCCATTGTTATATATACATGTACATAAATTTAGTAGAAATAATGTTGGGCTAAGTAATTTGAAGTAGGGTTTATTATTATTATTATTACTTTAAGGTTCATGCGTACGGGATAGCTATAAGTTATTTTATATTCTCTGGTTATTGTACTAATGTTCTCAGGTAAATATTTATTGCAGAAGTGGCGGGTTATTTATTTTATGTATGTTTTTGTTCTTTTGTGATAAGTATAAAGATTAAATTATTTTTTATGCACATGTAGAGTGCTAATGCAGCTAAACAATATGTGTTACAGTGTGAAAGCATTTGTTTAGAGGTAGGAGATTGAATTAATGAAAATTATCACTGTGAATTCATTTTTAAAATAAATTCATATTCCTAGTAGAAAGGAATTTTGTTTAAATTAATCTACTAAGTCTTTTCTTTACTGTGTAGTATTTTTATGAGTGTTTTTTGGGTTTATCTTATCATTTATGGTGTTTTATTTAGGGAGTTACTCAGTTTTGAAAAGAAAAGTAGATCCTTGATTTTCTTTGCTTTTTTATTGCTAATTGTGTTCGGGAAAATTATTGTGCTTTTTTGTATTTTGTGTTGAGATATTTTCTGTGTTTAATTATGGCCAGTTTCTTGAATAAACAAAATAAAAGCGTTCTGCTATTGCTCGCGGCCGATTTTGATACAGAATTACCTGCGGACAGTAAAAAGGTAGCGATAATTCAGGCAATTTTGCGTGCCTCTGATTATGAGGAGCAAATGGCTAAAGATATGTTGGAAGGGATATTAATAGAGAGGGAAAAACTGGCAGAGCAAGAAAGATCAGACAAATTAGCGGAGCAAGAAAGGTTAGATAAATTGGCAGAAAGAGAGAAAGATAGACAGTTGGAGTTAGAGAAGGCGAAGTTACAATACAATGTAGATACTACCTCTGTAGCTTCCACAGTTTCTGTAGTGGCAGAAAGTAAAGATAAAAAAGTAAGTTTAAAAGATTTAGTCCCAAAATTTGACCCTAAATCCATTGACATTACTTTATTTTTTATGATTTTTGAGAGTCAGGCGTTAAAAGAAAATTTAGATGAATCTAATTATGTATCACAGCTTATACCCTTGTTGCCTGTAGATGTTGCGGAAATTATTGTAAAGGAACCGCTAGAGAAAAGGGATGACTATCAGCACATCAAAAGCGTTTTGTTAAAAAGGTTTAGATTAGGAGCTGGTGCCCTTAAAACTAAATTTGAAAACCATCAAAGGAAGTCAGGTGCACTGTGGTCTGAACTTGTGTATGAGCTGAGAGGGTATTTGGATAACTGGTTGGAAACGGTTGAAGTGAATGATTTCGAATCCCTCAAAGAACTTATACTCACAGAGCAGGTGAAACGTAGAGTCCCTTTTGAAATTAAAGAGAAATTCTTAGACGAATGGGATGAGTTGAAGACAGCGTCCTATTTAGCAGAAAAATGCGATAAATATGAGAGTGTGAGAGGGAATTTTAAGAAAATGGAAAATAAATTTTGGAATAATAAGTCATTTGGTAGGGACAGGAACGGTCAGGATAACTTCAAGAGTAAGGGGGAACAGGCAGTAAAGTCGGGAGGGGCTGATAAAAAGGATCACGCAAGTAGAAATTCTTGGAATAAAGATAAGTTTGATAGAAGGAAACCTATTGTCTGTTTCCAGTGTAACCGTGCAGGGCATATCAGACCGGATTGCCCAGATTTAAAACGTAAAGACTCTGGAGATGTAGTTAGTCACCTGGGTGTAGATGTTAGTTTAGGAGAGTGTTTTGCACCGTATTTCAAAAAGGCAGAAATTAATGGAATAGAACGGGATTACTTACGGGATACTGGGGCTGGCATTGATCTTTGTGACCGTAGCTGGATTGATAATGAGGATTTGATTGGTGAAGTTACTTGGATTAAACAACCCCTGGATAATGAATGTAAATGTTTGCCATTGGCTAGAGTTACAATTAAAGGAGATTTTGGAACGGTGGTCACTAAGGCAGCTGTGAAACCTATCGAGTTAGAACAAGGTTATTATTTGTTAGGAAACAAAACGGCTGAGCTTATTGAGGAGTCGAGGGGTAATCCTGTACCGGTAAATGCTGTAATGACGCGCAGTCAGAGGCGTGAACATGAGAGAGAAATGTCCGCTGTGCAAGTTGAGAGTGATTTTGGTTCGGAGGATGGAGAACCGGATGAAGGGGAGTCTAGTGGCGGTGAGGAAGAAGATGGGATAGTTATTCCGGAAAGGTTAGAGGCAGAGAAGGGGTTGGAGAAGGTATCCACAGAGAAATTTAAGGAAGAGCAGATAAATTGCGCTTCACTTAAGCAGTTGTGGGAGAAGGCCAGTAAACCTAACGAAAAAGAATTTTGTGTTAGAGATGGTAAGCTTGTGCGGGTATCGCAGTCACGGAGAGGTGATGATAAAGTGCAGTTATGTGTGCCGGAAGTTTATCGTAGAGAAGTTCTAGCATTGTGTCATGAGCAGGTGTCAGGGCATTTGGGTACGACTAAGTCCAAGGATAGGGTTCTGAGATGTTACTTTTGGCCAAACTGTTATCACGATATTGAGAATTATGTTAAGACTTGTGATACATGTCAAAAGGTAGGTAGCAATCGAGATAGGCAAAAGGCCCCTTTGAAGTTAGTACCGATAATTTCGGAATGCTTTACCAAAATAAATTTAGACGCGGTTGGTCCCCTGAAAACTAGTAATAAAAACAACAAGTACTTAATTACATCCATTTGCCTCGCTTCTAAATATCCTGATGCTATTCCGGTGGAAGACATCACTTCCACATCCGTTATTGATGCTTTGGTACAGATATTCGCTAAGACAGGTTATCCGCGAGAGGTGCAAAGTGACCTAGGAAAATCTTTTACCAGCGAGTTAACATCAGAATTTTTTAATGTATTTGGTATCAAAGTGTCGCATAGCTCAGTTTGCCATCCGGAGTCGAACAGCGTGGAAAGGATGCATTCTACTTTGAAGAAAGTACTTAAAGCCTTATGTCTAGAGTCAGGTCGAGACTGGGAAGAGGTTTTGCCTATGGCGTTGTTTGCTTTAAGAACTGTGACGCATGAAAGTACTGGGTTTAGTCCTGCCGAGCTGGTTCATGGAAAAAATTTGCGCATGCCGCACACGTTAGTTTATGAGAATTGGATGGGTCAAGGTAACACGGATCAAAATGTGGTTGATTACATTTTGAACTTGACGAATAGGTTGAAAAGGTGTCAGGATTTAGCAACTAGGCGTATGGAGGAATGTCAGGACAAAAGGAAGACATGGTATGATAGGAATGCGGTAACTAGAAAATTCAAAGTTGGTGACCAGGTGTTGGTTTTGGCAACATCAAAGCCTCATAAGATGGCCGTAAATTGGGTCGGGCCGGGAACTGTCACTGGAGTGATTTCGGAAACAAATTACACAGTTGACTTGCCAGAGAGGCGCAATAAGGCGACTATCTACCATGTGAATCTTTTGAAACCTTATTACAAGCGGCCTGAATTTGTTAATCTGCTGATTGACATAGATGCGGAAGAGGTGGAAGAAGATGCTGAGATCCCTTATCCCCTGCCAAACCCCACACAAATTGACTTCTGGGAAGTTGTGTATAACAGCGAGTTAGAGAAAAAAGTGACAGATAGCCAAATAAGTTTGTTTAAGGAGGTTATAGAGAGAAATAGAAAAGTTTTTTCTTCAGACCCTCGACGTACCCATCTGGTAGAGATGGATATCGAGTTGACAGATGAATCGCCGGTGAGGGCGAAACCTTATAGAATGTCACCTAGGCAGACCGAAATTTTAAGAGAGGAAATCAGGAGACTATTGGAATTAGGAGCGATAGAAGTAGGGCAGTCTGATTTTACGTCCCCCATGATTTTGGTAGAGGTTCCGGGAAAGGATCCTCGTCCCTGTGTGGACTATCGCAGATTAAATGCGAAGACCCGAACGGAATTTTTTCCACTCCCCAATATAGAGGAGGTCGTAGAAAAAGTGAGTTCGGCGACTTTCATCACGGTAATGGATTTAACCAAAGGTTATTTCCAGATACCACTGACCAAAAGGGCCCAAAGGTACGCTGCGTTTGTGACACCTTTCGGAGTATTTTTACCCAAGGTCATGATGTTTGGTCTCCTGAACGCACCTTTCTACTTTTGCAAATTAATCGCAAGTGTTTTGGGTGGGCTTGAATTGTTTGCCTTGCCATATATCGATGACATTGCGGTGTTCTCTCTTACATGGGAGAGTCACATGAAGGACATCGCTGAGGTTCTGAAGCGATTGTTAGAGGCCGGCCTAACAGTAAAACCCACAAAGTGTAAATTTGCACAGGATAGTGTGAGGTTTTTGGGTCACGAGGTAGGTTCGGGGAAGCGGTCTCCCAGTGACATAAAAGTGAAGGCTATCCAGGAATTTCCAACGCCTTCCACTAAGACGCAAGTGAGGTCATTTCTGGGAATGACGGGTTATTATTCACGGTATATAAAGGATTATGCAGTAATTGCAGTCCCCTTAACAAATGTTTTGAAAGGGAAGATCAAAAAAGAAAAGATAGAGTGGAGTGAGGAGTGCGAAAAGGCTTTCCAGGAATTAAAAGAGAAGTTAACCCAGAGTCCCGTATTGTACGCCCCAGATTATAGTCAGGAGTTTATTGTGCAGACCGACGCAAGTTTATATGGTGCTGGTATAGTCCTGTCACAGGTACGAGATGGGGAGGAACATCCCATTCTGTACTTGAGTAAAAAATTTTCCAGGGCAGAGCAGAATTACAGCACTGTTGAACGGGAATTGGCAGCAATTGTGTACGGTCTGAAAAAACTGAATCACTACCTGGACGGGCAGCGGTTTGTAGTCCAAACAGATCACAATCCTCTGACGTACTTAAAAACTATGATGGGGAACAATGCGAGATTGACTAGGTGGGCATTGTATTTGCAGTCATTCAACTTCAAAATCGAACACAAACCTGGGAAACTTCACGGGAATGCAGATGGGTTAAGTAGGACCGAATAGTGTAATTTCTTTACTTGATTCCCGAATTAGTATTTGTTTATAATTTTTATTTACGAGTTATTGTTTGTTTTTTGTTATTTATCACTTGTATATATTTTGTGTGTAATTTAGTATTTTTTTACAATTTTCTTTAATGTCAAGGAATCGCACTGTGTCAGTTGTTGAACTCAGATAAATATCTCATCTGTTATTAGATTTGATTACGAAAATGTTTTTATTATTTGAATTGTTATGGAAATTCATAAGTGAAATCTAGGATTATCATGAGTCTTTCAAAACTGAGTACGCGTGCGTCTATATGAACCTTGTATAGAGAAAAAATAAAGTGTATAAAGTTATTAAGGTATTAGCAAAAGGTAAAAGTATTAAGGTAAAGTTATTAAGGTATTTCCTTAGCACTTCCAACTGGAGTTTAGGTGTTGGGACCTCTCAGATTTAGTGTGTTAAGAATGAGGGGCTCGGTTCCTGATTCAAATTTACATTTTCATAGGTGTATGCACCGTATGAAAATTCTTTAGGGGGAAGGAGCTGTAACAACGGCTGCAGGGTGCAGTATTTCTCCAAGAGAACGCTTGTTTCCTTCTGAACGTTAGAAGATGCTCGCAGAAGGGGGGAGGGGGTTGGTCATTTTGGAGCAATGACCGAGAACTTCCGCCCTTACCCCCAGTGGACAGTGTACACGTAGACGTAGAGAAGCAGGGAGTCTGTTGATGGAAAGCGAGCGATGAGGTTCGCTTGTAAACAGCTCCGGTTTGAGTGAGATGTCTTTTTAGTGCTTTCCGCTGTGTTCTGCGGTGATTATGAAGATCACGATTAAATTGTAAATCACAAAGAACTTGTACAGAATATTTTTTTTTAATTAAATAATTTTTAATTGAATCCAGTGGATTCTTTATTAGTTTAGCTGTGCGCGAATGTTTATGTTTGATATTAACATTCGCTACACCACAAATGCTTCTTATGGTCAGTTGTACATTTTAGACTTTTCTGAAGCAAATGAAATTAGATTGGGAAGGGCTGAGAATAGTTCCATTAGAGCAGACATTCTTAAAATAATTTATCAGAATTTAATTAAGTGTAATCCCTATGTAAAGTCTTATAAAACGATGCATCAAAAAGTATCTGAGGAACGTGAATTAGCTTTAAAACAAAACAGAGTACCAGTCGATTTTGTTATGCGTTTTTATCATGAACCTATATCAGATCCTCGCCGTTACAATGAACCAACATGTTCAGAGGTTGCAGCGGTTTTTGAATCTCATGATGGTGCTCCCCCATCTCATAGGTACATAAATGTTTATTCTATAGATGGTGGTTTTAAAACTCTAGATTTTGATAGTATGCATTGTGATCCAATGTCATATGTATTAATTTGGCCTTGCGGTGAACCAGGTTGGCATATTTCAATGCCAGCTGGAGGAGAGCGGAAAACTAATGTTCGTGAAAACATTTCGATGAGAGAATATGTATCGTATAGACTTATGGTTCGGGGATGTCCTCCTAAAGGAAATTTCAACCCACTTATTAATGCTGGGAAATTAACTCAGCAATTGATAGTCGATTATTACTGTCGCATTGAAGGTGACAGATTGAAATTTATCCGTAATCAACAGGCTAAATTGCGAGTAGACACATACGCTGGCCTTGCAGATGCTCTGTTTGCACGTGCTGATAAAGAGAATTTACGTGCTGGGCGGATTGTCATTTTACCTTCTTCTTTTACTGGTAGTCCTCGAAACATGATTCAAAATTATCAGGATGCCATGGCAATGGTTAGAAAATTTGGTAAGCCAGATCTTTTCTTAACATTTACATGTAATCCTTTATGGCCAGAAATAACTAACAGCATACATTCTTTTGAAACTGCTAATAATAGACCAGATGTTACAGTTCGTGTTTTTCATTCTAAAATTAAAGAACTCTTATTTTTGATAAATCATAAAGAAATTTTTGGCAAAGTACAAACATATTTATATACGGTTGAATTTCAAAAGAGAGGTTTGCCCCATGTTCATTTATTATTGTGTCTCGAAGATAAATGTAAATTTAGGGAAATAGCAGACATAGACAAAGTTATTTCTGCAGAAATTCCTGACCCCAATAATACAATCTTATATAACTTAGTTAAATGTCACATGGTACATGGTCCTTGTGGTATTCTTAATCCTAACTCAGTTTGCATGTTAGACACTAAATGTAAAAAACAATTTCCAAAAGAGTTTGTTGATGAAACAAAAGAAAATATTAATGGTTATCCCCTTTATAGAAGGAGAAATAATGGCAGGACTATTACCAAACGAATTAAAAAAAAAATATTGAGGTTGACAACCGTTACATAGTTCCATATAATCCCTTTCTCTTACTTTATTTTCAAGCCCATATAAATGTTGAAATTTGTGCAAGTGTTCACAGTATAAAATATATACATAAGTATGTTTACAAAGGCCATGACTGCGCCAATGTGCAAATTAGTGCTGAAGGTGGTTCACTTCATCATGATGAAGTTACTGGTTTTCTAAATACCAGATATGTTAGTTCAAGTGAAGCTGCATATAGAATTTTTTCGTATCCTATGCATGAACAGTCTCACTCAATCGTTCGCTTGCCTGTACATTTACCAGAGGAACAACAAGTATATTTTCGTGATGATAATGCTGATGAAGCTTTACTTAGATCAGAATTGAAAAGCACACACCTTATCGCATGGTTTAATTTGAATAAGGATTCACAAATAAAAAGCCCTTACATTTATCCTGAAACACCTCTTTACTATAAATGGAATAAAACTAAGCGTATTTGGGAAAAACGTGTTAATTTTAGAAAAGTAATAGGCAGAATGTATAATGTTTCTCCTGCTGAATCTGAGCGCTATCACCTTCGATTACTGTTGCTTCATGTAGTTGGGGCTACATGTTTTGAAGATTTAAGGACAGTGCACAATGTTGCTTTTTCTTCTTTCAAAGAAGCAGCTATGCATCATGGATTGCTTCAGGATGATACTGAGTGGCTACGTTGTTTGCATGAAGCATCAGCTCTTCAAATGCCGTTTCAATTAAGACAGTTATTTTCTTTCATTGCCATATTTCAACAACCATCAAACACTACTCAATTATGGGAAACTTTTAAAGATTACCTTAGTGAAGATTACTTGCAGCTTCATGACGCGGATAAAGCTTACAATTTTAGTCTCAGAGATATTAATGAAACACTTAAATTGCATGGTTTTTGCCTTTCAACATTTAACTTGCCAGTTATCAATGATTTCTTAGCAACTGATCACAACATTAATTTCTCTAAAAATCCTAATCTTAACTATGACTTGATGATTCAGCAAGCTAATGATGAACAACTTTTGATAATAGAAGAAATATTAAAAGTAGTCCAAGAGAATAACACAGGTAAAAGTAATGCATATTTCATAGATGGTCCAGGTGGTACAGGGAAGACATTTGTATACCAATGCCTTATACAAAAATGTTTTGATTTAGGTCTAGAAGTGATCTCTGTTGCATGGACTGGCATTGCTGCTATGCTCTTACCAAACGGCCGCACAGTTCATAGTAAGTTCAAGTTACCTTTGATTTTGCATGAAACTTCAGTATCATCTTTAAAAATTAATAGCAAAGCGGCATCTGATATCAAGTCAGCAAGGCTAATAGTTTGGGATGAAGCACCTATGGCAAATGTTTATGCCTTAATGACTGTTAATAGACTTCTGCAAGATCTAATGAGCAATGATATTATTTTTGGTGGGAAAATAATTGTCCTCGGCGGAGATTTTAGACAGGTATTACCCGTAGTTCCACATGCCTCACGACAAACAATAACTCAAAACTGCATTAAATTTTCACCTCTTTGGCCAAATTTTAAAGTTTTTCGGTTAATTAAAAACATGCGAGCTAGACCAGATGAATTAGAATTTTCAAATTTTCTGCTTAAAATTGGTGATGGAGATTATCCTTCAGTTAATGATGAACCATCATATGGTTCTTCTTTAATTGATTTACCAGTAGATATCATTGCAAAAGAAGATATTGTATTTGAAATTTTTGGCAAGCATTTTGCTTCACCAGATAATGTTATTAATTTCTCTAAGTTTGCTATTCTTGCCCCAAAAAATGAACATTGTAATGAAATAAATTCTAAAGTTCTAGATCTTATACCTGGCACACAGAGGACATATAATAGCATAAATAATCTCATAACTGAAGAGGAAAACCAAATTCTTCAATTTCCTACAGAATTTTTAAACAGTTTAGAGTTAAGTGGTTTGCCTCCACATACTCTCACGTTAAAAATTGGTGCAATTGTAATGCTGTTAAGAAACCTAAATGCTACCCAGGGACTTTTAAATGGGACAAGATTAATTGTGAGGAATATGTATGACAATTGTTTAGATTTGGAAATAATCACTGGCGAAAGAAAAGGGCAAAGGACTTTAATTAATAGAATCGACCTATCGCCATCTGACACAACACTCCCTTTCTCCTTTAAAAGACGCCAATTTCCCATACGTCTGGCTTTTTGTATGACTATAAACAAAGCACAAGGACAAACCTTAGATCGTGTTGGTATTTATTTACCCCAGCCTGTTTTTAGCCATGGCCAGTTATATGTAGCGATGTCTCGGGTGCGTTCATTTGAGAACTTAAAAGTTCAGATACTACCAAAAGGTAACAGAACTATGAATGTAGTATACAAGGAGGTCCTAAAGTAATAGAATTCTCAGTAATTTTAGTTATATACATTCATGTGCATGGTGAGCGTTGGCCGCCTGTATGTCTGTCTGTACTTCAATTCAAAAAACACAAATGTTCAAATAAGGTGAAATGGTAACTACACTCTAAATTATAATACCAAAAGGAAAATTTTAGTTATGTACATTCATGTGCATGGTGTGCGTTGCCGCCTGCATGTCTGTCTGTACTTCAAATAAAAAAACACAAAGGTTCAAATTAGGCGACTGGTAAATGGTTCAAATGGTAACTGCAATCTAAATTATAGTACAAAATAGGTAAATTACATTCATGTGCATGGTGTGCGTTGCCGCCTGCATGTCTGTCTGTACTTCAATTAAAAAAACACAAAGGTTCAAATTAGGCGACTGGTAAATGGTTCAAATGGTAACTGCAATCTAAATTATAGTACAAAATAGGTAAATTACATTCATGTGCATGGTATGCGTTGCCGCCTGCATGTCTGTCTGTACTTCAATTAAAAAAACACAAAGGTTCAAATAAGGCGCAGTGGTAACAGCACTCTAAATTATAATATACAAAAAGGTAAATAGTAAACAAAAAGGCGATGTCTTCGGTGTGTTCATTCGATAACTTTAAAGTTCAGATACTACAAAAAGGTAACAACTGTGAATGTAGTATACAAGGAGGCCCTAAAGTAATAGAATTCTCAGCAATTTTAGTTATGTACATTCATTTGCATGGTGTGCGTGTAGCCGCCTGCATGTCTGTCTGTACTTCAATTCAAAAAACACAAAGGTTCAAATTAGGCGATTCGGTAAATGGTTCAATGATAACTGCAATCTAAATTATAGTACAAAAAGGGTAAATTACATTCATGTGCATGGTGTGCGTTGCCGCCTGCATGTCTGTCTGTACTTCAATTAAAAAAACACAAAGGTTCAAATTAGGCGACCGGTAAATGGTTCAATGATAACTGCAATCTAAATTATAGTACAAAAAAGGTAAATTACATTCATGTGCATGGTGTGCGTTGCCGCCGGCATGTCTGTCTGTACTTCAATTAAAAAAATATCTTACTATACTTTATTTCTAGAAAAAGTTTGATGAAAATTTTAAAAGTTCCTAATAAATCTGTACAGGTAATTTTTGTTGTACTATATTGTAAAATTCAAATGTTTTTTCATAACATTGAAATGGACACTGAAATATATGTTTATAAATAATTTGTATATTGGTATTTAGAGGGGGGGGGGGTGATCTTTCGGCTGATTTAGGAAATATGCCTCATGGGCATACATAACAAGGATAATGGATTTTGAATACCACTGTTTTATTTCAATAATATTTTCGAAATTTTTAACATAAGATTAAGGCAAATACTAATTTTATGAAATATAATTTTATTCAAATTTATTATTCACTGTTATCTATGGCCGTGGGGGAAACCCGCCTTTATCAGCATTTTATATTTTTTCTTATTCAGTAGTCATGCTTACATTTTTCCTAGCAAAAAGTAGAAACGTGAATATTTGTTAATTTTAGGAAACTGATGTTAAGTATGCATCGCAACATTTTATCAAAGCTTTTTCTCTTTTAATATCTTGGTGATGCACTTTAGACGTAATTGTTACTTTTGTTAAGGAAATAACTAATAAATCGTTAAAACATTAAATATACAGATAAATGTCAAATTAAAAATCCATTGATGATATAAACACGTGTAATTTGGCTACTGGTGTTTTTTTTAATGAAAAGTGGTCGATGGGATAATCAACAAGTACCAAAAATTATTTTAGCATAAGCCTAATAATTGTTTGTTTTCTAAGAGAAATAATTGAAGAAAATCTTTTATTTGTAAAAAAAAGTAGTCTTTTTTTCAAAATTTTTAAGTTTTCCAGATAAAAGTATTTTTTTCCCTGACCACTTTAAAATTTCAGGACCATTGACCAGTGATTGACCTTGGTCGTACTTTGTTGAAAATTTTTCAATAGCATGCCTGCTGGAAGGTTATATACAGTACACTCCCTCAAATCCGTAACCCTAAAATCTGCATATTCCTCAAATCCGCACATTGTTTCTGATGTAAACATTGAAACTTACAGTTAAGTTTTAGGTGAAAAATTTAAGTTTTTTAATATAATTTTGTACACAATTTAACATTAAATTCTGGTTAATATGATTGAACTCATGTTTTCTCATGAAGAAAGCATACATTTATTTCTGAAAATTTTCAAGGTTTCAACCTCTGGTTTTAAGCTTTGAGGATTTAAGGGAGTCTACTGTATAAGGGTTAATGAGTACAAGCACTCGACCTCATGGGTGTACTTGGAAGTGAGTGCAACTGGGACAATATTATCTTCTATTGGTAGTATGATGATAGATAATGCAGTTAAATGTTTACTAGATGGAACCTGTCAAAATTTGACGGCAAACAACTTGATAGTACCATAAAAGTAAAATTTATAGTTGCTTTAACTTGACAAAAGAAATCAGGCATTGCAGGAAATAAATTAATTTTGTCTAACTGTCGTGAAAAAATTCGAGAAGTTTGCCGAATAGATTCGGGGGGGAAAATCACAAAATTCGTCAAATGATCTCGGGAGAAAAATAGTGAAATTTGTCTAACAATTGCGGAACAGAATTGCAAAAATCTTCGAACGGCAGCAGAAATAAAGTGCGAAATTTGTCAAACATTAGCGGAAAGAAAGTGCGCAATTTGTTTGTTCATGGGAAAAAATCATGAAATTCGTGAATCGATAGTTGATACTTCGCGAAATTTGTCAATCGATTGCGGAAAAATCGCAAAATTCATTAATCGACAGTGGAAAAATCGCAAACTTCATCAACTGGTTTCGGGAGAAAAATTTTCGAATATCGTCGAATGGCTTCGAGAAAAAAAAATCACAATCCGTCAATTTCAGGGAAAAAAATCTTTTTCCATTCAATCATCGCAATTGGCAAGTGTGACTATTATGTTTGACCAGTGGTGGCAATAAAGTCCATCGCCAAATTTTCAGTATTACTCGCTGATTGGCGAGTTCTAATTTTGTCCTATACTTCAAAACCCTTTTGATCATCACATCAACGTGCAAGACAATTTTTTTACGGGAGACCATTTGATGAATTTCATGATTTTTATGTTATCGATTGACCAATTTTACTGCTATCGATTGTTGAATTTTATAATTTATAGACTATTGATTAGCGAATTTCATGACTTTTTCCATGAACGTTTGACGAATTATGCAAAAAAATTAAGACTATCGTCAAATTGTCTCCGGTGAAAAAAAATTAATATTGTCAAATACTTTCGAGAAAAAGTTGCAAGTTGAAAGGCCTGTGACCACTTTTTCATGTTATGCATCTCTGGGGTCCCTCCCAAGTGGGACACTTTTCTAAATTTTGCACACATCCCGCATGTGATATATCGCTGGAAAAGTCTTTGACCGCTTATTCATGTTATGCATCTCGGATCCATCCCGCCACTCCCCCCCCCCCCCCAAGGGATACTTTCTAAATTTTGTTGACACCCCTCATGTCATATATTGTTGGAAAGGTCTGTGACTGCTTAATCATATTATGTATCTCCAATGTCAATCTCCCCACTTCCCCCTCCCCCCAAGGGATACTTACGAAATTTTGTTGACACCCCTTATGTCATATATTGTTGGAAAGGTCTGTGACTGCTTAATCATATTATGCATCTCTGATGTCCATCTCCCCACTTTGCCCCCCCCCCCTCAAAGGGTACTTTCTAAATTTTGTGCACAACCCTCATGTTATATATCATTGGAAAGGTCTGTGACCACTTAATCATATTGTGCATCTCCGATATGTCCATCTCCCCACTTGCCCCCCCCCCAAGGGGTACTTTCTAAATTTTGCGCACAACCCTCATGTTATATATCATTGGAAATGGAAAGGTCTGTGGCCACTTAATCATATTATGCATCTCCGATGTCCATCTTCCCACTTGCCCCCCTCCCCCCCAAGGGGTACTTTCTAAATTTTGCTCACAACCCTCATGTTATATATCATTGGAAAGGTCTGTGACCACTTAATCATATTATGCATCTCCGATGTCCATCTCCCCACTTTGCCCCCCTCCCCCCAAGAGATACTTTCTGAATTTTGTTGACACCCCTCATGTCGTATATTGTTGGAAAGGTCCGTGACTGCTTAATCATATTATGCATCTCCGATGTTTATCTCCTCACTTTGCCCCCCCCCCCCAACGTACTTTCTAAATTTTGCACACAACCCTCATGTTATATATCATTGGAAAGGTCTGTGACCACTTAATAATATTATGCATCTTCGATGTCCATCTTCCCACTTGCCCCCCCCCCCCAAGGGGTACTTTCGAAATTTTGCTCACAACCCTCATGTTATATATCATTGGAAAGGTCTGTGACCACTTAATCATATTATGCATCTCCGATGTCCATCTTCCTACTTGCCCCCCCCCCCCCCAAGTGGTACTTTCTAAATTTTGCTCACAACCCTCATGTTATATATCATTGGAAAGGTCTGTGACCACTTAATCATATTATGCATCTCCGATGTCCATCTCCCCAATTTGCCCCCCCCCACAAGGGATACTTTCTGAATTTTGTTGACACCCCTCATGTCGTATATTGTTAGAAAGGTCTGTGACTGCTTAATCATATTATGCTCCCCATTATGAAATTTGTCAAGTTAAAGCAACTGTAAAATTTAATTTTATGGTACTATCAAGTTGTTTGCCGTCAAATTTTGACGGGTTCCATCTAGTAACTTCTTAATTATGATACATATCGAATCCGTTTAAAGTTATTATTACTTCCTAGGAAAAGCGCCGAAAATGTATATATGACAGATTTTTTCAATCATTAAAATTGGCTTCAAGGGGGATAGGGTTTTAAGAAGAAAAAAATTCACAACTTCGTCAATTCAGAATATATCAAATCCGCTTAAATTTATTATAAATCGTCTTAATATTCTCTACAACTTTCATATTGACAAGTTTTTTATAGGACCAACTCTTAAAGAAAAAAAAATTAAACAAAAAAATCCTTGCAGGCTCTGCCTACAAACACAGTTAGATTTCGAAGTGGACGGTCCCAACTGCCACATTGTGTGGCAAAAAGACCATTTCTTCTGCAATTCCTAATAAACAGGCGCCCCACGGTCTGCTTGTTCAAAATCTACTTGTGCCTGTAAGCCAAGCCGTAAGGTATTTTTTTTTAAATCAGCATTTAAAATTAATTTCACGCAAAAAAAAAAAAAAAAAAAAAAAAAAAAAAAAAATTCTTGTGGGAATTTGGGATGCTCTGTATCAAACTGTTAAGAAATGCTTTTCTAGATTCCGTAAATAGACATTGGTATAGAAAGGGTTAACGGCCTTTTAGATCATAAACAAATTTCTCGTTGATGATCAGATAAGAATGTGTTGGATCAAGAATAAATTCAGTTATATTCTTATACTACCAAAATTGGTGGTTATTCATTGTTAATTATTATTCATTCATTCTTAATGACAGTTATTCATCGTTCTTTATTTAACGAGAGTCAACTTTCATATTTCTCTTTGCAAAAAAGAAACAATGTTAAAATGTCGAAAATATATTGGTTTTCGAGATTTCTAAAGATAAAGAACGCTGTCCGGAATCATGGGCAACCCGGAAAACATTATTGTATAGTTTCGTTCGTGATTACATTTTATTTTCATACATTAAGAAACATTTTTTTTTTTTTTTTTTTTTTTTTTTTTTTTTTTTTTACAGTGTGGCCCTTTACATGCTGATATCGTTTGGTTATGTGACATTGTGTCCAATGTGACATTTTCCTAACTAAGCCGAGATCCTTAGCTTAAAGTGGGGTCTGAACATCGACCTTCAATATACTAGACCCCACATTGGTAACCTTTTCGTTGACAGACATCAGTGGTGGTGGTGGTAGATTTATTCCGCCAAACTGGTTTTTCTCCCGCCAAAATCTACGTGGAATTTCCCGCCGAAACTTTATATTGTGTCTGTACTGTTGTTGTTTTTCTAGAGATTGACTAATATTTTAAATTCAAAACAGTTCTTTTAAGAACTTATTAAATCAAAATGCCACAAAATTGTTCCATTTGTTCCACAGATTTTCTTATTATAATAAAATTTTAGAATATCTACATAATTTTTTAATTGTGTTTAGGTTAGACCATTAATAGGTAATAAAATGCATCATTATCAGCTGATTACATCAGGTGTTTTTTTTTTTTTTGATAACATGGGTTACTTTTTAGAAGTGTTTTTTTTTTTTTTTTTTTTTTCAAAGAAGAATTTGTGATTAAGCAAGAGCTTAATTATCTGCCATTTTGTAATAAAGTGATAAAATGTAAAATACTCAATATATTAAAATCATCGAACAAGCTGTAAAAATTTAGCTATGTTTAATTTTTAAAATTCTTTATTATACTTTATATAAAGAAAATTTCAAAATTTAATTTTTTAAGAGGACAGTATAATAAGTGATTCCTGTCATGTGACAACATTTTTCTTTCAAGTGCTGCGGCATCGGAAATTCGGTTCAAAATGCTGACGGACTTTTCTGAAATATCTTCTGCTTTTATTGAAAGCCTCTTTTGATAGCAAACTAAATAAGAACACCTGCCAATTTCATACATTTCCTATCACAAATTAATGAAACAATTTCCTGACGGCTCGGCCTACAGGCACAGGTAGATTTTGAAAATACAGATAGTGGGGCACCTGTTTATTGGGAATTGCATAAGAAATGACCTTTTTGCCATGATTCGGCAGTTTAGACCACCCACTTCAAAATCTACCTGTGTCTGTAGACAGGATTTTTTTTTTCTTTCGGGCTATAAGAGTTGGTCTTATAAAAAAACTTGTCAAAGTAAAAGTTGTAGATACTATTAAGAGGATTTATAATAAATTTAAGCAGATTTGATATCTTGTGAATTGACGAAGTTTTGAATTCTTTTCTTCTTAAACCCTATCCCCCCCCCCCTTGAGGTAATTTTTAATGATATCAAAAATCTGTCATACATAAATTTTCGGCCCTTTTTCTAGAAGTAATAATAACTTTAAACGGATTCGATACGTATCATAATTAAGAAGCTATGGGGATTTTTCTGTTTTCAACCCCCCCCCCCTTTGGTTCGATTTTGCCCATTATCGAACTTGACCAAGATATTATGCACTTTAATTTTGTGTATCAGTTTGGAAGAGATTTGTGCAGAATTATTGAAGTTATCGTGTCCATAAAAAAGTGATCTAGATAGATAGATAGATAAAAGTTTTGAATTGGTGGTGGTTTTGGGTTCTGGAAGTGATGATCGGCGTAGATCTGCAAAAACTTTTCAGAAAGTCCAACATAGGGGAGAATGTAATAGGTAGTATTTCTTAAGAAATCTACCTAAAATCATAAAGTAGCCATTTTGTATTTGAGAAGGTTTTATAGCATCTAATTACGACAGCAAGTATTGTTTAGAAGTCAACATCTTCAATAGTTGCCGGTGGTTATTATTTTCAATAATTGTAAAGAAAAAAAAAAAAAACACTTGAGAGTTAAACTTAATTTTTTATAGCATCCAAAAGTTGCAAATTATTTCTTCTCAGAAACTTATGCAAAATAGTTATTTTAACAGAGAAAAAATTACACAAGTTCTAACTTAGTAGATATGAAATATCCTGGAATTTTTATTTTTCATACAAAAAAAAAAAATAATAATAATAAATAAAATATACTGTGCATTTGTATTTTTTTTTCTATACATGCGTATAATGTTATCTATCGATGTTTTCCTTTTGATTAAAAATATTGTAATACATTTATACTTTCAATTAAATATATCTATATATATATGTATATATGAAAGATTGCCAAAAATATGCCTTTAAATTGGAACATCAAAAGCAAAACAAAAATTCTGGATTGCAGCAAAAATATGTTCTATCGAATGTATTGTTACATAAAGACAGTATGTGATTTCACGTTTTCAAAACCTATAAAATACATTATCAAATCAAATAATATTTTATAACATGCCACTGCTAACTTTCCACAAATTCTTCACTTTTGTAAGAAAAAAAAAAGATACTGTAAATACTGTTCGATTTTCTGCTATTTTAATAATGCCTGCTAAATTTAATGCATTTTTAGAATTAAAAAAAAAAAAAAAATCTGACATTAATTTGTTACATTTCGTGAAATGATTGTGTCAGATTGAAGCTTTCCAAGCAGAAATCTCGAAATAATTTGTGTTATCGTACTTAATATCTTATATCACTAATAAAAAAAATATAATTTAAGTAACATTTATTACAAGGACAAAGCCATTTTATAACATTAAAATAAAATACAGCAGCAAAAACAGAAAAAGAAAATCCATCCAGAAGATTAAACAATCCTTTTTTCACCATGGGTGGGACTCTCATAACTTATTTCTATCCTTCCTCTTTGACATTAAATCCTAGAAGGAGCAACAGTTTCGTTTTGGTTTGTTTACGTTTATTTTTATTGAGAGAATGAAATCTAAGTTGCCAAGAAAGCGATCACCGCCAAAACAGACATTTTTTAAAGCGCCAATCCGAGCTGATCCTGAAACTGGATTTTCAACAATATAACAAAGAGATGTGGACTCTGGGTCTGAACCACATTAGTCTAGTTGGACCAGCCAAACCTTTATGATTTTGGCTTAATTGCTTCTCGCAAGTTTTTTTCTTGAAGTACTGTGGAAAACCGGTAGGGTGGGGGGGGGGGGGGAATTTTTCCACTCTGTTTCTTCTGTCATGGCCACCAAACTCCCAGCGAGAGTGAACTCCAAACTCGAACTGAGAATCGAACATACCGTACTTTATGATGTATAAGTTGACTTTTAAACAGTGAAATCACAAAGAAAATTAAGGGAACGACTTATACATGGAATTGAAAATCAGACATCCGACGATTGCGGTTTATAGCAGTTCCGATATTTCCGAGAAATGCGTAGATCTTTTCCTTAGTATTATAACCTACAAAATGTATCATTTTCGACATATTTTGCACAGTAATAAAAAAATTACTATTGTTACATAAACTATTTATTTTCAGAACAAATAAAATTATATTTCATTTAGAGGAAAATTTATAATTATGAAATGAACAAGACAAAACAAAGTATAAAATTTTGTTATTTTCAAATATTTTAAGAAAAAAAATATCAATACAAAGTGGGATTTAGTTTTAATATACCATTGATCTTGAAAAGTATTCTGACTAATCTAAATATTTTTAATCACTATTAGATTTAAAAAATATATGTGAAATCTTCTACATTTATCGAATCGTGGAATGGTCCTAATTTTTAGCGCGTTCAATTTAATCGTCTTAACCCAAATCTCACATATTATCATTTTCCTCACCATTCAAGATGTCATACATTTAAAACCTTTAATTACTAGTTCAGATTTTACATTCTGCATCAAAAATCATTGCAGTATTTTAGCTTCTTTTAATGATTTTTTGCACGTGACTTTTTCACATAAATTTTTATTATCTCAATAAAATAAATTTAATTTTTTTTCCTGAGTGAATTAAAGAGTCTACTTATACATGAAATAAATCCAAAATACGCCCTTTCAGGGTTAAAAAATAGGGTCAACGCGACTTATACAACGGAAAATATCGTAATAACATTCGACCTGTAGCCAGGGCTTAATTTGCGCCGGAGCCCACCGGAGTTTCAGTACTTCTCTGTTTTTAGTAAAAATTTAAATATTGGCCAGAATTCACCGGAGCTCATAAACACTGCGTTCCGGAGCCCAGTGCAGTAACGCTTCCGAAAAACGAATCCTAAATTACCCTTTCATTTCCCTCCCATCTCCAATCTTTTGCCTTCTTTTGCATCAAAAAACTTATAAGTGACGTAATGTGTCGCTCATGGAGATGAAACGGGCTCGATTTTTATATCAGTCTTCGGGGTTGGACAGGCTCGATCTCATCTGTCAAATTCAAAATTTAATTCCTTTCCATTTCGAATTATTTTAATGCTATTTTGATCAGAATAAAGAGTAAAGAGAAATAGTCTTTTTCTATTCTGCATAGCTGCGAACTAATCATTTCTTGTGTTAACACTATTTCCGAATCATAATCCTGAGCTTATTTAATCGCAGAATTCTGGGATTAATTAACATTAAGATTAGTCAGAGGTCTCTATTTGGGAGTAGTAATAACTAAAAAGTAGAGTACTTGATAGCTAAGTATACGCAGATAGATGTAGATAAAATTTTTATTTTGCTATATAAAAAAACATTGCTCTAAATTTTGAAAATAATGTATGAAATATAAATATGGAGATTGGAGTGACGGCAGATAGGGGGGGGGGTACGCTACGGGTGTTAGTACTGCAAAATATTAGGTCTCCGGTATTTTTTTTCTTAGAAATTAAGCCTGTCTGTAGCTAAAGCTTTTACTGAGAGCTAAAGCCTGTAGCTAAAGCTTTTCACGCATCGGCAGGGGAGGCAATTGAAATGTATTGCCCGTCCCTGGATTTTGAAATTTAATTAACGAAATTTTCTTTTTCTCTGGTGATTTTTAAAAAAGAAATAGTAAATTTGTTCTTTACAAGGGACTTAAAATATTCAAACAGGAAAAGAAAGAGGTACTAGAAATTTTTCGCCAGTGAAGCAGAATCCCTTTAACACCTCCTCCCCGTGGAAGTCAATTTATAGATCTATTTTTTTATGGACATGTATTTTTAAAATTTATTTTAACCCTTTAACGTTCATTGGTTTCCCTGGAAACCACAAACTTTTAATTACGAAATTCAACAATGACAGCAGAATTTTATTAGAAATGTTTTCCACTTATTATATATGTGAAATATCGCTTTTTTCTTATATATAAATAAAGTTGTTTATAATTTCTGGTGTCAATTATTGATTTCAACATTTTATCAATTGAAGTGCTTCATCCGTTAAAGGGTTAAAACACCTTGTTGACCGGCAATTTTGTATGAAATCTTGATTTTAAAACTGTAGAAGCTCTATCCGCTTCTGAAATTATTTCATTAAATGGTTTTCCAAAAAGTTTTTTCAAATTTATGCAACAGTAAGTATCATTCAATGTACGAATTCAATATAAAACGCCTTACAATCTAAAGAATTATGGAAAACATAATATAAATGCATTTACTGTAAGGTAAAAGCCACGCTCTTAGTCAATGATGCTTGGTGAAAGAAAAACATGTTAACTCGTGATCGATCAGCAATGCTTCGAAAAAAAAATTACTGCTTTAATTCTCCTTTATGAAATAACTGGTAAAAAAATATTTTTGAATATTTAAATTTTTAAAATGTTGAATTTCTGTATTGCTTTTTATGTTGCCATGCGTTAAAAGTTATCTTGCATGGGGAGAGCGAGGGAAGTCATGACAAAAGTTCTTACTTAATCTAACTTATGTTCATTTTCTCCATTTTATTATACACGGCCACGTCTATGGACCGCAGGCACATCTGTCCCAAAATCTTGCACCTTCCTGGACTTCGTTCTGCCGATTCCCATGTTTAGCCACAAACTAAAATTTCATCCTACAGAATTTGGATGTTTTTCACTACTGCTCTTTTAAAAATCGTGTTGAATGAAAATACATAAAATGCTATGATTATGATGAGCAAAATTTTTTGATTCCTTATACTTGTAAAAGAAAAACTAAATTTCCGTTACTCATAATTTGTTACAAAACTTAACAGCAGTATTACTAAAGAGAAAAACTTTCTGTTTTATTATACTCAGAAAATTTAAACTGCATAAAACTATTATATATAACGCTGGAAATTACAGAGAAGAGCAAATTTCCAAAATCAAGGGTAAGATGTTCCACAAAAACTCTTTAATCTAAGACGAAACAAAATAAGAAATTCCGAAAACTAACATACGGCTACTTTTGGGAGAAAAAATTGCCCGAAAAACAACTATATAACCTATTTTTCTTCCTGAAGGAATATTTCCATCAAAGTTTGAAATGCATTTTAGAAACTTGTTGTTCTCTACAAAATATATGGAGGAAAAGTACTTTATTCTATTCCTCCCTCAATAGACATGAGGTATATTTTTTATTTTTATTCTGGAAACCGGAAAAAATGGCTGTAAAATAATGCTTGCATCTAAAACGCTTTTTGCTCGTGGTTTGTTCCTTGTTTCGATTTGATGACCTAGTGGTGTTTCTCTCTTTGGATGGAAGTATCTCGCTTTGTCCGACAACTGGTTTGTTTTATTCTTGGGGGGTCTTTACATGAATAACATAAATGTTTCATACAGTTCAGTTTAAATAAATGATGGGTATGTCCAAGTACAGTGAAACTCTGAACCAAATTTGGATAATTAGATCAATTATAATTTTTTTAAAGTTACTTTCAGGAAATCAGTTTTTTTTTAATAAAATGGTAGTTCTAATATATTTTGAAAATAAGATCACTGTTAATACGAAAAAATATTTACATACAGACATAGAGATGTTCGTTAAAAATGTCCAAAAGGATTAATTGTTTTCGCAGTAATCAGTAAATACTGATGATGAGTTATCCAAATATATAATTCTAAAATTTAAATTAAACATAAATTTTAACGTAGGTTAAATATCAAATTCAAGAAAAGTATACGTTTTATAAACAAGTACATAAATATACTACTGTGGGCAAAAAATAGTAAGACTTTGTTCATAATTTTAAAATTCTTAATTTATTCTTCCAAATATATTTCGTCCCCCTCAAAGTAATCCCCCCTGGCCCCAATACACTTGTGCCAACGTTTCTTCCAATCCTCGAAACAGTTGTTAAAGTCAATTTCCGGAATAGCCTTCAATGCGCGTAGCGATTCACGTTTAATGTATTCAATTGACTCAAAACGGTTTCCCCGGAGCGGTCGTTTGAGTTTGCTGAATAGCCAGAAGTCACACGGAGCTAAATCAGGCGAATACGGTGGTTGCGTTACGATATTGGTTGAAAATTTGGCGAAAAACTCACGAAGAATTAATGCAGTATGCGACAGTGCATTATCGGTGCATCTTTCAAAATGGTTTTCACTGAACCTTCCGATATTCCAACGATGCCAGTAAGGCCTCTGACTGTTAATCGTCGATTCTCGAGCACCAATTCCTTGATTTTATTGACGTGTTGATCATCAGTTGATGTTGATGGCCGTCCTGGACGTGGTTCGTCGTCAACGTGTTCTCGACCCTTATTGAATAATTTGTACCAATCAAAAACACTTGCTCGCGACAAACAATTATCACCGAAGGCCTTTTGCAACATTCTGAACGTTTCGGCACCAGAAATTTGATTCCGCACACAAAATTTAATGGAACTTCTTTGTTGAATAATTTCACTCATTGTAAAAATTGCCGAATGCACTTTTTGTACTTCAGAAAGACAAGCGTATACTAAACACTAATGATTATTTTGATGTGACATTTGACACAGATGTCACTGACAGTCATACAGACCTAGAAAAAAATAATTCAACGAATGGGTTTTCGCGCGAAATTTAAATTAAAAAGTCTTACTATTTTTTTGCCCACAGTAGTATGTATTCCTCGATTGTTGATAATCAGTTGTAACAAACACCATCCCCACCATTTTGTCTTGAATAAGTTAATGCTCTTGATGTGGGGTATGGTTTTTTAGTAATTTGATGAGTTAATTGTTAGGGTTAGTCATTCATATAATTCTGTATAAATGACCATTAGCAACAAAAGACCACTTTGAAACTTTCAGACTCGACCTTTATTAAGCAGCAAATAGATCGAAAGCATCAATACGGAACCCTTTGTCGGATTCTTTGATGTAACTATTCGATGTTCGCCGAGATTTGTGTGAAAGAAGTATCCGAGAGATTTTTATCATATCCCTTGGAAGGATTTTTTTAAAAATTTTATAAGCTTTGCTTTGAAACTAAAAGGTTATAACTGACCACAGAGCATTTGAAATAGAAAAGCTCAAATATGTAATTTATGACTTTTGTCACCATGTTCGGTGCGATTCCAGCCTTTAAGTTGCGTTTATTCGGATTCTTAGCAAGTCTGCTGGAGAGGGACGTAACTCATACGATTTACTATTCTTTTGAATAATTTTATGGTCATTGACAAAAGACATTGGCGTTAACCATCTATCATCGCCGTTCCCTGCTTGACCTCTGAACTTTAGTCATGCTAATAAAGGCATAAAACATCAAAGAGTCCGATATACCACAACAGACATTCCGATCAGGAGAAACGCTGTCTATTAGGTCCTTTAGGCTTGAAACCCATTGCGGGCTGTAAAGAAGGAATTATTATAAACAAACAACAAACAAATTTTATTATTTTTCGAAACAATTTGAAAGGAATTAAGAAAAGAAAAGAGAAATGAAGAGAAGAGGATCCGGAGATATATTGCTTTAGTTTTCCTTAGGTGAGCTTAAGTTAGGAAAACCACATTAAAGAACTTGTAAATAGAAGACAAAAACGTACGTGAGAGCGTTAAGCATTCAGATCAGCCTTAACAAAATGATTATCCTATTTATTTCCAATTCAGAGATTTCTTTAGTTAAAACTGCTTTTAAATCAGTTTCGAATGATATAATCTTTTAGATGACTTATTCCCAACTTTTTTTGGACGTGCTCCCACTTATCTAAAATCACGAACCCTCCCCTCCCCCGTCTAATATATAATTCTTATTATTTAAACTTGATTCTTATTCGAATGGAAAAATCCTAAAACAGGGACGGAATTTAAAGTCTAAAGCCAGTTTCGAGAATAAAATTTCCGAAAATTTTACATCAACTTAAAATCCTCATCATATCGTCTGAATATGTTACACGCACCCTTATTATTATTTTTTTTATTTATTTACTCTATTTTACATTTCAATAATACCTAGTAGAGTTAATATAATAATAATAATAATAAAAAAACATATCTATCAATAAAAATGTATCAAGTTGAATTAATAATTTCATTAAAATTGTAATGATTTCCATAACATCGTGGAAACAACCATGCACAAGATGCTGGCATATGACAATATTACGTTGTAAAATAAATTAATAAAATTTTCTAGTAAGTTTTATTCTGGAAATGGAATGGGATATGCCATTGAAATTGAATTAGCATTTCATTTTAAAATGAGAAACATTTTTATTCTAATGTATTAAGAAATAGACTCTAGTACGTTGAGGCCAGGTAGGCTAGAGACAAATGGCGAGTACCGCAACGAGAACTTGCGTACGGGGACACGATTCCCCTCCCCTCCGCTATCACTCACCATGTTAGTTTTATCAAAATTATAGGCGGAACATCACTATGCAGCATAGTAATTTTTACTTAAATTGGTTAAGTTTATAGGAAAAATCGTTAAGTATATTTCATTTCAAAACAAGCTGAGCTAGAACAATTTTTAAAACTAAAGAAAAGCCATCCTTCCATATCTATGAATTTACATGATTAGTATTTGCATTTCATTTTCGATCAAAGAATCCTAATCAGAAAACTTATCATTTTTTAAATTATCCTCCATGCTCAATACATCATACTTACCAATGTTATCTCTATACTTATATATTCCTTTACTTAATAATATACATCATACATACTAACATGTACATGCATCTTACAGCATACATAAATACAGTATACATATAACTCTTAATACACACAGAGATATTAAAAACCTTATCTCAACAAATGAACCTTATCTCAACAAAAGTAATAATGCCTAAATGAGGAACCTTTTATAATCCGTAATCCACCACATAAAAATCGCTTCAGAAATGGTTTTTCATAATCGATAAGATTCCATCGTAAGTGATGTAAAGTTTTTCTGGCGATCGAAAGCAATACGCAACCCTGTAGCATATTAAGATATGGGTAATTATATGTTTAATAAATCTGCGTTTGTTGCAAATTTTATTTATCCATCAAAGTGGCTAAGATTAATATTTTATTTTTCATTTGTACTTTAAAAGGTATTGTGCTCTTTGTCCGTCAGTTTCATCTGCGTATGACACAACATTTTATAACCGAGTCAATTAAAAATCATATATATTTTTCCTGATGTCAACCAACGTATTTTTTTATAAACCTGCAAAACGCGCAACAAAGAATCAGGTTTCATACGAAAGTTTTTTGAATAGCCTTTTGATACAGTACACTCAAATTTCGTTAAAACTCGTTCTTTGAATTGAAAATTGCAATTAATGAAAAATTAATGATAAAAATTAGCAAATAATCTCAAAATTGCACTGGGAAAGATTCGTGCTGGTCTAATGGTATTTTAAAATGAGTTAATAATAAAGAAAATTATATAGACTATTTAAATAAAAAATGGTGTCCAATTTTTTTAAATAAAAGATTACATAATTCTTCCCGGTGTTAGTTATATTTTTGACTGAATAAGAAATTTTTTATTTTATTTTTTAATTTTTGCATGTTTTATTAAACTTTTAGAATGCAATATTAATCTTTCCCTATGAACAGAAGAAAACTGACAAAATATGGGGTTAATGGCCAATCTCGAGTTGCCCCTTTGCTGGACATACTCCAAACTTTCGGAATCACAGCTTTAGATAATAAATAATTAATATTTTAATAATCTTTGCGAATTTGTTTTAGCAGTCGAATTATTTGAATGGTAAAAGATAATGATAGTAAGGAGAGATAAGAGATCAAAATTGAGAGCCAATTCTTGAGAGGCAATTCTTGAGAGCCTAATTGAGAACCAATTCTTGAGAGCCTAATTGAGAACCAATTCTTGAGAGCCTAATTGAGAACCAATTCTTGAGAGCCTAAACTCTTTGGAACCAATTAACTCGGATCATTTTCGTTTACCTATCTATAAATTCTTAGTTCTGTTAATTTGATGGAATTTTGCCTACAGGTACTCATTTTCGTGACCTATCTTCAATCCATATTACAATTGTTTTTTTGTCTTTGATATCATTTTCATATGATGATGACTTAGCACATAGTTTTGTTAAATAATATACTGATTTCATAAAATAATATAAGAATTCAAATGCTTTCTTACCTTGTGCAGTAACAAGGCGGTTCTCGGTTATATCGCACTTTTCGATGTATCGCGTGATATAACAAACAAACACTTGTATATTATATGACAAAGCCTTTTGGCTATTTTAAAAATCCTGAAACACTTTAATTTTTTTCACAGAATTTACACAATATTTACAGGACTTACACATTTTACAATATTTACCCAATCCCTAATTTCTCACGTTTAATGTCCAATTTCTCCAAACGGAAGCATCCCCTACTGCCGCCGCACCGACTAACTTACTTCTATTTCGCATATTTTTCAAAAGAAAAAAATTTCATCAAAAATTACATCCCTCCCCTTTTATCTTTACAAAATGGCCACTTGAACAACAAAAGAAGAAAAAAAAAAACCGCTGCATAAAATGAGATTCCGTTATATAGCAGTTTTTATACAGTTTTTTTTCTTTTCCTCGGAGAGAAAACAATGTGCAACAGCTCCAGACAAAAACCAAATCGAATAATGCATTCTTTTTTGTAATAAAGCAACAGACCAACTGGTTTTGCAGATAGGTGTGTTAGGGTTGGAATACTGTCGTACAGGTGAGAAGATTCGCATAGTTTGAGGATAGTTTTTTTTTCCTTGGGTGGATTTCATTTTTTCAAAAAGTAGAGTCCATTCTTATGATGACCTACTGTTATGAATACGTAATGGGAGAGAAGAATATGAAATAGGCGCAAAGATTTTGAAGTTTCATAAGCTTGTAATATGTCTGCAAATGGAATTTCAGAAGCGATTCTGATTCAACGCTTCTGTGGTCTAAAATAGCATTTGAAATCAGAATTCGAGATTTGAAATGAAAATGTGTAAATAAATGTTTTATTCCATGAAAATATTTTAATACTAAGATCAAAGAAACAACAATATTATAAATAAAACATTGAAGCAGATGGTTACAATAATTCTAGAAGTTTAGAAAATGCAATAATAACAAAAACATTCGCACAAATGCAACTACTTAACGCAAACTTAGCTCATAACTTTACTTTTGGTGTCTTTGCATATAAAAAGATTTTTAAGTGACTAAGAAAATAAGATTTTTTACTTTAAAGATGTAAATTTCACTTGAATGTGAAAGTATTTCATATTTAAGTACTTAACTTCAATTCATTCGCAATTCAACTGTGCATTTGTACTGATTTGCATTTGAAGTGCGTTTTACTATATACGACACGAAAAAATATAAGCTAATATTTCATACGCTTCGGTTCTAAGTCAGGGTGAATGATTCGTCATTGTCAGTTATCACTACCGATTCATCGGCTATATTAGTATGAAAAATAAATAACCAGATATCAAATCATCTCTGTAGCATTGTCATCAATACTAAGTATTGATTTTATTTACATATAATTTAACAGCAAAAATCCTCGATTAAGTATAATAATTCTTGAAAGAGCAAACTATTGAGTAAGGTAAAAGAGAGATAAAGAGGGTTGAGAGGAGACATACTTTATGGTGGAAAACTAATTGTTAGCAACTTAAGAGCCTACGCTAGTCACATGAAGAAACGCTCAAGCTAATATTAAGTCTATGGGAAGATTCTTGCGTGATTTCTCGGTCGAATTTTAATATTTTTAAATGATATTTTTTTGCATAGGATAGCTGAGATCGATCTGTAACGTTGTTAGTTTTTACTTTTTTGATTTTGGTTACAGTTTTTTTATAAGCGGACATTTTCAATTTTGGAACCGATTGGAAGCAGTTCTGAAAGTGAAAGTACCCTTATACAAAAAAAAACTGGAACCAAAATCGAAAAAGTAAAAACTATCAACGTTAGAGATCGACGTCAGCTATCCTATGCAAAAAAAAAATCATTTAAAAATATTAAAATGCGAGCGAGAAATCGCGCAAGAACCTTCCCATAGACTTAACATTAGCTTGACCGTTGTTTCGCATGACTGATGTAGGCTTTTAAAGTTACACATTCTCTAGAAAACGTTAATAAAAGAACAAAACAAAAATGACTTAAATCTTAATGAAACAAAATATTCAAAACAAAACATTCCTGAAATTGCTTGAAATTGTATTTTAGAACTAGCTGAACCAGCCCGGCGTTGCTCCAACTGAAAGTTTAGAACATGGCAAGCAGATCGATTGCACTGAAAAAAAAAGGAAAGAAAGTCATAACAAACACGTATAAAATTGCAAAACATTAACAAAAAAACCACGAAAAGAAATAAAAAATACTAAAGAAATATTTTAGAAAAGTGCCCCACAGTGGAGGCAAAGGGGATAAGGTGGACAGGAGGTGCATAATATGAAAGAGTGGTCAATGGGCTTTCTAATGATATATCACATGATGAGTGTCGGAAAAAACTAAAAAGTGCCCCCCCCCGGGTTGTCAAATTGGGGGGAGGGGGAAGCGAGGTTCATAATATGAAAGCGTGGTCCAGTTTTTAATGATACATAATATGATGGAGTCCGGAAAAAGGAGGAAATTTGGGAAGGGGAATAGCAGGTAAATATAAACACGCACGTATATCCGAATGTAACGTTGTGTCAAATTTTCAAAGCAATCGGTTAAGAACGTTCGAAGATTCAAGATTTTGAACAAACGAACATTTATATTTTTATTTATACAAATATGCATATATATGATATGACATTAGCATAGTTGTCAGAGTGCTTGTAAAGCGATATCATGAGTAATACATCTTATATTATTAAAAAAAAAAAAACATCGAAATTTAAAAGCTAAGTCAAAGTATCGTAATGGGAAATGTCCGGAATACCATCCAATAAGTATCATGCTACTCAACAATCAAATGGGTTCCATAACTCCTCATCTTGTCTTTCCAAATTGAAATAATTTTTACTTTTATTATTTATGACAGTTTATAAACTGCGTATTCAATCACATATATTTCTGCCATTTAGCCACTTTTAACTTTTCAAAGAATTTCATTGTTTAGTTTTAAATCTAATGATTTACATTTTTATAAGGACGCATTTTAAAATATGCATGTAATTATGCATATATGTAATTATATAACTACTGGACGTTTCCAAAGTTAGCCAAATTTTCCCGAATTAAAGAAGCAACATCACGTTATTAGAGAGCTCACTAAAAAGAAATTTTAACCTCTCAGACAAATCACAATTTTATAATTATGTTGTAAAATAAAATCGTAGAGCCGGCTGAAACCGGATATCTCAATTTTACTCCATATGAACACTCCGCTATCGAATAATGGTTGAAAAAGTCAGCTCTATGCAAGAAGTACCCATTACGGCATCTCCATTCTCCATACTGATATTTATGTAGTTTTTGTGTTCGTAAGTTTAATGTATCACTTTTGTGTTAATATATTTCGTAGTTTTCAAAGTTCTTAAATGGGAAAATATTAATTACCTTTTTTACCTTTGTAAAATTAGGAGCTAAGTTATTTATTTTTATCTCCAAATACATTTAAATAAATGTACTATGTCATTTAAACTCACTTGTTGTAATCTTTTTAATATGTGAAAAAATCACATTATCGTCTCAGAATGCCGTCAGTTTCGAATTTCAAATTATAATAAGTGAAACCGAATTTTTATTATTTTATAAAAATATTGTCCATACGCAGTGTGTTTTAATGGCAACTGGAAAGAAATCGCATTAGAAAAAAAAAATAGATTTCTGTGATAAATTTGGGAAATGTTTGAAAAAAGTAGTAAAAAAAATGGTCTGAGAGAAGTTTTTAAAGTTTGAAAAGTTCGAAGAATAATTTTACTCGAGTTCTAAATCAAATGTACATCAAGTTTCGTTCAAGTCGGACAAAAACTGTAGATTTGTATAAGGAACATACATACATGCAAAAAAATATAGATACCAAGAACGTCTTTTATATAGATAGATGTGTAATATAGTTAATAATGAAACTATGCATTTATAAATGCATTTTCATGGCTTGCTTTCCGATCTTTATTCTGTTGGGGATAGGACCTGATATCCTACAGGGGACAAAAGCGGTAACTGGGAAACATTAATTTGAGGAGCCGGTAAGTACTTAAAGAAACGGCAATACTTAAAGAAAAGGCAATTAAACCTGCATAGTGTGACAATAATGGTCATGATTTTTCTAAAGCTGAGATTTTCTAGAGATGAACTTCTTTTCTGCAATTTTTCAAAGTGCTAAAGAAGATAATTATTTTGTCAAATATTAAATCACTAGACAAATATTAAATCACTAGACTAATATTATTAGATAAATTCCTTAGTTAAAGTTGTAAAATAAACTATTTTGTCCTTTTTCAAAAGAAATTCTAAACTCTTTCATTTCTAGTAAGATTAGCATATCCATGCGGGGTAAGACTGGATGATTTAACTTTCATTAGAAAAGCATTTATTAATTAAAAAAATTCTAAAAAAATCATATATTTATAAAGGTATTATTCTAACAGTATAAGTACAGAGTAGGTATGCAAAGTTTCATTAAATTCTGTTTGAAATTCATCATGAAACCAATAAAAAAGTATGCCATTTTACCCCACTTTCCCCAACTAAAACTATGCTACACGCTTAATTTCCTGTTCACCACGGATAGACGATTGCGATTCACGCTTTCTGATTGGTTGTTAAAACGAACGCTTCTTAAGTCATTTCCGGTTGAACTTGGTTTCTTATATAATATCTATTAATTTCTTAATAATCTAATCAACTTCAAAATATAATATAAAAAATAATATAATATAATATATAAAATAATATATAATATGTAATACTATATAATATTAATATATAATATTATATATATAATTAATTTAATAATATTATATGTATATATATTATATATAGTTAATATAACATTAATATATAATATAATAAATTATATAATCTAATTTCTATACAATCTAATTTCTTTATAATCTAATATTTCTATTTAATCTAATAATATTTATTAATCTCTTATATAATATCTTATTATATCTTCATAATCCTCTCAAATACCGGAAATGACTTAAGGATCGTCCGCTTTTACAACCAATCAGAAAGCCTAACAATCCGCGGTGGAGACGGAAATTATGCATAATAATTGTACTCGATGCTGCAGGTAATAAAACATGTTCTCAGAAAATCAGCACGTTAAACAAATTTCATGATAAGTCAATAGATGAAATTCTCTGTGCTGCAAGAATTTTGTTCTCCAATTAACATTTAAAGACACAGGTGATTTGTAGTAACATAAAAACAAGAGCGACGTTACTGTATGAACCAAGGAATTTTAAAACCTAAATGACAACTTTTGGCGATATTATTGTTTAATGCAATTTCCAGTAGTACTAGTATAAAAGTAACTAACATCAAATTATTAAGAAAAGGGGAGGGGGAGTAATTTAACTAGAATTAATGTAATTCATGCAGTTTTTAGTAAAATAAAAAACATGGGCGGCGTTCTCCATAAGCTAACAGCTTTTAAAGCCTAAATGTCAAATGTTGTTATCATTCTTCCTTAATATAATGTCTAGTAATGCATAGAAGTAATAAACGTCAAATTGATGAAAAAAAAGGGGGGGGAGTAATTTAATTAGAATTAATGTAACACATGCATTTTTTTGTAACATAAAAACAACCGGACGGTGTACCCCATACGTTAACAGCTTTTAAAGCCTAAATGCCAAATGTTTATGACATTCTTTTTAAATGTAATGTATAGTAATAGCATAAAAGTAATAACCATAAAATTTATATAAAAAAGGGAGAAGTAATTTAAATACAATTAATGTCAGACGCGTAGTTTTTAGTAATATAAAAACTTGGGCGGCGTACTCCATAAGCTAACAGCTTTTCAAGCCTAAATGTCAAATGTTGATGGCATTCTTCCTTAATATAATGTCTAGTTATAGAACAAAAAAAAATATCAAATTGATAAAAAAAAGGGGAGTAATTTAATTAGAATTAATGTAACACATGCAGTTTTTAGTAACATAAAAACAACCGGACGGCGTAACTTCATACGCTAACAGCTTTTAAAGCCTAAATGTCAAATGTTGACGGCAGTCTTCTTTAATATAATCTTTATTAATAGTATAAAATTAATAAAATTCAAATTTATATAAAAACAATTTGATTAAAAGAGATAATAGAATAAACTACACAAATACACCTGTGACGTATTCCGTTCACCAGTAATGACTTACCAATAAAAATAATGAATGGTAGCAGAAAAGAATGCGAACTTCATAACAATGAAGGGTGTTTGTGAAGAGGGTAAATGAGGCGCAGGTGTTAATCATGCAATTATTTTGGAATTAGCCGATCTTTCTTCAAAGAGGGGCGCATTTAGTACGACGTCCGTGTTCTTAAAGGTAAACTGACTTTTCGGACTACATATTCGAATTAAGGGGAATATTTAATCATTGTTTACACACACCATGTTCGAATTAACTGGATTTTCGAAACATCCAGATTTCGAATTAATAGGATTCCACTGTATTTAAAAAAAAAAAAAAGAATCATGTCGTTGTTACCTTATTGAAATGGATTACGATCTTCCTAACCCCTCCCCCCCCCCTTTTTTTTTTGTTTTTTTTTTTGTTTACTCTTCAGAGGAAAGAGTAATTGAAAACCATTAAAACTAGTTAAATATCTAAAAATTTCCTCCTGAATCTTCGTCATATAAAAATAAATATTTGTATAAAATAAGTTTGGTTAATCTCATTACCTGCAAATGTTTTTTTATGGTTTTATATAATTAAAATAATAGCATATAGAAACTCTAGTGTATTTTCTATTTCTAGAAAAAGTTTTACATATTTACCTGTTTGTAAAAATATACAACAAATATTTATATCTATATAAAAAAAGATTTAGAATGAACCAAACTTCCGTTTACCATAGTAATATATCTTGTTTGTCGTAAATAATTAGTAGCACAAACAATGAAAAAAAAAAAAGGAAAGAAATCCACATTGTTAAACTATACAGTTTATGAAAATTTGTTTGCTTGAACATGTTTGGCATCATTATTTGTAACTCAACCATTTATTTTGCTAAAACTGTAAGAATATCGGCGAATCTCGTTGAACGTCTTATCAATTCGAATACCAATATTATTAGAAGTACATAATAGTATTTTTAATGTGTTATAATAAAATAACAAACATATTTTTAATGACTTGAAATCAGAAAAATTTTAATGTAAATGAATTCTAATAAAAAATAATTAATTACTTTATTAATTAATTAAATATATAGTTTTATGAAATTATTATTTATTATAATAAGTTATAAAATAATTAGATTTATAATGTCATTAATAATTATTTTATTATTTATTTATTAATAAATTACTATTTATGTATTTAAACCATATTTATAATTTTCAAAAATTTTCAAATATTAGTATTGACAGTTGCTGAAAACAAAGGATTTTGTTTTATTGTTAAACGTAGACAAGAAAATTACTTTCTAAGTTTTTATTAGTTACATTATTATAATTAAAATAAAGTATAAATAAAATTATTCAGAATTATAAATATAATATAATAAATATAATAAATAACACACACACATATATATATTACATAACACTGGAAATTAATAAAATGAAAGATATACATATTTACTGCAAACAAAAATATTTATTTAAATTATAACACATTTACGTTTGAATAAAGATTTTAATTGTTGAAAATTACATGTTTCTGGGTGGAACTTTTGCTAAGTTTCTCGGCTTGGCATCTTCAGGGTGGATTAATTTCAGCAAAAATGTCTGTGAAATAAAAGAAGTATTCAATATATAAAGGTTTAAAAATATACACATAAAATTTCCAGTACCATGGAAGTTTTCATTATCATTGAAAATTCTTTAGATAATCATTCATTATTATTTTTCAATCATTCATTTTTCATTCATTAATCAATCATTATTATTTTTTATAGTTTTATTTTTTCAGCGACAAAGTCCTATTGTTTTCACTATGGACTTTTTTGTCGTCCCCTAAATTCATAGTTCACTTTTGGACGGCTGCCAAACACGGTTGTTATTTTTAGAAATGTATAACGATGTTGGCAACGACATACGCTTTCTTTTTTTAGGTGCGTTTGTAATTATAGAAATACGTAGCACCTATAGTCGTCTTCTGATCCGTCCGTCTGTCCGCATATAACAGCGCAAAAACTACCCAACCGAATGGTTTGAAAATAGTATAAGAGTATTTGAAAATTTTAGGCATTTACGGAAGAAATTTAATCCAAATTCAAATTTCACTTAATGTATAAATAAATAATTACTTTTTTCTTATTTTTGTGCATAAAACACTAAGTAACAAAAGTAAGCTCTTTTGCATCTCCAAAACGGAAAATATGGATATTGAACATCTGTTTACACCTTAACAAACAATTACACCGCCTTCCAAACACAATTGTCTACATATACACAAACCTCTTAACGTCATTTTCGAAAATTGTGTGGATTAAAAGCCTTACGGAAATATTCCACAAAATTTATGGAAAACTTGCTGCATAGTTACGGATTTTGAAGAACAAAATGTCAATAATGAAAATTATACTTTTATTTTTGTTTGATATTTGAAACTATTTCATAAAATGTTATGGCAAAATTTTACGGATTTTGTTTACAGTGTAGAAGAAAACGAATAATTACATGCAAAGAAATTTGTACGCTGTTTCACCCACTGAGTATCACAATAGTACGATGGGCTATCTTCCTATTCTGATACATTGAATCCTGCAGCCCGGCCACGAAAACAATGTCAAAGAATTTCCGAGGAAAAATTTTGGCAAAACCCAGATTTCCTCTCATAGAGAAGCATGGGGTACATATTTTCAAATTGAATTACCTTTTAAAATTATGATGAAGTTGCTACAATTTTCACAACCTATTTTTTATTGAAAAAACTGCATACAACCTCGGGTTTCGTCGATAATTCGTCCGAAACCAATCGGCGAAATCCGAAACCGACGAAAAGCGAGTCAATTGTATCCATATGAATGTATGTAAAAACAATTAATTCGTTCTAAACACTTCAAAATTAGCATCAAAAACACATTTTATAGAGAATAAGCATACCGTTTAATGCTAAAAACAATAAGAAATTAATATAGTGTTCTTAGCGTATGGTATCAAGGCACTGTATCTCGGGTCACTTCTCTTTTTGGTCTTTTGGCAGTAGGACTAGTTTCAGAGTCAGAGGACTTACGTCGCTCAAAAATACTATCCAAAGTGGTTTATGCAGCCTCTTTAAGATTTGCCTATAATGGCAAGACATTATAATTAAACAAGTTACTTATTTACAAGAGACTTTCTTTAATTGCATGATGGAGCGTTCGCAACGAATAAAAAAAAGCACAAAAATACACAGTAAATAAACAAAATCCGAGGCAACCGACGAAAACCGAAAAAAATCGACAAAAACCAAAACCGACGATAACCGAAGTCAACGAAAACCGAGGTATTACTGTATTTCATTTAAATTCATAGCAAATATTTAATTTTATGTTAGTTAAAAATGAAATTCTGTGTAAGCTCAAGGGGTTGGCGAGCGTTAGCGAGTAGGGGGCTGAGTCCCCTAGTATATGTGTATTTTATGTAATATACATGTGATATCTTATGTAAAATGACCTCGCGTTAATAAAGTCTCATAAAAGTTAAGATTTACCTGTATCTATTGGTTAAAAAAATTACAGAATTTATTAAATGTACAATTTACAAAAGAAACGAAAGATTATATAGTAAGTGATTTGTAATCTGTTCTACTACAAGCAATTTCCTGTCTGAAAATCATTATATTACATATTTTGCAATATTCAAAAAATCTTACATAAAATAACCTCATATTTACAATGTCTCATGAAAGTTCCAGTTTCTATATCTGTATTTCTTGCACATGGCCATTCAAAAATAACGTTCATTAAATACATTACACGATATAAAAAAGACGGAAGATTTACCTTAGGAATTCGTAAGCTGTTTTACTATAAGAATCTTCATTAGTCTGGAATCGCTATTTTACACTTTTCGTATTTTTCATTGAAAATGTTGAGCAGCATAAAGGAAATGTATGCTTGAAATTGTTTGGGTGCATTCACTGAAGCTTTTATTATCGAGTCATTAATGCTATGAAAAGAAGACGATAAGGCAAAATTGCATTATTCTTAATAACGCGAAATGCTTCATAATAATATAAAACTTGAATTTCAAAGTATGTTTGAAAACATTTTTGAACATTGAATTTGTTGCAGTACATGTTTTGAAAAGTTGTTTGAAAGAATTGGTGGTATGTATCAAAAGATGACAATAAGGCAAAATTACGTAAATATTTACAAAAAATCGACATTGAGGAAACGCAAACATTTTATGATATGAAATACGTTTATAAAAACATATTTTCTCAGAAATCTTTTTTTGTAGAACATTTTATTTTTGTTTGAAATGATGCACTTATTTAAGTGAACAAACAGACCAAAAAAGTAGCAAATGCTTTACTTTATTTTATTTTTTATGTTTTAAGAATCTACTGAATTGATTAACTGCTCTGTTTCTAAATATAAATAAAAATACTGCGTTTCACATGTAATAGCTGAAAGTTGTATTTTATTTATCATTATTAAGAAATGTAACCGGCAGTGACGATTCCTGGTCATGAAAATTAGGCATGCTCTTCATTATACAGCCCATGCCAAAAAGAACCAAAAAAGAAAAACAAAGATACAATGGCATGTTTTTGCAAATAATTTACAAAAAAAAAAAAAAAAAAAAAAAAAACTTCGAAATAATGTTTTTTTTTTTTTTTTTTTTTTTTTTTTTTTTTTGAAAGAATATTAATGCAATTTTGGATATACGGTCTTCTACACATTAAAAAATGTTCCAAACTTGTTTTATCAGATCGTAATACCCAGTTTTGACATCTATTTGAATTCCTTGAACCAAAGCTATCCGGAAAAAGGACTAGTTTTTATACTTAAAAAAAAAAATCTTCATGGAGTTTTAAAAGAAAATGTGTTGGTGTTTTATTTTGTTTAAATTTAAAATTCAGCAAAGACATTGTAAATAACACACTTGTTACCAGAAAAAATGCAAAAAAAATAATTTTAAAATAATTTAAAAAAAATTCTTACAACTTTTTCTTGTGTTTATCTATGAATTATACGTGGTTTAACGATAATATGAGACGGTCGCTGTAGATTTAGAGCGCTTTTGCATTTACCGACACGACACCGATAAAACGTACACAATTTTCCTTATCTGACATCAAATGCACGCAAAATGCATTCATATACACTATAACGACAAAATCCTTCTCGAATTGGTAGGGTGGAAAAGCGCGTAGTGTATATGAATGCATTTTGCATGCACCGATGTCGGATAACGACAATGTTATTCGATTTATCTGTGTCGTGTCGGTAAATGGAAGAGCACTCTTAGACCGTCAAAAAGTAAAACTTTTCTATATCTCAAAAAATAATTATTGGAATTGGATACAAATTTACGCACTCATATTTTTACGATGCTTATTTCTTTAAGCTATACTTTATGTAGGTCATAATTCATAATTTTTTTAATATCATTTTATTAGTAATTTCCATAATTGAAATATGTTATTGAATAGAAAGAACAGCCAGATTATTTTTGACTCCATTCGTTGTATCTCATTAAGAAAAAACATCAATGGATGATCTTTTTGGGAAGGTACAAATTAATTTTTGTCACTTAGATTTAAAATTAGCATCCTCAAATTTTGATCACTTTTAATTTTATGAAAATTTAAAAGAAAATCCTAAACTATATACTTGTTTGAGTTGTGGAACTGCAACAATGAAATATTTTAAACACTAAATAGTAGAAAATAAAACATAAATATTTTAAAAAAAGAGTGTAACAAATTATTTTAAAAAAATTACTCTTTTATTTTAACTACACATAATGACGAAATTTATTCTGAATATAGTATATAGGGTATATTTCATTACAATAATGAATTCATTATATGCATATTAAGAAGAATCATAAGGATTAGCACAAAGAATTTACATTCATACATGTACATTTTGCAATTTCAAAATGTATGCTGAAAAGTGATGTAAAATTTTATAAAGCATAAACAGAAAATAAAATAAAACAAAATAAAAAGTCATAGCATGGATCTTGTTTTTCCGAACTCTACACTATATTAATTTACGTTTTTCAAGTACACCAAATTATCAACTCCATTGTTGAAACAGGGTATATTTATTCATAAATATTGCATAGATTATGGGCAATAGTTTGAGAAGAAATATAAAATTTGGCAAAAATAATGCATATGGGAAAAAAGTAAAAAATTTGAAAAGCATAAACAGCATAAAGTAAAAATACATAACATGGAAAAAATAGAGCAAAGTAATTTACCTCTAAAGCATGATGTATAGCAAAACTTCCATTCATTTTATTTTTTGCTTACTTTTTGCACAGAATAGCCAAAAATAATATTTGTATGTTCATTTCTCATAACATAGAGACTTTTTATTTTTTCAAACATCATTTTATGTTTCAACTCAATAAAGAAAAGATGAATTTTCAAAGGGAAGTCTTTTTGTAAGTTCGGGGGCAAAATGTTAGGAAGAAATATGACCACAAACCTATTTTTGTATATGCCCTTAAAATGAACTTTAAATCTATGTTTGAAAAATGGATCAACTGCGTATATGTACTGTATATACATATATATTTTGACAGAATATTTCTTTTCATCCTTTCACAATTTTTTGAGTGATGTAACTAGTTATATGCGTAAGAAATGTTTACATGTTTTAAAAAAAGACTTTAATTTCAAAACTTTAAGAGCAAAATGAAATGTCCTTTAGTATATAGTATTAGTAAAATTTTCGAATAAAAAGTGATAGTCTGCATAAAAAAAAAGGTTAAATTAAGCTATTTTAAAAGACTCATCTACTCGCTATATAAAAGTATACGTAAAAATGCATTAAAATTTAAGTAAATGAAATTTTAGTAATGTTGATAAAATTTCATATTGCTTTTAGGTAATTTAAAATTGTTAATTGGTGGTATTTGCTTACATTCCATTTTGGTAAGTTTAAATCGTTACAGTGTTTTATTTTTTTTAGAAATATATTATATATGGTAAAACATTTTTTTTCAAATTCCAAAATTGTTCATAAATTTTTACTATTTCAATAATTTTTCACACTTTGCACTAGAGTCTAGTAGTGATTTCACTTACGAAGATTTCTATATAGATATTTTTTAATGCTAAAACAATCTATATGTTAAAATTAAAAATACATTTTAAAATCTGACATTTAATAACACTAAAAAACACAAATAATATCACATAATATATTAATTACAGTAGACTTTCAAGCTTTATATACAAGCACCTCATCAGTACAAATGTCAATCAAAAACCAAAGCTGATGTTTGCACATGCTCACGTTCAGAAATATGCCACTGAAAAAATGTTAAGCAGGGAGTATATATTATAGTAGGATGACATAGTCTGGTGGAATTGTACACGCTTAGTAAGTAGAGATATCTGCAACGCTGTAAACCAACTTTCTAAAAAAAATTCTACTTTTAAAATTATTGTAGGTTACAAGTTTACTATCAATTCTACTTTTAAAATATTGCAGGTACTATCTTAAACTATAAATGTACTTGATCTTAGACTGCATGTTCACTTTTTTCCTTTTCGCTTTCGCATTATTGTTACTTTTTCCCGGTCAGTTTTGCGCTATAATGTCATTGCGCCTAAATGCGACAATGTTTTTGTACTTAAAATCTTAACGCGCGAATCGTATATAAATGTTATATAATGAGACATCCAAACTTCAGGAACAAAACGCGAAACATTTTCCTGCATTTAAAACGTTTACTTTAAAAAAAATCCCATTACAATACACATTGTCCATTATGCAGCGCCCATCTTCTCTAAATGAGACGAAAAATACCGAAAATGGTTCACGATTTTTCTTTTTTAACTTTAATGATCCAATAACCTTATGGACGTCAAGGGCTACAACGTATGTTTCATTTATCTAAAGTGTAAGCTCGGGAAATGTCGACAAGTTTTCAAATTAGAGTTCTAAAATATTTTACTCATTTTGGAGGTTGGTTTGCTTCAGAGACCTATTAACAACGAACTGAATGCCCTAAATGCAGCGAGACTGTTAGGAGATTAACTGTGGTAAGTTTATGCGATATTTTCATATATTGTGTTAAAATGATGTTTAAAGTACATATTGTGTTTAATTAAGCTGTGTTTATTTAATAAAATATGAATTTCAATATGATCTGCTGATAATGTTTTTCTTTGACCGAGTTACTTAAATACGTGTTTCACATGATCAAAATAGATTTTTAAAAATGCATGTCTTTAAAATTTATAATATAAAATGGCATTTTCCCATTCACTTGGTGTGCTGTTCCAGTATAATCATTCGATCCCAATGCCATTCAACGCTATAAAAAATTAAAAAACCAGAAATAGGAATTAAGTGATTCTATACAGGCCATATCCACCAATGCCTCCAATAACAATTCAGCTGTTAGCAATGATTTGTGTTTCCTGCCAGTAAATCAATTTTTATTGATGATTTTCATTTTAGTCTATCGAGTATTATAGATGATTTTCCTGCTAAAGGTGGCAATATGTTTCCTGGTTTTGAAATTAGACATGATTTGATAAACATGGTTAATGAGAACTTAAAAACTAATGCTAACTATTTATTCTGCAAGCGCAAGTTTTGAAACTGAACACCGTGAAAGTAATAATACAACTTTTAAAATAATGTGTGATGCATCTGTTCAAACAAATTTAAGATTGCATAGAAATATAGATAATGAAGATTTTGAATTGCAAACAATGAATGCATATTTTAAATATATAACACTCAAAACCAGATCAGATTCTATTCAAGAACAGTCTGGAGTTCAACTCGAATCACACCCACAAATATTTCTTCCTGAAGCTAATCCATCTCATGCTTTTGAATGTTGTTTGTTAAAAACAGTTTCACCAACAAATGAAAATCCAGTCAAAAAGCGAAATGCAGTAGGGTCAAACTCTTCAGAATGCTTAAAAAATGAACCATATCAGGGTGGCTAGTGATCAGGGAAAAACACAGTAAAAAAAAGTGACAAACACCTGTATATTCTTATAGAAAAATTCTTGTTCATTATTTGATGGAATAATCAACATGAATTTTTCTGTAAGAGTATACTGGTGTTTGTCACTTTTTTTTTACTGTATTTTTCAAGGATAAAGAAGTGAAAGAGCAAAAGGAAAGATAAAAAATCGAAAAGAGTGAGCAATTAAAGCTTAAAAAAATCAGAAACAGCACTTTAAAAACAGAATTCAGCAAAAACTCAAAGTCAGTCGCTAAAACAATCTGGAAGCAGAAATAAAAGTTACGAAGAAGCCTAAACCTCAAACTCATCTAGATCCATGACATTCAGAAACCAAAAAGAAAAAATTAAGGCCTACGCAGAAGATGAAATCCAAAAATGAATTAAAAGTAAACTAGAAAGCAAGAGATTTGGTAAAATTTATGTTGTATCAGTCATTTATTATTTGCTTCTTGTTTTTTTCGATGGTAAAAGTTAAAGTGCGTAAAGTATGAATTATTTAATTATAATATATTTATCTCAATTATTTTTTGTAGTATTCAAGTTATTATTAAATAAAGTTATTACACTATATTATATAGTTTCAATAATCAGCTACCAACTTTCAATTTTATGTATTTCCAATCTTTATTAAGTAACTAGCAAGCTACGCTGGTCAATTTCTTATAACGAACTTTTAATCAAACAAAATACTGACATTTCATAATTCACTTTTGTATTTTAATAAAATAATAAGGCTACTATAATTTGTGAATCGTGCTATAGCCAATATACACGCCAGGACACGTCGCCCTTATCATTATCTTTTTACGCATGAAGGCTTTGCTATGGTACTCCATTGTGAAATTTGGTAAATTCTCAAATACAATATTTGAAAAAAGGCATAAGCATTAGATTTGAAATTTATATCAAGAAAAATACAATTGTTTACCTTTCAAACGCAGTTTTCCTAACAATTTTCTGACAAATACATTTCGAGCTATTATTTTTTTTCAGTAACTTCAAATGTTTCATTTTCCGAGATTAATCTGTGGCAACAATTAGTGAAAAATCCAGTCGTCAGCAACGCATAGTTTTTTATTAAAGAGGCTGTTGGAGCAGGGATTGTCACCACCAATTTGCCACCATCACTTTTGAAATCGGTTCTATAGTTCCAGAAATACCATAGAAATTGTAATTTAGAATGATTTTAGAACGCTTTTCGCTTATTTCACCCTTTTAAATTTCGAATTTTAAAAAAAAAATTGTTCTTAAAGAGCGTTTACATCTTATAAGTAACTACAATGCCAAATTTAAAATTTCCAGCTCCTTCAGTATGAACAAAATAGCAATTTTAGAACGTTTTCCGCTCCTGCACCCCCCTGGGGTTAGTGGCACGGACAAAAAATATAGCCTATGTTGGGGCAGAGGTTGTCACCATCAATTTGCCACCATCAATGTTGAAATCGGTTCGGTAGTTCCAGAGATTCCATAGAAATTGTAATTTAGAATGTTTTTAGAACGCTTTTCGCTCATTTCACCCTTTTAAATTTCGAATTTTGTTTTTATTTTGTTCTTAGACAGCATTTACATCTTATAAGTAACTACAATGCCAAATTTCAAATTTCTAGCTCCTTCAGTATGAAAAAAATCGCAATTTTAGAACGTTTTTCGCTCCTGCACACCCCTGCGGTTAGTGACACCGACATAAAATATAGCCTATGCTGGAGCAGGGTTAACACCATCAATTTGCCACCATTACTTTTGAAATCGGTTCGGTAGTTCTAGAGATTCCATAGAAATTGTAATTTAGAATGTTTTTAGAACGCTTTTCGCTCATTTCACCCTTTTAAATTTCGATTTTTTTTTATTTTGTTTTTAGAGAGCATTTACATCTTATAAGTAACTACAACGCCAAATTTCAAATTTCTAGCTCCTTCAGTATAAAAAAGATCGCAATTTCAGAACGTTTTTCGCTCCTGCACCCCTCTGGGGTTAGTGACACCGACATAAAATATAGCCTATGCTGGAGCAGGGGTTGTCACCATCAATTTGCCACCACTACTTTTTAAATCGGTTCGGTAGTTCTAGAGATTCCATAGAAATTGTAATTTAGAATGTTTTTAGAACGCTTTTCGCTCATTTCACCCTTTTAAATTTCGATTTTTTTTTATTTTGTTCTTAGACAGCATTTACATCTTATAAGTAACTACAATGCCAAATTTCAAATTTCTAGCTCCTTCAGTTTAAAAAAAATCGCAATTTTAGAATGTTTTTGCTCTTGCACCCCCCTGGGGTTAGTCGCACCGACATAAAATATAGCCTATGTTGGAGCAGGGGTTGTCACCATCAATTTGCCACCATCACTTTTAAAATCGGTTCGGTAGTTCCAGAGATTACCCCCTACAAACAAACAAACAAACAAAAAAACAATCTTTACTCCTTTATAATATTAGTATAGATTAAAACTTTTCAGTAATTAAAAGTTTTCAGCAATTAAATGAATATTTTAAGATGAACTGAGATGTATAAAATGCATTGTCGCATTTAAGACTTTGGACGTCTCATTTAGGTTTTAACTATTGTATATGCGACAAAAATGGCCTATAGGCGACATTTGTATATTGTTTGCACATATTACCAGATAATGATTTAATTTCTACAAAACAAGATAGTTTTGAATTAAAAGCATGGTTTTCATTTATTTTTTGATTAAATAAACATATAGTTATTTAGTAAAATTCCAAATATACCCTAAATGCGACAAAAGTACGGGGAATTGCGTCGCATTTAGGCACAATGGCCTTATACAATTTAAGAGCTTCCAGTAATTATAGTGTGTTAAGAAAATTATATTATTGACTTTCTGAGATTTTTTTACCATATACTATACAATTTGCAGTTTTCAATTTGTGCATAGTTGTAAAAGTTGATAAAATATAGAAAACGTCTTTTTTTTCTACAGTAAAATAACTTTAATTAGCAGAAAATTGCAGTGATCTTGACTCAACGGAATATTTTATAAATGGCTATTTCATAACTATTTCATAAACGGCTGTACAATGTAAGAGTTAGTCTATTCATAACTTTTTCTTGTCGATAATGTGGCTATATAATTTGTATTACAAATCAAATAGAAACACTGACAAGTTTTCAGATAACAGCCACGTTAGATTGCTGCATTTTTTAGAACTTTATTAGCATAACTTCTGTTTTATTAACCTTTTCAGTAGTACATCTATATATTTTATATAAAAATTTTATTTCCTTCGCATATCCTTCGCATTTATTTCGCATTATTCATTTAAATTAATCTAACTTCTGACATAGTCATTATTTCCTTAATTCTTAATAATATTTATTCCTATTTAATGTCCTTTTAAAAGTAATAACACGTATATTAATAATTATCTTATTCCAAATCTTAATGTAAAACTTTATGTTCATTCTTAGCTTTTATCAACTGCCCAATCTATAAAATTCGCTTTTAGCTAGCTTTTAATAGAGACGCTTTTGTCATTTCGAATGTTTTTAAAAGCCATTTTTTTTATTCCATGCTTTGCTTCGCGCGCAGGGTATTTTTCACTTCAAAATCAATGCGCGGCTACGGGGGGGATTCTTTGGTGTTAAATCTTCTGCCTTGCGCCTCATTCGCTTGGCTTGAATTCGCCTCTCACTCATTGGATCGTGCGCTCGTTACGTCGTCGTCAGTAACCATACACGTCGTGAACAAAATGCGCTAGCAAGCATTTGGAGAGCAGATTTTTGTCGTGTTTGGAAGTGCTGACAAAATGGTTATCTGGTGTTGAAGTAACGTAGAATTTTCATAACAGCTCTTTAAGATCTATTAAACGATGTAGTGAGCCATCGTCAAGCCTGAGGGCTATGAATTTATATCGGATACTGTGGGAACTGTTACTGGCATCGCTCCTGTTCATTAATAAAAGATTTATTTGGAAATTGGCTGCTCCTTATTGACGAAACTCTTGTGGTGTCTCATCATTGCCTAACCTCCTCGCCATGATTATTGATTACGACTGCAATAATGCACCATCTTTAACAAACTGACATTTTCTCGTGGAATAAAAAATCATCTTCGTAAAAAGTTCACATATATATCCTTTATTCTTTCTATGACCCATGGAAAGTTACTTTATATATAGTGCTTATAGTTTGCTGCATGAGGAGTAAAAACTTATGTCTACGCTGTACTTAATGTTTATCAGAAAGCTACTGCAATCTATTGACAAAGTTTTTAAACATTTTTTCAACATGTTTAGCATGTGGGGCGCTGCAATTCACGAAATTGCAGGATCTTTGTACAATTTGAACTAAAAAAAAGAAAAAAAAAGAGAGATAGAAAGAAAAGAAAAATTTATTTTAATTTCATGGTATTTAACCCTTTTGCGGCGAGCATCAATTATACTTCTTTTATTTTTATGGCCCCACTTTTCAGAAAAAGAAATTTCTGTATTATTTCATCGCTGAAATTTTGTGATTAAATAAGGTAAAGCTTTCTGTTCAAAAATACTGGTGTCAAAATCCAAGAATTTTCCATAACCTAAGTGACACGTATACGTTCCGTGCCGTTCGTCGAGTATATGTTAACAGACGAAAAAACGTTGGCTAATATTCGTTGATATCAGCATTTTGTGAAGCGTCATTCACCAAATGATCTAGAGCAGCGGTTCCTAAAATCTTGGTTGCCATATACCCTTTTTCATATTTTCTCCATCTTCTCGAACACTAGGATTCAAAAATGAAATTACTGACGCTTTTTTTTAGAATATTGAAAACTTGGTACACATAAACTAATAGATAAAAAGTAAAACCTGCTTACACGGAGTCGCTTTAGATTGAAAAAAGTTCCGTTTTACTTAGGTTTCTGCTTAGAAAATATAATCGTATGATATTCCTTTCACAGGGACGATATTTTTCCCCTTTAACCCTTGGGGACGAGCGACCTGTATACGTGACGCATAAGATGCTCAGAATCCTCGATTATTCCCACCAGTTAATTTTTATTATAAGGTTTGCCTTATTTAATGACAGCATTTCTGCGATCAATTACATAAAAATTTCTGTTTTCAAAAACCGGTGTTAAAAGATTAAAAAATCTGTAAAGGACGCTCGTCGCGAAGGGGTTAAGGTAGGATTCTTTTATGTACAGTTTACGTTTTCACAGGTTTTATTGTTTATAAACTAATGATACTGCATTTGTTAACGATATTCTTAGATTCCCTTTCCCTTCATTATCAAGATTTCTTTTAGGTTTTAGATAATAATAACAAAAATATATCTATATGGCTTTTTCTTGGACTTCCATAAGATGCGTTGCGGACCCCTTGTGGCCCGACGACCATAGTTTAAAAACCACTGATTTAGAGTTTTATTTTTCTCCCCTTTAATTATTCACTTTCATTGACGTAATTACCGTAATATACTTCCGTGTATAAGCCGAGTATACGAGTTTTCAGTGAAAAATTGTCCAAAATCAGAAGTCCGTATATAAGCCGATGTTAAAAAAAGGTGATGAACAAGCACGTAAATTAAATTTAAAAAATCAATAAACCCGACTACGTAAAAAGCGACCTAAAAAACATGCAAACGGAGCTTTTCTGACTGTAAAATAGTTTAGCAAACATCGCCTTCATTTTGAAAGACCTATCCAATCATATGCCACTCAATATGGTGCGTATTTTTTTTTGTCTCTACCACTGTTTTTTTGTATTTTACGGCCGCCATTTTGAATTTATGAAAACAAAACCTAGCCTATAACCATCGGACGGTTAAGACGAATCGATAGAGACCCCATTCATTAAAATCCATCCAGCCGTTGGGATGTTTCGAGGGTATAAAGAAATCCACATATATACATACCCAGATACGCGTCATACACACAACCCTTCTTCACAGTTGGGTAAAAAATCAGTGAGCGAAAATGTAGTATTTTGTTGTGCATAGCTAATAGCAAAAAACTGGACCATATAGGCCATTTTAGTCTAATGTAAGCCATTTAAGGACAGGCTCCTTTCGAAATAGACTGAATGGGTATTACCTGATAATGCAGATGCGACAAATGGTGGTAATTTAAAAAAAAAATAGGCATCGTCACCATATATGAATGGGTGAAAGAAGCTTAAATTGAAATAATACGAAAAATGATCGTCCGATCTTTCAAAAAATTTTGCATGAATAATGCGATGGATGGAACTCAGCATGGTGCAATTTTTGAAGACGATAGCAATGCTGCTGACATTCATCAAATGAAAGGATTTTAAGTAGTTTGAAAATTCAGATAATGACTTGCATAATGAATGCTGATTGTTGGGTTTTTCACTATAAGAGAATGAGACATTATTTTTTTCTGACATTTGTAGGGTTTTTTTTTTACATTATTTATATTTAATCTTTTAGGTAGATTTCGTAAGAAATACTACCTATTACATTCTCACCTAAGTTGGAAATTTTGAAAAATTTTTGCAGATCTACGCCGATCATGACTCCCAGAACCCAAAACCACCCCCAGTTCAAAAGTTTATCTATCTATCTATCTATCTATCTATCTATCTATCTATCTATCTATGTCACTTTTTTCTGACCACGATAACTGGAAAAATTCTGCATAAATCTTTTCCAAACTGATACATAAAATCAAGGGTCATAAAATCTTGGTCAAGTTCGTTAATGGGCAAAATCGAACCAAGAGGGGGGAAATGGGGGGGCTTTTTGTGAAAACAGAAAAATCCACATAATTTCTTTATTATTATACGTATCGAATCCGTTTAAAGTTATTATTACTTCTAGGAAAAGGGCCAAAAATGTATGTATGACAGATTTTTGATATAATTAAAAATGGCCCCAAGGGGGGGGAAAAAAGGGGGGTTTTAGAAGAAAAAAAATCATAGCTTCGTCAATTCACAAGATATCAAATCCGCGTAAATTTATTATTAATCCTCTTAGTATTATCTAAAACTTTTATATTGACATGTTTTTTATAGGACCAACCGTTATAGCAAAAAAAGATTAAAAACAAAACAAATCCCTGCCGGCTCCGCCTGCAAACAAGTTATTTTTCGAAGTAGGCGGTTCGAACTCCCGCATCTTTTCGAAACTGATACATAAAATCAAGGATCATAAAATCTCGGTCAAGTTCGTTAATGGGCAAAATCGAACCAAGGGGGGGGGGGAATGGGGGGGCTTTTTGTGAAAACAGAAAAATCCTCATAATTTCTTTATTATTATACGTATCGAATCCGTTTAAAGTTATTATTACTTCTAGGAAAAGGGCCGAAAATGTATGTATGACAGATTTTTGATATAATTAAAAATGACCCCAAAGGGGGGGGGGGAAGGGGGGTTTTAGGAGAAAAAAAATCATAGCTTCGTCAACTTTTTATTTTACGATATTAATTTTGGAAATTTTCTGTGACTCGTGTATAAGCCGACCTCCCCACTTTGGAGCCAATAAAATGTCCAAAAATTCTCGGCTTATATACGGAAATATACGGTATGACATTTCTACACATTTAAGAAGCCAGGCATTCTTTATTAGGATTCCTATGCACTAAATGTAGACAGTTTTGTTACAGTAGCAATACTCAAAAAATTCCATTGTAATATAAAATCTCAAAAAACGAAAAAGGCAAGAGTAAATATTATATACATATATGAGTGTTAAAATTTTGAGTAGGTAAAATTACATGGATAAATTTTGATGTACTTTTTTCGGAATTAATCAAGACAATTTTTATTTAACCCTTTATGTCCCAGATTTTGAATGAAGAAGTTGCTCCACCTCAACAATTATCTTTCTTTAATGTCTGAAGTTATATTAAAAATTTATATAATAATAATAATAATAACAATAATATGACATTTTGATGACATTTTTCATTAAAACTGTTTTAATAAATCGGTAATTTCTCTTTTTAAAATTATTTACAAGAATAATTAGATTAATTAATAAACAATACTATTATTAAAATCTCGCAAGTAAATAAATGTATTTTTAACCTAGCTGAAAATGAAAAGGTTTTAGTGGCTGCAAATTTTTCTTCTATTAATTTTTAATAAGCGAAAAACCTGCAGTGACATGTATACGTACCGTTTGTTGCTAATGTGTTAACAGACGGAAAAACGTTGGCTAATATTCGTTGATATCAGCATTTTGTGAAGCATCGTTCGCTAAATGATCTAGAGCAGCGGATCCTAAAATCTTGGTTGCCATGTACCTCTTTTCATATTTTCTCTATCTTCGTGGACACTAGGATTCAAAATTGAAATCACTGACGCTTTTTTGAGAATATTAGTAAGAAAATAACCGTTTAAAAAAATACATAGCTTTGACTGTTTCGCTGCACTTTCTAAATCTATTCAAGCAAAGCATTTTGTATGAAAAAATAAATCTACTTTTGTTAATAAACGAATGATATGAACAAGCGTGTGGACATTATTTCATTAAATTTATTAAATAAAATTTTTGGCATAAAGTAATTTTTTTTTTACATGGATTAAAATTAACCTTGTGCTTATTCTAGTGATAAGAATAACACACACACATAAAGAAAGACCTATCTCTCAAAATGTTGAGATTTAATTGAAATTCCATTATTAGGTTGCAATTAATAACTAACAAAAGTGTACTTATGACTTCTTAAAAAATATATACATACATATAATATTTGACAGAGAATTTAAAAAATAATAATTTTGAGGATGATTTCGATTCAAACACCAAAAGTAGATCACGTCTAAAAAAAGCAAACAAAATCTATCTCGTCTCTCTTTTATAAATTCTTCATCAATCCATCATATTACAAAATCATTAAAACAACAAATAGCTCACTTTTCTAAATTGAAACAACTGAAAGATCGCGTGCTGTATGCGTAAACCTCTGTATCATGTACACATATCATATACGTATCTAACAACCATCTTTAACGCCTTGCATCGCACACCTTTTGCCAAAGACTTAAATCTCAATGATAATGATGTTATTTTTGAGTTACCTTGGAAGATAAGAAAAGTTTCCAATTATTTAACTCGTAATATTCGTGGAGAACAGGGGTAAATATATTTGTTTCATGTATATTCGTCTATTGATAAGTTTTGAATAAAAGTATATGAAAATAAGTATTTCATATTATCGAAAATTAAATAGTGGTGGATATCTCTATTACTAATCTTTTGCAATATATGTCGAATATCAAATTAAAAATTATTTCTATTGTACATTAAAAAAATATATCCAGAGAAGTTATTGTAAAAAGATCATTTCAGTAATGTTCAATATATGTTTGTCCTATATATATATATATATATAAATCATACGTCTATTTGAAATAAAGTTTGGAGTAAAGGTATATCAAAATTTAACGATTCGACATTGTCGGTATTAGCCCTATCAACACCCTTTAAATAATCAACATATGTTAAATTTTATTCAAAGTAAATTTTTTGAATAAGATTTCGATTGAAACACTAAAATAAATCATGTCTAAAATAAAAAAACAAATAGAAAATTATATCTTACCCCTCTTCTATTAATTCTCATCAATCCATCATATTACAAAATCATCAAAACAACCCATAGCCGACTTTTCTCATTTGAAACAACAAAAAGATCGCGTACCGCACTCAGAAACTTCTCTATCACTTGCACATATCGCATACTTATATATCACCTATCTTAAAGGCCTTGCATTGCACACCTTTCGCCAGACTTAATAATCGCAATGATAATTATTTTATTTTCAAGACGCCTGATAAGATAGAAGAACTACAAAATTATTTTGTGCGTAATGTTTCGGGATAACAGTGGTAATTCATGTATATCTGTCTGTTGACAGGTTTTGCATAATTTAATATTGAAAAAGGTATTTAAAATTACATTAAAGAATGGTGGATATATCTGTATTACTAACCTTTGCAATGCATGTCGAATAGCAAATTAATTGTTTTCGTTTGTTCTTAAATATGTTTGTGAATATTAACACAAATATACTTAGGGTAACCACCGGTCTGGGAATTTTTCAGAGAAAATGTTCTTATAGAAAATTTCGAATTATTTAATGTGCTATTAAATAAAGCGATTTTTTCTATAAGAAAATATTGCTTCTTTCACTGAAAAATTCCCTGATCGTTAGCCATCCTGGCACCTATATCTAAAGAAATACATATCTTGTAAAGGTGTGAAGATTTAATTTAATTTTCTTTTGAAGTTTGCAATTAATAAAAATAGTGCTTCTCCCCAAATTGTATATACATGTGTAAATTTTATTGAGATTTTCGAGAGTAAACTTTTTGAATAAGATTTCGATTGGAACACCAAAATAAATCACGTCTAAAATAAGACTTTTAAGATAATCTTTTAAGATAAGAAGAAATACAGAATTATTTTGCGCGTAATATTTCGGGATAACAGAGCTAAATATATTTGTTTCATGTATATCCGTCTGTTCACAGGTTTTGCATAAAATAATATGAAAAAAAAACGTATTTCAAATTAAATTAAAGAATGGCGGATATTACTACACTTTTCAATGCATGTCGAATAGCAAATTAATAGTTTTCGTTTGTTCTTAAATATAATTGTGAATGCTAACACAAATATACTTAGATATGGTAACCACCGGTCTGGGAATTTTTCAGAGAAAATTTTTTTAGAGAAAATTTCGAATTATTTAATAGCGCGATTAAATAAGGCAAATTTTTCTATAAGAAAATACTGGTTTATTCTATGAAAAATTCCCTGATCGTCAGCCACACAAGCATATATCCACCAAAATAAATCACATCTAAAGTAAAAAACGAATGAAAAAATTCAATCTCATCCTTCTTCTATGAATTCCTCATCAATCTATCATATTACAAAATCATTAAAACTACCCATAGCTCACCTTTCTCAATTGAAACAACGCTCGGATCGCGTGCAGCTCTCACAAACCTCTCTATCATGTGCACATATCGTATACGTATATATCACCGATCTTAAACGCCTTGCATCGCACACCCTTCGCCAAAGACTTAATAACCGCAATGATAATGATGTTATTTTCGAGGCACCTCGCAGGATAAATTAAGTCACGCAAGGGTTAGAGGATCTTCGTCAAAGAGGAAACGAGTGCAGACATACACAGAAACATTCAAAAGCATTCGCAAAACCAATATTCTGCTTCATTTTTTTGCTTCAAATAGAGAGAAAGAGAGAGAGAGAGAGAGAAAGAGAGAGAAGGTACTTACTCCTTGGTAAGTTAAGAAGTACAGCTGAATGAATGCATTTTTTTGTCGGTATATAATGGGAGAGGGAAGTAAGTTAGGATGTCAAAATAGCGCGTAGCCAGAGCAATGGAAAGATATTTCAAGTTAAAATAGAAGTTGAAAAGTTTTTGATATTTTTTTTTTCTTTTCTTTTGAATTATATTTGGGTTTTCACATTTTCGTTTCCGTTTGTATGAATGTAAATAACAAAGAGTCTGAAAATTGGTTGGAAATGTATTTTCTTTACATTTTTCTGAGGCGAATGCTGAAGAAATAAGCCGGAGATTAATTTTTGATAAAGGAATCTATCTCTAAACTAGAAGTTTAGTTTTGAGATAGAAATAAATATTAGATTCAAATTTTAAATTACGATTTCTTTTTAGTATTCTATAATTTTTACAATTCTCTTTACTTTGTTTGAAAAAGGTAAATAATAAAGTGTCTAGAAATTGGTTGGAAATTTTTTTTTTTTTCGTGGCTGATCAGGAGGAATTAAGCAAGTTTAAAAATAGCGTATGATGTGTATATAAAAATATTTTTGTTGAAGAACATTTAGTTTGTGATAGTTCGAATTAATCTGGTTTTTTAAGTTCTGGTTATCATATTCCTCTTTATTTTAGAATTTTTCGAAAAGTAAACAAATATTCATGCTGATAGTAATTAACAAAACCAATAATCTCTTAACTTTTTACCTTGAAGAATGAAAATAAATAGAAAGAGAAAAGGGTATTCCCCGATAAGTTATGAAGTTTAGCTGTTTATACAGCTTCAAACCGTACCCGAAAATTTTCTCAACCATTAGTCGCAGGCATACACTTCAAAAATATTTTTAATGCAATAAATATTTGTGTCATAGCATTTATATTTAAATAAATTTTATTTTATAAAAATAAGAAATATATATACATATATTTTATATTGCACCTTGATCTCTATATATTTATATTCAGTAAAAATGGGTTGTAATGTATGCAACACAAAACAACTTCCATCGCCATCAACTATTAAAAATAAATACTTAAAAATTTACCTTTTTAAGAAAAAATAATTTTTCAGCTGATAAAAGCTACAGCAAACGAAAGAGACAGCCCATGATACTTTCACCCCTCTTAGAGAAGTCAAGTGACCAAAATAGGCTGATATCCATGAATTGTCGAACTGCCATGTGATCAAGGTAGGCTGAACAGTAGCCGAGATTGATGGAGTACCTTAGCTTGTACTAGATTAATTTTCACACAATTAATCAAATCATATGAGATGTAATTTTCCAACTGTACGAAAAATGTCCGGGCCAGGATTCGAAACTGGGATCTCTTGGCTTAAGCCGCCATGCTCTACCAACTGAGCCATCCCGGTCGAATGTGGAGGACCTTATTCATCCAGTTAACCTTATTGATCATAGCATCTGGTCTGATAACTGAATAAGCTCAACAGAATAAATCGCAGGTAATTTGGAAACTCCAGTAAACGCTGGATACGTAATTAAACTAGATTAATTTTAACACAATTATTCAAATTGGTAAAGATTTCATATGAGATGTAATTTTCAACTGGACGAAAAATATCCAGTTGGAAAATTACATCTCATACCATAGCTTGTCTCTTTCGTTGCTGCAATAATAGCTTTATTTTTTATTTATTTATTTTTTTTAGTTATAACACGAAGAATGTAAATAAAACGGGACACATGCTGTCGGTTTGATCCACTACTGCCCGTCTGATGCCTACCAAGATAAAACGAACAGGGGCTATTTTTTTAAAGTAGAGTTTGGCCTACTTCATCTACAGAGCCTGGAACAGGATTCGAGACCATCACTTCTTTGTCTTACAACCAGCGAGTTAATCACTAGATAAGTTACATTCAGTTTTAGTGTTCAAGATTATATTTATAGTTATTCACAAGGTTATCTTTAAATACGTATACTTACTTATGTCTGAGCATCACGCATTCGTTTATGATAGAAAAATGAAACGAGCATGTTCATATTCTCATTTTAAAGAAGATATCTTTAAACAGTGTTTGAAAAAAAAATTACCGAAATGGATAACATGAGATAGCTGTTTACAAAAATTCAGAGAAAAATTTAACAAAGAAATATTTTTATTTGTGCGTAACTAAAAATTTTGCTGATATATCTGACTGATTTGCATTTTAGTAGCCCCATCTTCTAAGGCCATCCCTTCTCAGCAATCCTCCCCTCCCCCCCCCCCCCCCAAAAAAAAAAAAAAAAAAAAATCCTGGCAACGTTACTGTCCGCTAGGATAACATTTTTAAAACGCAGCGACCTACCCATTTAATATTCTGCGAAATGTCACTGTCATTTTCAAAAATAGACAGCTATGCCCCACGTTGTACCACTAGACTTACTCGTAAAAATCTTTCCCGTGCTATGGTAATTATAAATCTGTGCATGCATCCAAGAGCTTGCAAAAATCACCAAGTCTCTCCATTTATCTAGGGAAAACAAGGAGAATTATTCAATCATGTTGCAATTTAAACAAATTTATGCCTAGCATCCTAAAATTGGGACGTTTGGTTTTGTCGAAAAAAAAAAAACTATTTTTTTTTGATGGATTTGAGTTTTTTTTTTTTCTAAGTTTTAAGATTATTTTACTCAATTTACAAACAGAATATTCACATTAGTGTATTGTAATAATTATTGCATTAGATATACCAGAGGCTTCCTGAGTTATAAAATATGTTGCCCATCGTACAAAACATAAGTGAAAACTATTTTCCTCATCAGTCAGATCTTAAATTCACCTCTTGCATGTTAATCCTATGAGCTTGGAATGCATTCGTATTATTCAAAAAATCTATATTCATTTAGATATATTTGATTTCTTTCTCTAAGTTTTAAGGTTTTTTTCTACAATTTACAAACAGAATATTCACATTAGTGTATTGTAATAATTATTGCATTAGATATACCAGAGGCTTCCTGAGTTATAAAATATGTTGCCCAGATTACAAAACATAAGTGAAAACTATTTTCCTCATCAGTCAGATCTTAAATTCACCTCTTGCATGTTAATCCTATGAGCTTGGAATGCATTCGTATTATTCAAAAAATCTATATTCATTTAGATATATTTGATTTCTTTCTCTAAGTTTTAAGGTTTTTTTCTACAATTTACAAACAGAATATTCACATTAGTGTATTGTAATAATTATTGCATTAGATATACCAGAGGCTTCCTGAGTTATAAAATATGTTGCCCAGATTACAAAACATAAGTGAAAACTATTTTCCTCATCAGTCAGATCTTAAATTCACCTCTTGCATGTTAATCCTATGAGCTTGGAATGCATTCGTATTATTCAAAAAATCTATATTCATTTAGATATATTTGATTTCTTTCTCTAAGTTTTAAGGTTTTTTTCTACAATTTACAAACAGAATATTCACATTAGTGTATTGTAATAATTATTGCATTAGATATACCAGAGGCTTCCTGAGTTATAAAATATGTTGCCCAGATTACAAAACATAAGTGAAAACTATTTTCCTCATCAGTCAGATCTTAAATTCACCTCTTGCATGTTAATCCTATGAGCTTGGAATGCATTCGTATTATTCAAAAAATCTATATTCATTTAGATATATTTGATTTCTTTCTCTAAGTTTTAAGGTTTTTTTCTACAATTTACAAACAGAATATTCACATTAGTGTATTGTAATAATTATTGCATTAGATATACCAGAGGCTTCCTGAGTTATAAAATATGTTGCCCAGATTACAAAACATAAGTAAAAACTATTTTCCTCATCAGTCAGATCTGAAATTCACCTCTTGCATGTTAATCCTATGAGCTTGGAATGCATTTATTCAAATTTCTCATCAGAAAATTAAAAATTTTAATTTATTTTTTCTCCATACTATTTTTAAAGGGTGTTTCTTTGCTTTTCGCTTAGCAAAACGTTTCTAAAATATTTAAGTTTATTTTAAGTGATGAAATCTTATTCATAATTAAATAGCTTTAATAAGACATTATTTATTATATACAATATGATATATAATATACATGTAATTTATTATTATATAATTTAATACTTACTTGAAATATAAAATTATGTATATATTTCTAAAAATATTTTGAAAAGGAAAAAAAATAAAAAAGTCTTTAAGAACAGAATACAAAAAAAATAAAAAAAAATAAAATAAAAATAAAATAAATAAAAATAAAAATAAAAATAAAAATAAATAAAACTTTTTAATTTTTTTATGAAAAATTCAATAATAAGGATTCATTAGAAGCCCATTGGGCTAATATTGTAGTGGGGAACTTGCGGTCTCTGATAATGAGCGCAAGTAAAGAAAGCTGAAATGCAAACTATCTTTTTAATATTGCAATTATTTTTACCATAAAAAAAAATAAATAAACTTGGATAAATTCTAATTTAGTTTACAGTAACCGTCAATAAATTCAAAAAAGTAAAACCCCTTTTTAACAATTACAATTGAAGGGTATGCTGCAAAAAGAAGACAGTTCCATTTTTGCACTTTTGGAAAATTAAAAAAAAAAAAAAAAAAAAAAAAAAAAAACTTTTAAAATTTAAGTTTTATACTTTCGTCAATTTTTTTTCAACTTATGCGTTAGTCAATCCACCGATGCAGGCTTTGTCACCAATAATTTCCAAAAATTCCTATTTTGAGTGATTTTTTTTGTTGTTGTTGTATCTTTAACAAGAAAGTGGACATCTGAAAAATGTCAAAAATGAAGCTACCTCCTTTTGCAACAAACACACACACACACACAAAATAATAATAAATTGTAATTTAATAAATTGAACAGTTTCTTCTAAACGTTTGCAAACGTTAAAAAAAGCGCTGCTGAAAACAACAAGCTATTAGAATCTTACTTTTTTTAGTTTAGTTTAATTATTGGACCGTTTATTAATGTCATGATGTCATATTCATTTCTGTGGGACAAATTAATTTTATGCTCTTAATGGGAATCGTTTCCATATTAAAATGAGTAACATCTAAATACACTTGTTATCTTGACGTTTCTCGTCGTATTTGTGCAATTAACAGTACATCTTTTACAAGCATTTACATGATCGTTTAAAACTTTTGAGACGATTTATTTGAGAAAGCTATTTCACGGTAGCTACCGATCGGGGAATTTTTCAGTTTTCTTGTAGAAAAATTCCACTCATTTAATCGCGCGATCAAATAAGATCAATTTTTCGATTTTCCCTGAAAAATTCCCTGACCGGTGGCTACCCTGTATTTCTTTTATAATGTAATGCTGTATCATACATTGTTAAAAAAAAAAAAAAAATCTATTGATTGCCACAACAATTTCCGTTTGAATGTGTTGGAAAGTAGCGAATATAGATTTAAGAATATCCATAACAATTAACAGTCCTAAAAATCTAGTTAATTTACCAATTTCGCTAAGGGTTTGGGTAGTTTGGGATTTTTTGTATAATTTTACTCTCTAAAAAGAATTTCTGTATTTTGACAGCATAATTTTCGTATTTTTACGAATTGTTTATTCTTTTGCACTGTAAAAATAATTAAAAAGAAATAATAATAAAAATCCTTACAGCTGCAGAGAAAATGAAAATTAAGCATTTTCTGTCAAGTATATATTCAAATCCATGTACACAATACTATTTGAATCATTCATAAGATCGTTTTGATCGGGAAAAAAAAAATCGTTAAAATACGGACATTGTACTGGTAATCACTTTTATTTATTTATTTATTTTACCGTGTATTCTTTGTTTTTGCTATCAGACTTATAGCTATAATTGTTTTAAAACCATTTCCGGCCCTAATAACACAAGAATTAAACAACAGAAAGCAGGTCGTACATTCACTATGCAGGAATACAATATCGAGTAATACCAATTTGATAAGAACAGTCTTACACTTTAGGAATTGAATTCATAGATACATGCATTTTATCATTATATTTTCAATTATTCTTTGTATTTCTGTAAAATATCTGATACAAAATGAAACATTAACTTCTGCATTATTCTTATAAAGCTATTGTATGAATGTTTGCATGCTTCCATATATGAATGTATTGCATGAAGCTCTTTCTATATTAATGAAAAGAAAACTTGAGTGGTGGATACGAAATCAGGGTGGCTTGGAAAATTAATAAATTACAAGATGCACGCACACAAAAAGAGAGACATTTATAATTCGGACGTTTTTTGCACAGTTTTATAAGGAAAATACAGAAGTTTGATTTTCGGTTAAATATTTTTTTGAAACACAATAGGATAATTGAAAATAAACGATTACAGCAGTTTTGGGATTTTTTTCGATGATGATGACAATGACAATGCTTTTTTAATTTTTGAAAATCATATTAAAATATGTTTTGCACCGTGATGCTATGCAAGGATAACATCTATGAGTAGATAACATAGCGAAAATGTCTATATCACGTGCAGGGCTGCCATTTCCAAACTTTCTTGGAGAAGAGGGGGGCAAAGAGAAAAGTATTCTTTGAGGGGGGGGGGGCGTTTTTTTTTATTTTGTTGTGTATAACTGAGAAGCAATTGATACACCTTTTTTTACGAGAATATATTTTAAATTAGCCAATGTACTTATTAACATCTCATTTTGAGAAAGTTTCCAAAGTAAGGTTTTCGCAAATATTATTGATAATTATTCATTTTTATGTTTAAAGTATTTTTTTTTTTAATACAAATGTTTCTAGCGTAATCAAATCTGTCCAATTATTTTAGCTTTTGAATGATTTTAGATTTAAAAAAAAAATCTGACTGAGGCATTCAGAAATATCAAATTCCTTGAGGGGGGGGGGGGGAATCCCCCTCTGGTCTCATTTACATGACGCCCCTGATCACGTTGTTTATATGTTTTTTTTCTTTTTTTTTTTTAACAACTTTTGCTAAATAACATCTAATTTTTTCCTTCCAGTTCAGGCTTTTATTATTTTCAAACTGCGTTATTGTTAAGAAATTACCTGTTTATTATAAATTACGTATCGATGGGTACGATTATTTAGTGATATGTTACCGATTTGTACATGGATATGTACGATTTATACGTTACTAGCTTCTTTTATTTTATAAAATGTCTAGTTTCATTTGACTTTAAAATAACCCATCGAATAAAATTTAGTTGTTAATTAATCGCTATCAACAGTTGACATTATTTCTTTATTATTATTATTATTATTATATTACTATTCTTTTGTCGATTTATTAATCAATAAATTGTTAGAATTAACTATTATCAAGTTAATACATTAGTCATAGATGTATTGTATAAAGTATTGATTAGATATATTTCATGCATAAAAATATTTAAAAAATAAAGTTATAATCAAGCTATTTTATTTTTCTGCTACTTTTTAGTATGAAATATGAGAGGACATTTAGAAAGTGAAAATCATTTCGATATGAATATTTCTGTCAAAGCGGTTGTAACAAATAAGATATTTTAGCGAATGCACTTTTAAACTGAAATGATACACTGGAATCCTCTCTAATGTAACTGAGCTAATATAATGAAGCAAACAATCTAATCTAATGAAACTAATCTAATCAACTAATATAATGAAACGAAAAAAATGCATTTCCTTATTTTCAAATTCTATAAACTGAGAAACTTTTAGAAAACCACTGCAATTTTGAAATAAAATGAATGTTAATTTTTTAAACACTTACACCAAAATTGTATTAACACAGTGGACAATCTTCCGGTTATTTTCAAGTCAAATGAAACTAAAATTTTATTTAAAAAAAAAAAAATCTAATAAATAACCACATTGAAATAGAAAACATATCACTAAATAATTTTTCTAGTTTGAATTATGTTTGCCTTCCGAGGTTTAAAAAACCTCGGAAGGTTGACAGTTATGCAGTAGTATGACTTATATATAGTTAGAAGTAAAATTTAATTCAAAACTTTGAAAGTTTGATATTTATCCATTTTCTATTTGCATTTCAGATTTTTCTGGAGATGTAAATTTAAAGTGATACATATAATACACTCTATTATAACTAAATCCAACTGAAAACGTTTCTTTATACAAAATTTTGCTGCATCATAAAAGAAGATATTTTAATCAAATGAAATCTTTTTCTAAAATAAAATCTATAAAGATCATTGTTACCGAAACTTTAACCGAAAAATTTTCCTAAATAACCCAAAACTCCTTACAAAATATCAATGCAGCGAAACTTAATTCAAAAAGTTTGAAAGTTCGATCTTTATCTAATTTCTATTTGCATTTTTACTGAAAATTTCAGTTTCAAAGAAATTTTCAAACATATTTCAAACCGTCTAAGTAAATGTTGCAGATGTTTATTATTTTCCAGCATATCGTTGCATTTGGAAAATTGCTTTTCTATCCTCCAAACTTCCATTACAAAGCTAAGCACTGATAATTAATCGCTCTTAGAAGAATCAAAAGTTCCCACAAATACCGACTAAGAAAACAAAATGAGTCCAATCTCGCTGACATACACTTTTCCCCAACGAAAATCCCTAATTCAACAGATACAAAATACATGCATGTGCACGCCATGGAACAAGCGAAAACAAGGGTTTCTCGCTTACAGTAGGATAAAATGATTAAATAGACAACAAAAGGGAGGTGCGTGAGCTTTGCCACCCCACCCCCCATTTTGACAAATGAAGGTGCGGATGCTCAATAATTGTTACGCACGCGCGAATAAAGAAGGAGCAAAAGACCACAAAACAAAAGTGAAGTGAAGTGGTAATCAATGGTTCACGCGCTCCGCCTGGTGGAAGAAAACAATATCGCCAGAAAATGTCGCGCCGGAAAAATTATCGCCTGCCGATATATTTCAGAAATCCGTTTGTCATTTTAGTTGCGTTTGTGTGGCAACATGCATAAGGTTTTGAATAATGGAATATACTGTGTATTTTTCAATGCAAAATATTTTGCGAAGTTTTACATCTCGCTGTACCCAAAAGAGGAACATTAATATTGGTCAGAAACAGAAGAATATATTCAATTCACAGCGATGTTTTGAAATAACACTCTTTTAAAAATGAAGAAAAGCTCTCGCGAAATTCTTTCATCCGATATTTCGATGAATGTTAATGACTCGGAGATAGTTCCGAAGTTATTGATGTTAATGATGCGCTCTTTGGTTATTTTAGATGTGTGCTTACCGGAGTGAATAAAAAATATATAAAACAAGTAATTACAAGTGTGTTTGGTTCTTTGAAAGAAAATTATTTCATTTTAATGTTACGAAATTTCAATATTTTGATCTTATCGTGTAACCAAACTTTAAGACAGATTGAAATTAATGAATATATTGTTTGTGTTTAGGTTTTAAGGCTTTACAATAACACTAAGAGGAAAAATTGTTCATCTTGAAATATTCGATTGTTGTATTGCAGAGAAATGGACATCTGATACTTAAATTATTTTACTTTTTAAAACATCAGTTTGAAAATATTCCTCGTGAAAGTTTATATAAATTATTATTTAATGTTAAAGATTTTGACAATTACAGTGAACTTAATGTAAATATTAGGAAACTATTTTGAAGAGTTAAACCATTAACAGGTATGATAAAGCATTTTAAAATGAATATTACAAACGTATTCCATTGTCTGCAAGATTATTCTTTTTTTTTTTTCTCATATATAATTCTCCAACTTTGAAATTTTAAACTTTCTATTTCAAAATTGCATTTACATTTGCTGATACTCATACAGACAATGTCTTCACATTATAATATACAAAATATCTTATTGTCCATAGAAATTATGCATTCGCAGATACAATTAAAAACACGTTGATGTATATTTATTTACATCATACGAAAGTGAAAAGTCTTTAATTTTTATAATTTGGTTATTACCTAGCCGACACTCTTATACAGATAATGTCTTTACATTATAATGTACAAAACATCCAATTGTCCATAGAAATTATGCAATTGTAAATAAAATTCAAAACACCCTACTATCACATGAAAGTGAAAAGTCTATTTAATTTTTTTTTAATTTAGTTATCATCCTGCATCGTTTATCATACAGGCTTCGTACGCTTTTACCGCAAAATTTTAATAGAATTATTCTATTTAATATTTAAATAGCAGAAATTGTAGACGCCTCGGTTAATTGCAGGATTTGTAATACTTTTCTGCATTTAAATAAGGCGAAAAATTCTATTAAATAATTGTGATAAATCCGTATGAACCCTGTCATATCCTAAATTTTATGAGGCATTAATTTTTACAAGATCGTGGAGACAAAATTGATCATTGAAAATGTTTCGTTTGAAAAACGACGAAGCGGGTTGTAATCGCCTTTTTAGGTTTACCATGACATGGGGCGGTGGAATCCTAGGGGTCCCGAAATTTAAGAATGGGAGCATATTTGAAGTTAAAATTTAAAATTGCAATGTATCAGTATTTATATAATTTTGGGTCCTAAATTTCATGAGGCATTAATTTGCACAAGATCGTGGAGATAAATTTGATAATTGAAAATGCTTCATTTGAAATAAGATGAAACGTGTTGTAATAGCTTTTTTAAGTTTATTAGGATCAGGGCCAAATTAAGGCATGGGCCAGTGGAACCTCATAGGGGTCCCCAAATTTAAGGATTGGAGCATATCGGAAGTTAAAATTTAAAACTGCAATGGAGTATCATTATTTATACAGTTTTGTGTTGTATTATAGCAAAATATGTATACGAGATCATGAAAATTACATTTTCGTTAAATGATATCACCGTATATACCAGCGTATAACGTGCACTTTTGATACAAGAAAATTGATCAAAATTTACAGGTACGTTATACTCCAATTATCGAAATGAAAGATTAAAAATTACGAAGAAAAAAATGATCATATGAATAAATATTTTTAATTTAATCAACATATTACTTTTTACAAAATAAATAAATAAATAAATAAATAAAATAATAATTTTTGCTATCAGGTTACATGAAAAGTAATAATTATATTTTACAATAATCTTTATTTTGTTTTTTGCTATGTATCTCATGAAGGTTTCATTGCAAAGAAGGAGGTGCGAGTTATAAGGCGAATTACCTAAAAATAGAAAAATGATGTCTGAACGAATATACTCGTTATACTTCGGAATATTAACAGTACCTATTTTGGAAACCGTAAAGCCGATTCAAACTTAATGTTACTGTCCAAACTTATCATTTTTAAAACTAAAATGCATTTATTCCATTTTCTATGTTATCATTGAAGAAGTATCCTGCCACTGCGTATATATTCATCTAACATTCTTTTATTATTTTTCTCTTTAAAGTATCTTGTTTCTAGCATGAAAAATGTCTAATTATGAATACATTTTATAGTTACTTAAGACAATGTGTGCATGAAAATCATTTCATTTTACTAGATAGTATACAGACGGTAAGGTCTCGGGTCAATTCTGTGCCCGCCAGGGGTCTCCAAAGTCATAGTCGAGACCTGACTGTTAATGAACATCAACTTCAAATGCTTTCGGTCATTTGTGCATTATTACTTGAAACAAATTCTCATCTTGTCTAGAACACTTAAAATGTTTTCTTTCTACTCTTATATCCATGTATATTTATTTCCATTAATGTGGTTCTAATAAATTCATATCTTTTATCTGGATAAAATAATCTGTGCATTTTTAGTGTGCCTATCTTTAGAATTTAAATTTTATATTCGATGGTATAGAAAACGAGCATTAACAGTTTCAGCTTGATATTTGTGAGAATTTTTTTCTAACTACTTTCTTATAAATACACTATGTAAATAGTTTACTTACAATTTAAAAAAGGGAGAAAATATAAACACATAGTAGTGAGCCTCAGTCAACTCGGATTAACAGCTATCTATTACTAGCTCTTTTTTACTATACAAAAGTACAATCTTAATTAATTATAGTATCGTGGATTCTGTATTTTTTAATCTGCTACCCTTGCATATATTACCACCCTGTTTTAAGCACTTAAGTAGAGTGCTGGGAACGATGCTGCGAAGAGATTTCCTAAACCAACATTAAAAATATATATATATATATATATCTCTAATCTAAAAAAAGTTAATCATGTTGTCGGTATTGGATCTATCGTGTTCTTTTCACTTTCTCGGCTTATCGTGCAAAAATATTGCATATAAAAACCTGAAAACTGGTAGTTTTATAGTTTTGAGGGATAAATTAGACTATCTATTTTTAGGGGGAAAAATCACTATTATTCTTTTTTTTTAAATATATAAAATAGGAAATCATATTTATAATGTCGGTTGAGTGAAAATTTAATAATTACATTTTAAAAATTACGCTATTCTGGTGCAGTTACAGCAGTTTTCTGAATGAAAATGGCGTTCGCAGTGACGTAATTTTCGCAGATGGAAGTTCATACTTGGAAAAATGTAATTTTCTAATTTCATAACTGGTTGAATAAAAAATATCCTAAAATGATGTTACCTTGACGAAATTATACAAGAACTAGGGAGCTTCACCCCCTGCTCGCCAACCCTCCTGAATTACGAAGCAATTCACATTGAGACCGATGCGGTCCCAGCTCGCTTCGCTCACTCATCACGTTTTGCAGCAATTCTAGCCACAATGAGTACCATCATAAAACATTTTAACACATGAAAGTTACAATTTTTTTAATGTAAAAAAGGTAATTAAAAATATTGTTCAAAACACAATTAAAAATGCATTTAGTTGGTGCTATTAATGGGAAAAATCATTTTAACATTATAAAATTTACAATATTTTGAAATGTAAAATAATTAACTGAAAAAATTGCGCACCACTGTAATAGAATCAAAACATCTTTTGAAAGTCCAACGAGTAGTTGCACATGAGTGAATACGGGTTTTGATAGCGTAGATTTCAATGCGCTTATAATATTGTACAGCACGGCTTAAAATCATTTCCAAAAACTCTTGAAAAAACACTGCGTAATAGCAAGATATTTCAATATAAATCAACAATCATCAACATATATAATTTGATATTAAAGTTCGTTCGAAGTGAAAAATACAATATTTCTCAGACGCTTGGCAAGTTAACAAAACATAAACAACACGTTTTCTGCTGTATCTAAAAGAAACTCTTGATCAAAAGGCTGATTTGCTGAATGCATCACGTGACCTTAAAACGGACCAATCAACATTGTTATTCGTACATCAGCCGAAAGATTATGCTGTTTAAAAAAAAAATAATAAAAAATGCTGTGAATTTTGATTTGCTGAATGGATCATGTGACCTTAAAATGAGCCACTGAGAATCGTTGCGCTGTAAACTACGATTGTTGCCACACGGCAAGATGTAAATCCAGCCTTATTTTCGCACCACGTAAGAGAAATATATATAGATAGATATTTCAGATTTATGAATTAAAATTCACGTTTTGTTTTTAATATAATGATATTTTCAACCGCAGCAGCATTCAACTTTTAGGATCTAAAGTGCTATGAATTCAAATTAAAAATATTTTTTTCAACTTTATTAAAAACAAGATTATTTTAAAAATTTGTATAAAGTTGTAAACAGTTACAGTAGGATATTATATAATGTATAACAACTGTAACGTAAGAATCATGAATGTTAAAATTCTCCTTTTTACAATAATGGATTTTAATCATCACCCAAAAAAATAGGCAATAATTTTTTTTAAATGCATTTTTTAAAAGTAGGCTAATTCTGACAAATAAAAGTAACATGAAATCTAGCGAAGCCACTCATTATGAATGATGATGAGATGGGCAAAACGAGTTATTTTGATAATCAAATGATTTACGTTCGAGTTATTTTCATAATCGAATGATTTTAAATAAGCAAATGATCTGAAAAATATTTTAAAATATAGATGAGAATCATCTTTATGAATTATTTTAATTAGACGTTCTTAGATCTAGAAAAACTTACGTAATGCGATTCAAATATCTTTAAGGATGTAGGCAAAAATATTCTTTAAATCTAGTGAAATTTTGGAAAAATAGAATAACGCTCCTAACATTAAGAAAAATAAATAAATAAAAAATAAAATAAAAAAGAGCATGTTTAAGCCACTTTTAACTATTTCTACGTAGAAGGACTTTGCGTCACATGAAAAACCAAATGACTCAAAACAACGCAGATGACCCGTTTTTATCAATCTTCCGATTATCCTTCAGCTGGTACATACATATAACATTAAGTTTAGGTTTATAGTAGTTTGTTGGATGTAATCATCTAAAGTTATAAACATGAGCTAGAGCCACTGAAACAATTTTGAAATTTTCTTTTCTTTTCTTTTTCTTTTCTTTTTTTTTTAAGTAATTCGTGCGTGATATCGCTTTCCACATACAGGCATCCCCCGACTTACGTATACTGCGACTTGCGTAAATTCGCAGTTACGTAAAAATTTTTTTTAATTACATTTATGAACTCACTAGCGCATTTGATACGCGTTTGCATACTTTTGATAATTATTTTATAAATAAAATATGTAGATAAAAATTAACACTCTTATATTATAGTTTTATGTATTAGAGAGAGTTATATTTTTGTTGGGAATATACAGTATTATCATAACAACGAATCTTTATTGTTCGTTATTCATTGTTGTCATCTTATTCTTAATAAATACAATTTGTACTTATCAAGAATTATTTTATTTCGTGAGTACTATTCATTTGTCTTGTCATCGAAAATTCGTGGAGAAGAGGTAAGTCAGTCCTCTTTAATTATTTCTTATTTTTATAGTCATTTGAAGTAATCTCAAAATTATTATAAATTACTCCATCAATGTTAAATTTATAAGTCCCAAATTCCAGAAGATATTTTTTTATTTGAAAAGTGTTTTTTCAGTTTACGTTTATATTTTTTCATACTTATATAATTTATATCCGAGTAAATACTGCTGCATGATGCTTTATTTAAAAATTAATACTTTGTAAATAATCCTTATATATATATGTATATATATATATATATATAATAAATATCGCAGTTTCTTACGAAATTTTACTTAAGCAAATTACACATTCGACTAACGTAAAATTCGAGTTACGTAAAAGTCTGCGGAACGCATTAATTACGTAAGTTGGGGGATGCCTGTATTTTTTTTTTTTTAAATGAGTCTCGTTCGCCATAATATTTACAGATCTGCAGTGCTTCAAACACATTTTTGAGAACACCTTTTAAGAATTTTAACCTCATTTCTCTTTGAAATGGATTTTTAGGAACTATTTATTACACCATTTGAGATTTATTTGATTGCATTTAAAACAAATAGATCTATGAATATCCGTAAACAGAAAGTCTGTCTAATACATGGTGTTGACAAAAAAAAAAAAGAGGTTTTAGAAATAAGTTTTCTTAGTTGGTGAGAAATGATTAGAACTTATTTTTCTATAAAATAAATTCGTTAGTTAGAAACGTTTAATTAGAAACGTTAATTAGAAACATCGTTAATAAGAGGGTTTTTCTAATGTTCTTTTTATCCAAAACCAAGGTTCCAGAAAAAATATTGTTAAAACAGAATTTCGTCGCTAAACCGAAGTTCAATTGTATAATTTTACTTGTCAGAAAAAAAAAAAACTCGATACATGTTTTGTACTTTTCTTATATTGGTATAATTCTAAATTAATTGTTTACTACGCGCAAAAGAATTTTTTGTAGCATGTTGTCATTAGATTGTAAAAATATTTTTAAAAAATGTAAGAAAAAATGTGTTTGGTCTTTTATTGAACTAAATATAAATATTTCATTTTAAAAAAAAAAGTACACAGGAACAAAAATATAACCAACAAATAAATAAATGCATAAAAATGTAGTTAACCTGGCTTATACGCAAATTTTATTTATGCGCCAAAGTGACATAAATATTTAAAAATAATACAATTCTAGGTAACTAAAAGTTTAATTTTTTTTTTCTATCTAAGCACTTTGCCGAGTAAAATCTTCAGATATGACAGATTTAATTTTTATTTATTAAAGTTGCCAAAGATTTTAATATTTCTATTATATTTTTATTATATTGTTAGCTAGCAGTAAACGTATGAGCAAGGTTTTCGCACTAACCTTTGAGGTAAATTGTTTCTCTGTAAATTTAATTCAAACAACATATTTTAATGAAATGTGAGTATGCTATTTCAAAAGAATTATCAAAAACTTTTAGAAAAATATCCCATTCATTGTTGTGCCTTTTGTATATGTATAGAAAATGAGATCTAGATATGAAAAATAATATAAATGTTCGATTCACTACCAGATGATTTGAATATATGGCTGGCTAGATTAACTGCTGATTAAATAAAGTAGTTGATTCAAATGAACATTTTAATGCATTAGAAAAAAATGAGTAAATTTATTAACCTATTATTTTTTAACAGGAATTACTGCAAAGTAAGCTATAGTAAAAAAATAGTAAAAACAATTTTCTTATTTTGTGGAAGAGGGGGAGCCCCATTGAAGTGATCACAATTTTAAAACAAGTGTAGTGTAACAATCTTAAACCATTTTTCACTATCATTGTAAATTATCATTGTATTAATTTTCATAGCGCAGTTACCCACTAACAATTAACAATATGGATATATAGTGCATTTCCTCCCATTTATATGGTAAAAATTTGAAGTTTAAATTATAATTTCAATTATGGAAATATGTGCATTTCTACATAATAGAAACTGAGAAATAGCTACACCGTTCATCGTAAAATGCATAGCAAATCAAAGCCAAAACTCATTCAATAAATTGTATTCACGACATCTTTAAATAAAGTAAATCAATCAAAGGACAAAAGTTGAAAATTTTTATGAATCCACAATTTTTTTCTTATCTAGGAGATAAAAGGAAAATAAATATATTATAATTCAACTAAAAAAAAAAACATTTAAACTGAGAATTTTTCCAAAATTGTTTGCGTTTTCATTTTTAGTAAAACCGTTTATTCAAAAACATTCTATTGTTTAAAAATAACAAATAATAAGCCTTCAAAACCTAAATCACAGGGATCGCGACCACCAAATTAATACACAGCTAGATTAGGAAAGAAAAATTTGCTTTTTTGTATATTGTTAAAAATATTTACATAATATGAACAAAAATTTTATTTTCTGTAATTTTTCATTAATGACTTTTAAAAACCGGATTGTTGTATTTAACTAATTGTTTAAATGCTATACAAACATGAATAAAAAATCATAATTTTGCCTTAATAAATTGTTAAAAGTGTTGTTTACAAACCTTTGAACATTAATTTTCTGCCTTACACGGATAGTGAAAAAAAAAAAAAAAAAAAAAAAAAAACAATCTAATAAATTTTTCATAAATACTTACCAACCGGAGACAACCAAAATAAAAAACAACGAGATATTTCAGAAATACTCATTAAACTGTTCAAAAATATGATTGTATTTATTTAATCATAATTCGTTCATTCATAATAGAAACCATTCATTCAGTCATACCAAAAATTAATCTCCGCAAATCAGAAAATCATTCAAATACAGCGGCTATGAATGAGTTTAGAAAAACGAGTAATAATGAAATAATTCAATGATTATTTTTCAACGATCTTTTAATAGAATAAAATCACCTGAAATTTTTTCATCAGAAAATTATTCAAATACAGCGCTAATGAATAATTATATCCAAACAAGGAATAATACCCTGAAATAACTCGGACATGCGCAAAAGAAGCGGAAATGAATGATTATGAATGGGTAAAAACGAGTAATAATCGCCTTAAATAATTCAATCAGTAAATCATTCAAACACAGCGCTAATGTATGATCTTACTTAACCGTGGAATAACCACCAGAAATAATTCGGACATGCGCACAAGTCTTCCCATTGCTTGTGCGCACAAGTGCGCACAAGCAATGCTTTCATTCAGATACAGATGAAAATAATTCGAACTCGGGCCGGCGCAGAAACATAATTAATCTCAACCTTCTATTTTTTTTAATCAATTAAACCCAGAAGTTTTGAAAGTAAAATATTTAAATTAATAGCGACGTGCAAAGAAACATTTCACAAGTAATTTTTCTGATGTGAATTATGTTTTTCTTTTTCTTTTTCTTTTTCTTTTTCTTTTTCTTTTTCTTTTTTTTCTTTTTCTTTTCTTTCTGAAAAAATTAATAGGTAGAGTGATTGTTCCGAGTTATGTTTCTATAATCGAAATATTCGAATGACTTGTAATAATTGAAATATTCGAATCATTCACTAAAATGATGGCACAACACTTGTTACCTTCTTAACAGAATGAAACAAATAACCAGAAAAATATTTAGCTAGAATCTACAGATTAAGAGAGATAATAGGAACTACAAGTCAAAAAACCTCGAATTATACTTTTTCTATGCTGTCTAGAATGGTTTTATTCTACTGAAATTAAATTTTAATTAAAAAGATGTACAATATACGTGTAATGATAAAACATACAGTCTTGGAAAACAACAATAAACTCCTTTAAAAAAAGATACGGGTTCCAGCTGATTGGAAATAAGATGTATTAGCAATCAATACTTTAAAAACCTGCACATAGAAGGGTGTTTTTTAAATAAAGTGGGCCAAAACTGTAAAATTATTTCGAATTATTCGAATCATTCACTGGAATGATGGCACAGCACTAGTTAAATTTTTAATAGAATGAAGCAAATAACCTGAAAATATTTAGTTATGAACATAAAAGAATGAATCTACAAATTAAGAAAGATAATAGGAACTACAAGTCGAAAAACATCATCTAATTATATTTTTTTTCTATGCTGTTGAGAATGATTTTTTTCTAGTGAAACTAAATGTTAATTAAAAAGATGTGCAATATAAGCGTAATGATAAAGCATACATTCTTTAGAAAACAACAATAAACTATTTTAAAAGAAGATACAGGTTCCAGCTGATTGGAAATAAGATGTATCAGCAATCAATAATTTAAAAACTTGCACAGAAGGGTGTTTTTTAAATGAAATGGGCCGAAACTCTAAAATTTTGGATTAGTTTGCAAAGCAAATTTTTGTGTCTCCTCAGTTGTATTTGTAGTTATGATTATTTTAAATGTGTCCAAACTTTTTGGATGACTCTGCATTCGTAATATACAAATAACGTAGTTCCAAAGAGAACGTATATTGTGTTATTCGAAAAAGAAATTCGTTTTTACCATGAATGTCATTAGTTTATTTTTAACTACCTATGTAAACAACGTCATCATTATATATTTTGACAGCTGACAATATTTATTTATAAGTTTTCTTTAATTCTGTACATTTTGTATGTGTGTGTGTGTGTGTGACATTTCGAACATGGGAAATAAAAAGGACAATTTTTGTAACTTTTCTTTTTTATACCAAAAAGGTAAGAAGGTTGTTTCAACGTGAAAAATGTTACGTGCGGTGTACGGAGGATATGTGTAAATATAAATAGTTCCAAAACTTGTTACCAAAGTTTCCTTTTGACAATATCAGTGTTAACACTAGAACGGCGATGAGGGGACATTTTGACCCGTAACTTTGTGTGTCCTTGTTAACCCTTTAACGGATAAAGCACTTAAATTGCTAAAATGTTGAAATAAAGGATTGACACCGGAAATTATGAACAAATTTATTTGTATATAAGAAAAAAAGCGATATCTCACATACATAATAGATGGAAAATATTTCTATTGAAATTCTGCTGTCATTGTTGAATTTCGTAATTAAAATTTTGTGGTTTCGTAGGGAAACCAATGTCCGTTAAAGGGTTACAAACTATATAAACGTTATATTCTTGGTTAACGAACTCTCCAAGATACTGGCTTCTCCCAATTTTGTATGTATTGGTTCAGTATTTCGGATTTTATCGTGATGACAAATTTTGCATATTTTTTGCTTTTGTATGTCATTGTCATTGTAAACAGGCTATAAACGTTACATTCGTGATTTATGAACTCATCCAATAAACTAGCAAGATCAGTATATTGTCCCAATTAGATTCGAATTTATTTAGTATTTCGGAAATTATCGTGATGACACTTTTTGCATTATTATGTATACTAGGGCGTCCAACACGGATTACCCGAGATAGAGAATATAGGTGGAAACCATTTTTATTGTTTTGTTGAAAACTCAAAGAGATTTTTTACATTTAATATTTTTTTAGATTGACCTCCTAACAACACCAAAGAGCATTTTAATATGAAATATGTCAATTATATATTCAAATAAAATTTTGAAATTTATTAAAAGTGGTAATTTTGTACTAGCCTCGTGCTAGAAGTTAATAGCCGAAGAAATCACCCAAAAATGTTTTTATATACAGCAGTTTATGTTATTCTGATAATTTCAGCGGTTTTAAGCTCTTATTTCGATTACATGTCTGTTAAATTTGTGTTTTATTCATACTATTTTATTTAGTGCTTAATGAAGTTTTAATTTCGTTACGGAATATTAGCTGGAAACAAATACTGAACTTTTTTATATTGTTTAAGGTGCAAACGGTTAAATATTTTGTAGTCGTCTGCAAGCAATAGATGGATAAAAAAAAAATCAAGCTAGAAATTTAATTTTACTGCTATAACAAATGAGTAAATTGCTATACAGTTTTCAAACAAACTGCTTTTGGAAGTAGATTCTTTTTCCTATATAACGGTGTAAAAATTGAAAATGTGCGATGTTTAGAAATTATGCAGTAGCAAAAATCGCAAAACCGAAATTTCTTCGTCAGGTGTTGCCATTCACAAAATGACGTCAACGTTACGCACGGTTTACAATATAGATAAATAGATAAACGAAAAACTCTCTATTATAAGACAGCATGCTTGTACCTCACAGAATCAAATCCTTGAAATTCATCTCGAATATTTTAATTTTGTACAAAATATTCGCGATTTATTCGGCTTGAGTGAGAATGAAGCATGATTTCAAATTCTAGAACTCTTGAATTTTTATTTTCTAATGATGTCGTGTTATTTTAAACAATTAATGAAATCTAGCTAAAATATATTTCTGTTATTTTATAAATTTAGTAAGTATAATTTTATTTGTCTGCTTAGTTCAAAGAAATAAGTATACAAGAAAATTTCTGACAGCAACGAAATTGGTTACACAACTTCTAGAATAACTTGGTTGTGTTACTAAAATGTGTATCTTTATAATATTTAAAATATTTAAGTCCTTCAGAGATATTTCAGAGGGACTCAAGTTTCTTTTCATATCTACTTAAATTCGGAACGGAAATACAGAATAGAAACATACATCTAGTCTAGTTAATTATTTTCGGCGCATAATAATTCTCAGACTGTTGCTACATATGTTCCTTGAAACATATAAAAATTTGCTTATGTTGAAATTATAATTTTCCCGGTACGCTATGACAAAATAAATGAATTGATCAAATCTCATCACTGAATAATAATAGTAATAAATATTAATAAATAAGTAAATAAATAAATTTCTCCTACTTATACAAATACAAAATTCTACCAATTTTTACGTAAGAATTTTAAAATTTTGTAGCAAAATTTTCACGCAATCTCGTATTTCATAAAATCGATACACAAGTTATGTTATATATATATATATATATATATATATAAGGATTACTTTTCAGTTGACAGAAATTGATATGATTTCAAATTCAAAAAATCCAGAATTTTCGTCTTCTAATCATATATATTTTTTAATTAATAAAATTAAGCTAAAATTTATTTACATTATTTTATCAACTTAACTATAATTTCCTGTGTCTGTTTAATTCAAAGAAGTAAATATGCGATTCTGATAACAAGGAACTTGTTTGTACAACTTCTAACCTAACATGGTTGTGTTACTAAAATGTGTGTTTATTTATAGCATTTAAATATTTAAGTGTTTCGGAGATATTTCAAAAGGACTATACTCTCTTTTCATGTATATTTAAACCCAGAGTAGAAAGATAGAAGCATACATTTAGACTATTTAATTATTTTCGGCGCATAATAGTTCTCAGACTGTTGGTACATCTGTTCCTTAATACATATAAAAATTTGCTTCTGTTAAAATTCTTATTTGACCGAAGCCTGCTTTAGTAGCGCATAGTTTACTTTAGTGCTGGATTAAAAATAGAGCTGCACTAGGAAGATGCAAAATACCTTCCTAAAAGAGAGTATTCAGTGCAAAACTGCGGGAGAGAAGCAAAGTAAAGCAGTTTCCTTCAAATTATAGCAATCATAATGACATGAGGAGCAAATCGCGTGCTGTACTGGCATCCCTGACAAAACGCCTGGCTAATTAAATTGATTCTAGTTAGAAGGTTTGTCGGAATTTGGCGAATTTTCTCCCGATGGAGATAATTTTTTGAGAGCGCAAAAGTTAATTTTTTTTTTTTTTTTTTATATAAGGCAATAAAATATCACTATAACAGGAACAGAAAAACCTCTGGTAAGAGAGCAGTTTAATTAGTTTTGCTAAATGACTGCTGTTGTTTGAAATCATCTGCTAAGCTCGTGTCATTTTTCCTACGATATAAAAGGTAGCACTTCTTTTTAATATCACGAATATCAGTTTCTTCTGATTGCAGTGGTCCGGATTAGAGTCCTGCACGGGTCGGGTTGTACCCGACCCGAACCCGCAAATTCTATTTGAAGTCAACCCGCAACCCGACCCAAACCCGGAAAAAATTTTCTGAACCCGCAACTCTACCCGAACCCGCAAAAATAATTTTCGGCGACCCGCAACCCGACCCGCATCCGCAACGAAAGGACAATAAATCATGTTTTAATGCTATAATGAAAAGTAATTTAGGGACGGGTTGCTTTTATTTATTTTTTCGGGTCGGGATGACTTATTTTCTTTCTGCGAGTCAGGTTCAACCTTGAATTATTCTTCCGGCTCATATTTAGGTTTTAGCATGTCCGATTGTTGATATTTTCACAAAAAGTTTGAACAGAACTATGAAAATAAATACGTATTTGAATGTGAATAAGTCAGGGGTCTGAAAAACTACTTCTTTTTAGTAGCGAACTACAACTACAACTACTACTACTTGTTTTAAAAAGTAGCGACTAGAAACTACTTTTCGAAACTAGTCGCTATTTCGCTACTTTTAGATTTTGCCGAAAGATTCAATCTACACTCGAAATTGAGGACAAGGAATTATAATTCTGCACGTGTCGGGTTGTGTATCCGACCGAAATTGAAAATTTTGCTTAAAGTCAACTCGAAACCGACCCGAACCCCAAAATATTTATACCCGAAACCGAAGGAACAGAAAATTAATCCATATTTCAATACAATTATGAAAAAGTAGTCCACAAAAAAGATACCAGGTATTAAAACATTAGATATAATAATGCCTTAGTATATAAAGGGTAGGGTTAACCGCAAGAAAATTTATTCTTTTCGTGAGTTACCAATTTGTTTTGTTTCATCAGCAAGAGTCAATGAAAAAATCTATGACACTGAAACTGTGATTTGTCGCTGACATTCGCAAACTGTTGCACAGAACACAGTTTGTAAAAAAAACAAAAAAACGAGTTATGATCCAGTGATTAGAAGAATGGCATTTTTTCTTTCTTTCCAAGTAGCGTAAAAGGTGTCCGTTATGGAGGTCTTATTGTATACATGTTTTTAACCTGCAAAAATATTGTGTACTTTCTTTTGGACAAACGGGTCAACCCGAACCCGCAATACCTCAACCCGCAACCCGACCCGTAACAAAAAAGTAGAAGTCAACCCGACCCGAACCCGAACCGCAACGAAAAAATATAGTTCAACCCGACCCGACCCGAACCGCTGGTCGGGTCGGGTGTGGGTAACTCGACCCGATGCAGGACTCTACTCCGGATTGGATTCTTGCATCGGGTCGGGTAACCCGATATTACCAGGACCCAACTGGATCGGGTTAGGCTGACGTTAATTTTTTTCCCCTGAGGGTCTGGTTGACTTTAAATGTTTCGGGTTCTTGTCGGTTTCTGGTTGAGTTTTAATTCTTTCGGGTCGGTTTTGGGTTGACCCGATTTTTCAACGAAAGTCTTGAATATTTTTCAATTGAAAATAAAACTATATATTTGTATATCAATGAGCGTATACATGTTCATTTTTATGCAAAATTGATAGAATTGATATTAGAGATATAATTGTAGATTACTTTTCCATAACTGTATTAAAATATAGATTAATTTCCTTCCACTTCGTGTTCGGATCGGATTCTGAATGAAGTGTGTCGTTTTTCTTGCTGATGAAATTATTTTTGTCGGGTTCGGGTCGTGTTTCGGGTTGACTTTGAGCAGGATGTTCGGGTTCGGAAATCCGGATGAAAAATAGACGAAAAATTTCACAGAAAAATTTCACAGAAAAATAGAAGTAATATTTTGCAGAGAAGTAGACACGAATATTACAGAAGAAATCAAAGGAAACTGAGAACTGCGGTAAATGAGAAGAGTGAATATTTTGGAAAGAAAATTCAAAACGTACCTATTACAGAGGTATCAAAATGTGGACCAACATCATAGTACGGAAGGAAGACCATTCCACAAGGTTCTGCAAAGAGGCTGAATGACATCACAAAATACAATTATCCACGTCCTATAATAGACTACACTTTAGACAATCCGCCCGTAAATCAATGGTTCTCTGTATTAGACCCGAAGCGCAGTAACTGGCAAATAGATAAACACTTTAATGAGAAAAGACTGCGTTCACTACCAGACAGGAACTTTAGTAGTTCAACGTCATACAATTTGGACTCATTAATCCACCTGCAACTTTTGAGGTCCTGATGAAGACAGAACCTCAAAAGGACTAGTAGGACTGGGACTCTGTCGTGAAGCCTGTTTGATATACTTACATGATATCATCATTGCAGAGTGCACATTTAAAGAATATTTGTGAAACATTTGGAAAGTGCTCCAGAAATCGAAGATGACAATCTTTAAATTAAATCTCTTAAAATGTAACTTATTTTACCGTTAAATCAATCATCATCTCGGACATATTATTTCTGATGAAGGTATACAGATAGACCCTGAAATGATATCTGAAATTGAGAACTGGAGTCAACTTGAAAATTTTTATCAGTCGAAGAAGTTTTCTAAGATTACCTACCATATTTTCTACTAAAGGTTTTTGAAGCCTTTCTGCACCCCCTTCATAAGTTGACTGAAGTTAGCCAAAAATTCCTGTGGACAGACGCATGCGGAATTCTTTTTAAAATAGAAAGAAGATTTAATAGTTCCAAACGTGACATATTTTTAGTTCACAAACAGTTCATTTTGAATACGAATGCTACGGAGAATGCGATACTAAAACCTGTTTTTGAACTATATAGTTGCAAGAATGAGCATGTATGCAGTTCCTCAACTTAAAAGAAAAGTATGGGGTAAAACTACAGCTTGAGTAATTACCGTAAATACATTGGCCTCCAAAAGTTAAGGTACAACCAGTTATTTTTACGCTCACCATTAAAATAAAGAAATAAAGGTAAAAAAATATGGTTTATATGAATGATCATAAGTAACTTCACTAAAACCTAATGAAACAGTTATACCCACTGCTACTTTTTTAACGCTGGACCCTTATATGGCAGTCGAAGAAAACTTTCTTTATTAAAACCCATTTATTTATTTATTATTTATTATTTATTATTCTTTTTCTTTTGCGGAAATCTGTGATTTAAAAAAAAAATCAAATCGTGGGCTTTTATTATAAAAATGTAATTATTTATTTGAAAATCATGCTTAATGTTAAAATTAAAAAAATATAAAAAAATAATAACTGTTTAAAGCACAATTATTCTAGATTTTATGTTTATTTGTTTTTAAATTAGACACAAAAGACTGATTGTACCTTAACTTTGGAGCCCAGTGAACTTTAAAAACATTTTGACTGAAAAGCATTAGTTTTAAAATCTAAAAGTAATATTAAAATTATTTTAAAGTGTTTAGTACGTCATTCTATAAGAATATTCACTTTTTCTGCACACACACACACACAAAAAAATAATATTGTTATATATTTCCTATCTTCAAGAAATAAAAATTATAAATGCAAGATAAAATTTTCATATATTTTATTATTGATAACTTTAATTTATCATAATCTTTTTTTTTCTTCATTGCTATTTCATTTTGCCCAAATCTTGTTCAGTATCATTAGCTAATGTTCATAATACTTTATGGCGGATTATTTTATACATTGTTAAAAAGCAATTTTTCCTACATCACGCATACTCTAACGAGAAACAAAATTACAAAAGTAAACACAGAAAAAGGTATTAATATCATTACATTATTGTTTTAATAAATAAGCATTAAATTTGTTTTCAATATAAGATACCACAGAATTAAATATACGAAGAACTTTTTAATCAAGAGAAACTTAATCATGATATACCTAAATACCTCTAAATGAAACAATATCCCAAAAAATAATTGGTTATTTAATAAAGCAAGCATTCCTGAACATATTTCCCTTTTTTACAAACTCGGCCGAGTTTTAAGACTTCGCCACAAAAAAAAAAATCATTTCCCCTAAACATCATTAATTTTTTGCACACACGGCAGCGTACAGCTCGCATTTTTTTCCAAATGACAAAAAACGAATTTCATAAAAGCATCCTTTAATATTCTTAATTTCGTTCTGCTTTTTTGTCCATGTGCTATGCAAAAGTGTCACGCGAAATAAACATCCCATTACGTTTCCAATTAAAACAAATTTCTTTTCACGCAGCCAAGTTCTCACACTTGGCGACGTTTTGGTTTCAGAAAACTACTGCAACCCCGCTGGCCCGTGTGTATACCGGCGATGCCAACATTAAAGGCTGAAATTCCTTAAACGCTATCTTAAAACGAAAATCGTAATAAATACTTAAGCGGGGAAGTTCTATGCCGATATCTTTTGTTTCTAAGGTATCGTGAGGGACGTAGCGTGTGAGCTGGTTCCCTTGTTATACATACTTACTCTGAATTTGCGTAATGCGTTAGTCATGCATACCATTATACGCAAGGTTGTCATTTAAAATAGCGTTTTCCCTAATGGTGAGATTTTGAGTAAAAGCAGACGGAGTATCGGGGAAACATTCAAGGCATATGATGTTAAAAATGTTCCCCTATTCTATGTAGGAAAGAATCACATGTTGCTTTTTCCACGCTTAAGTATTATTCTGTTTACGAAACGTAGTTGTTAACTACCACTTTAGTAACTAAAAGGTAAACATAGCATGTTTTGGGCCGAAATGTGGAAGGCCTGAAGCTTCAAACGTTGAATTTTCATTCTTCATTTGTACTCTGAATTATACTTTAAATAGACGCTAATATGTATAATTATAAAGTTTTCTTAAGCTAGGAATGCTTCAAATTAAGAATATAAATATAAGCCTATAAGCTTTCATTAGAAAAGTGTAGGGATAACTAGCTAATTAAACTTGTTTTATTCTTACAATAAAAAATTAAAGTTTTTTTTTGATATAATAATTATGTAATTTTCAAATGCTGTTTATTATAAGTTACACAATTGTTAACTTGAAGTAATGCGTTTTGCTCAGTGAATAAAAACTTTATATTTTTATTCGTAAGAACTATTCGTAACTAACTTAGTATAGTACTTTCGAACTATCGTACGACTATTCTTGAATATTTTTTAAATGTCGTTTACAGGAGTTGATCCTTGAGGCATATCGTTTACGTTTAATGCTATTATAAGTCGAAAATTTTGTTTTCGATGCAATTTAATATTTTAACAAAACAAAAGTACCTCTTATTCTTTTAAAGCTGCCATTTATCTTTTTTCGATGAAATTTTTAAAGATGTAACATAACGACATTATAGGCTGTCATCTAAAAAAGATACATTTAAAAGCCATGTGGATACACTCCTTATAATTTCCAAGGAGTTCCCATCATTATTTCAGATTAGAAATTTTCTATTTAATATTTTAAAGGCAGAATTTGTAATATTTTTATTAACTGTTAATTAAAGAAGGTGGTTGATTCAAATTAGGGAAAATTTTATTTAATCATTCATTAGAAAAAAAATGAGTAATTTAATTAACCCCTTATTTTTTTTAAAGAGCCTTGAGCTATCGTAAAAAACGAAGAAAATTTTCTGTCTTTATAAGGGAGGGGATGGGTGCACTATTGAAGTGATCGCAATTTTAAAACTGGTATGTTGTAGTCAACATAATTTTTTTTATCAATATCATTATAAAATATTAAATTTTATTGCTTAATTACACATTATGAATTCTGAATATGGAAACATAATAAATTTCTTTAAATTTATATGATAATAGCTTTATGATAATAGTTTGAAATATTAATTATAATTCCAAATATACAATTTTGTGCATTTCTACACAATAGAAACTCAGATATAGCTATAATGTTAATCGTAAAATGTTATAGTAAAGCAGATCCCCCTGTTGAGTAATCAAAGACAAATATCATTAAATAAATTGCATTCAGGACATCCCCAAAGTCTGTAAATCGATCAAAGAACGGAAGTAAAAAAAGTTTCTGAAGTCAATATTTTCTTCTTATATATATAAGAAAAGAAAAAAGAGGAAAAAAATTTAATTCTTAATCATATAGTAAAATCACTAATTATCATTAATATACATATGTAAATGCTTAAAGTGATAAAAAAAAGAACACAAAAAGGCTTATAAAAACCTTTTAATATGATGATAGACATGTTTCAAACACACAAACGGCGCCATTATCAAGATCTACATTTTAAACAAACTATTCTCGTAAAAATTCGAAACTAAACTTGAAAAGGATAAACTAGTAAAAAATCGGAGTGCACTATAATTTTTAGTAAGAGAGCTTTTTTTCAAAAATAAAATAAAATTTATTCTGTTGCTTAAAAAACAAAAAACAAAAAAATTTAAATAAATATTTGCAATCGTTAAATTAATACTCAACTAGATTTCTTTTTTAAAGCAACAGCTCCTTTTTTATATATTGTTTAAAATATTTGCATTATTCTGATCAAAAACTTGTAGTTTCTGTAATTTTTTAACGTCTTAAAAAGGTGAATAATTATTTGAATTATCAATATGCTATACATAGATTCAAAATGATAATAATAATAATAATAATAATAAGATATTAATATAATAAATTATTAAAAGTATAATTTCCTAACACATAAACATTAATTTTCTGTATTATTTGAATAGTGCAAATTTTTTGAATACGTTTTTCATAAATAATCACAAATGAGACATTACCAAACGAAAAACAACAACGAGTTACTTGAAATGTACTCGGTAAACCGTTTAATATATGTTCATATTTATTTAACCATTTTTTATTCTTTTGTAACAGAGTCTAGCCATTCACTCGTACCAAAAATAATCCAGGCAATCATTCAGATATATCAAAAGTGGACGATTTTCACTAAACGAGGAATAATCGCTTTAAATAGCTCAGTAAGAAAACATTGAAATATATCTCTAATGTATGATTTTACAAAAAAGAGGAATAATCGCACGAAATAACTCATGCGAAAAAAGAAAAAAATGCTATTACTCAGATGCAGAAAAGAAATAATTGAATGAATGATTCGGGTATCTGCAAACACATAACTGCCAACCCTCGTTTTTTTTATTTTTTTTTATTTATTTTTTTTTTCAATTAAAACCAGAAATTTTGTAGAAACAAAAGAATTAAATTAAAAGCCACTTATACTTAATAAAAAAGCTTCACTATTTTGTTTTCTGTTTCGAATATTCGTATCGAATATTTGTTTTAACTTTTAAAACAAAAACAAAAAGAAGATATGTCATCATTCAAGGAGGATAATCGATTGAATGACTTTTCTCTAGGAATAAATTTAAATCCGAAAATTCAGCGTTAACAAGACCTGTTCTATGCCGCCCATGGGTTATAACCTTTGCGCAAGATCGCTTTCGGCCCGAAAGAGGAGAAAGAATACTGTGGTTCTGCTTATTTCAGATCATCGTAACGTAACATATGGATGACAATAACTAATATCTGCTACTAACAATAATGAATTTCTGCTACTACGTCTGCTAGATGCAAGGACTCTCTGCAAGACGACCCGTTGTGTGTGTCCCTTTTAATCGACGGTGCAGAAGTGCCCCTTTACATTGGGAAGAGAGTACATTGTGGAATCATTCTTTGGACTGGAATATCTCTGGATGGTCACATCGACGTACATGTGTGCCATGGAGAAACTCTGAATGCTGTGATATATCGAGACGAGATCCTTGCTCCGTATTCAACACATGATAATGGTGCTATTGGTGATGAATTCATCCTAACGGAGTATAATATCTGACCTCAACGGTCTATACTTGTTGATGAATATTTTAAGGATCAACGTTTGCAGTGAATGGAATGGACAGCTCAACTCCCGATCTTAATCCGATAGAGCATCGTTGGCCTACCTCGGCAGACAGGTGTTTACCTTAAGTCCTCCTCCGAGGTAGTTAAATGAGTTGGAACAAGCTTTGTTCTATTTATGTGCGTTGCCTCCATTCCAGTATCTGGCAGAAATATTGACTGTATGGAAAGTCGATGTCACCACTGTATTAAAACTAATTAACATGTCAGGAAACATAAGTTGTAAGTCAACTTTACCGACCCAATAAGTGATACAGAAATTTACAGAAATCACCCACTCGGGGACAGCTAACCGTGAGGTATAGGCTCAAAAAGTCCAGGAGAGGAAAAAAAAAATTCTGCCACTTACCGGAACACAGCCAGAAGACCGGACCCAGGAAGTAACGGGGAAAGGAAGACCTCCCAATCCGACCTCTCCAGACTCCCGAGAGAGTCTGAGAGGTAAACGGTTAGACTCCGTTCCGATGACGAAATTAAACTGAATGTAAAAAATATATAAAATATTATACAATATTAAGATACATACAATAATAATCACATGCGCTGTCCAAATTGCCTATGCGGCTGGGCGAGCGAAATTGTAAGTTGCACATAGATCTTGATGTATGATTTCGATATTCTGATACAGATTATATTAGAAAAGCTGTAGTTAATAAGCATTTACACAGTATTTACCAATTAAAAAATATATATACTAAAGTTTCTACCAATGGTTGCAAAGTATAACATGTTTGCATAAGATAAACATTCAAAGACAAATAGCTATTTACAAAATTACTAAGATGTGTATGAGTTGATATCAATAACAATAATTTTGTACAAACATTGTCTATGACAGCTAGTATTGCAAGGTGTCCCGATTAATGCAGGATGTTCCGATTTTCAAGAGTTTCAAGACCCGTCCTGCGGAACAAGTCGGGGCGGACAAATTCCTTCTTAAAATCCATTTATTTATCTTTTTTTTTTTTTTTCAAAAGAATATCTGTGATATATATTTTTCTCAAACAGCAAACTTTTGCAAAATACATAATTATTTATCTGTAAATCATACTTATTGTTAAAAATGTGTAAAATCCAATAAATAACTGTTTAAAGCACAATACTTCTAAATTTCATGTTTTTACGTTCATTTGTTTTCAAATTAGACACAAAAGACTGATTGTACCTTAACTTCTGGAGGCCAGTGTATTTTTAACAATGGAAAGAACAAAAATTGAGAAATGGTTTTGAAACTAAATTGCACCGGAAATTACATACAAATTCATTATTATTATTATTATTATTACTATTTAATTTTTTTTATTGGGAACAAATTAGTGAATTTGATTTTTATTATTTTTTCCTGTAATTTTTCATCTAAAAATTATCATTTGAAGCATGACATTGATTACTTCCTGGAAATTAAAAAAAAAAAAAATTAAACTATTTTCACTTTTAGCTATTCCCCTTCATAAAATAGTTTTATTTAACTTTAAACCATCGTTTCTCATACAAAGTAACTTATTAGCATTAAAGTATACGTGACTTATTATAATTAGCATGCAAGAAGCAGTACATTTTTCCTTTTCCATATACTGCAGTCTTTTATAAAGGCTAAAACTTTTACAAGGAAGATGATGTAAAAGCAGTAAAGTATTCAAAATAGTTCAAGTTAATAAGCTCAAGCAAAGAAAAAAATATTTTTTTTTTCTAAGTTAATAATTCCTAAACTAAACGATCAAAACAGAGGGCTAGCTTTCATTTTAAATAATAAATGAAAGAAAAGACAAAAAAAAAGATAACAAAAGAATAATTATAAAGAAAAGAAATTTGCACACAAAATTAAATACTCTATCTTTCATGTTAAATTGCTAGGTTAAGTAACGTCATAAACAGAAAATGAACAAAATATACAGAATTTTCAATACCAAATCTCTCTATGTCTACATGTAAGCGATTTATTAATATCATATTATTTTATATGTTGCGTTATAAATTAACTTGCTGGGAAATAAGGAACACCGAGGTACAATGAACCTAGGGTGTGCAATGGACCACCCTCAATTAGTCATATTATTTCTCGTTTTGAATATTTTAGTTTCATATTTTGGTACATAGATGATAGCGTTGCAGTGGTGAAAAAGAATGTAAAATTATGTGCCTAATTGACAATTTAGCCATTTTATTACAGATAGGTAATTTGTGGAAGGTAGAATAAGAAAATATTTCCAGCGAAACATATCTTCTTTTCTTCATTAAAGAATTGTGATTTGGAAGACATTGCTCAACACAATTAAAAGAAAATATAATATCATATTAAATGTTGCTAAAACAATTGAATATATGTTTTTTTATTTCTTTTTTATCTATATTTTCTGTCAAACTTCCATATGGAATACAATGACCATCAAAAACTGGGGGGAGCACAATGGACCGTGGTCCATTTTACCCAAGTTCTGTATCTCATAGGATTTTATAAGTTGGACGTTATATGGAAATTAAGAATTAATAAATCGTTTTATTTTTAGAGTGTAAAATAAACAATGATTCATTAAGTCAACTTTTTTAAAGTGTTATCTATGCATTAAACTTTCAAATTTCAAATTTAACTCAAATTAGAGACCAAAGAATAGTAAACAAAGATTTTGCTTATTCATTTATTTATTTGCAGTTTATTTTAGTTACTTATTATAAACATTCCCTTAATTTTGAATTAAATTAGAATTAAAAGTGCATTTAAAAAATATATATATGCCTATTAGCGTGTATCTAAAGACATTATAGATAAATTGGGAGTTTTAAGTGAGATAACATTAATTAAAATGCATAGTATTGTCACATAAGAACAATTTCACAGATGATAGTAAAGTATATATGAAAAATATATTAATTTAGCATAATTCTGTTATTACAAAGGATATATTCAACTTTATTTTTCATCATTGCATAAAAAGGATATATTTAACTTTTTTCATATTTATTTTAGATATGCCAAGAATAATGCTAGGAAAGCACAGAATAACAGGCATATGGCCATTCAATGGAAATGTTTTTTAACGATGCCGAAATTCAGTTAGCATATGTGACCAAGCACATCACAAGTACTAGTTGAAAATCATGACCTAGAAATCATATCACTTTTAGAATTATGTATTCTACTAATAGCTTTGTTTCCGCAAGGCTAATACAATTAAATAAAAGAAAAGCGCATCAACAATTTTAACTGATACATTAGTGAAAAAAATTATTGAAGAATCAGAATAGAAGAAAAAATTTGAAAGAAAATGCCACTTTAGTTGAAGCTAAAAATTATTTAGAAACAATGTTGGTTTCTGTTACAGAGAAAGATGATAAAACTGAAGGCCCACGACGTGTTTCAAGGCAAAAAAAAAATTATGCATCAGAAAGTTCGAATGACTCTGTCTGTTTATAGTGATACAGAATACAGTGATGAGGAAACTATTTCACAGCATAATGCTAATTTTGTTAATGAAACAACTTCAGCTTTCGTTAGAATTATTTGAATGGCTTCAAATTCTGTATACCCAGTTATTCGAAGAACTGGGTATAGCAAATATCCTTTGATGTGGGAATATGATGCAGGATTAGTATACAGATAAATGTTGAAATATGTTATAAATATTTAAAATGTTATAAATGTTAATTACCATGTAAATTCATTTTAAAAAATCGTAAATTGGATGTAAAAAGGATATTATGTCAAATGTAAATCTAGATTTTGAAATATAGATATTAATTATCTATACTTCTTCTTTTTTTTTACGAATGGGGCATCTAGTCCGATCAAGGTGTTGTGTCTAACCCTGAGGTCTGGGATAAATGGCCAAATCATTGATTAAATATTTTGGTAAAAACAATATTTTATATCGTATTTATATTAAAGTAATATTTTTTTTATGATGCTCTACACAAAATTTGGAGTATGTAGGTTACATTTGCAGTACAAAAATCAGTGCTATAAAAAAGGAAAATGAAGGGGGAGCTTAAGTAGGGCAACTATCCCGGACTTACCCTATTGCCAAACTAATGTTTGTTTATTTGTCTAACTCGTCTAAGCGAATTCGTCTAGACGAATGGTATCAAGTTTTGCAGTGTGGGTTACTATGATTTGGGCAAAAACTTTTAATCTAAGTAAATTAAATCAAAATTACGAAAATTACATTTTGTAAATTACGCAATTTTGATATAATTATAGAAGAATGTTAGCAATAAAATTTGAAGTGTACAGGTTACATTTGCACTACAAAAATCATTGCTATAAAAAAGGAAAATGAAGGGGGGCTTAAGTAGGGCAACTATCCCGGACTTACCCTATTGCCAAGCTAATGTTTGTTTATTTGTCTCGTCTAAGCAAATATGTCCAGATGAGTGTCAGGTTTTGCAGTGTGGGTTACTATGGTTTGGACAACAACTTTTAATCTAAGTAAAGGAAATGGAAATTACGAAAATTACATTTTGTAAATTACGTGATTTTGATACAATTATAGAAGAATGTTAGCAATAAAATTTGAAGTGTACAGGTTACATTTGCACTAAAAAATCATTGCTATAAAAAAGGAAAATGAAGGGGGGGCTTAAGTAGGGCAACTATACCGGACTTACCCTATTGCCAAGCTAATGTTTGTTTATTTTTCTAACTCATCTAAGCGAATTCGTCTAGATGAGTAGTGTCATGTTTTGCAGTGTGGGTTGCTATGGTTTGGACAAACACTTTTTATCTAAGTAAATAAAATGAAAATTGAGAAAATTACATTTTGTAAATTACGCGATTTTGATGCAATTATAGTAGAATTCCTTTATATGATAATGGCGACAATGGCATATGCAATGTATATATGTTCAGAATCTATGTTCAAAACTCCATGTTCTGTCATAGTCCATTCATTTATATTTTAAACAAATTCGAAAAAAAAAATCATGCGGTTGAATAAAATTAAAATCTTTCAGCTTTTTGATAATAATTCTAGAAAAATGGGGAATTAAGTCAAATGAATATGCTTTAAATTTTATTTTTTATCAGGAGAATATAAAATAAAAATCATTAAATATATTTATTCAAGCAGCAAAAGCAACAACAACAATAAAATAAATAAAGATATTTGTTCGCCATTTTGGATATTATACGATGTTCCATTATTTAGCATTTTCTTTTTCTTTTTTTTTTTTTTTTTTTTTTTTTTTTTTTTTTTTTTTTTTTCACGCAAATGGAGTAAGTTAGTTGCCACTTTTTAACTACGTTAAAATTTACAGAAATATTAATAACTCGGAAACTATCTCGAATTTTTTTAAATCCTGAGAGCTTATATGACATACTCGGAACTATACGGATAACTGGTGTTAATTTCATTGCCTGCTTTCCATATTCTAGGAGAATCAGTTGTGAAATAAGAAACACAGTAAAATTTTAATAGACGCTATGATGTCGCATCATATATTATTTAACTTTTGCAATTATTCCCCTCTCATTTAATTCCCTTTTTCCAAATTTGTTCCCCTTTTTCATTATTTTAACGCTCACTATTCTACAAAAGTTTTTCATTTTCCTTTCCCACCCTTTGTTAAATTCAGTGGAACAAATTCAATTCCGTTTATTCTAATATCCTTTTAATTCAGTTACACTAAAAATATTTCTATTCTGTGCTATGTAAAGGAAAACCGCTACATTTACCCTTTCAAATAGCTAGCATAAGATTTACCATCTGCCATCTCCTTATTTGGTCACAAAGATCTGTTGCTAACTGATTTCTTCATACACACCCTTTTAATTACAATTATTCCCAAGCGCATCTGAATAACTCTGATCCAAAAATATCTAACGTACTTATCAAAGTCATAACAATCTCTAAGGTTCGCGGGTTCAAGAATGCGAAAACTCTCTCGAGCCCCATTTGTGTGGTTTTTGCATTTCCACACATATTGACTACCGCCGAAAAATTCGTTAGGACGATTGATGCCAAACATGGCTCTGTTCTCTAAATTTTTAATTGTCTTTATGCTCTGTTTGGAGAAATGATCGCCATATTGTAAAGTTTTGGCGAAATGTAATTTCATTCGACTTCATGTCATGATACGAGAAACAATCACTTCCCTTGCTAATCATCTTGCTTTCAACATGTAACATTTTCACGAATTGAGTTACGGGCCCGGGTGCCCTGCGCTGCCGTGCGCAGTCAACGTTTTCCTGTACTTGTGCAACATCTATAGAAGCTGGGATAAATTAAAATACCTTCATCTACTCATGTCTGCTTGTTCTTCCAAATGTGCCTATTCTCATTTCTCATGAATTTATAGATTTCTTGGAAGGTAATGATGATTTTAGTCATAGAAATACTCATCGTATCAAATCCACTTTAACACGACCAAGAACTAATAGTGCAGACGCTGTGACATTGTTTTGTGCATTTCTATGAGAGTGACCCATTGATCCTTATACTGTCAAACAAACAGAAAATTTTATTTCTAATTTCGACGTGCAATTTAAATACTTTTACCATATTTCGGCATATTTCAATAACATTTTCCTTCTTTCTTTTAAGCATTAAAAAAATGCTTTAGAAGTTAGAATAAAAATAAATAAAAATTTGTAATTCATTTAAATATGAACAAGAACGAAAAATCATGCGTCAAGCATAGATTATGTAACACTTTCCAACGCTTCCAAAATAATTTTACAAATCATTACCGTTTAATAAGCTGAAAGATAACATCTAAGTAAACAATTTGGAAAACACATAACATATTTAAAAACGTAATTTTAGGAATTTCCAATATATATTTCCAACATATACAATATTCGGAAAAATATCCGAATACTTTTATTCAGCCCTGTATATGATCTATAGATTTTGTATATATACTACATAGGATGCTAAATTTTAGTTTAGTTAGGAAACGCGTAGCACAGTTTAAAATTCTCCTTCTGGAGTTTCTGTCAATAAACGGAAATGTGTTCGCGAACTTTTGTGCTTCCCTGTATATGATCTACAGAGTTTACACTCACCAAGTAATAGACAAAAAGTGAGTTAAATTTAAAATCGCGTTCAGTAACTTAAAACGCACTTCCAGGAATTATTGTTAACAGACAGTAGAGAATTCTGTTGTGTGCCCCTGTAAATGAACGATGACTGCTATACACACACTATTCTGTAGTAAGCCTCTTGTAATGCACCTTAGTGATATATATAAATTTCAATGCGTTTAATAGAGTGAAACATTATTTAATTAAACCGCAAACGATTTTTCTCCAGAGACGTAATGTAACGGAATTCTTTTGACTGTCCCTGTAAAGTAACTATAAGTGCTACGCACACCATATTCCATATTAAGCTTCTTGTAATGCACCTTAGTGATATATATCAATTGCAATGTGTTTGAAATTGTGTAACATCATTAAAATAAACCGCAAATGATTTTTCCCCATATACCATAATGTAACGGAATTCTTTTGAGTGTCCCTGTAAAAAAACTACAAGTGCTACACACTTCAATTGAAATAGGGAAAATGCTATCGATAACGACAATAACATATAAAAATTGCAGGGCAATCCGAGCATATTTACGGGAGTTAGAGCACAGCCAGACGGCAGACGGCAGACGGCCAGACAAACCGAAATCCTAAACACTTTTCAATTTGGTTGGAAAGTGTTAAAAATAAAAAAAATAAAAGAATTTCAGCGATAATATATGAAAAAGGATATCTGTCAATGACTTGAACGCATTTACTGTTTATATGCCAAGGCATCTTCAATTAATTATAAAGTCTCAAAGCAGTAATATTAATTTAATAAATATAATCTTTATAATTAGGTAATTATAGATTATATATTTTTTAATTATATATTTACGTTATTAGAAAAATTATAAAAGCAACATAGATATCAATTGTAATATTTGTAATTTTAATTATATAATTATATGATAAATGAACATAAAAGTGTATTAAATTTAACGAATTGAATTAAATGAATTTTCAATTAATGAAATGAATTTAAAAACAAAATAAAAAAACAGAAGAATTAATGCAGTTAATAGTAAGTTAAAACCAATTCATTTTATATAAATTAGTTGAAGTCTTAAATGCATTCACCAATGAATATTTATTATGGTTACTATATAATCTCTGTGGCAGAAATTATATAAGCCTATAGTCTCCCACTGCATGAATTTATCTCTAATATGCCAATATAAGCATACATAGAATCATGTCTGCTGTCTTTGGAAATCTATTGATTGAGCTATATTTGTCAGTGATTACTCATGTCTTTACAAAGTTTGAATTATAATGCACGCTTCCTCATTTATTGAAACTCTTAAAAAAATATTTTTTTAAAAGGGTATCATACGATTTGGGTTACATAAATTGAGCAAACGGCTTTAAATATTTTTTAAATGTTTAGAATATACTGTTTTTCACTTCCTTTAAACTTTCCTTTCCTCTCCTTATGCTATATTTCCTCTCTTTATGCTATATTTCCTCTCCTTATGCTATGTTTCCTCTCCTTAACACACATAAAAAATTCACACACATATACACATGCACACACACACACACATATATATGCATGTGGAGGGTGTTCCTTTGTATCGTTGACCAATGACATTTACATTAAAAAAATATTTCTTTTAAGCTAAAAAAAGAATTAAATTTTGATACAGTCAGAATACTGTAAACTCTCATACTTTCAAATAATATTAATACATTTCACAAACTCAAACCGAAACTGAAAGAAAAAAAAACATACACGCACACACACATATGGATATACAGTGTGTTTCTTCGTAACGTTGACCAATTACATTTACACACACACACACACACACATATATATATATATATATATATATTAAGTTAAAAAATTTTAATTTTATATAGTCAAAAAAATTGTAAACTTTCATACTTCCAATTAATATTAATAGATTTCACAAACTCAAACTCAAATTGAAAGAAAAATAAATAAATAAAAATAAAACTGAATGCTTTAATAATGGCGAGAAAAAAAGTCTCTACGAAATTACTTGTAAAAAAAAAAGAAAGAAAGAAATGTCACAATGATAATGTAATACTGAACTTTAAACGTTCTGAACCTTCGCTCAACTTTATTTGTAGCACGAAAATTTTTTCTAGTACCGTAAACAAGATGTCAATCAAATTCACTATTCCTCAAACACAAAAATGGCAAAGCCGTATCCAACGAAATGGCAGCTCAGTCACCTTGTCTTCAGAAGTACAAGTCAGAATCACTGTAAACGGAAATCTCTCCGCAAAATTTTAATTTTTTTTTATACACTATTAAAAATGTTGTCCTAGTTTGAACCAAATTTTGGTGCTGCAGTATCTGCAACCATAAGTTGGTGAAATCTCGTTCAAACATTTTTTTGCCTGATTGAATTATGGTTCAACAAGGGCTCCAAATGTTAGAATGGGACTTCTCATGGCTGTTGCTACTAGCTAGTGCAGCACCAAAAGTTGGACAAACTATTTAACAGTGTAGCTACCAAACAATCACAACATCTAATTATCTCAAGTCCTCAAAAATGCCAGTTTCACTCCAGTTCTACGAATTTTTTCAAATTTTCTGAAATTTAATCAAGTAATTCTGTTTCTGTAATGTTCAATTCACACCAGAATTTTTGTTGAAAATAAATAAATGAAATTTTAAAGGTTAAAGTTAGATATTCACATTTATGCGCAAAAGTTATATCATTTGACTACGCTTCAAAACTTAGTCGACTGCACAAGAGTATCATAGACGACTCCGTCACAAACTAAGAAAATGTATTGTACGAAAAAACAAAATGAAAACAAACGCATGTTGTAGCATCCAGTTTTAAAATTCAAAGAATAAAACTACTTGAACACTTTACTCTTCTAATGATTATCTGCCTATTACAGTTTTGCTGTATTTACTGGATTGCCGACATATTTTGTTTTGTACGAGCTTTCAAACATTTAATAAAAATACTTCCTTTTTTTTCTTGAGTTTCGATTTCATTTACCGTATATAACAGTTTTAACTGCTCTGCCTCGAACCATAAAAAAAAAGTAAAATATAAGCTAAAATGCGTCAGAGGACTGTGTTATTATAGGAAAACGCATTTTGGAAACTGAATGAAAATGTTGATAGAACTATTGGAGCAAATCTGTTATACCACTACTTGCTAAATATTTTATGCCGATGGACTACAGTTTAAAATAATAAGAAACGAACAGTGAATCGCAATTTTAACGTAAAAGATTTTCATGTTTTGAAATATCATCCATATAAAAATACATGTATATATATATAACGACTTTTTCTAGAATCTAAATATATAAGACATTTTAATACTACATATCCTTATGGATTAAATCAATTAGTATACAAAAAATCACATCCTGTATTTTCAGATTTAACTAAATATGAAAATTATAAAAATCTTTATTCAGGATTAAATTTTTCAAACATAAAAAAAACTTCAAGATCTGGTAGAGGTAAACATAATAACAAAAAATACACTGATGATATTGTGATTCAAAAGGAGCTTGATGATCTTGAGGCAAAATTTTGTAATGATTATTGTTGGCTTGATATAAGAAAACATGTTTTTAGTATAAAAAAGAAATATTTGAACCAATATTTCAAGGTATTTAAAAAGAATCAATATTCTACACATTTTTGTGATATCTTTTATGATATTCTACATTATAGAGCAAACCTATTAAATACATGTCTTTCTAATAAACCTAAACAAATAATTTCTAATAAAACTAATAATACACAATTAATTATAAATTTTTCCAATCATGTATTTAATAATATCAATTTACACAATATAATAAACAACATTACTAACAATTTTCCAATAAAAAATTTTACCATTCACAAGACATACAAATATAATCGCACACTTGGACGTAAAATTTTTAATTACAATTATTTTGCAAAACAAATGGTCTCTTCAAATAATTACCCATGTTATTGTAATGACGCAAAATATCAAAAGTACATAAATACAACACATGGTCATATCATTACTGGTGATCTTAATATTGTAGAACAACCTATTTTACAAAACTTAATGCATAATGGAACAAAATTTCGCCTTCCATATAAGTGTAATATCAAATCCATAATATTGCAGTTTATTCAAGATATGGATTTATTTATATATAAAATTGCTATTGATTACAATAAACCAATCGAGTATTTTAGTGAATGGAGATTTTCTGTTATAGATAAAATGAAAAATGAAATTATAAAAAATTATCATCATATTACACATGCAGCTTTTAATAATATAAATAAACATATATCAGAATTACAAAACAAATTTATAATTACTTATGTAGATAAATCTCCAAATAATTATGCTATCATTTGTAAAGAATACTATAAAGTGTTAATTCACAATGCAATCAACACAAGTAATATTTTTAATAAAACTAAATTAAATATTGAAATAAATAATAGAAAATTATTAAATTATCACAAATTACTAAAAATCAAATGTAATAATTTAAATTATCCTTATCTTGTTATAATTCCAAAATTTCATAAAAATCCTATAAAATTTCGCACTGTTACCATCGGGTGTAACACATATAATAATAATGCAAGTAATTTACTACTTAATATTTTAAAGCAGATATGTGATATAACGTTAAAACATAATAACCAACATTGCCTAAAAAACAGTTTTCAACTCATTAATAAAATACATAATATCAATCCGGTAAAATTCATAAAAACATTGGATTTTAATGATTTATTTAATAACATTGATATAAAAGACTTACATAAAACAATGTGTATATTATTTAAAGAATTTAAATCTCAATTAAAATTAAAAGAACATATTTCAGTAATTTTTTTTAAAACTTTACTAAATTTTACATTGCATAATAATTACATCATATATGACAATATTATTTATAAACAATGCCAGGGAATTCCGCAGGGCGGAACAGCATCTAGTATTCTCTCTGACCTTTACTTATATTATTATGAAAGAAATATTAGTACGAACAATGATTATGTATTTTATCGATATATTGACGACATTATCATATTTTATTTCAATGAAAAAAATTGCACATCACCACTCAATTTTTATCCTACTCAACTTAAATTAAGCGAAAATGATTTAATTAATAATAATATTAACTTTCTTGACTTAAAAATCAATATTAATAATAATTATAAATTAATTTTTGATATTTATGATAAGAGATTTGATTTTCCATTTAAAGTAAATATTTTTACCAATTATGCTTCATGTTTACATAAATCTGTATATAAAAATATAATTATCAATTATCTACATCGTATAAAATACTTATGCTCAGATATAAATAAAAACAAAAATATTAGATTTATTCGAGATCAAGCAAAAATATATGGTTATCCAATTTTTATGATAAATTCAATTATCAACTCTTTTAAATAACATTTATTATATCATTAAATTATTAACACTGTATGTAATAAATTTTTGTTTGAATGTGCGATAACATATAACACTAGGTATAATATTACAATTATAACATACATTAATACAATTATAACATATTAGGAAATTTAAAATTTGATTGAACATTATATACACTCTGTATAGTATGTGATTGTGCGTTGCCGATCACATATGTTTAGGGTGTCATTGATGAGCAGTTTTCATACATTTAAAATTATACATGGATAACATTGGTTATTATAACTCACAAACATATCTATTTGCAAAGTGTATAAATATATATATAGTTTTTTATTTTTATCTATGAAATTAAACTTAATAAGTAATTTTAATTACTGCATAGCATAAATTTGATTGAAGCACAGTACTGATAATAATAATTATTTAATTTGATATTAAATTAATCTCTGAAATCTAAAATATAATTAAGTATAAGTATAAACAATACATTAATTATTTAATAACAAGTCTAAAATATATTTAAGTAGAAGTAACAATAAAAAATTAATAATTTAATTATAAGTTTATAATATATATCAGTGGTTTAACACAGCTGGCAGCAAAGCACTTTGTTTTAAAATAATATCTCTTTTACAAAATATACTTTTGTTAAGAATATCTGAAATGCTGTGCAGGATGAATAAATTCTGTGTATATTTATACATATTGTAGGATTTTATTCGAATTTAATATTAAAACTACAAGGAAGTATTGTTTATTAAAATTTATATATTGATTAAATTTAATGAAGTGATTATGTTAATAATAATATGGATATGTAACTAAATATTATGAATAATTATAATACCAATAGATGGCGACACTTTACGTTTTAGTTAGTTGATGATATTATAGATATTATTTTGAATTTAACTATAGAGGGAGCTATTGCTTGTATATTAATTTTACTTTCAGGAATTAAAATTAGATGGAGTAATTATATATTCACGGATATAATTTTGTTATAAGAGTATTATCAACAGAATAGTTTTGTGTGTTTTTGAATTATATTGTGTTGGGGTGTCATTGATCGAGTTGTGTTTTTAAAAAAATGAGCTCTCAACTTGTCTTTCAAATCATTTCTCTCAACTCGACTCGAATGTCAATATGTTTGATACGTGCCATGTGGAATTGATCATTATGAAGAAGTTGCTATATTTTGAGGATACTGTATCATTCTTGTGAGTAAAACATTTTTTCTACAATTTAAGGGTTCAAAATTCCAATATTATTTCAAAAATGATATCTGGTGGTTATATAGTGTGGTGATTTATAAAGATTTTAGGATAATCGTTGTAAGTGATATATTATATATTTCTTAATGGTTTTTTATTTACATTTTACATATTTCCAATTTTAAATTTTTCCAATTGTTGTCTGGTAATAATTCAGTATACTTGGCTGATTCTACTGTACTTAGCATCATGCCAGTAGAATTATGAAATACTGAATTATTTTTAAAACACATGTGGGTGCAGCCAAGCTGACGAGTACATCCACATATGTTTTTTCATATCCAATTCTTGATTGGTTCTCTTGTGGTCCAGTTTTTCCACTGAATAATGTTCATAATTAATTTATTAATCCATTTGTGTTTACATAATAGCAACTCCAATTTATAATTTTTTCCCCTTTCTCTCTCTTTCTTTTTAAATGTTCTTCAGGTATGAGTAAATTTGGCTAATTACCATTGAAGCACATGCTATGGTAATTTTATGATTGCACAAGTTAATTATTAGCTATGTGGTATTCTGATTACACAATATCATTAATTATCTCTTAGTAGATTTTAGTAGAATGATATTAGAACTTGATATGTTTTTGAAATTCATAGATATTATAATTATATATATATATATATATGTGTGTGTGTGTGTGTGTGTGTATATATTAAGGCTGTTCTCAAATCCAAAAGAGCTACTTTCTGACGCATTTCGGAATTCATTTTTGTTCGGAAACGCATGAAATTGGCAGGTGTTCTTATTCAGAAACTTTGTAACCGAAATGTGTTTTCTAATTTTTTGGTAAAGGCAGAAAATCTTTCAGAAAATACTTTCAAAGTGGACATTTTGAAGCGAATTCCCGACGCGGCAGCAGAAGAAAGGAGAAAACCTTGTCGAAACGAGACAAGAATGGCTTATAACTCTATAAGTAATTTATTTATCAAAAAATGGAAAACGTGTTTCGATTTCAAATTGCTTCAATAGGCCTGCAAATTTTATGCCTTTATGTTTAAAAATGAGTCAGAAAATGTGTCAGAAAAATTCGCGTTGTTGAACCACCTTAAATACTACCATTGTTGCCAAACTTTTACACTTTTTTTTGTTATCACTAAAATGTAATAGAAATTTTTGCCTCAATTAATTGTAGATTTTGGCGGTTCAATAAGGTACAAACCTTTCATTACATTTTAGTTGTAGCAAAAAAGCGTAAATGATTGCATCTATGTACTATGCGTTGTTGCTTTTTCATGATTATTTTTTGTATCTTGGAAAAAAAAATCAGTTTTGCATTAAAATAAAATAATATTTATTCTGCAATATTATCAATATTTCTCAGAAAGTAGAAAGAAAAAAGGGTTAGACACTCTGAATAATAAATCTTGTTCAAAATAACAAGTTATAACAAGCGGATTAGTAATAAGATCTTCCGACCAGAAGGTTCATATATTACTCACTGGTCTTTATCATCAGTGACTTTTATTTTTCAATTCTAATGCTGCTATATTCTTCTACTTTTAAAGATTTTATTTCCAGTTTTTATGGAATGCCTAGGTTTTATGTGAACATCAGCCATTATCATATGTATGTGTTTGAGAATAATTTATGAGAAATCATAAATGCTCAAACTGAATAAAATTTGATTATCAACTAATTTAATTAATTATTCATCCCATAGAATTTCGTAAGGTAGCTTCCACAAAATTCACCAACACATGCTTTAAAAAGTAAATTGAAATATGAAGATGCTGCATATTGAAAAAAAATATATATATATATTTTGACAAAAAGTAAATTGCTGTGTCTATATTTGTTGATATTTTATGATTTTACTCTCATTTTTGTGAGATGCCACATTTGGAGATTACCTTCATTAGGAAATTAACCATTATCCTATTATGTATGTTGAGGATGAGACATAAATGGCGAAATTGGATAAAACTTGTCTATAATCTTCGTTGAAAAAAATGTGACCGTAAAAAAAAAAAAAAACCGATAATTTATAATTTAACATTGTAGAAAACGGTACAGACATTCAACCGTATTTATAGATAACGGTTACTTAATGATATTATGAAGTGTTCTTTTAGTCAGTATAGAGATAGTATTATAGTTACGTTACCAAATTCATACACACACACACACACACACACACACACACACAAAAAAAAAAAAAGTGGAATATTTTTTTTTTTTTTTATTAATGGTCAAACAAAATCTTTGTACATCATTAATTTTAACACAATTATTATAATTGATAAATTAATTACGCAAGTTGTTACTTTTCCCCACTGAGTGAAAAGTGTCTAAGCCAGGATTTGAACCGGGAACTTTTTCACCTTAAGTTTTTACGTACGTTCGTAATTATATAAATAAGTAGCACCTTCAGTCGTTGCCTGGTCCGTACATCTGTCTGTACGTTTGTCCGTCTGTCCGCATATAACAGCACAAAAACTGCCCAAGTGAATGGTTTGAAATTTAATATATATTATCGTTGTACAATTTTGTCGAGTCATTTCAAATTTTATGAAACTCGAATCAAAACTTAAAAATATATTAATAAAAGTTTTTATTTTTTATTTTGTTAAACCCTATTGTAGGTAATCTATATAATAAAAGCGCAAGTCGTGTAACTGAGGAAAACAAATGCGGGTAAACCACTTCTTTTTTCATATGCCAGGTGGCCATTTTTATTCAAAAATATTTTTTCGAATAAAATTGCATAAAAGTTACATTTTTTAGAAAGATCGTTGAAAAAAATTGTTTGTTTGAGAGATGAGTTACATTAAAAAATGTATAGATTCTGACATAACTTTAGTGGAAACGACGTTAATATCTCAATCCATTAGAGTAAATAAACGCAGGAGATTCGTTCATTATGAGTCATAAAAATATTAAACCATGGACGTAATCATTCGCAAAGCAAGATCTCCATGGTGAATTTTACAGTGTTGTCTGGTGTAGAAAAAAAAATCGCATTTGTAAACGTGGCATACGTAATAATAATAAAAAAAGGCATGCTTATTTCTCTCATAGAAGACGATATAATTCATTTCGCTGAAATAATAAGGATTATTTTTTTACATTGTGAAACTAGTTATAAAACGAACGCACCTCCTATGTCACATTTAACGTACAATTTCCAACTTGTTAATTTTTTCTGTTGAGCTGTTTCAGATAACAGACCAGATATCATGTCATTATCAATAAGGTTGACTAAGTAAATTGTTTCCGCCAGATTTGTCCAGAATAGTTTAATTGGCAGAGCATTGGCAGCTTAATTCCAAATGTCCCTGATTCACATGATGGTCTAAACGCAGTTGGAAAAATTACATATCGTGTAAAATCTTTGTAATTAATCATGTTTCTACCATTTTCTAAATAAATGGTACAGTGAGTATAAAAATATATGGTCCATGAATAATTTTTTTTATGGAGTATTTTCACAGTGTAATTTTATTATTCTGATTATCATACCTAAAAATAATTATAAAATATTTATTCATCCCCTTTCCTCCTATTAAATTTTCTTCGCTCTCTTTACATTTTTTCGTACGTACGTGACCTTCATTCTGAGCAGCCCTAGAATGGCTTTATGCCCAGTATGCGGTCAGATTTTCTCAGCTATTTTGACTCCAAGAAAGCTTTTCCGGAAAAAAAGATAAAGGATGATAGATTCCAGGCTTCAAAAGCTGAAATAAAATAGTGGCTTCGCAGCAGGAACTTTTCAGCAGATGCTGCAGGAAAACATATGGAAGCTGTTTACTCGATCTTGGCGTGAATAGTGTTTTCCATTCGATTTTATTTTCTCATGCACCACAAAAAGCTATGATTTTGGTGTTGAATTTTCTTTTCGACTTTTGTTGAGTTATGAAGCAAGGAATTTGATGCTCTAACATTCTTTTGGATGAGAAATTTCTGTATAAGATGTTTCTTTCTTTAGATATTTATCAGTTTCTTGGGAGAGTATATCTGTTCTAAAAAAGAAAATGCAATTAAACTAACTGCTTCAAAAATTTCAAAGCGGCTTTGGAATTTTATAATTAATGAATTTGATTTTTATGGTAGATAAAAGTTGCTTCTTAGAAGCTTAAGCTACACAAGATTATTGTAAATACGGCAAGTTAAACATGTTTAGATTTTTAATTATTTCAGTTTTTAAACATAACTTCTTATATCGAGTATATCCAAATACGTCTTCCGTGTTAAAGGACCAATGTTGCACAAAGGTTAGTCTGTTAGTCTCATACGTATAGAAATCTTGTAGAACAAACATGCAGGTTAGTTTTTGAACTGTCAAAACAGTGATCAACTGTGTAAAATTTTAAAGTTTGCTCATGAACGAGAATTTGTGTTATTGGACAATCAGAAGTCCCCCTAAAGGCATTCCTTTTAAGGGATTATAATTTATACTTTCTTTAACTTTCGACTGATTCGAGTCCATAAGAAATGCTTTTGAGTTAAAATTATGCAAATTTTAATGCAGTTTGAGTGATTAAATGATATACACAAAAATGTAGAAGGCTTGACATGATATTTTGATGGTTTCCCCAATTTAACTTTTGCCGCCATATGCCTTGACGGAAAACACAATAAACAAAAAATTATTCATAAAAAGGTTTGAAAGGATCAAGGCCCATATGCCGTGTTTTTGGTCCATGAAGTAAGCCTAAACTCGATTTTTTTATACTGACTTAATATTTCACTTTTTAATATTAGAAGGTTTATCCTGTACGATTTCAACAATAGTTTTTGCATTTTGTTCGGATTTATATGACTTACACAAACTCAAAGTTCGTATTATTTGTAGTTTTTAATGAAAAATACGCAATTTCTCCTAATTTTACCTCAATTATTTATATGAGCGCAATCGTACAACACTTTCTTCTTTACATATATTATAAAATACATCAAAATGTACAATATATGTAAAAATAAAAGTGTTGCAAAGCTGCGCTCATAGTAAAATATTAAAAAATATATTAAAAATTGACTTAAAATTAGGCGAAATTGCGTATTTTTCATCAAAAACTACCAATAATACGAGCTTTGAGCGTGTGTAAGTTATATAAATCCGAACAAAATGCAAAAAATATTGTTGAAATCGTCTAGGATAAACTTTCTAATATTAAAAAATGAAATAATTAAGTCAATATAACAAAATCGAATTTTAGTCTTATTTCATAGCCCAAAAACACGGCTTATTTACCCTGATCCTTTTGCATGAATATTTTAAAGTTGTTTATTGCAAATAAGATGTAGTTCTACTTCGTGAGGTGTTATGTCTGTATAAATTTATATGCTTTCCAAATCAATTAGTTTATAGAATATGTATATATACATTTTTGAACAAATTTGAGAATTTTACTACTGTTTGTACTACAGCTATAACATTACAGTGACATGACTGGTTATAGGGAGTGATCATTAGTCTAACTGTTTCAACGTATATAAAGTTTACGAAAAATTGTGCTTTGTGGCCACACCAGTTTTCCCTTTTCCTTAAAACAAAATAGATTTAGTGTTCGATTTCCTTTCGTTTTTCAAAGTTTTTAATCATGTTTCATCCAAAAATATAATTTTGGTGATGAAACAGAATAAATTTTGAAAAATGATTGAATGATTTGAATACCTTAATAAAGTGAAATAAATTTGTTAAATTCATTGGAGACTAAAACTGATTGGCAGTATAAACTAATCAGATAAAGGCACGATAACGATTCACTACATAATAACCAATGCTTAATCCTATAATATCCCACAATATAACTCTCTCTGAGTCCCATCTGTTAGTAACTAGTTCATGCTACTGTCAACTATAGAACATCTCCCTCTGAAATTCCGATGCCAAAGCGGTACATTCAGTATACCAGCGTATGACTCTATCATACACTATGTGAGATATTGATTCATTCTGCAGTATATAGACACTGATTAAGGTGGTTTCAATATTCCCGTTGACCATAATATATAACATTAGCATCTATATAGAATATATTATCGATTTGTAGTATTAACTAAGCTATAGATGTGGCATGTTAATAATTTGATTTCTACTTGCATGGATATAATGAACAGTAGATACCTAAAATAATATGTGACAAAATTGTAACAAATATTTGTGATATATTACTTTAAATGCCTTTTGTTTAAAAAAAAATGCAAAAAAATATCTTTTAAGATTAAAATAATCAAAGGAAGAGAGGTGCAGAACAAAAGCGATATTCGATCGTTTTGCCGAAAATCAGTTTTTTTAAGCCATGTAATACTAAAGAAGTTTGCAAGATCTGAAAAGGTATAAAAAAAGATTTTGCGCAAGGTGCATTAAGTAATTAATAATAGTATATTTTGAGAAAAATGCATTTTAATTTAAAGGGGTCCGGGACACAAAAATCTTCAAATTTTTGAAAAATATTTTATTGTATTAAAAAATTCTCTGTTTTTATCCGCTTAAAGTCAAAAACAGTTAAAGATAAATGGTTCAAACTTGGAACATGTCTTTTTCAGTTATTTTACTTTAATTTTAATTCAGCAAATTTGAAAAAAAATTTTACTTTTGAAAATATGATTTTTTTTAAAAAAGCTACATGATTTTTTTAAAAAGTTTTTACTTTAAATAATTTTAATTTTTTTAAATTAATATTTTTAAAAAGCTGAATTAAAATTTATGTATTGCCGTTTATTTAAATGAAAAAAAAATGAAATTCTACAAATAATGTTACGAGTTATAATAATTTTAAATTACCCCACTTTTTTAATAAATTTTTAATTAAATTTTTTTTATGTTAAGAGGACTTTTATCATGTGATTTTGTTTACAAATGATATGGTTAACTATCACAAAACAATTCAAAATTATAACTCAATAAATAAATTAAAAAAAAAATGTGTTCCGGACCCCCTTAACGGCTTTACACAGACGATAAAAATCCTGCTTGAAACGGGCCCCACCAGTGGCTGAGAGGTTCTGCTCTTGAAGCTGGTAGACGGGAGGTGCTGGGTTCGATCCCAATCGCGCCCGTCGGCCTAATCCTTCGGAGTTTTCGTGGTTTTCTTCGAGCCGTGGATTTATCCATGCGTAAATACGGGTTAGGTTCCCTTAGAAAGACCCCCACGAAGGGCACTCCCCCCGGGCCTATATCCCAAGTGTAGATAATTGGCCGTCAATAATCAACCAACCAACCAACCTGCTTGAAACGTCAGATATGTTTTTTCAACAGAGATATGTAGCGTACACAAAATGTCACTGTGGTATTTACAGCTTTGTGAAACATATGTGAAAGTACATATATACCGAAGAAATTATGAGAAAAAAAAAAGTTTATTCATCAAGATAGAAAACTGAAAGTATTTAAAGACTTTTTATAATGTATTCTAAACATGTTTTATGTATAAAAGTTGGTTTTTTCTTCAGTAATCATAACACAACTCTGAGTTCATTTTTTCTTTTCTAGTTTCTTAAGTTGTGGCATGAATGAAGTCTAAATAAAATGTATAAACGAATCCTAGTTTAAATGCATGCAACAACACACTGCAAAAAATAACTGTTGATTTTACAGTATAAAACTGGCAACCCAGCTGCCAGTATTATACCGTAAAATTAACAGTATTAAATAGTAAAATAAGCAGTAATACGCTGCCGCGCAAGCAGTAATACGCTACCGCGCATGCGCGGTAGCGTATTACTGCTTGCGCGGCAGCGTATTACTGCTTATTTTACTATTTAATACTGTTAATTTTACGGTATAATACTGGCAGCTGGGGCGCCAGTTTTATACTGTAAAATCAACAGTTATTTTTTGCAGTGCATAATAATTCCTAGATTTTTATCGATTTAGAAAGACAGATTGTATTACTTTATGCTTCAGAGATTAAAATAGTCAAAGGGAACAGCAAAAACACGATATTTGACCATTTTGACGAAAATCAGTTTTTAACATTTTCTGGCACTGTGTAAATTTAGTGGTTTTTCAAGCAGGATGTTTATGGACTGTATAAATAGCCGTTAAATTAAAATGAGTTTCTCTCAAAATACACTATTATTAATTACTTAATGCGCAAAATCTTTCTTTTCTACCTTTTGAGACCTTGCAAACTTCTTTAGTATTATATGGTTTAAAAGTCTCTGCATCGGCAATAATATTTGCTTCAATGTTGAAAAACATATGGAAATGAATGAGTTTTCGTGGCCTAAAAACGTCATTGTCCGTATAAGTGACAAAAACTTTCTAAAGCAAAAATGTTTACTTCATTAAGGGCTCGTTTGTGGTTCCAACCACTTTGCGTAAAAAAGCTCGTACATATATGTATAACTTTGTAAATTGTTTGCACCAGTTACGTCAAAACCACTATTTCAAGCTTCATGGAAATTTCCAGAAGCCATTTTTTTATGTATTTTTCATCCCTCCCTCATACTCCTCTCACCTTCTTAAAAGCATATATGAACTGCTTAGGTTTCGTCAAGAGTAAATTTTACACGAATTAATTAAAATGTTCAAAGCTATATGGGCAAGGCCTTTCTCTTGAAATAGATGGTTTAATTTAGATCAGTTCTTAAGAATGCTCACTTGATTAATTTCTTCTTCTGATATCCTTTCAAAATATTGTTTGAAACATAACGAAAACATCTGAAGTTGTTTCTGTTTCAAGAATTATTCTATCAGTAATATATGTCATTTAGTTTACCTGGGTATTTAAGTAGTTCGACATTTCATAAGCTAATTTTTGCAAATGTGTGTATTGCGATCAATAGCAAAAAAATTAGTCATAACTCTACTGCGTTTTTTTCTTAACTTTCAATTGCTTTGAAGCGTAATAAAGCCTTCTGTTGGAAAACTTATCTCTCTTTCTTTTCTTTTTTTATACAATCAATTATCCATGGCAACATTTTATCTTTATCACTTTTAATAATAATATAGACTTTTTAACATATTAAAACTCTTGAATAATAATAATAATAATAAATCCAATTTGATGACGTCATTATGCGTTGTATCACATCCCACAAAGCCTACGTTCTGACACAAAAATGGCGGCTGTCGTAGGCCGATTTTTTTAAGCGTATGTACTCTCCCTTGAATTTGTATACCAATAAATTTGAACAGTAGACTTTGTTAATTTTCCCACGAATGTCGAAAAATGTACAGATTATGCGATGAATCAATTCCTATATTTGTGTATTATCTGTTGCTGAATTTTGATTCTGACTGAATACTATCTTACGGCTGGTTGAGACAACTCTTGTAGGATTATTGGCTTATTTAGATATTTGTCGAATTTGTTTCAACAACCTGAATAATTAAAGGACACATAAACTTAGTCTGCTGTAACTAGAGAAAACGTTATAATTACTTTAAGCTTTGAAGAAAATTAGCTAATCGGAATTCAACTTTTGTATACATAATTGTACAGAGAAAAGTATTTTTCAATTTATGTGGAAAATAAAATAGCGCAATGCGATATTTCGTTGATTTTTTATACTTCATTTATATAAAGTTACTTTTAATAAACTGCTATTTTCATTTTCATTTCTTCAATATATACATATATATATAGAAAATAATATGATATAAATTTGAACGATTTATTTTTTGTTTTTCTTCCGGCATTCTTATTTCAAATATGAATTAATGAATTTAACCAGTATTAATCAAAATTTCGAGAATTAATCAAAATTTACTATTTACCCATTTTAACGCAATTTAGTATAAAGTTCATAAAAACAAATATTTTGTTTTCAGTGAACTATGTTAATTCCTGCGACAATATATTACGCACGAATGAGGCATAAGTATTTAAGAACAGATTCACAAAATCAAAATATTTTTTACCATTTTCTTCTTTTTAAAAATACCTTATAGACCGGGAGGCGGCAGCACAGACAATCACCTCATTGAGTTCATGGCTGAAATTCCAGAATTAGTTAAAACTCGATTCGCATATTAAAACGCAATCGGTCTGCCAAGTCATATCTTGGTGGAAAACACGTGAAAACACGATTTTAGCGGTTGACTAGTAGGTTTACCATTGTGTTTTCCTGCACCCAAAAGTATGAAAACATGGAGAACTGGGTGCAGGAAAACACAATGTTAAACCTACGAGTCCGCTAAAATCGGGGTTTCATGTGTTTTCCACCAAGATATGACTTGGCAGACCGATTGCGTTTTAATATGCGAATCGAGTTTTAACTAATTCTGGAATTTCAGCCGTGAACTCGACGAGGTGATTGTCTGTGCTTTCGCCTCCTGGTCTATTACACTATCTTTAAAAATACCCTATATTTATAACCCCCATTTATACCCTACATTTATAACCCCTACACTATCTTTAAAAATACCCTACATCTTTGAAAATACCCTACATTTATATTAATTTATTCCATACATCTCATCAATGCATGTAAATCATATATATTTATCGTATAAATCCACTAATCTACATTTACCGAAATATTTTCCATCTAATGTTGATATAAAAGAATTAACATGCGCTTATGTTTATGCATTCACATGTATGGGAATTTTAATCTCTTTGTAGCTTAGATAGCTTAGAAATTAAGATATGACATAATCGATGCACCAAATACCGTACATATTGATGCGTTATCTATTGCTATGTATTGATTCTGACTGAATGCCGTTTCAGTAAGGGCTAAGACAGCTTATGCAGGATTACTAACTGAATTAGATATCATTTCTGTTTACTTGAGAAACCTGAATGATGGAAAAGGATCATAAATTTACTCAGCTATAAAGATAGAAAGCCTTATAATTATTCTAGTCTCTCAAGAATCAATTAAAATGAATCAAACGTATAAAGAATTTTTTTTTCTTTTTTCTTTTTTTTTTTTTCTTGGTGAAGGACTTTTTAGTAATTTACGTGTATCGAGTCCTTGCGAACAGTCAGCTTGAAACGTAGCCATGACAAAATTTAACAATAACAACAATTTATTTAAAGCAATAAATAAAAATATAAATGCCAGTGAGCGGTCTGTCTTAACAAATGATTAACAAAAGCTTGAAACCCTAAAAATGAGAAGGGAAATGTTTTCCCCAAGAAACTCGCTAAATTCAAACGCTACAACCAAATGGCTACGCTGATCCTTTGCAGGAACCTAAGAAACGTTCCTTTCAGCTCACTCTAAAAACTTCACTAGAAACACTGTAGTTAGTACTATACACTGTCACTTCAAAATATTGCAATATCACTATCAAGAGAACCCCGTGGATTCCAATTCTCCTTTATTTGAAACATTGAATCTAACATCTTACCACGCTGGCGAGCTCTCACCGAAGAATCTACTCAAAACAGCTCACTGGAAAACTTCGCTGGCTACTTAGCACGTGGAAACTATACCTTCAAAACCGAGAAGCGGTGAAACTTTAGTCTGATTTACTAGCAAGGACAAGATGTGACTAAATCCACTGATTCTAACTCTTATCACAGTATATATATAGCAGATAGACAACCACAGATATCTAATTATGATATCATTGCACAAAATAACCATGAAAATCAGGTTCCTGAAGATTCAGACACACTTTGCGACATTTAAAGAAATGACAGAATAGGTGGCTCATTCACTCAGAAATGTTAGAATGGAGGGCACCGAGATCACACGCAAAACTAAAAACTCACTCTACCATAGAACTTCATTAAAGGGCAGTTATGTACTTTTGCTACATACGTACAACATAAAATTTCAATTTGAACACTGTAATTTGTCGAACATAAGGAAAAAAAGTTCAAAATTACAACAAAATTTGTTGGCAGCCGCATTGCCAGCATTTTTTGCTGTAAAATGTACCTAATTACAACCATTTTAGCTGTAAAATATTAAAAATAAATAATCTTAAAGCATATTTTCTGTTAGTTTACAGCAAAGAAAACTGAAAATTAGAATGTTAGTCAATTTTGATTTTATTCTTGTAATTTTTTCTTACGATTTAGTAGCTGTCAGTATAGGTATAACTTGAGAAAGAAATGTGATCTTAGAAGGAAAAGGGGTTACAACCATTGTATTTGAAAAGGCGTTGCCCTCTTGCGATCCATTATGCATTGTCAGATGATCTGCAAACATACTAAAGGACAAGTACTTTTTAAAGAAAAAAGAAATAAAACGACTTCAAGTTACTGCTTTTTAATTTATTGCGTTGATATTTCATACTTATTGAACGCCATTTGGCGTACTTTCGACGGAGACAACAAATTAATTTTTGTGACAACCCTTTTATGTTATCCGCATTTACTTGTAACCACGCTGTTTTCAGGCCCACTCGTGTTTGACAATCAGTAGACGATCCTCTATTAAACGTTTCATCGTTCCCTGAAAAAATACTATGCACAAGCCACCAAGGTCTTATTACACAAGAGACGCATGAAGTACAAGCCTCCCCTCTAAAATTTAAGAGGCTCAAAATTACTATAAAATGGGACGTCTAATTGCGATTTTTATTTTTTTACATTGCATTTTGAAATTTTTTGGAGATCAATCCTTGGAGAGGATCCTTTATCTAATGCAAGAGAATTATCCACACAACTTCAGGAAACTTATGTATAACCAAGAAATTAGAATGTGATCAACAGGCAATTGATTATATGGCATCCTGATAGCTAGAAACGGCCCAAGTAATTAAACGTACATAACTATATATACTACAAATATGCTCTATCAAAGAATATACAGTGAACATAACAAAGGTGTTTAAAGAAATATATGTAAACTCGGCTAAGTCACTCCCGGTTATAATATTTGTATACTATGAAAAGTGTCTATGGATGTAGAAATTTAGAAAACATTTCCCGAATGAAAGAGAACCCTAAAATAATACTGTGCTTCAACGAGTTTCAGAGGTTAATCGAGTACTGGATGACAATTTTATAAAATATAAAGTAGTATTGTGTACTTTAATGCGATTTCAGCTAATTTCGCAAATCCACTTGCAGATTCATATGATATAGTATAAGGAATCGTCTGCAATTTGAACTTTCACCGATACGGATTTGGTTACGCCGCCCATGAATTGTCTCATCGCTGAAAAAACAAGTTGGAAATTGTACGTCAAACGTGACAAATGAGGTGCGTTCGTACTATAGCTAGTTATATAAATATTCAGATCTTGATGATTTTTTATTCAGCAGGGTTTGTACAGAATTCAGAAGAAAAAATCCAAGGAGTATCTAAGGAGTCCAAAAATTTTAAAGAACTTACCATATATATATTTTTTTTAGTATTACTGTACCTTGCACTGTAACATGCACAATTTTTAATTAAGAAAATTAACAGAAAATACTTTCAAACAGATCTTATACTATTAAAATCTAATGCGTCAGTGTTACAACTGCACAGTATTCACAATGTATTGCTTTCTTCTTAGAATGGTAAGAAAATCACCTGTAATCACTTTAATTTTTCTTTTGTAAACATAAAATTTTATTTTTATTTTATTGTACTTCATGCCCTACCTAAGAAAGATCATAATATACAGGCAATATTAATCCTCATGTCTCTATTTTCTAATCTTGTATACTTCAATTAAGAGCATGAAGTCACTTAATTTTGCTTCTCGATAATTCTAAGGAGTTTATAAGGAGTATTTTGTATATCTAAGGAGTTCTAAGCACTGCTTAGAAACTTTTTCATTTCTAAGGAGTTTCTAAGTAGTCTAAGGAGTCTGTATGAACCCTGTTATTCAGTGAAATGAATTTTATCGTCTGCAGATTAATTTCTGTCATAAAATAAGTATCTCGGTCGCTTGACGATTAAACCTCGGAAACTCCTATAACAAGAAAGCACCGATTTTTAAGAAACATTCAAATTTCTTAATAAATGTTTTTATTAATATCTCCTAAAGTTTTGATTCGATTTTTATAAAATTTGAAATGTCTCGACAAAATTCTGCAAAGATAATATAGCTTAAATTTCAAACCATTCGGTTGGGTAATTTTTGCGTTGTTATATGCGGACGGACGGTCAGACGGACGGACCAAGCGACGACAATAGGTGCTACGTATTTATATAATTACGAACGCACCTAAAAACGAAAAATAAAGATCGGAAGAAGATTTTGATTGTTTGTTGCGCAGATCGCCAAAAGTTTTCCTTTTTGGTGGTCCGATCGTTTTTTCGGTGGTCCCGGAACTCTAATTTAAAAAATATGTAACACTTTATTTTTCAATATTTTCACCATTTTGAGAAATACACCCTTGTGATCTTCTTTCCATACCAATGAAAGTCTCCAGAAGGTTATGGGAAATATTGTGCCTTAAATACACAAAAATTAGTTTCAATTCATTAATACAAGTTGAAACTTATAAATCGCTAATTTTTAATAGGATTAATGTCTGTAAAGTTTAAAAGCCATTAAAGGAGTTGAAATTCCCGATCCTCAAGCAGTTTTACTGGTTTGTGCATGTTTGGGGCTCTCTTTCAATTAAACAGCACCTTTAAAATTCTACCAATGATCCATCAAAACACTATCTTTGCATTGGCAAAGTAATAAAAGTATTATGTTTCGTCTCTATTATCCATAGTTATCCATGCATCTGCAGTCTTTCCTATAATTTTCAGATTGTATTTTGAATGAAAATTTACGCCAGACGATGTCGATCATTAGTGTTCAAAATGTTCTTCTGTCGTGAATTTAGCCTTTAACTGTCTTCATTTTCTTCAAAATATACTTCGTCACTCGATTTCATGTTTTAACGAGTATCCCTATTCTCTTACTACCCTCCTTCTTTCCTACTACCGAATTTGCATGGAAGTTGGAGGCTATTTCAGGTTTCTATATTCATAATATTTTGAGTGTAATTAATATATAAGTAAAAACCTATCTTTACGAAAATAAAAGTTATTCTGTTATTACCTTTGCTTATATAATATGTTGTAGCATTTAAAGCAAAGTGGTAACTGAAATATTCATTTTAAAATTTAAATTTTTGCGTCAAAATAATTTTTGCCAATTTGTCTTTACTACCCTGAAACATTTTACTATACCAATTATTATTATGCAATTTTTTATGAAAAAGCTAATGACACATTTTTTTATTCTTGTTTTATTTACAATTTGTCATGTGTATCAATAAGGATCAAATAAAGATTTCTCACTTACACCACTTATATTCTCATCACATCTCATCATGTTTTCAGAGATCAATTTCGGTATATACCACTGCAAAGTGAGCTCACGTGTGAAATTTGACGCGAACTCTTCTGAAAGGAAGATAACTCCGATACTTGTCAAAAAATGCGGAAGTTTTGAGCGATGCCCGGAATTTCTCTACGGCTTTGCTATCCGACAATGGTGAAGGATTGTTCGTCATTGGTCCTTCACGCACAATGCGGGAGGGCAAGAGATTAGACTTGTGGAGGGAGGAACACTTTAAAACTTGGAAGGTCAGAAATTTGATGAATATTGGATTGTAAAGAAGACTGCCATTAATCATTGAGAATGAAGTTGTTTAGTTTTCCTCAACTGTAAAGTTTTGCTCTTGTTATGTCAGAGTTGGGATTCGGTAAATAGATCCCTTTTAGACTCTTTTCTTATAGAGAAAACTTCTTTAGAAAGTATAGTGAAATGCCGATCATTCGAAAATTTTGTGATATACTAGTTGTAATATTTTGTTCACAAGTATCTTAGCTTTAATCATACTTGTCAAAGTTTTAAAATGAAAGACAATTTTTTATCTTGGAAGCTGGCATGTCATTATTTTTAAATCTCAATTTGAATTTACATTGCATTAAGTTATATGAGAAAGTTTTTTATAAAGAGGATTTATTTACAGTCAACAAATTTGATTTCAGGGGATTTAACATTGTGCAAACATCGTGTTCAAATTTACGGATAATTAAAAAAAATGACAATGGTGAAGTATTTCGGTCATTAGTACCTCCAACGTGTAATTAAAAAACCGACAATGGTGAAGCGACAATGGTGAAGGATTGTCGGTCATTGATACTTCAAACTTGTAATTAAAAACGACAATGGTAAAAGATTGTCTGTCATTGGTATTTCCAACTAGTCGAAATTTAAAATGACAGACAATTTAATTTTTGAAGCCGACATGTCATTATTTTTAAATCTTTAATTAAATTTACATTGCAATAAATTATATGATACAGTTTCCGATAAGGAGGAAAAAATTAACAGTCAACAAATTTGATTTCAGAGAACTTAACATTGTGCAAACATCATGTTCGAACTTACGAATCATTAAAAGGAAAAAAATGGTGAAGGTTTGTCGGTCATTGGTAACTTCAAGCAAAATACAAAAGTACAAAACATTGAAGTTGTGGGAGGACAAAACATTGAAGCTGTGGAAGGAAACACTTTAAAACTTGGAAGGACAAAAATTTGATAAATATTGGATTGAAAAGAAGAGTGTCATTAAATGAGTGTCATTAATCACCAATAATGAAGTTTACGCTCTCATCACAACTCACCATGTTTTCATAGATCAGTTTCATTATATACCACTGCAAAGTGAGCTCACGTGTGAAATTGACGCAAATTCTTCTGAAAGGAAGATCACTTCGATATTTGTCAAAAATAAGGAAGGTTTGAGCGATGCCCAGAATTTCTCTACGGCTTTGCTATCCAACTATGGTGAAGGTTTGTTCCTCAATGGTCCTCGACTGTAAAGTTCAGTTTTCCTCAACTGTAAAGTTTTGCTTCTGATATATCAGACTTTGGATTCCCTAAATAGATCCATTTCAGGCTGTTTTTATAGAGAGAAAACTTATTTTACAATTATGGAGAAATTCTGATCACTTTAAATTTTTGTGATATACAGTTGGGATGTTTTATTTCAAGTATCTTAGCTTTAATCACGTATATTAAAGTTTTAAAATAAAGAACAATTACATTTATGAAGTTGATATGTCATAATGTTTTAAACTCAAAGTGTTAAAAGGACATGAACCAGTTTTCTAAATGAAGAAAGCATCAATCAACATATTTGATTTCAGAGAACATCGTGTAATCATCGTGTTCGAAATTAAAATTTTACATTTTTTTTTTAAATATATAATAATGGTGAAGGCTTTCTTGTCATTGATACTTCTCGAACAATACGAGAGGGCAAGATATTAGTGTTGTAGGTAAGGAAAAAAAAATAATACGTGGGGTGTTAAGAATTTGTTAAATTTTGAAGTGTAAGTAAGAAAGTCATTAATCACTGAAAATGAAGTTGTTCAGTTTTCCTTAACTGTAAAGTTTGACTCGTGATATCGTCGGTACCATGTCAAACTATCGAATTTGAAAATAGCTACTTTTCAGGAAGGCAAAAAAACTTTTAATTATGGATTTAAAATCAGCGCTTGGCGGAAGTAACTAATTGTTATATATTTCTTGTGCTGTTTAATATCCTATTTAAGCTTGCTATCGAGAAAAATCATTTGGCTAATTTTATTCGCCAAAAAATCACATTCGATAGTTTGAAATGCTATGTTTATTTGTACTTTTCTCAGTTTTTGCAAAATGTTGCAACTCAAACTAGCGAATTTGCCGTATTCGATAGTTTGATTTGTAAAATTTTGTACTTTTCTCAGTTTTTGCAAAATGTTACAACTCAAAGTAGCGAATTTGCCGTAATCGATAGTTTGATTTGTAAAATTTTGTACTTTTCTCAGTTTTTTGCAAAATTTTACAAGTCAAAGTAGCGAATATACCATATTTGTATCAATATGGTTGTCAACCTAGATAGTCACTTATCAACCTAGTTGAAAAGTGTTTATGACTTATGTTTGTCCGTCTGCCGTCTGTCACTCTGTCCGTGCTCTATCTCTAGTAAATGTACTTGGATTGCCCTGAAAATTTTGTACGTTATTGTCGCTTACTATAGCATGATCTCTATTGAAAATTAAGTATGTATAATAGTTTTTTTTTACAGTGACAGTCAAAATTATTCCATTACATCACAGTCAATGGGAAAAAATCGTTTCAAGTGCATTTTGATGATGCTACGTCATTTAAAACATGATGAAAATGATATACAATTGAGAAGTGCACTAAAACATACTTTTTCTAGAATATGGAGTGCAAAGCATTTATTATAATTCATTTACAGGGTCAAACAAAAGAATTCTGTTACACATCGTTCTAAGGGGAAAAATCGTTTGCAGTGTAATTTAGTGATATTTCACTATTTCAAACATAATGAAAATTATATGCATTACTGAGGTGCACTATAAATAGCTCTCTTGCGTGCATTGCGTTTATTTACAGGGACACACAAAATATATTACTTACAGTACATGTGCGATATTTACAGTCTATGTGTGATAAGTGCGTTTTCAACTTTGGTTTGCGTTTTTAAGTTTAACTAATTTTTTTCATAGTACGTGTGTGTTTATAAACTGAGTTGTTCATATACAGGGCTACACAAGGGAATCCGTAATCATTACAGACTATGGGAGTGAAGTGCTTAAGGGTAGTTTTTAATTGTGTTACGCATTTTTCTGCTGAACTATATTTAGTAGACTAATAGAAATTTGTGGAATATAAATAAATTCATATACAGGGCTACGCAAAGGAAAATATACATTGTCATTTACGGTTGGTAAATGCTGCGAGTGAGTTTTAAGTTGCATTTTAGCTTAATATGTGGTGTGTACAAAAGACTTCAGATAATATACAGGGCTGCACAAAATATTTCGAGTGATTTCAATCGATTCGCGAAAATTGCTAAATGTGAATTTTCTAACTGAACTATATTTCATCCTCCATGTATTAAATATCCACATCTATAAATCATATACAGGGCTGCACAAAAAAATTCGATTACCTTTTTGACAATGGAAGGTATTTTTGAACACTGGATATTTCAATGTGTTAAATGTGTTCTAAACTGTTCAATTACGTATCTTCTTTCACCTTATTTAACGGCGAAGTTTCGTTAACGTTTTCTGGATGTGTTGTAAAACGTTTCATAATGTATGCTTGACGAATTATTTTTTGTTCTTGTTAGTTGATTTACAGGGGAAATGAAAGGAATTCTATTACATTACGCTCAATGGGGAAAAAGAAGTTTGCGGTGTATTTTAATGATGTTACACTATTTCAACTATAATGAAATTGATATGCACTTATAAAGTGCATTAAAATATTTTTTATGTAGAATATGTTGTGCAAATCATTTATCATTTATTTACAGGATCACTCAAAAAAATCAGTTTACATAATAATATACGGTGCAAAATTGTTTGAAGCGTATATTTATAATGTTACACTATTGAAACATGATGAAATTATACGCATTACTGAAGTTCACTACAAAATGCTAACTGTGCAATATGACAAGGCATGACAGTTATCGTTTATTTACTGGTATACACGAGAGATATAGATTATAGTGCTCTATATTAGCGGTAATTGCTGGAAGTGCGTTTTAAGTTATGGTATGCGTTTTTAAGTTGACCTATTTGCATACTACGTGGCTTATAGCAATTCTGTGGATCATATACAGGGCTACACAAAAGAATTTGTAAGCATTACTCTGTATGGGTGGGTATGCCTTAAAAGTATTTTTTAGTTAAGTTATGCTATTTCGGGCCAAATTATATTTAGTAATTCGTAGTATATAAATAAATTCATAATATACAGCGCTACGCAAAGAACTGGATATATTGTCGGCTATAAATGGTAATTTCTGGAAGTGTGTTTTTAATAGTGTTAAGCGTCTTTCACCTGAATTAAATTTTGCCTTAGTACAGTGCAGTAAGCTACATGATGTGTACTGTACATAAAGTTGCAGATAATAAACAAGTCTCTACAAAATAATTTGAGTACACTTCCGTTTAATTATAGAAATTGGTGAAGGTAAATTTTTGACTGTGCTATGCATTTTGTAACTAAGCTACATATCTATTGATCGCGTGTAAGGATAATCAAAAGATTTCGAATACTTTTCCGGATATGGACATTAATTTCCGAAATCGCGGTTTCACTTTGATATCTTCTTTTGCCTTTTTTAAATAGTGTTCCTTACAGTGTTCTGGATGCGTTAGAAAGCATTTCATAGTCTGTTGTTGACGTATGTTTTTTCTTTATTTTTTGACAGAGCAGCATTTTTAAACTCAATTCACTGTACATAAAGTTGTACATTTGCACCAATTTCCGATCAATCAGTTTGATGTTTTTTTGAAAATTAATCATCAATAATTATATCAATTAACATGACTAATTGTATAATCAATTAATATAACAATATAATATATATAACAATTTAAATTTTATAGTGAAATGCGACACTACTATGTCAAACTATCGAATAAGAATATTAAAACTTTTCTGTGGAGAGCGAGAAAATGTTTTTATTGTGGATTCAACATCAGTGGAATGCTGAAGTTGTTGATTGTTATAGTTTTCCTAATCTGTACTATTTAATATTGACACCGAAATTTACAATTTCATTGTTTTAATCGACAAAGAATACATTCGTTAGTTGAATCACTAAGCTGTTATGTACTTTTTCAAGGTTCCCTGCATCAAAGTAGCGATTGTGCCATACACGATAGTTTGAATTGTTTTTTTAGTATTTTATTTATATTTACATATTCACTATCAAACGCATAACAGTTTTCCTTAGTGAATTATTTGTAAGTAAATACTAATTTAATAGAAAAAAATAATTTATTTTCAAACGTTACATAAGTTTTATAAAATGTAGCAAAAATTAATATTAACTTGAATTGTGAGATTCAATTCTATCTTCAGTTCTATCAACTAAATTAATCTTAATCAATTTCTTCTTCAATGTCACTCCAATCAGGTTCTGCTAAATTATCGCGTGCAGTGGAAGAAGTTGGTAGTAAATTGTAGAAATCGTGATAGGATCTTGGTATTAAATTGTGGGTGCATAACAGCAAAAGATCTTTTTTCTTTTCGTTTGAAATTGGTAGACGTTGCTGGTATTGTTTGACTGGTTTGCTATTTAGTTTTCCTTTTCGTTTTTTAATGTATAATTCAATGAAATTTTCATCTTGTATTCGTGTTTTCATAAATATTTTGTTTTCGTTGCTTTTTCGGTACTGAAACCAAACAGCGTCACTAAATTTATATGTCTGCTCATTTTCTCTGTGATTGTTTATTTCTTTTTCCTCATTACTGTCTCCATTTTTTTTGACTTTTTTTTTATGTTGCTTTTCTATTTCAAATTTTGCCTCATGTGAATTAAAATTGAGAAAGTCATCATGAAGTAATCTAATAACATTATAAGGACTAGGTTTCGTGCGAGCCATTCTCACAAGCTGTGCCCATTCTTCAGGTGTATATATAGGAGTATTTTTTGCTTTTTTCTCTATTTTTGAGTGAATGGAATCGCATTCCATGTACGAGTGCCCGGGCTCAAAATAAACGTGATCTATGGTGGATAACGTTGGGTGTACTTTGACAGCATGAAGACACATAGCAGAAAAATGGAAATTTTTTTGCTGGCCACTACAGCTGTCCGACATCATTTTTACGTGCTCTATTTCTGGATGGGCCATAATGTAATTGAATATGCAAGATGAAATTTCAATGCTGCCTCTTCTTCCTTCGGTTTCATCCCACATATAGCATTGAACACTCGAATCTTCCAAATTATAAATAGTTAAATTATAGATGGCCAATTTTCGAACATAGAAAAAAGGTCCTGCAGCTCCTTTTGGAGTTGATAAAACTGACTGCAGATCAAAATTGAAAGCCAGTACTTTTTCACTTCCTAAAACGGAGAGTTTGTCTTCGTTCCTTTTCATTCTTGCGGCTTCTTTTCTTTCTTGATGTCGATCAAATTCTTCTCTGTTTGTATTTTTCTCCGCCTCTGAGCTCGCCTCAAAAGTGGCACATACTTTACATAAATCTTTTTTGGGCTGGTGGAATTTTAATTTGAAGGATTTAAATGTTTTCCTATATGATTCATAACATCGTTCTTTTCTGCCTTCTGCTTTACATTTTACCTTATACAGTCGATACATGATATTTATATTTAAATTTGCATCTAAAAATCTAAAATCAGTTGATTTGCGGCAATAATGTGACTCCACAGCAGGAAATGAAAGGATGTGCTGTTTCACATAATCTTCACCATCATTCAAGTTGATCCGTGGGTTACTTCCTGGATTTTTTTTTCTTCTGCACCCCCCTCTATTATCAGACTCTATGACACCAGTCTTGTTAATTTTTTTAAATGCTCCCTTAATTAGTCCCTCACTAATACCAAGGGTATCTAGAAAAAAGGCTCTACAAACAATGTGTTTCTCGTTGCCATAAGTAAATGTGTATGTTTTTGTGAATTCTTTTCTAGATATTTCACTACTATGTCTTTTCGGTTTTTTCCGAGTGATGTGCCTAACAAAGAATTCTCTTTGCTTGTGTAATGAGTCAAGGGAATGAAAATTATCAAATATAATCTTTCTTTTCTCTTCTGGAAATTTTGCACAACATTGATGTTTTCTATTATTTATGCAAGTAGGTCTTCTCATTGGTTTGGCAGGAATTATTTTATGGTTTTCAGTTTCATATGCTGCACCTTTTAATCTTTTGGCTTTATTTACATTTTTTCTCCATTTATGGGGATTGGACTTGTACCGTTTCACAGGCTCGATAATTTCATCTAACGTAGAATCATGTGAACTACAGCTATTTGTAGCAGGACAGCATTCCTTGTTATTTTTGTTGGCGGAAGAGCTAAAAGTATGTTCTAAACCAATGTTTTTCACACATTTTGCAGCCTGGAAATGGTCTAGTTCTGAACGGAAATGAACTTTTTTTTTACTTATAACCTTCGTGGGTTTCTTTTACTTATGAATTGTGATTTTAGATTTTCCAGCTCCTAAAAAAACATAAAAATTAATAATTATAATAATGAAAACAACAATCATTTACAGGGTGTTTCAAAAGTTTCTTGGCATTTTCCTTCAAAGTGCTTTTAATAAAGAACTTGTTAGTACAAATAAGAAGTACAAGGTATAATCAATACATTTCAATGTGGTTGCCCTGTAAGTCTAAGCCTAGGCTCCATCTTTCATGGGTGACGCGAAAAGCATCTGCTAGCATATGTGGTGTTATTTGTGCTGCTGCGTCAGTTATTCGTTAATTTATTATTTCAATTGTGTGGATCTTCACTGCGTACACTTCGACTCTATGAACTCCCACACAAAAAAGTCTAAGGGATGTTAAGTCAGGAGACCGCGGCGCCCACAACCGCGACCTATCCACCTATCGGGGAATTGTTCATCCAGGTTGTCTTGAACAATTCATGCGAAATGGGATGGTGCAGTGTCTTGCTAGAAAACAATACCATCACTTTCTAATTGTGGCTGAAAAAAAAATTGCAGCATATCAAGGTCGATGTTTCCTGTAACTGTTGGCTCCGAGAAAATAAAAGGTCCATAGATCTTTGTTTTAGTTATTCCCATCCACACATTCAACTTAGGAATGTACCTTTATACATTTCTTAAATAACCTGAGAAACAAAGGAATCATTATAAAACGTTTTTACATGAAAATGTCAAGACACTTTTGAAACATACTGTAGAGTATTTAATATTATACATAAAGAAAACGAGAAAAGAGATTAAGCCGAACTCGAATTTTCGTTTGAACATTAAGAAAATTTTATATTATAGAGCAAAAATATATCCGTGAGTAACACTGGCGTCATATTGACAGTGGCAACAACGGATCAATAAATGCTGATTTTACTACTTTTTTTTTTAACTTCTAGGCACAGAACAATTTCAATTTTTATAACGTCGAATAGGCGAAAAAATATTCTTTTAACTACAATTTATTTGAAAACTGTATCTAAAACTGTGTCTGAAAACTCTCTCCATTTTTTATGGCTCTAAAAATAATGTCTAATGTAAGTAGTCTAAGTAAGTAGGTCTAAGTAGTCTAATTAATGTCTAATGTAACATTTGGTGATTTATATGGCTATTACATTCGGGCATGCGGCTAATACGAAAGTATCAGTTTTAATAAATTACAAAAATTTCTTTGAATACATAATTAATATTCTTTATATAAAAATGTATTTTCGTATTGTGTATGTAATATATATATAAGGTAAGTCAGGAGTGATGACGCAGTCGGAGAGATTGCGCACATAGAGGTTCGGGTTGAAGGGGTAGAGTGAGCGCGCAGCGACTCCAGGTAGTTGTACAACGCCAGTAGTGGAGTGTGTGGAGTTTGCTTGAAAGTGCACGTTGATTGTTTTGAGCGTCTAAGATAAGGCATTGCTATTTTGTTTTCTTTTCCCAAAGTAAGTGCTTGAATTTTCATAGCTATTCATCAGAATTTCCATACAATGTCAGTAGTACAAAATATTTTAAACTTAAACGATTTCTCATAAGCTACTAATCTAGACTAAAAATGTGAACATCAACGGTTCGTTTTAGAAGAGGTCATGTTTAAATAAAAGGCCGCGTAATCTCTCCTACCGAAATTGGAGAGTTTGCGCATCTGCTACTTAGGAGAGATGGCGCGGTGTTCCCATTAGTTTCAATGCTAGGAGAGATTACGCAGCTTATTGGTAAATTTGCATAAAAAAATAAAAAATGGAAAATGGACTAATTTTAAGTTAAACGTGTTATCAAGTAACATAATTTTATTTTGTAATCTTATCTGGACTTGCTTTTTCATATTCTTTAATTTTTTTTTCCTTTAATTAAAATTTTTTAATTGTTTTTTAAATTATTTTCTTGTTCTGATTCTTTAATCATTAGGTTGAAATATTCACTCCTAATACAATAATATTTGTTCACAAAAACCTTACAGCAATGTCATTTAAGTGTAATTATTATTGTTAACAATTTAATTGTAGTTATTATTAGTAACAATCTCTCCTACCCATGTGCGCAATCACACCAACCCTGTAAGGACAGATTGCGCAAAATAACTTTCTTGGTTTTATTACAACTGTTCTATTAAATTGCAACATAAAAACAAAATAGCAATGGAAATGCATAAAAAACAAATGAAGTAAATAATATTCATGAATGGTTTAGCAAAAAATTAATATTTAGATGTTTTATTGCTATTCTTTTGAATTGTGCGCAGACTATCCTAGCTTTACCTTATGTATAATATATAAATTAAATATAAAAAAATCTACTAGAGTTTAAAAAAAAAAATGATTTTCACCTATGTTAAGGTAAAGACAGGAGAGATGTCGCAGTCGGAGAGATTGCGCACATAAAGGTTCGGGAGGAAAGAGTAGAGTGAGAGCGCAGAGACTCCAGGTATTTGTAGAACAACAGTAGTGGAGTGTCTATTTGAAAGTGCACGTTGATTGCTTTGAGCGTCTAAGATAAAGTATTGCTATTTTGTTTTGTTTTCCCAAAGTAAGTGCTTGAATTTTCATAGCTGTTCATCAGAATTTCTATACAATGTCAATAGTACAAAATATTTTAAACTTAAACGATTTCTCATTAGCTACTATTCTAGACTAACAATGTGAACATCAACGGTTCGTTTTAGTAGCGGCCATGTTTAAATAAAAGGCCGCGCAATCTCTCCTACCAAAATTGGAGGTTTGCGTATCTGCTACTTAGGAGAGATGGCGCATTGTTCCCATTAGTTTAAATGCTAGGAGAGATTACGCAGCTTATTGGTAAATTTGCATAAAAATTGAAAAATAAAAATGGACTAATTTTAAGTTAAACGTGTTATTAAGTTACATAATTTTATTTTGTAATCTTATCTGGACTTGCTTTTTCAGATTCTTTATTTTTTTTCCTTTAATTAAAATTTTTTAATCATTTTTAAAATTATTTCCTTTTTCTGAATCTTTAAGCATTAGGTTGAAATATTTACTCCCAATACAATAAACTTTGTTCACAAAAACCTTACAGCAATGTCATTTAAGTGTAATTATTATTGTTAACAATTTAATTGTAGTTATTATTAGTAACAATCTCTCGTACCCATGTGCGCAATCACACCAACCCTGTAAGGACAGATTGCGCAAAATAACTTTCTTGGTTTTATTACAACTGTTCTATTAAATTGCAACATAGCAACAAAATAGCAATGGAAATGCATAAAAAACAAATGAAGTAAAAATTATTCATGAATAGTTTAGCAAAAAATTAATATTTAGATTTTTTATTGCTATTCTTTTGAATTGCGCGCAGACTCTCCTAGCTTTACCTTATGTAATGCGGGAAGCCCGGAATACATCCCCTATTTAATATACTGTAACGAAGGTATAAACGGACGGGATATTTTTGTCCTGTGAGCATTGTGATAAAATTACAAGTCAAAATAGAATCTTATTAATCAAGCAGGACGGTCGTTCTGTCAAGCAAGCTAACAAAAAATAGTAAGCCAGCCATACAAATAAACGCCAAGAACAAGACAACAGACCGGTTCTGTTTTCTTACAGGAAACAAATTTTGAATGTTAAATCGACCAAACATGCCAGATTGAAATATCACATATAAAAAAAAACCCCGAAAATTAGAAGAATTTGATGAAATCTGATGAAGAAATTCTTCAATTTGAGATCAAACTCATCATCATGAGTGATATATAAACAGAGATATATATATTTTAAAATAATGTCGAATTACTTATAATGATCACTTTTTTCTTCGTCAATTTTTTTTCCAAACAACCTACAGCTGAACTAATGCACAGAAAAAAGTAAAGATTGCATTTTTGGACAGGTAATTGCTTAATCTACGTGCTTTTATGAAATTCAGTGTCAAAAAAATAAAACGTCTATCATTAATTATTTTTATTTCCCAAAAACCATGGTAAAGGACAGGCATTTCGTTTGCAGGCAGAGAATCAAATCAGAAAATACCTTTGTCGTCATTTTAATATAAATTAATGAAATTCTGTTGTTAAATTGTTTTTGTTTTAGAAGTCAAGTTTTCATTTAAATGTATTGTAAGAGTGTGTTTAATTAAGCGTTTAATTGTGTGTTTAATTGAGCCAAGAAATAGTAGAAAAATTCTAATTTAACAATTTACAACGACCATTGGGAAAATACAGAGGGATAGCGGGGCAGTGTTCAGTCTCTACCCTAACCGTTACCTCGTACTATAAGACATTTAAAAATTTTATTAATTTAGCCCTCCTAAAATACCCCTCCCCCTTCCCGTCTTATAGCAGACTATTCGCCCCACCCTACTATAACATAGCTTCCCCACGCTAGCTATTCTAACGACCTACTATAGTATGATCTCGGCAGAAGGCGGTATTACCGCCACCATCGCCTGCTGCTGACGCAGAAATCCCATTTCCTATCTACTGACTTCCCGTTTGGTATCCGAAGGTCGAATGAACCGAAATATTGAAATAGGATGCCAATTTTAGGTGTTAGCATTGACATTTTTAAAGTTTGGTACAATTTCTATTTGTCGACCATCCCCTAAGAAAAATTTAAGTATTGCTTTAACTGTTGTTTAGAATGATATCTGAGCTAAAAGTATTTTGAGGAAATTAAAGTTGAAGACCACATTTTTTACTTCATAAGACGATTTCTCATTCGACGTCAATTTTTGAATTCGGCTTTTTTTCATATCTGATAATTTGCATCTATCCTTTTTGTAACTTTAAAATTTTTGTAACGATTTTATGCATTTCTATTGACTATTCAGAGAAAAATTCATCTAAAGTTATAGAATTTCGTTAAAAACGCTTAAAAAATTCTTCTAAAATTACACAATTTCGTTAAAAACGCTTAAAAAATTCTTCTAAAGTTACAGAATTTCATTAAAAACGGTTTAAAGAGTAAAGTGCGTACATCATTTGGTCCATTCTCGACCGAAAGTATCAACCCTTTTCCCAATGGTTAATAAAACCTAGCAATAATAAAAAGATTACTGTCTGAGCCATAAAAAACAATATACAATTAAAATTAATTAAATAATACCTTGGTCGATATAGCTGCCATCTGATTCAGTGGTGTGACTTGGAGAAAATGTTGGGTCTAAATCAGTATTATCAGATGAGGTTGGATATAAATCTAACAGAAAAAAATGATAAAATCAAGAAAAACGCGTTAAATTTATAAATAAACGTTTGTCTGGCTTAATGAGCCACTTACCATTATGCAAAGAAAAGTTTGAAGCCTGTTGATCTGTAAAATTTTTTTCAGCTGCTTTAAAAGTAACATCAAAACTATTAATATTTCTGTACTTTTCTCCAACGTTAGATAATTTGCAGTTTTCAATACCTAAAATAAACGTAAAATATTATTAGTATTCGAAGAATACAAAACATAGCAAGATAAATAAATAAAGGAATTGTTTACTTTTTTCATTCTCCGCATTGGATATCAGTGTTGAAGGGGATGGTCTAATCAAATTTAAATCGAGTACAGGGTGAATATTCCAATCTAAATAAAGAAGACACAATATACAAAATTAAAACAACATTCGAATTCAAATTAATTACGCTGAATAGCAGAATATTAAAAATAGAATAAATACCTGTGTTAAAGAGGATATCGTTTTTATCTCGGAGTCGAGATGACGACGGCGAACTCGATATACAGACGTCTTTAATTCCAATGTTAATTTCTTCTTGATATTTTTTTAATAAAATCCGTTTTGCCATTTTCGTTACATTACAGAGGATAGAAATGATTGGAATAAAATTTAACTAACTCAACCAGATTTAAGAAATAAGTTACTAACTACCGCAGACGATTTTAAATTTGATGAAATACAAGTGTATTCTAGAATTAAAGTTTCTTAAAACAAAAACCAGCAGAAAAAAAAATTAAATTACCGAGTTGTCACGATTAAAGAAATCGTACTAAAAATGTAAATAAGAAAAAAAAACATCATGCGTCAATCATAGATTATGAACCATTTTCCAACGCTTCCAGATTACTCTAACGAAACTTCAACATTTAACATGGTGAGAGAAGATATTTAAGTAAATAATTTAGTAAAAGGCATTATTATAAAATGATAACCGTCTAGCAATTACCGTCTATAGACGGAAAAATAATCGAATTCGTTTGTGAAGCCCTGTATATGATCTGTAGATTTGTATATCTTCTAGATAGTGTTTGAAAATTTAGTTTAATTTTAAAACGCATAACACAGTTCAGAAATTTCCGTCAATAGACGAAAGTTTACTCTAATTCTTTTGTACAGTCTTGTATATTATCTGCAGATTTTTATACGCGTCACATAATATGATAAAATTTAATTCAGGCAAAAATCACATAACACTGTTTAAAACACACATTCTGAAATTATCATACATAGCCCGCAATGCATCCAGTACTTTGTGTAGCCCTTACTTTGTGTATATTATGAATTTATTTATATTCTACAAACATCTCTTAGAAAAATAAAATTCCGCTCAAAATTCCGAAAAAGAATTAAAAACCTCGTTTATGTAATTTAGCACGCATACGAATTAATGCTTACAAATTCTTTTGAGTAGCCCTGTATAGTACTATCTGTGGAACTTTTACACACCACATAGTATGCGAAGAGTTAAACTTAAGGAAGCATACCATAATTAAAAACGGTTTCCATCAATTATCGCTAATACAAAACATTGTAACCGAGTTACTTTGTGTGCCCCTGTAAATTAACGATGAGAAGCATGTATGTCATATTCTACAGTAAGCATCTTGTAGTGCACCTCAATTACGTATATCAATTTCATTTTGTTTGAAATAGTATTGTAACATTATTAAATTACGCTTCAAACATTTTCCCTTACGCCATTACGTAACCGAGTTACTTTGTGTGCCCCTGTAAATTAACGATTAGAAGCATGCACGTCATATTCTACAGTAAGCATCTTGTAGTGTACCTCAATTACGTATATCAATTTCATTTTGTTTGAAATAGTATTGTAACATTATTAAATTACGCTTCAAACATTTTCCCGTACGCCATTACGTAACCGAATTCTTTTGAGTGGCCCTGTAAATAAATGATAAATGATTTGCATACTATCTTCTAAATGAAAAATGTTTTAATGCACTTTAGATATGCATGTCAATTTCTATATTGTTGAAAGAGATTAACATCATTAAAATACACCGCGAACGTTTTTTCCCCAATTGAGGGTAATGTAAAAGTATTATTTTGAGTGTCCCTGTAGATGAACTATTAATGCTACACATTCCATTTTTAGTAGAAAACATTCTATACTAACATAAAAAACATGCGTCAATTCTGTTAATTTTGAATCCATAATTAAAAGTTTTAGATCTTTGCCTTCCTACAAAGTGACTATTTTCAAATTTGACATGGTACAAATGGTTAAAAAAGTAAAAAAAATACAAAAATTTACGGCGAAGTATCGAATTTTCCGTATTCGACACTTTGACATGGTAATTTTTTGAAAAAATGTGCAAATTCGATAGTTTGAAATTTGCATTTTCTAAGTTTCAAGTAAGTTCTAATTAAGCTAGAAAAGTGACGATTTGGCAACGTACGCGTCATACACAATATAAAAGATTGGCATAAAATATGAAAAATGCATTTTTTCACATTCGATAGTTCGGAATGGTACCGACGAATGTCAGATTTGGGATTCGATAAATAGATCCTTTTCAGATACTTTTCTTAAGAAGAGAACTTCTTTTAAATGTATAGAGAAGTTCATATCACTTTAAATTTCGGAAATAGACAGTTGTGAAATGTTTTACTCAAGTATCTTAACTTTAATCATGCATGTCAAAGTTTTAAAATCAAGAACACTTACATTTGTGAAGTTGATATCTCATAATGTTTTAAAAAGCATTTATACTATTAGCGTCTTAGAATATATATTGTAGCAACCAGATGTTACAGTGATGATGCTTCAAAAAGTGCTAAAAATGTTATCCGATAAATGTTGAACGAAGCTGAAGAATAAATGTAGATCGCAGTGACATCTGATAGCTCTTTTGAATGTAAATATCGTCTAATGATTGCATTAAGATTGAGTTAGTAGATATCGCTGCAATTGATATTTATCGTTCAGCATCGTTCGACATTCGCCTGATTCAATTTTTTAGCAATTTTTAGAATAACGGTTTACCACACCAACCTTCTAGACCCTATATACTTATACAATTAAGAAAACATGAATCAGTTTTGTAAATGAAGGAAAAGTCAATCAACATGTTTGACTTAAGAGAACATTGTGTAATCACCGAGTTCGAACTTAAAATTTTACAATTAAAAAAAAATCTGACAATGGCAAGAATTGTTTATCATTGGTCTTTCACGTACAATGCGAGAGAACAAGAGAAGAACACTTTAAAACTCGGAGCTTCAGAAATTTGATGAATATTGAATTGTAAATAAGAAAGCCTTTAATCATCCAGAATGAAATTATTTAATTTTCTTCAGTTGTAAAGTTTTGTTCGTGATATGTCAGACTTGGGATTTGGTAAATAAATCCTTTTTACACTCTTCTTAGAGAGAAAACTTCTTTTAAAAATACCGAGAATTCCTGATCACTTGAAATTTCAGTGATAAACTAAGTGATATGCTAAGTGATAAACTAAGTGAACAGTGATATGTTACTCAAAAGTATCTTAGCTTTAACTATACGCTTGCCAAAATTTTTAACTGAAGGACGATTTCAGTTGTGATGCTGATATATCTTTATATTTTATGTTTAAATTAACATTTATATTGCAATATAAGGATATGATACAATTTTGTATAAACAACCATCCGGTCATTCGCTGAGATTTCAGAGAATTCACGTGTCAATATTCTTCAAACTTAACATTTTACTAATCTTTTCAATGTCTGATAATAATAAAAAAAAAGTTGTCATTAGTACTTCACATACAATATGGAAGGGGAAAAGTTTACAGTTGTAGTGGGAGGAGGAACATTTTAAAACCTGGAGGGTCAGTAATTATGTGAATATTGGATTTTAAAGTAGACTACCATTAATGATTGAGAATGAAGTTGTGTAGTTTTTCTGAACTGTGAAGTTTTGATAGCTGTATGTCAGATTTGGGATTCTGTAAATAGATATCTTTTAGACTATTTTCTCATAGAGAAAAAATCTTTTTAAAGTATACAGAAATTCCGGTCATTCTAAAGTTCCGTGATATACTAGATATATTTTGTTCACAAATATCTTATCTTTAATCATAATTGTCAAAGTTTTAAAATGAAAGACAATTTAATTTTTGAAGCTGATATGCCGTTATTATTTTTTACTTAAAATTGAATTAATATTATAATAAATTATATATGCCAGTTTCTGCATTTTATGAAGGAAAAAAAACCCACAAACAATCCACAAATTTGACTTCTGATAGACTTAACGCTGTGTAAACATGAAGGTTAAGCGTAAAATTTTACAAATTATTAAAAAATACAACAATGGTGAAGGATTGTTTATCATTGCGCACAATATGAGAGAGCTTAAAATTATAGTTGTGGGAGGAAAACACTTTAAAACTTGGAATGTCAGAAATTTGACAAATATTGGATTGTAAAGAAGATTGCCATTTTTCATAGAGAATGAAATTATTTTGTTTTCCTCAACTGTAAAGTTTTTTCTTGATATGTCAGACTTTGTATTCGGTAAATAGATAACTTTTATACTCTTTTTTAGAGAGAAAACTTCTTTTGGAAATATGGAGAGATCCTGATCACTTGAAATTTCAGTGGTAAACTAGTTATGATATGTTGCTTATTAGAATCTTAAATTTAATCATGCATGTCAAAGTTTTAAAATGAAAGAAGTTTTTTTAAGCTGGTTTGTCATTATTATTTAATATTAAATTATATATATTTATTGCAAAAAATACTATTATCCAATTTTCTGAAAAGGGAAAAAAAGAAGAGTAAAATTTGATTTGGGAGAATTTAACTTTTTACAAACATTGCATTTGAACTTACGAACCACTTAAAAATACAAGAATGGTGAAGGATTGTTTTTCTTTCGCCCTTCACGCATGATACGGAAGGACAAGATATTATTATTGTAGGGAAAAACACTTTAAAACTTTGAAGGCCACAAATTTTATGGATATTGGATGGTAAAAAAACGGTCTTTAATCAGTGAAAATTAAATTATTCTGTTTTACCAAATGTAAAATTTTGTTCGTGATATGTAAGACATGGGATCAAGTCAGCCGATTTATTTGAGATTTTTTGATTTAGAAGAAATTCTCTTTAGTGTAATCAAGATCATCTGAAATTTTGGCCATAAGCTGTACTATCTTCTTTGCATGTATTGTTCGGCTTTAATCAAGGATTTTAAAATTTAAAACAAAAGAAATTGTTACTTCTGAATACCATATGCTGTTTTCTTTAAAACTTAAATTGCATTTATATTTCAATATCAAGCCATTAAACAATTGTTTTGTGTGCATTACACATAAATAAATAAACAAAATTGTAAAAAAAAATGCTTTTATTGAACTGAACATTGTTTTAATGTAATGTGCAAACAAATGTTTACAAATCTATTAGAAATGAATAAATATTTTAGTAATTTTTTTATATAAAAAATTATTAATTTTTTGCTTGAAAGTTAGATTTTATGGTTTATTTAAGGAAAAAAAATATCTATTTTTTGCAATGTAAAAGGCCTATTTTATGCAAAATTAAAGTAAAAACAAAAATAAATAAATATTTATAAAATTGAAACGGGTAAATCAATAAGAATATAAAAGATAAATAACATGAATATGAAAGAATGATAAATCACATGAATATAAAACATAAAATTTTATTTAAAAAATTATTTTAACAGGGTTTTAGCATATCTAAGTCTTGATAAACTAAACATTTTTATTTGTTATCAATGCATAAAAATTGCATTTGGCTTGAGACCCAATCCCATTCTATAAACATTTAGGGGATTTTATTAATGGTAATTTAAAATAAGTGTGAATAGGAGCAGATATATGTAGTTTTAACAGAAGTATTAGTTTTTTAATATAGTAATGATTTACAAACCTATTTCCTTAGAAATTTACAGTGATCTAAAATTCAATTTTAACATAAGAATTTTATACTTATTTTTTTTCCTATAGAATAATATCAGAAATGACTTTAGATGAGATATCATAAGAGAGCATAACATCAGGAAAAAATTAAAAAATAGCGAATAGTTCCAATAAAAATGAAATTAATTTCTTTTTTCGGAAGAGAGAGAGTAGAAATTTTAATAAGCTATTTCAATGATATTGCAGCAAATCGGAATATCCTATTTTATAGCCAAAATCTTTCATATTGAAAATTTATAAGTAATATGTCAAAATTCTGATCTTATAATCAAAGATTATTTAGGAGATTATTCAAATATATTCGAATAATACATGTAATGTGATTCAATGCTAACACGTGAAATGTAGAATACACTCATAGGCTCATAATTGTGATTTGTTTTATAGAATTGAATTATAAACTCGATTCTGGAATGGATGTTTTCTTAAAAAGTTGTTTACGAAAACGAGTTTAAATTTTTAGCTTTGTTACATACATTATAACAAAAATATTTTTATGCAAGTTATTTCGTTTTAATCAAAAATAATTTGAATTTGGGAAGATTATTTAATTATTTTATTCACACTGAGAAAAAAAATCTGCCCTTCTCAACTAGAATCTAAACTGTGGCTCTAGAAAAAATAGTTCCATGTCATCCCGATAAATTCTAGTTCCCTTTGCCAGAGAGTTCTAGAGTCTCCTATTAGAATTCAAGAATGTTTTCCTATATTCTCGTGGTCAAACTTATTTAAAAATGTCTGCAAATAGATACGAACACAAGACGCTAGTTTTAGTAACTATAATGCTAGTTTATAAATCCATTACAGAAATAAAGTGATAATTTCTTGCAATTTACACGATTCATTATCGTTTCGTCACCTAGAAAACAAGAGACTAGAAATTCTCGATCATTTCGTCTATTCCGTTTAGTTGCTTACCCTATTCGCATAGCTCGAACTTCTATATTTCTAGTTTAAGGATTTGGAAACAGTCGAACTATTCATTCTAGTTGAAGGAGGTATTTTTTTTTTCTCAATGCAGAAAATAGTACTTGTTTCTTTTGTTTACAGAAAGTTATTCTTACTTTATTATTTTATTTCTGCATCATTTGTGCTAAAATATTCTTATTTCAAATCTAACACTTGAAACATAAGAAATTTTCTATAAATACATTTCTACATTTTTTTTTCTCGATCAAATTTAAATCAACAACAGAAAAACCAACGATTTTGCACTAATCAAAACATGTTATATGTTAAATATCTCTTTAATTTTGCCATATTTTCATTAATTTTTGTGACATAAAATGCATGAAATTGGCAAGTGCTCTTATACAGAAACTTGACAGAATTCTTTTTTCCCATTTTTCTTTAAAGGCAGAAGATTTCTCAAAAAAGTTTGAACCGAATTTTCAGACGCTTCAAATTTAGGGAAAAAATACTGATGTCATGAGCCAATAATCTCTAATAGCTCAAGATGTGATTCATTTATTGAAAATTAAAAAACTGTTCGAATACAAATCATATCAATAATCATATCTGCAAGTTTAATATTTTTACATTTAAAAATGAATCAGAAAATGTATCAGAAAGTTTCGCAAGTTGAGCGGAGAATTTTTTTTTTTGAGAGCCGTCTTAATACATTTCAATTCGGTGTGGTACATATATAAATCATATTTCAACAGTCGCTTTTATTTTTAGATAAAAGTATTATTATTTATTTTTAACTTACATTTTATCATGTGTGCATTGTGTGTGCTAAACATTTCGTTTTCAATCCAACAACTACAAATTGATTCAGAAATTTCCTATAAATATAGCAAAATGTACTTTTCCAGAATTATTATATAAATCAATAAATGAATCATCTACATTTTTATATTAATCAAAATCTGTGACGCGAAAGTTTCTCTTAAGTTTTTCATTACTCTATCTCAATCCCCGGTAGCAATGCACCAATTACTTTTTGGTATATACGTATATAAAATAAGCTCACCCTTTGATTTTTAGATAGAATTGCATTTTGTATTTTAGCCGTTATATTTTGTTCAAATCAAGCTCAATAATACAATTTTTCCCCTCTAATTTCACTTTCCTTTATTTCTTGTTTTCAATTTAAAAACTACAAAATGCTTTGGTAATTTTTATATAATATTCAATAAATGAATCATCTACATTTTTGCATTGATAAAAATATGCTACTTGAATTTTTCTTATAACTTTTTTAATAATCTCTCTCAATCCATGGTTGCAAAGCATCGATTACTTTTTGGTATGTACGTATATAAAATCAGTACTTGCTTTGATTTTTAAACAAAATTGCACTTTATTTTTTAGCAGTTATCCTTCCTTCAAATATAGCTCAAGAATAAACATTTTTTTTTCTCCTCTAATTTCTCTCTTTCTTTCTTTCTTATTTTCAAGCCAAAAACTACAGAATGCCTTTGTAATTTTTCTATAATGTAATACCATATAGTATTACCGAAAAAAAAATTAATTTCATGAATGAATCGTTTAAGGGGGATCCAAGATGGGTGGGGGTCACGGAGGTCATGGCATCCCTCTAAATCAAAAATTTTAGAACAATAACATTTTTGAAAGATAAATATATTACATTTTTAAATACTAGGAATCAAACTGGTGCTTTCTGGGTTACAGAACATAAGCGAAAACCATTTTTTCCCCTAATTCTAAAAGATTTTTCATATTTAATGTATATTTTTTAAACTGATTCATTAACAACACCAAAAAAATTGTTTATAAGAAAAATATCAATCATATATTCAAATAAAATTTCGAAATTTAATAAAGTGATACTTTTGTATTAGCGGCATGTAACATTAAAAACCTTAGTTATGAAGTTTTGTTTGAAAAGGGAAATAACTATCAATAACTCTTTAATATAAATCATGGAAAATGTTACCACTGCATCTCAACAAATAAAATACTTAGCTATATAACGTATAGCTATAAGATATAGCTATAGTATACAATCGAAACATGAAATAAAACATAGCTACCGTTTATTTAGAGTCAGTTTGACGTCAAATTGAGAACCTTTAATGGAATGTGACGTCATATCTAGCAGTCATGTTTATTTTTGTTTTCTGCCTAAACTGTTAACATGAAATTGAAACATCTGTATTAAAGTAGATGTTTAACTTCAAATAAATTTAAATTAAGGTACTATATCATTTTAATGCACTATAGTTATCATTTTCTATTTATATATGAAAAATGAGTATTTTCTCCTTATAATGACGTCAATTTCAAAAAAACAAAAATATAGCTATTGAGTCTGATTTTTTATTGGCTTATAAAAACAAAGTACACTTGTTATCTTTTTTTTTTATTATTATTTTATCTTTCAGTGTGTATTGTATCGTTAGGGTGTGCCAAAAGAAAATAATAACTGCATTATAAATTGAAAAAAAAAAGTTATTAAAAATTCATGCTTGAAAATTATTTTAAAAGTCATAATAAATCAGTCAATTAAGACACAGTTTTCAAACAAAATGCATTTTAAAGTAAAATTTTTCCCCCTATATGACGGTGTAAAATTTCAAAATGTAATATGTTTAGAAATGTAAAAAATTGCAGTAGCAAAAATTGCAAAACTGAATTTTCGTCGTCAACTGTTGCCATTCGCAAAAAGACGCCAGCGTTACGCACGGGCACATTTGTCCTTTATAATATAGATACATTAAAATCAGACATTTAATAAAACTGAAAAGTAGCACATTAACGTCACATAGTAATCACAGTAGACGTTTCAAGTTTTACACAAGCCTCAAGAAGAAAGGGGGGGGGGGGCAAAGACTTGTATAAAGCTTGAAGCGTCTATAATTGTTTTTATTATGTGATATTAATGTGTTATGGTTTAGTGTTATAAAATGTTTGATTTTAAAACAACTTTTTAATTTTAAAATTTTGATTTACTCAATATGTTTTGTAATTTTAAATATATTAAAGTTCTTTTTAACCACCCTCTCCCCCCCCCCCCCACGATTTCACAATGTTAATCTCTCTGATACATACATTACTGTTTAAATATCAAAGATTCGAACAACCTTAAATCATTTTCCGATAAATTTAGTATTTCGTAAACGATATGCAATTGTTCTCTCATAACGAGCTTTACATGACGAAGCTTTGACTCATCAAGCCAACTTTCAGAACATTTTCTGTGAGATTTTTTTGTTTTCTTAAGAAAATAGGATACTGTTTGATTTCTCGGTATTTGAAGAGATCCTGCAGATTTTATACCGTTACGAATATACCCGCAAATTTCATTCACGAATGACTAAGCGTTCTCTTTCGACAGTTCATGAGAAAAAACTACTTCATCAAATTACATGATTCTAATTTTAAATGGATGATATTTGGCCACAGATTTGTTATCGTGCATTCGTTTATTCAGTACTTTTATTAATTAGCATAATTTTAAGTTTAAACTTTTTTTTGTCTTCAAAATGGTGGCAATAGGATTACTTCCATTGTTGCGAGGAGAAAAGAGAAATAAATGAAAAATATTCAAACACGTGGCTTTTTGGCCGAATTTTTTAATTTGTAAATTAAATTTCGGGAAAAATATTTATTCACGTGCGCTTTATTTTTACAAGCGAATAAAAATTCGTATTTATTGTCAGGTCACGGGAATATTGTCCATTGGGTTTATTTTACCTTTATGCATTATAACTTTATTGATGCCATTTTTTCATTACAATTAAATACAAAACATATTTTTATTTGTATTGATGGTGGTTAAGCCTAAAAGTAACGTATATAAAGTACGTGTGAAAAGTTTGCGCCGGTGAATTGACGTTATGCTTAGCTTGAAAGGCATTTTTAGGCTGATAAAACTAAAGAGAAAAATTTATATGATTGCGTCAACATGCCGTAATTTTAACTTATTTTTCAATTCTTAAATATAAAGACTAGAATTGGAGCCTTTATTGATTGATTCATCTTGATTGCATACCTTGATTACATGTTACCAATTACCTTTTTTTTAATTAAAGAGTGGAGGATTTCATTTTTTAACATAAATTTCACAAAGATAAAGGATTCCAGGAAAATTAAAATTATTAAAAATAGTGTTACGGTTACAAGGAAAAAAAATAATAAAAAAGCTGGAAATAATCATTGTTTTTTGAGTTAAAATAAAAAATGTAAAGCTAATATTTTATACGAATTATTTTTGTAGGTTTATTATAACTTTATTTAACAGTTTCTTTTTAGCGGCAAAGTCCTATTTCTTTCTCTGTGGATTTCTCTGTTCACGTCAAAAAATGGTAGTCTACTTTTGGACGCCAGCCAAAACCCAGTGGCAATTTTTAGAAATGTATAACGATTGTGATAACATATGGCGCTATCGCTTTCGCTTTTATCGCGCTTACATCACTTCTAAATATCGTACAATTTAAATTTTTACATCATCAATTAGAAAAATATAAACTCTCGAATGAAATTTATCTGAAAACTGCCGTTTAATTTAACGACTTTTTAAATGATTTTCAAGTATGAATTATTTTTCAAATCTATCCCAACAATGGCCATCAATTTGCTTCAATAATGTAAAACAGGCCCTGGGAAAGTTGCCAAAATTGGAAATTGATTTCCCTAACCAACATAAAAAGAGAAAAAAAATTCAAAAACCTGATAAATCATAAGATCAGATTATCCATAAGATAGAACATTTTGGCGATAAACTGAAATCTGTCAACAAAAAAGCCAATTTTCAGTTTATGTTGAACATAAAATTGATACACTGTATAAAAGGGAAAAGATCCCTGATTGTGGAAAAGGGATAATCATCCCGATTATGGAAAGGGACCGAAGAAACCATACAAATAAATTACACTTCAAAACATTAAAAATCTGTCTCATCTGCAGACTGTGTACTATTGTTGTAAAAAAATTTCTCCATGTTTACATAAAAATTTATTAGCTTAAAACAATGGATGCGTTTTAGAAGATATGGATTTGAAACGAACAATGATTAAAGAGGGCATTTTAAAACTTTTTACTTAAACATTTAAATAAAAATTAACATCGAATTTCGACGGTGCCTTTAATCAAATGCAATGCACATGTGCATAGGAGCTCACTCGGTTGCGTTATCACATGGGGAGAATGTGTGCTTTACTTACTATGTTCTTTTGTTTACTGAATATGATATGGACGTTGGAATATACTATTTTATGATACTTCATAGGTCCATGAAATTTTCTTTCTTGCAGTGGTGAATATGGATGTGGTAATGTGGAATAATGGTAATGTGGAACTGATTTGCATTACACAATTGTTTACGGATTCTTTGTTTGGAGATCGAAAATAGTACTGTATTTCACTGGGGATGAAAAACTTTCAAAATGAAAATTTTGAAACACTGTTTCATACTCTCCCCATCTTAAATAATAAATAAGCTTATTTTACTGAATTGTTACAGCAATTTTTTGCGTCAAGTTTTGACGGGTGCCATCTAGTAAGATATAAAAATTGCTCATGAATACATGTTAGTCTCTCCCAAGCACAAAAAAGCAACGTGACTCTGTTCTAAATTGGGGGGGGGGAGGGTCTGTATCCACCTTTTGAGTCGTCTATAATTTTATATTACGAAAAAAATATGACATGAAAGCTTCTCTTTATTATTAATCGTACTCAATGTGTTGTAGTAAAGCATCAATTACTTTTTTCGGCATGTACGTATATAAAAATTACATTTCGCTGTGATTTTTAGGGATGCAACAATATTTTATTTATATTCTTCAGCTGTTACTTTTACTTTAAATAAAGCGCAAAAAAACTAAAAAAAAAATTATTTCTTTTGCTTTTTCATCTTTTGTGAAGAAAATGGTGGCACGTGATAAATAGGATAGCTTATGAAAACATCTCAGTTCCAACACATTCTCCGTTCAACATGTATGAAGACATAGTTCCAAACAGAACATTCCCAATTCTCTCGGCTACAAAGTTGTGTGATCATTAATTTGTGAGATCAACCTGAAGATGGGGTGTTATACGGAAGGAGCTTTGGACGTCAGCACTTCAGATATTGTAATATATAGTTATGAAAGCTACCTTTTCTGAGTAAGCTGGTTTCAAGCAAACGACGAGAAAACCCGAAAGGGATTTTCTACAAAATACACCATACATGAGAATGGTACAGGTGCAGTTCATAGCAAAGAATTTTTAACTTTATTTTTAAAATAACTTGTGGTAATATAAAGGGACATTATATTATTGTCATGCATAATTTTATTATTGCTCGCATTCACATTAGAAAAAGAAATAAGTATGTTATTGCAAAGAAATATTATGCATATAAAAAAACCAATCATGTATATTGATTGGTTATATTGAATATTTATTCATGAAGGCATATAAGAATTTATTTTTTTTTAAATAGAGAAAAAATTGAGATGGCAATATATCATATTTTCCATAGCTTTCAATAGATCGTAAAACAATTACAAACCAACGAAAAAAATAAAATACAGTTTTAAAATAACCAAATCATATATTTATTCAATAAAAAGTTAAAATTTCAGTGCAAATTCACCTTGTTTCATAATTAAAATTCATAAAGATACAGAAAATTGTAAATATATTACTTGAAGGTGCGTGAAAACATACATAAAAACATTTAAAAGAACATTAAAGTCCTTTTAAAACCAAAAAGTTTTCAACCGAACTTACTCGATCATCATCAGTGAAAAACCAGTGTTTTTCACTGATGTTTATTGTGTTCATGGATGCAGATTTTGTACATTTCTGTGTAAAATAATATTGTTTAAAGTGATTATGTCAGTAACTATTTTCGATAGGAAATTTGATAACTAACCGGTCACTTCAGACATGACTTTGAGTTGATTAATAAAATAAAAAAAAATACAACATTATGTTTATATTCCAAAATATCAAAATATCTCACATTTTGAATGAAATGGCAGATATAAACTATTTAAAAAGGAACTTAAAACGTAGTAAAGAATTAAAAAAAAAATCAAACATTTAAAATCTAAATGCTTATTTGTTAAACAATAGAGTTGCTTAATGGTTTTAATCGACGAAAAAAATATATGTTATTTATGAAAAGAACATCTCGATGATGGAAAAAATTGTCATATCAATTGATTTGTTGTGATTTAGGATTATTAAAGATTCGAAATATGGCAGGAATATTTCAATGAGAAATAAATGTTACCTCGGAAAGATATTTTTAAATAGAGATTTAAATATTTTATATTTTAAAGAAATTATCACTTATCTTGTCACGCGAACTCAAGATAATCGATAAGTATAAGGAGAAGATGATAACCGATTAATACGGAAATTTTTACTGGAATTTGTCTTGAGTTTTTCCTTGATAAAGGAGCCATTTAAAAAAAGGGAGGGGTATTTCTTGCTCAATTAGTCACATTGACTTTTCTTTGAATTTCACGTGAACAATGTCACAGACCCCAGCCTCTAATTAAAAATAAATGCTTACAACTTTTCCATCAACTTAATATATTAAGTTTTAGTCGAATCAGGACTAGACGATAAAGAATGTGAAAAGTACGCCAATTTCTGTAAATTCCATAAAATAATACTTATTTTTTTCTGAGTGAAAATCGTCGCAATATTTAAAACTTGACGACACTCTCACCAGAGAATGTTTTCTTACGGCCTACAAAGAAAAAAAAATGAAAAAATGCCATGAAAAATGTAAAATATTACAATGATATGCAAAAAAAAAAAAATATATATATATATATATGAATCCTTTTGATTTTATTTAAATGACACCGTGTTTGAAATATTGCTTCTTAAATTGTTAGGTATACTTTCTTTGATATAAAGAAAACAGTAAAGGATTTTAAATATTGATAGTTTTTTATTTTATTTTTATTTTTTCAGACTCTTATAAAGAACATGAGATATTTGTATAATTTTTGCCCATTGTAATCAATGAAAAATTAAACATCTTTATTCAATAGTAAATGCATTCTGTAAATCGGCCTAAGATAGAAACATTTTAGAGCATCAAACAAGATTTATAATCTATCTTTATCTATAAATTTGACTTACTTCAAGCTTGCACTTTATTTTTAAGATCATAATAAACACATTTTACAACAAATGACGAATAATAGTTTATTGCATTTCCCCTAATACTTCACAATTATGTCAAAATTTTAACAAGAACTCTTATAGCATAATTTTATGAAAACAGCATTCAACTATCATTGAATCCAAGCAGCTTCTATAAATTTCCCTAACACTCTATAAATTAGAATCTCCATTGTTTACATCTCTTGCTCTTGATCTTCTGTTCTTAACAAATATTATCGTCTGGAGAATTAATGATCACAGAAACCGCTATTATGAACGAAATATATGATAAAAGAACCGTAGGTGAAACATGATTCAATTTCTACAAGGAGGTTCAATAGTACATAGTTGAACATACATAGAACATACATAGTTGTGAATACTGAGTGTCTAATCAAATGAAATCAACTCGGAGATTAAACATCTTTGAGAATTAAAGAACTCCATTCTTTTCTTGGTAAATGTCTCCAGGTAAAGTCTTTCTCCCAGTTAAATTTCTCATTTTTATTTATTTCTATCATTAGAAATCGAGAATATTTTTTCTAACATACGGGTTTTATTTGTATAATATTTTTATTACATTTGCGTATGCAAAATTAAAAATCAAAGATTTATTTGAATAAAAACTACACTATCGGAAAACGGACAGATATAGTAAGACAAAAGTAAAATATTGAAATGATATGTAAATAAAAATTGTAAAGCCGATTTATATTTTTCATTAAATAATGCCGATTTTAAAACTTTTCTTGAATCACTATATTTAATTGCTTCTGAAATAAAGGTAAAAGTAGTAGTTTTAACCTAGTAGTAGTAACCCAGGTTTTTTTTAATGTTTTCAAGATTTTTATGAATTTAAACTTGCTACTACATGGAAAGTCATCAAATGTACTCTTCATATTATCTTAAGAAAAACATACTTTCTAGAATTAAATACATTTATAATTCTTTCCCTATCTATAAAACTGATATTTCTCATTCTTCTCATAAATATAAATAATGAGCATATCTCACATATGAAATGAACGAAGAACACTTTATCACAACTTTAAAGTTTTAACAGGACATATAGTAATATCTATACTAATAAAAGAAAGTTTCGCTCTGTGTATGTGTCTGTGTAACTGTGATGGCCAGCGAAATCTAGTGCACCTAAAAGTCTGAAAATTTAGGTGAGGATAGTCTAGGGCCTCTCCTGATGCACCTGAGACGACTCAGAATTTTTATATTTTAATAATTAACCACAATATTAATTAAAAACTGATCAATAATTCATCTCGTTCTTTGCGAGCTGGCTTTCAGCGCTCACACAAGATCCGATTTACGGCAGAGAACAAGAATGACGAACCATTTAAATGAAGAATGCGTTTATTTCGCAATTCTGTTTTAACTTCTATCGACTAAACCGTTTGGTTTATTTAAAAACGAAAATCATATTCTGAAAGATCGCACTCTTACGTCAAATGCCGCAATCCATCCGGAAACAAAAAAATATGCTAACACTTTGAAAAATATTTTTGAAAAAGGGTCGTTTTCCCGGTGAATGTTTTTCACCTTACGACAACGCTCTTCAAGAGCGCAATTTTAGGGATACAGACAAACCAAACATATGGTCTTAAAGCTGAAACCTTCTTCTAATAGACGATACAATTAGTTTTAACCCTATTAAAAACACCGGTGAACGCAGGTCATTTCACGCCTGACGAGAAGATATTTTTTCATACGCTAAAAGTTACTAAACGTTCGTATTTCAATTCAATCTTTTTAGAGCATCTCGGTAGACCAGATTTACATCGCCTATAACAATTTAGAAACGTTCGAACGAGAAGAAATATTTTTTAAAATAAAATCTGAGAAATTTTTGGCGAAAACCCATAATAACGTGGTGTTTTTGAGCGGTTACACTCGGCTTCGGGTTACGTTTTCACTATTTAATATGCATATATTTTCACATAATTTTATAGAGGACTTGGAGGAAACAGCTATATTCATAAACGACTAAAATTTCAGACAGTTCGGACGATGAAAACTATTTTTTTATGATAATGAACCCGACGCGAAAACCAAAAAAGTGAAAACTAAACATATTTATTTTACAATCAGATAACAATATTTCTGACGTAATTTTTAAACAGGCTATAAAACCGTTATATTTATGACCATTTAAAATTTCAATTTCAAAAAGTTTGTACAACAAAAGCTTTATATATATATATATATATATATATATATATATCCTACGCGGGAAAAAAAAAGAAAAAAGAAACAAAAACGAAAGAAAGAAAATGTCTTTGTTATAAAAAATATAAATTCATACAACATCGGGTAAAACATATAAAATAATACAAATTTGTGGTTTATTTAAGGTTTTATCACGGGCCCGAGCAAAACCGAGCGGGTCAGCTAGTAATTTAATAAAATTTTACATTCAACTATAACTAAACTCCTGTAGTTCCTATGCAATTCCCCTAACTCCCCATAAATTACAAGCTGCGTTGCTTACCTCTCTCTTATTCTCGATCTTCCTTTCCTAAAAAATATTATCGTCCGAAGAATTAATGATCATAGAGACTGCTATTGTGACCGAAAGATATGATAAAAGAACTGAAAGTGAAACATGATTCAACTTTTACAGGTAGGCAGAAAATTAGAGATAGTTGTGGATACAGTGTGTCTGATCAAATGAAATCAACTCGGAGATTAAACATCTTTAAGTATTAAATAACTCGATGCTTTTCCTGGAAAATTTCTACACGTAAAGCCTTCATAGAAGTAAATTTCTCATTTTAATTTATTTCTATCATTAGAAATCTGATTTATTTTTTCTAACGTACGTTTTTTTTTTTTTTTTTTTTTTTTTTCATTTCGTTCGCGTATTCGAAATTTAAAATTAAAGATTTATTTGAATAAAAACTACTGTAATAGAAGTCGGACAGATATCGTTAAAAAAATGAAAAATATTAATGGTAAAAGAAAAAAATTGTAAAGCCATTTACATTTTTATTTAAATGATACCGATTTTGAAACTTTTCTTGAATTATAGATTTAATTGTTTCTGGAATAAAGGTCAACTTAATGATTTCAAATATTAACAATTTTCTTGTTGTTTTGAACAATAATCGATTTATATGGATTGAAACATGCTAATAGACGGGAAAATGGCAAATATATTCTTCATATTATTCTAAGAACAGACATACTTTAGAGAATGAAATACATTTATAATCGTTTCCCATCTATAAATCTAATTTTCCTCTTTCTTTCTCATTCTTCTCTTAAGTATAAATAATAATAATATCTTACGTGTAAGTGAACGAAGAACACTTTATCACAACTTTCTCAATACCCCGCAACAACTTTACATTTTTAACGTGACATATTTTAATAAGATTTTTAATAAAAATTTATTATTAACTATAACTAAACTCCTGCAGTTCCTAAACATTTCCCTAACACCCCATAAATTACAAGGTGCGTTGCTTACTTCGCTCTCATTCTCGATATTCGTTTCCTAACAAATATTATCGTCCGAAGAATTAATGATTACAGAGACTGCTATTGTGACCGAAAGATGTGATAAAAGAGCCAAACACGAAACACGATTCCGCTTTTATAGAATAGCAGAAGATGGGAGATAGTTGATAAAGCAGCCGTGTCTGATCAAATGAAAACTACTCGGAAATAACACCGTGTTTTAGGTTTAAGATATTTGATGCTTCTTCTAGTAAATTTCTAAACATGATTTTGGTACATTTTGATTATAACTTACTTCTATTGTTAGGAATCTGATTTTTTTTTTGTTTTAAGTTTTGCAATTTGTCTGCATATTGGAAGGTTAATTATTTGTTTGTAGTGGAAGAAGGACATATGCCATTGAAAAAATATAAAATATTAATATGTTATGTAAAAAGAAAAAAAATGGGAAGTCATTTACATTTCTCTTTATATGATGCCAATTTTGAGACTTTTATTAAGTTCCTATATGTAGTACTTCGTTCTGAAATAAAGAAAAATGCAATGGACTTTAAAGATTAATAGGTCCTTTTAATTGTTTCGAAGATTTATATGAATTCAAACACACCAATACATGTCAAATCATCAAATATACTCTGCAAAATACAAGGGAAAGTCATTAAGTAAGTGACAAATGATAATTAAATAATAACTTACAATTATATTCACTTCAAAACTGTTTTTATTTCTCAACATATTCTCCATCAATATTTATGCACTTATATCACAGTTTTATCAGTGCCCCAAAACCAGCTGCATAACATTCTTTGCGTTGCTGTCTCAGCCACATTAGGACTTAAAGTTGAACCTTTTCATCATCTATGAACATTATCTTGCAACTTCTTCAACATCCACCATACAGCTTCGACTTAGCCCCAAACGAGTTACCCAATGGTTACAGATATGAAAATAAACAACCAAGTAAAAATAAAAGATAACGTGCGTAATTTTAAAAACAGAACATGAAAATTAAATGATAGCATTTTAAATAATAACTTCAAAGCCCGTACAATTATGGAATATTCTCATTTGTTTTTGAAAATGACTCGGAGTGAGTATAGAAACATGTCAAACAACCTAATAAAAGTTATTTTAATTTGTATTATGTTGTTAATTTTAGAGTTGCAAAAAGCCGGTTTATTCCCATGTTTATTTCCAATAGACCAGTTTATTCCCAGTTTTATTGCCAAAATACCTAGTTTATTCCTAAAAAATCCAGTTTATTCCGTTTAAACCAGGTTTTTTCCCCAGCCTTTACAACTCTAGTTAATTTACACCTTTTAGCATTTAAAAGAAATATATCTCTTAAGAAAATTAATATTTTGACCTCTTTTTTCTGGTGTACTCTTCTTAAAGAATGTCTCCTCTTTTTAGTTGTCAAAACATATCTAAAATGTATGCTTAATTTTATCTAAGGTACAAAAATCTCACTCACAGCTCGTATGATTTTAATACATAAAATATTTAGGGGAATGCTTAGGAACCGCGGTTATAGTTGTTTGTTTTAGTTATAGTTGAATGTACATTTTTATTAAATTAGATTAATATATGTCCTGTCAAATTTTTAAAGTTGTCTCGGTATATTAAGAAAGTTGTTATAAAGTGTTATTCGTTCATTACATGACATTTATTATTTATATTTCTGAGAAGAATCAGAAACTTGAAGTCCTAATGTGGCTGAGACAACAACCCAAAGAATGTTATGCATCTGGTGTTGGGGCACTGATAAAACGGTGATATAAGTGCATAAATATTGGTGGAGAATATGTTGAGAAATAAAAATAGTTTTGAAGTGAATATCATTGTAAGTTATTATTTAATTATCCTTTGTGACTTATTTAATGACTTTCCCTCGTACATTTATAATCTTTTCCCATCCATAAATCAGATTTTCTCCATACTTTCTCATTCTTCTCGGAAATATAAATAAGTATCATGTAATGAACGAAGAATACTTTCTAACAACTTTCTTAATATAGCGCAACAACTTTAAAAATTTGACAGGATATATAATTATCTAATTTAATAAAAATGTACATTCAACTATAACTAAAATCCTGCAGTTCCTAAGCATTCCCCTAACACCCAATAAATTATAAAGTGCGGTGCTTACATCGCTCGCATTCTCGATCTTAGTTTCCTAACAAATATTATCGTCCGAAGAATTAATGATCATAGAGACTGCTATTGTGACCGAAAGATATGATAAAAGAACCGACATGAAACACGATTCCGCTTTTATAGAATAGCAGAAGATGGGAGATAGTTGTTAAAGCACCCGTGTCTGATCAAATGAAAACACCTCGGAGATAAAACCGTATTTGAGATTTAAGATACTTAATGCTTCATGTAGTGAAATTCTAAACATGCTCTTGGTACATTTTGATTATAATTTGCTTCTACTGTTATAATTTAATACTTTATGTATTAAAATCGTAAGAGATATGTGTGAAATTTTAAAACCTCACTGTAAAAAAAAATTCGTAATTTTGACAGAAAAATTTTGTATTTTTTACAGAAAAAAAACCGTTTTAAAGAAAAAAGTTTATTCCTGTAAAAAAATGTGTATTTTGTAATTTTTACAGAAAAATCTGTATTTTTTACAGAAAAAGACTGTTTTAAGGAAACTATACAGATATTTTCTGTAAATTAAACGGTTTTCTACTGGCGCCAAAATTGACAATTTTTTTCTGTCAATTTGAGAGATTGAGATATATATATATATATATATATATATATATATATATATATTTTTTTTTTTTTTTTTTTTTTTTCAGTGCTTAGATAAAATTGAGCATACATTTTGGATATATTTTGACAACTAAAAAGAGATGACATCCTTTAAAATGTGTGCACAGAAAAAACAAGTCAAAATATTAATTTTCTAAAGAGATATTTAAAAAATAAGAATGCATTCCACTCCCATATGTTTAAGAAAGTAGCAAGGGGAATTTGAGATCTGACTGACCAACTCACTTAAAGCAGCCGTCTCTGATCAAATGAAAACTACTCGAAAATAACCCATGTTTGATGTTTAAGTTATTTGATGCTTCTCCTATTAAATTTCTGAACATACATTTGGTACATTTCGATTATAATTTACTTCTGCTGTTAAAAATCTGAATTATTTTTCCTAATGTATGTTTTATTTCTTAGGTTTTGCAATTTGACTGCATATTAGACGGTGAAAGGTTTGTTTGTAGGGGAAAATGGTCAAATACCATTGAAAAAAAAACACAAAATATTGATACGTTATGTAAAAAGAAAGTGTGAAGAAGTGTGATTTCTCTATAAATGATTTTGGAGACATTTATTGAATTGCTATATGTATTTTTTTCTGAAATAAAGGAAAAAGTACTGGATTTTAGAAATTAATAAGTTATTTTGATTGTTTTGAAGATTTATTATGAATTTGAACACGGTAATACATGGAAAAACATCAAATATACTCTTCATATTATCTTAAGACTAGCAGGGAACTTTTTACATTTGTAATAATTTCCCATCTTTAAGTTTGATTTTCTTCATATTAACTAATTCCTTTCACATGGATAGATTATAAACAGGTGCTAGATTTAATGAAAAGGACTTTCTTTCTCAACTTCCTTAAGGGGATGGTATACATTTCAATTAAGAATTTTCTCTTTTTATTTAAATGCTCTATAAATTATAACTGAACTTTTAAAAACGGGGTTTTATATGGGCATGCACCCTGTTTTGAAATAAAATGTCTAAATTTTCTGCACGATAAAAAGGGTTTTTTAAAGAAAATAATACATATAAGAAATTCATATTATCATTAAAATTACAGCAATTTTCTTATCCATGTTTGTCTATTTTTTTCAAATTTTCCCTGAATATTGTGCATTTGATGACTATAACTATCTTTTTTTTTTTAAAACGGATGCCCATTCATTTGAATAATAAAACATTAACGTGCTTGAAAATGCCAAAGTGTTTACAGAAAAATTAGTTATCATAGGACATTTTAACCATTATTTTCAGGTGAGATTTTAAAGCTGTGTAAAATTAGTTAAAAACTTGATTGAATTCACATTGGCCTTAATTTAAGGTTAATGCAGATAATTTATCAAAGGTTGGTTGGTTGGTTTATGACGGCCAATTATCTACTCGAGGCATATAGGCCCTTGGAGAAAGTGCCCTTCGTGGGGGTCTTTCTAAGGGAAAGGTCTTTCTGCCGTATTTACGGCAATGTTCGAAGAAAACCACGGAAAACTCCAAACGGTTCGGTCGACGAGCGCGACAGGGATTTGAACCCATCACCTCCCGTCTACCAGCTTTGAAAGCAGAACCTCTCAGCCACTGGTGGGGAAATTTATCAGAGGAAAATTAAAATCAAAGCTGAATTTTCTTGGCCTTTTTATTTAATTGATTTTAGTTTCATTGTGTTAATTTCCAAAGTCCACTATACCTTTGATATCGCACACTATTTCAAAATTTTAACAGGAAATATTTTAATATAATTTAATTACAATCTACATTCAACTATAATGAAAATCTCATATAACATCCCATAAATTGCTAGCTGCGTTCCTTACTTCGCTCTCATTCTCTATATTTGTTTCCTAATAAATATTATCGTCCAAAGAATTAATGATCAAAGAAACTGCTATTGTGACCGAAAGACATGATAAAAGATCCGAAGATGAAACATGATTCAACTTGCATAGCGATGGAGAAGGTGAGAGATTCTTGTGTAAAAAGATGTTTCTGATCAAATGAAAACAATTCAAAAACCTAGTAAATTGTTTAAAATTCACGCTTTCTTTTGAATAAGACGATAATTTCATTTGAGATATTAGCATATGAATGAGAAGATATATTTTTTGTTAAACATAACGTCATTTTCACAAAATACCTGTTTGTATTAACCCTTAAAATAAATATGAATAATTTATTAAAAATCATAAGTAATTACTTATGGGATAATATGCAAACGAAATATATTAAAAAGTTGCATATTTAAAGAAAAAAATATATATTTATCAGTCTTTTCTCATACTGACCAAAAAAAAAAAAAAAAAAAAAAAGACAAAAATGTTGAATTTCTGATTTTTATTCTAAAACAAACTTTATCATCTCTCGAACAGTGCGCCCAAATTTCTTGATGATTTGATAAATAGTATAGTAGATACGTATAATTTTATTTATCGCTTTTTAATATCTCTTGTTTGTAAATGAAATGTTTAAACTCATTTTTGTCATATTCTCTATGCAATCAAAATGCCTAATCTTTCATAACAATTGAGCAAATTGTCTGTTTTTTTTAATGTATCTTTTGATTCTATGATAGATAACTAAGTATCCATTTTTTGATATCTTTGAAATTTTTGTTTAAAAAAATCTGAACTTAAATATATGCGATTTTCATAGGATTATTCTATATACATACCGTTATTATTATTTTTTCCTCCTGATCTAATCTGTTTATCAAAAATCTAATACTTAGGCTCCTAAGTAAAAGATTTTAAAAAATCTAGTTTGAAATACTAAAATTGGAAAAGAAGAAATAACTTTAAAATTGTTAAATCACAAAAAAAAAATCAATTAAAGCAAAAAATATTGATTTGCTAACAATTTAAGGCTTTTTATTATACGTAATGATTTTTCTTTACTGAAACATGATCCAAAAACTTTATTATAAGTATTATTTACGGAATAAGTATTTTTGATACCGAGTCTCCTTATTTTTGTCTTTATTATCCGTAACAATATAATTTTCACATTATATTAGTGGAAGCATGAATATTTCTTAGTACATTTTAACATCCACGCGTGCAAAACAGTGGGATTTCATAGTAGTTTAATAAAAATCTACATTCAACTATACCTAAAATGCTGCTGTTCCTATGCATCCCCCTAACAACCCATGAATTACAAGCTGTAACTTACCTCTCTCTCTCTCACTCTCGATCTCCCGTTCCTAACAAATATTATCTTCCGAAGAATTAATGATCACGGAGACTGCTATTGTGACCGAAAGACATGATAAAAGATCCGAAGATGAAACATGATTCAACTTGCATAGCGATGGAGAAGGTGAGAGATTCTTGTGTAAAAAGATGTTTCTGATCAAATGAAAACAATTCAAAAACCTAGTAAATTGTTTAAAATTCACGCTTTCTTTTGAATAAGACGATAATTTCATTTGAGATATTAGCATATGAATGAGAAGATATATTTTTTGTTAAACATAACGTCATTTTCACAAAATACCTGTTTGTATTAACCCTTAAAATAAATATGAATAATTTATTAAAAATCATAAGTAATTACTTATGGGATAATATACAAACGAAATATATTAAAAAGTTGCATATTTAAAGAAAAAAATATATATTTATCAGTCTTTTCTCATACTGACCAAAAAAAAAAAAAAAAAAAAGACAAAAATGTTGAATTTCTGATTTTTATTCTAAAACAAACTTTATCATCTCTCGAACAGTGCGCCCAAATTTCTTGATGATTTGATAAATAGTATAGTAGATACGTATAATTTTATTTATCGCTTTTTAATATCTCTTGTTTGTAAATGAAATGTTTAAACTCATTTTTGTCATATTCTCTATGCAATCAAAATGCCTAATCTTTCATAACAATTGAGCAAATTGTCTGTTTTTTTTTATGTATCTTTTGATTCTATGATAGATAACTAAGTATCCATTTTTTGATATCTTTGAAATTTTTGTTTAAAAAAATCTGAACTTAAATATATGCGATTTTCATAGGATTATTCCATATACATACCGTTATTATTATTTTTTCCTCCTGATCTAATCTGTTTATCAAAAATCTAATACTTAGGCTCCTAAGTAAAAGATTTTAAAAAATCTAGTTTGAAATACTAAAATTGGAAAAGAAGAAATAACTTTAAAATTGTTAAATCACAAAAAAAAATTAATTAAAGCAAAAAATATTGATTTGCTAACAATTTAAGGCTTTTTATTATACGTAATCATTTTTCTTTACTGAAACATGATCCAAAAACTTTATTATAAGTATTATTTACGGAATAAGTATTTTTGATACCGAGTCTCCTTATTTTTGTCTTTATTATCCGTAACAATATAATTTTCACATTATATTAGTGGAAGCATAAATATTTCTTAGTACATTTTAACATCCACGCGTGCAAAACAGTGGGATTTCACAGTAGTTTAATAAAAATCTACATTCAACTATACCTAAAATGCTGCTGTTCCTATGCATCCCCCTAACAACCCATGAATTACAAGCTGTAACTTACCTCTCTCTCTCTCACTCTCGATCTCCCGTTCCTAACAAATATTATCTTCCGAAGAATTAATGATCACGGAGACTGCTATTGTGACCGAAAGACATGATAAAAGAGCCGAAGATGAAACATGATTCAACTTGCATAAGAGATGCAGAAGGTGAGAGATAGTTGTGAAAGCAGCTATATCCGATCAAATGAAAACGACTCGGAGGATTAACCGCTTGTGAGGATTAGGGATTTTGATGTTCTTCCTTCGTATTCCTTAACATACATTTTGTACGCGTGGGTTATTATTTATTCCTACCGGTTAGGAATCGGATTAATAGTATTTAATATCATATATTTTTTTTTTCCCAAACTCTATCCGTTAACTATTAGTTAAGAATTGTCTATTTGTTAATTTATAAATTACATTTTAGGCTTTGTTTAGAGAAAAATGCTAAGTTGGATGACGATTGAATTTAATCAATAAGAGAACATATTGAAACGAAACATTAAAATAAGCAGAAATGTGTTTTTAATTGTGTGGAAAATATATGAAAATAATTATATTATAAGGAAATTTTATCGAAAATTATTTTTCTTGTGGTAAACAGAGATGAATTTCCATTATTTTTAAAATTTTAGTTCAAAACTAGTTCCATTTTCCACAACGCATAAACCATGACTATTCCTGTAAGAAGGCGAAGATCCTTTGTAAAATGTTTTTTCACATTCGTATATTTAAAAAAAAAATCGAGCTTGAAGTCAATATCTTCATGTTAAGTCATTATAGTAGTGTCGCATAGAAAAATCTCTACATACATAAAATCAGTGTTTGGGTGTATTTTTCTTATACAAATATACAATTTTTGACAGATTTGCTCGAAACTTGATACACATTTTAGAAAAATAGTAACATTACTGGCTACTTAAAAAAAATTTCAGACCACATTTTACCCTTTTTTTCAACTATTTGCCGTAGTTCAGCAATATAAAAATATATTTTTTTTCTTTTCTAATACATTTGGAAAATAATATACAGGAGTCGTATTCATTTATTCTTTTTAACTTCAACTTTTTATCCTGTAAGTAGTTTCTTCAAATTTATCAGTGAATAACAACAGGTATCGAACTGCATTTAATTAAACTATAGTGCCTATATAAGTATGTATGTCTGAAAAACCAATATTGATTAAATATTGTTTTTTTATTCATTAAAATCTAGAACTCCCGTTATAGAAGCCTTTCTAAAAACTTTGGACATTTTTTATATGATGTGCCGATTACTTTATATGCTAATATTCGATAACTATGAACTGCATATTTCTAAAAGAAAACAAGGGAAAATAATATAATTCTTGTATATAATCTTCAAAAAGTTACACAACATGATGATACGTAGCAGTAAGGTTTATAAGAGTAATGTAAGAATTAATCAATGAATGTGTAAAAATTGGGATAATATATTGCATAAATACGTATATTTTGTATTTATAATATATTCTAAATAATATTTGATCCATGAACATTTGTTATTGCATGACAATAGTATGCATTCGCAAGTTCTCAGGATATTCATCTGATCATTTTAACATATAACATATTATTTAAAGTAATGTGATGCATTCGATTCCAGTTTATATCACCAATGACAACGTAACATAATAGTTGGGATATTTCACGGAATCTTAGTTTGCGACGATTATTCCCTTTTCGACAATTTCTATGTAAAGTAGAGTCATGTTTCATGTGCAAGTGTTTTATCACGTCTTCTGTAAATGTAGATGTGATCGTGATCATTAATTCGTTAGCAGCAAGTGTTTGTTGGAAATCTACGCCTCGAGATAGATCAGTAAGCTCTCAAGTTCCGTGACTACGTAAAAGGGAATGTACTCCCAGCAACAAATGTTATTCAAAGTTCTTTTTATAGTTTACAACTTTGCATTGAAAGGTGAATTATGAAATGTCATCTATCTTGCAGAAAACGTACAACAAGAGTTAAATAGTTTTTATGACTTCGGTGTTTCTGCCGCCTGGCCGCCTGTTTGTACTCTAAATCTCATAAATATACTCAGACTGCCATATAATTTTTCTATGTTACTAGTATATAACCCCCGTCAAAAATGACAGATATTTGATCTGCGCTGCATTTTCATAAAACTTCATACAAACAAACAGCATGAAGATTTTATTATTGAAAGGTACGTATTGTAGAAAAATACATTTTAAAAATGACAAATGATTTTTACAAATACAAATGATGAGGATTTATCTTTTTACTCAATATAAAATTTTTGAAATAGTTCAACGATTGGACAAAACATTCAAATTAAATATTAAAAAATAATCCATGTGCGAAAGTTTTTGTAAAAAAAGTGTTATCAATGAGTTTCTAAAGAGCTTGACTCACCACATAGCTCATTTTTTGATTATATAAACAAAATTAAATGGAAATTACTCGGTGCTATTTATTTCTTATATTTTAATTACGTTTCATACGGAAAAATCATTTTATTTACGATGGAAACAAAATTTCAAAATTTTTTGTATTATCTGCCGGTAGATGGCACCAATATATCGATCACCGCAAAAATTCCCTACGAAAGCTGTCACCGCTATTTCTGAAAAAAGTGTTTACACAAAAAATTGATTACAGAAATATTTATATAGATGTTTTACTTGAAAATATGCTGAACGGACATGATTTGAGGCAGAAGAAATTATCGTTTAGTTGTCATATGTTAGCATAGGTTTTTCATTAAGCCTAACAAGGCGTTTAACTACGGTCGATTCGCAGACCAGAGTGGTCGCGCCCGAAATGGTTAGCTACACTTTCTTCCCTTCGGATTTTATTATAAGTAGATTGATGATGTTTACTACGTAATAATCGGTATTGAAAATGAAGTGTGTACAATTTATAGTTCCTTTACAGGTGCACACAAAAGATTCCATAACATTATGATCTATGGGGAAAACCTTTTTCAGTGTATTTTATTCATGCTACGATATCTCAAACATTAAAAAAAATTTAAAAAAAATTAAAGCATTACTGAGGTGTACTACAACATGCATTCTTTTGAATACAGAATATGTATCTAGCTCGTTTACATGGACGCACAAGTAACTTCATTGCAGTATCATCTATAGGAAAAATTGTTTGCGGTGCATTTTAATTATTTTGACATAATGAAACACATGCTCAAACATAATGAAATTAAAAAGAGCACTCATGTGTGCTACAGTATGTTTTCTATAGATAACGGAGCGCGTAGCATTTTTCGTTCATTTTAATACAGGTAAAATGGGGGGTTTTTTAAACAACTGATGGCCATTACCAAAAATTTGGGAAGAGCTTCGTTTTGACTCTAGAATTGAAGATCCGTTGAGTATTTTAAACCCCCCAAAATAAAGTTATTTTGGGGGTAATAAAGTTATATTTTTATTTTTATCCCCAAAAATAAAGTTGTTTTACCCTGTTTATTGGAGGGAAAAGGGGTGGAATTTTAACTCGAGGAGTGGGGAATCATTTTTTTTTTAAGTACGTCAAGTGGGGTATCGTTAATTATGTATTTTTTAATTCTGAATCAGACGACACCATCCGAAAATCGATACAATGATTCGTTGCAAACTATGAAATAAAAGATCCATTAATTAATGTGTAAATTCAATTTCATTGATTTTTTATTAAGACATTTTCAACTTCATAAAAGGCTTTAATTACATTATTGTCAAAATAAATAGATTAAGCTTTATGTTACTATATTAAATTAAAAATAAATACCGTGGGGAAATACAAACTATATTTAAATAAATTTTCCACGCAGCTATTTCGGAATTTCAAAAACTTTAATAATTTCATACCCTATTGTTTTATATATTTATATTTTAGTAAACCCATGACATATTACACTAATTAATATGTAAAGATACTGAGAAGCTTTTTACTGAGAAGTCTGTATTTTCATAAATACCTGATACATGGCTGTAGCAATATTGTCGTGTTTGTTGTTTCTCTTTCATAAAGAATATATGTTTGGGAAAGCAAACTCTACTGGTTGAGATTCATTTTCGAAAAAAGATTATTTAAAAGCTTTCATTAATTCTTTTTAAATATGAAATATAACATTAAACATTAACTAATTAAACGAAAAAGAAATGACTTGTAAATTTAAACTGATTAACATTAAATGATGAATTTCTGAATTCATAAATATGTGACAAATACCCGCAATGATAATATCTTTTTTCTTGTGTCTCTTACAGCAAGTGTGCAGGAAAACATGTTCTACAGGCAATAAATAAACTTCTGATATAACATCGTAATTTTTTTTTAGTAACTCTTTTAAAATAAGTTATATTATAATGGTTAACATAAGGAAAAGAAAATAGGTTACAAATTCAAACGGATTAATTTTAAGTGAGAATTTTTTTATTCCATAAATGTCTGATACATGATGTAGACATACTGTCGTTTCTCTTATTTCTCTTCCAACAAGCGTACATGTGCAGAAGAACAACCTCTACAGGCAATAAAAAAAACTTCTGTTTCAGTTTCTTTTACAGATTTTTTAAAATGCTTTCTTTCATTAACTCTTTTAAATATAAGCTTTAACAATAATCAATTAAGGAACTAGCCGTTGGGGGCCACCGTAATACTTACCCATCATGGATATGCATAATACAAAATATGAAATAAAAACATGTGTAAACTATTTATAAAATGCATCGCAATTTGAATAAAACCGTGATGACGTCATAAACTTTAAATGCTCTATTACTGAATTGCGTAAAAGAAACATCCTTATATCTACGAAATTGATAATCATATTAACTAACAGTTTACTAGCGTCTCATTTCCAATTAAAATATATCTTTGAATTGAAATTTGAAAGAAATACATGGTCATAAAAAATCGAAGAGTGCGGAAATAGGATTACAAATATCTCAGCAACTAATTATCCGATTGACTTCATTCTTTATGCAAAAATTATGTTGTTTTATCTTTTATTTTCACTCCTTAAAATAAACAATTTCGAAAATTTTTATATACCTTTTGTCAGAACGAATATTTCGAGAGTCCGAAAAAAATAGTTCCGGATAATCGAGCTTACTGAAATTCAATAAGCTTCTTTCCATTATTACATACGAAGTACATACCAAATTTCAAATCTCTATCTCAATTTGTTCGGGAGATAGAGCGTTTACAGACAGACACACGGACAGACGGACGGCAATATTTTTTCTTCTAAAAATATGTTTTTCGGAATCTCCGGTGTCTGAAACGTGTAAATCCGTCAAAAAATTGTTTTCGATTTTCAAAACAATTACAAGACTTACCCTATACTACGTATGATGGGTAAGTAAACTAGTCGTTGGGGGCCACCGTAATACTTACCCATCATGGATATGCATAATATAAGATATGAAAATTAAACATGTGTAAATTGTTTATAAAATGCATTGCAATTCAAATAAAATCGTGGCGTGATGACATCATGAATTTTAAATGCTCTATTAGTGAATTGCGTAAAAGGAACACCCTTATAACTCCAAAATTTATAATCATATTAACTAATGGTTTACTGCGCCGGATTATGCGTTTCATTTCCAATTAAAACATATCTTTGAATTGAAATTTGAATGAAGTACAGGGTCATGAAAAATCGAAGAGTGTGTAAAATGTGATTCGAAATATCTCGGCAACTCATTATCCGATCGACTTCATTCTTTATGCAAAATTTATGTTTTTTTATTGTCTTTTATATTCACTCCTTAAAATAAACAATTTCGAAAATTTTTATATACCTTTTATCAGAACGAATATATCGAGAGTCCGAAAAAAATAGTTCCGGATAATCGAGGTTACTGAAATTCAATAAGCTTCTACCCATTATTACATACTAAGTACATAACAAATTTCAAGTCTCTATCTCAATTTGTTAGGGAGATAGAGCATTTACAGACACACAGACACACTCACAGACAGACGGACGGCAATTTTTTCCCTAAAAATATGTTTTTCGGAATCTCTAGTGTCTGAAACGTGTAAATCCGTCAAAAATTTTTTTTCGATTTTCAAAACGATTACAAGACTTACCCTATACTACGTATGAAGGGTAAGTAAAATATATAAATTCAAGCTGATTAACTTTAAAAGAGAAATATATATTTGTTCATGTGTGTCTGTCACATGTTGTAAGATATTGCTGCTTTTGTTATTTCTTTTCTATCTCGTCGTACGATAACTTAGTTTTTCCTATGATTTATCTTTATTAATTCTTTTAAAATATGTAAAAAGTAAAAAAAGTGCATATAAAAAAAGTGTATATAAAAAGTGTAACATTAATTAAAAAAGATAAAAAGAAAAAAAAAATTATCAATTTAAGCTGGTTAATTTTAAATGTTAAGTATATAATTTTCCTAAATGTGTGACAAATACCTTGTCAATACTGTCGTTTTTAACACTTTCTAACCTAGTTGAAAAGTGTTTATGACTTCGGTTTGTCTGGCCGTATGGCCGTCTGCCGTCTGCCGTCTGCCGTCTGGCCGTCTGCCATCTGTCCGTGCTCTAACTCCCGTAAATATGCTCGGATTGCTCTGCAATTTTTATATGTTATAGTCGTTATCTATAGCATGTTCCCTATTTCAACGGAAGTGTGTAGCACTTATAGTTTTTTTACAGGGACACTCAAAAGAATTCCGTTACATTGCGGTCTATGGGGAAAAATCATTGACGGTTTATTTAAATAATGTTTCACTATTTTAAACGCATTAAAATTTATATATATCTCTAAGGTGCATTAGAAGAAGCTTAATATGGAATAGGGTGTGCATAGCACTTATAGTTACTTTACAGGGACAGTCAAAAGAATTCTGTTACATTACGTCTATGGAGAAAAATCGTCTGCGGTTTATTTAAATAATGTTTCCCCATTTTAAACGCATTGAAATTTATATATATCACTAAGGTGTATTTCAAGAGGCTTACTACAGAATAGTGTGTGTACAGCAGTCATCGTTCATTTACAGGGACACACAAAAGAATTCTCTACTGTAAGTTAACAATAATTCTTGGAAGTGCGTTTTAAGTTACTGATCGCGATTTTAATTTTAACTCGCTTTTTGTCTATTGTGTGGTGTGTATAAATTCTGTATATCATATACAGGGAAGCACAAAAGTTCGCGAACACATTTCCGTATTATTTAACTCCAGACGGAGAATTTTAAACTGTGCTACGCGTTTCCTAACTGAACTAAAATTTAACATCCTATGTAGTATATATACAAATCTATAGATCCTATACAGGGCTGAATAAAAGTATTCGGATTACTTAGATGTTATCTTTTAGCTTATTAAACGGTATGATTTGTAAAATTATTTTGGAAGCGTTGGAAAGTGTTACATAATCTATGCTTGACGCATGATTTTTCGTTCTTGTTTGTTATTCTTCTTGTGGCAAGAGTATATGTACGGGAAAACAAGTTATACAAGCAATAGAGTTCAAATTCGATCCCCCCCCCTCCCTAGCATTTTCTTTTATAAACTCTTTATAGTATGAAACATAAGATTAGTAAATTAAGATAAAAGAAAAAGTTATCAATTGAAACTGGTTAACTTTAAATGATAAGTATATATTTTCGTGACAAATGATGAAGCAATAATATCGTTTTTGTTGTTTCGCTTCTAGCAAGAGTTTATGTGAGAAAAAACAAGTTCTACAAACAATAGAGTTCAAATTCAATTTCTGTAACTTTTCTTCCCTAGAATTTTCTTTTATTAACTCCTTTAAAATATAACATGTAATATTAATTAATTAAGGTACAAAAAGAATTATCAATTCAAACTTTTTAAATTTAAATGGCAAATACATATTTTCATAAAAGTCTGACAAATGATTAAGCAAAACTATCATTTTTGTTGTTTCTACTCTACCAAGAATATATAATCGAGAAATGAAGTACATTGAAATTCGATTTCGGCAACTTTTTTTTGCCTAGAATTTTGTTATTATCTCTTTTAAAATTTGAAATCTTACATTAACTGATTAACATAAAAGCAAAAAGTTATCAATTCAAACTTGTTATTATAAATTTTCATAAATGTTTGAGAAATGCTGTCACAATACTATCGTTTTAGTTTTTTCTCTTTTTATATGTGTGTGAACATGAGTTCTATAATGGGCAATGGAGTTCAAATTTAATCCGGTAAAATTTTTTTCTAGGATTTTCTTTCATTAATTCTTTTAAAAATGAAATATAACATTAATTAATAAATGTAAAAAGAAGAAGTTACCAATTCAAATCATGTTAATTTTAAATGATAAATATATATTTTTCATATATGTCTGACAAATGCTGTAGCAACACTATCGTTTTCCTTGTTTCTCTACTAACATGTTCTACATGCATTAAAGCTCAGACTAATTTTTTCTAAAAGATTTAGTTTAAATATTTTCTTTTACTAAACCTTTTAAAATACTGTATAAATAGTTAATTATTGCTACTAAACAATTATATTAATAGTTGTTTAGTGTAAAAGAGAAAAGTTATTAGCAACTTTAATTATAATTTTATGTTTCCATAAACGTCTGGAAAATGCTGTAGCAAGATTATCGTTTTCCTTGTTTCTCTACTAACATGTTCTACATGCATTAAAGCTCAGACTAATTTTTTCTAAAAGATTTAGTTTAAAGATTTTCTTTTACTAAACCTTTTAAAATACTGTATAAATAGTTAATTATTGCTACTAAACAATTATATTAATAGTTGTTTAGTGTAAAAGAGAAAAGTTATTAGTAACTTTAATTATAATTTTATGTTTCCATGAACGTCTGGAAAATGCTGTAGTAAGATTATCGTTTTCCTTGTTTCTCTACTAACATGTTCTACATGCATTAAAGCTCAGACTAATTTTTTCTAAAATATTTAGTTTAAAGATTTTCTTTTACTAAACCTTCTAAAATACTGTATAAATAGTTAATTATTGCTACTAAACAATTATATTAATAGTTGTTTAGTGTAAAAGAGAAAAGTTATTAGTAACTTTAATTATAATTTTATGTTTCCATAAACGTCTGGAAAATGCTATAGCAAGATTATCGTTTTCCTTGTTTCTCTACTAACATGTTCTACATGCATTAAAGCTCAGACTAATTTTTTCTAAAAGATTTAGTTTAAAGATTTTCTTTTACTAAACCTTTTAAAATACTGTATAAATAGTTAATTATTGCTACTAAACAATTATATTAATAGTTGTTTAGTGTAAAAGAGAAAAGTTATTAGTAACTTTAATTATAATTTTATGTTTCCATAAACGTCTGGAAAATGCTGTAGCAATACTATCGTTTCTGTTGTTACTCTTCTAGCAAGATTATAAGTAGGATTTCCTTTTAACTCCTTTAAAATATGAAATGTAATATTAATTAATTAAGGTAAAAAGAAAAATGTTATCAATTCAAGCTTGTTAAATTTATATGACAAATATACATTTTAACAAATGTCTGACAAATGCTTTAGAAATACAATAGTTTTTCTTGCTTCTGTTCTAGCAGTAGTATATGTGCGGAAAAACAAGTTCTACAGGTGATGGAGTTCACATTCAATTTCTCAACTTTTTTTTTTCCCTTTGGATTTTTTTTTACTAATTCTTTTAATATGTGAAATATAACACTAATTAATAAAGGCGAAATAAAAATGTTATCAGTTCAAAACATGATTAATATTAAACGATAAATTTAGTTTTTCATATGTCTGACAAATGCTGTAGCAACACTATCGTTTTTATTGCTTCTCTTCTTGCAAGAGTATATGTGCGGTAAAACAAACTCTACAGGCATTAAAGTTCACACTAAATTTTTGTTAAAATATTGCTTGAAGATTTTCTTTTATTAAATCTATTTAATTACTGTATCAATAGTAAATTAATACTAATAATTAATTATATTAATATTTTATTAATGTAAAAGAGAAAAGGTATAAGTAACTTATAATGATAAATTTATGTTTCTATAAATATCTGAAAAATGCAAGTTATCAATTGAAACTGGTTAACTTTAAATGATAAGTATATATTTTTGTGACAAATGATGAAGCAATAATATCGTTTTTGTTGTTTCTTTTCTAGCAAGATTATAAGTGCGGAAAAACAACTTCTACAGGCAATGGAGTTCAAATTCAATTTCGGTAAATTTTTTTCCTTGGATTTCCTTTTAACACCTTTAAAATATGAAATGTAACATTAATTAATTAAGGTAAAAAGAAAAATGTTATCAATTCAAGCTTGTTAAATTTAAATGATAAATTTACATTTTCACAAATGTCTGTCAAATGCTTTAGCAATACTATCGTTTTTCTTGTTTCTGTTCTAGCAAGAGTATGCGTGCGGGAAAACAAGTTCTACAGGCATTAAAGCTCAGAATATTTTTTCTCGTAAAATATTGTTTAAAGATTTTCTTTTATTAAATGTTTTAAAATACAGCATAAATAGTTAATTAATGCTAATAATAAATTATACAAATAGTTATTTAATGTAAAAGAGAAACATTATAGGTAACTTTTAATGATAAATTTATGTTTCCATAAATGTCTGAAAATTTCTTTAGCAATACTATCGTTTTTGTTGTTTCTCTTCTCACATGATTATACTTGCGGAAAAGCGTGTTCTACAGACACTGCAGCTCAGACTAAATTTTGTTTTACGGTTTACTAACGGTTTATTGCGTAGGATTAAGCGTCTCATTTCCAATTAAAATATATCTTTGAATTGAAATTTGGAAGAAATACAGGGTCATAAAAAATTGAAGAGTATGGAAAATTTGATTACAAATATCTCGGCAACTAATTATTCGATCAATTTCATTCTTTATGCAAAATTTATGTTTTTTTATTGTCTTTTATATTTACTCAATAAAATAAACAATTTCGAAAATTTTTATAGACTTTTTATCAGAACGAATATTTCGAGAGTCCGAAAAAAATAGTTCCGGATAATCGAGTTTACTGAAATTCAATAAGCTTCTTTGCATTATTACATACTAAGTACATACTAAATTTCAAGTCTCTATCTCAATTCTTTGTTCGGGAGATAGAGCATTTACACACAAACAGACAGACGGACGGCAATTTTTTTTTCTTCTAAAAATATGTTTTTCGGAATCTCCAGTGTCTGAAACGTATAAATCCGGCAATTTTTTTTTTTCGATTTTCAAAACGATTACAAGACTTACCCTATACTACGTATGATGGGTAAGTAATAAAGCTTCCATTAAATTTCCCTACAAGCATTTTTTTTTTTTTTTTTTTTTAGTAACGATTTTCTTTTGTTAAATATTATAAAATATGAAATATCACATTTATTAATGAATGATAATAAAATTGTAACTTTAAAAAGGTATAAATTCAAATTAAATAATTTTAAATCATTCATTTAATTTTGCATAAATATCCTATGCAATACTTTTATTTTTGTTGTTTCGTTCCAGCAAGGATATTTGAACGGGAAAACAAATTCTACGAACAATAAGACTTTCTTTTAAATTAGAAATTGAAATTGAAAAAAAGTTGTTGATTCAAACTTATTAAACTTTAATGTAAAATTTATAACTTTTTAAATGTTTGACACATGTTATTCAAATGGCTTTAGAATTGTATCTGTTATTTATTTTTATCAAGGGTATATATGCAAGAAAACAAGTTTTGTAGGCCAATAGGCTCATATTCCAAATCTTTAAAACATATTTAATGATTTTATTTCATTTATTCTTATAAAAAATTAAAATGAAATAAAATTAATTAATACAAATGAAGAAGAAACGCTGTAAATGAAAACTGATACAACTGGAAATTTTGTTTTCATAAATGTCTGACATATGCTTCAGGAACACAGTGGATTTCATTGTTTTTCTTCTAGCAATGGTATACCTGAGCGGAATCAAGTTCCGCATGCAACATAGTTCAAATTGAAATTTCGTTTTAAAAAATGTAACAGATTTTCATTCATTCTTTTAAACTATGAAATATCAGATTGATTAATTAATCCACTAATTCAATTTTATTGATTTTTTTTAAATAAGAAATTTTTAACTTTATATATGACTTTAGTTACTTTGTTGTTAAAATAAATGGATAGAAATTTGTATCAATATATTTAATTAGAAATATATTATACAACAAAAAGCACAAATTATTAGAAATAAATATAGCACACAGCTGTTTCGGAGTTTCAGCAGTTTTAGTAATTTAATACATTGTTGTTGCTATTTTTTGTACTAGCCGATCCCGCGCAGAGTATCTGTTCTCTAGTGTCTAGCGTTTTAAATACTATATGCATTTTAGAATACACGAATTTCAGCATTATATGTATAAATCATATATATAAAATATATGTATACATCATATATAAAAACTTCTCCACTTAGGACTGGATACTTCGAAATAAAAAATATATACGCATCATAAGATATGGACACCATTTCGAAATATGAAAAACAGAGGTATTTTTTCAGCATCGTGCATATCAAAACCTTTGCATGTGCACAATAGTTGCTGGATACTCTTTAAAATTAAAAAGGTGTTACATATTATATTTAAAATATCTACACCATTCACTATTATAATTTTTTTTTTTTTTTTTTTTTTTTTTTTTTTTTTTAATTTTCTGCATCAAAAACGTCTTTATATACACAATTGTAAATTTCAGAGCTTAGAGATATTATTATTAATTTCAATTGACAAATTGTTTGTCACTGTTAGTATGGTTCATCCTTTAAGCTTTTGAGGTGTCGCCGTTAAAAAATCAATGTTACTGAAAAGTTGCTGCACTGGATCTTGTATATCTGGATAGCAAAATTGGGGGCCACTTAATAGTTTCCCCACTTTGACATTCGCCAACCTGTAACAGCCAACTTGCTAACTCTCTCTCTGTTTGAAGGGCACGCATATTTTCTGTAAGTTGCATAATGTAAAAATCTTTTCTTCTTTATGCAACTTGAAACTGTTAGTGATCTTGAGTCTCTAAAAATGACAGGTAGGACTGACTTGAAGGAAATCTTCACCCAATAAGATTATTTAGTACTTCTCTATTATCCCGTCCTCCACTTTTTATAACAAAAAGCTATCGCCAAACTGTAAGATTAAACGCCAAAAATGTGGTCCCATTTACTTGATGTCAGAAGCATAATACGTATTTGTTATGTCATCAAGTGGTTTTTAATTCGACATTTGCGGGTATTTTTCATTATGTTTTACTTATTTATTAGTTATTTCATTCATTAAAATAACAATTGTGTCCTTAAATTCTTATATTTTATTTATTTATTTATTCTGATATTCCAATGGCAACGTTCTCCCGTTTATTTGGCGTTACAGTTTGGCGATAGTTTTTTGTTATGAAAAGTGGTCGACGGCATAATAGAGAAGTACCGATTATTTTATTCATTTATTATTATTTATTATTATTATTTATTTATTATCACTCAATCTATATTATAAATAACAAATATGTGCATCCGTAACATTGACGTCATAACGATGCGGAAAAACAATGAGGTTAATCTGCATAAGGTACAACAATGGAGTTAATATTTTAATTAATAACAAAATGGTACGTTTCTTGGTTTGATTTCGCACTTTATTTTCTTTCCTTTTTAGAGAGTAGCTAGTTTTTCAATATAAATAAGAAAAATTACCGGCCAATTTTTACAAAAATTGTATTTTCGGATGCAAAAAAAATGTTCTACATATGTGTGGTGAGTTTTAAATCGACACCTTAAATACTTTTCTTAATATTCGAAATTAGTGAAAACAAACCTCTCGTTGCCATCGGCAAATAATAAATAATCGCGATTTCTGTGCCACGTACGATAGCGTAATATATATATATAGATTTTATGAAGCATATATGTGCGGCAAAAGAATTTTTAAGGACAATAAAAGATGTAATTTATAACCTTTAAAACATTTTTACTGTGTCTTCTTTAGTTATTTTTATAAAATATGAAATATGAAATTAATTAATATATAAAGATGAGAGTTTAATTTTACTGAGAAATCTGTATTTTCATATATGTCTGAGGTACAACAGTAGAAATACTGTCGTGTTTGTTGTTTCTCTTTTAGAAAGAATATGTGCGAAAAATAAGTTATACAGATAATGAAGTTCAGATTCATTTTTCTGAAAAGATTATTTTAAAGATTTCTTTTATTAACTCTTCTTAAATATGAAACATAACATTAACTAATTAACCTAAAGAGAAAAAAAACAGTTATAAATTGAAACTGTTTATCACTAAACGATAAATTTATAATTTGAACAAAAGCCGCAACAATAATATCGATCTCCTTCTTCTTCTTTCTTTCTTCTTTTTCTTTTTTTTTTTTTTTTTTTTTTTTTTTTTTTGTGTGTGTGTGTGTGTGTGTGTTATAGCAAGAGTTCAGGAAAACAAGTTCTATAGGTAATAAAAAAACTTTAGATTCAATATCGTTAAAAGATTATTAAATATTTTCTTTCATTAATTATTTTAAAATAAGTTATATTATAAAGGTTACCTTAGGAAAGAAAAAAAAAGGTTATAAATTCAAGGATTAATTTTAAGTGATATTTTTTTATTTCTATACATGTCTCATACATGATGTAGGAATGCTGCCGTTTCTGCTGTTTCTCTTCCAGAAAGCATAGATGCACGGAAAAACAAGTTCTAAAGGTAATAAGTAAACTTAAGATTCAATTTCGTTTACAGATTTTTTAAAAGATCTTCTTTCATTATTTTTTTTTAAATAATAACTTTAACAATAATCAAATAAGTAAAAAGATATAAATTCAAACTGGTTAACTTTAAATGAGAAATTTATATAATTTCATATACGTTTGTCACATGTTGTAAAATATTGCTGCTTTTGTTATTTCTCTTCTAGCTAGTTTATACGATATATTTGTTTTCCCTTGGATTCACTTTATTAATTATTTTAAATATGAAGTATAATATTAATTAATTAATGTAAAAAGAAAAAAAATATCAATTGAAATTAGTCATTTTTTAATGATAAATATATTTTTTCATAAATGTCTCACAAATTCTGGAAAACTACTATAGTTTCTCTTCCAGCAAGCGTAGATGCGCGGAAAAACAAGCTTTACAAGCAATAAATAAACTTCCGTTTCAATTCCGTGTAAAGATTATTTTAAAGTTTTCTTTCATTAACTTTTTTAAATATCAACTTTAAAAGTAATCCTCTAAGAAAAAAAGATATAAATTCTAACTGATTAACTTTAAATAGGAAATTTATATATTTTCATATACGTCTGTCACATATTGTAAAATATTGCTGCTTTTTTTTATTTCTCTTCTATCTAGTTTATATGATAACTTTGTTTTTCCTAGGATTTATTTTTCTTAATTCTTTTAAAATACGAAGTCTAACAATAATTAATTAAGCTAAAAAGAAAAGGTTATCTCTTCAAACTGGTTAATTTTAAATGATAAATATATTTTTTTCCAAAAATGACTGACAAATTCTGTAGCAGTATTATCTTTTTTGTTGTTTCTATTCTGGCAAGAGCTGGAAAATAAATTCTATAGACAATGGAGTTCAAATTAAATTTCGGTAACTTTTTTTCCCTCTAGGATTTTCTTTTATTAATTCCCTTAAAATATGAAATGTAACATTAATAAATTAATATAAAAAGAAAAAAGTTACCAATTGAAACTTGTTAATTTAAAATGATAACTATAATTTTTCATAAATGTCTGACAAATTCTGTAGCAATACTGTAGCTCTTCTAGTAAGAGCATAAGTGAGAAAAAATAAGTTTTACAGGCACTGGAGTTCAAATTCAATTTCGGTAACTTTTTTTCCCCTAAGCTTTTCTTTTATTAATTCCTTTAAAACATAAAATGTAATATTAATTAATAAAGGTGAAAAGAAAAATGTTATCAATTCAATCTTGTTAAATTTAAATGGCAAATATACATTTTCATTAAATGTCTCACAAATGCTGTAGCATACTATCGTTTTTGTTGTTTTTATTCTATCAAGAATATATGTACAGGAAAACAAGTTCTACAGGAAATGCAGTTCAAAGTCATTTTCGGTACTTTTTTTAACCTAGAATTATTTTCAAATTCAATGTTGGTAACCCCCCCTCCCCCCCCCACACACCCTATAGAATTTTCTTTAAAAAAAGGGTTTTATCAATCCAAACTTGTTAACTGTAAGTGGCAAATATATTTTTTTATAAATGTCTCACAATTTCTTATAGCAATACTATCGTATTTGTTGTTTCTCCTCTAGTAAGAGCATATGTGCCGAAAAACAAGTTAATGAACAAGGCAATGAAGTTAAAATTCAATATCAGTAGCTTTTTTTCCCTATGATGCTCTTTAATTAATTCTTTTAAAGCATGAAATATAAGATTAATTTATTAAGGTAAAAAGAAAAGTTATCAATTGAAACTGATTACCCTAGATAACTGTATATTTTCGTGAGAATATTGTATTTTCCTGACAAATGATGTAGCAATAATATAATTTTTGTTTTTTCTCTTCTAGCAAGAATATATGCAGGAAAAAACAACTTATGCAGACAATGGAGTTGAAATTTAATTTCGGTAACATTTTTATCCCTCTAGAATTTTCTTTTGTTATCTCTTTTAAAATTTTAAATCTAACTTTAATTAATTAAGGTTAAAAAAAGTTATCAATTCAAACTTGTTAAATTTAAATGGCAAATATATTTTTTTATAAATGCCTAAGAAGTGCTGTAGCAATACTATCGTTTTAGTGGTTTCTCTTCTAATAAAAGCATATGTGTAGGAAAACGAGTTGTATAGGCAGTGTAGTTCAAATTCAATTTCGATTACTTTTTTTCTTTAGGATTTTCTCTTATTGACTCTTTTAAAGTATGCAATATAACTTTAATTAATTAAGACAAAAAGAAAAAGTTACTTATTCAAATCATGTTTAATTTTAAATGATAACTATATTTTTTCATATATGTCTGTTAAATGCTATAGCAACACTGTCGTTTTTGTTATTTCTCTTCTACCAACAGTATGCATGCGGGAAAACATGTTCTACGTACATTAAAGCTCATACTAATTTTTTGTAAAATATTGTTTAAAGATATTTTTTTACTAAAACTTTTAAAATACTGTATAAATAATTAATTATAGCTAATAAATAATAATGTTAATAGTTTTTTAATGTAAAATAGACAAGTTATTAGAACTTTAATTGATAATTTTATGTTTTCATAAATGTCCGGAAAAAGCTGTAGCAACACTATCGTTTTTCTTGTTTCTTTTCTAGCAAGATTATAAGTAGGATTTCCTTTTAACTCCTTTAAAATATGAAATGTAATATTAATTAATTAAGGTAAAAAGAAAAATGTTATCAATTCAAGCTTGTTAAATTTAAATGACAAATATACATTTTAACAAATGTCTGACAAATGCTTTAGAAATACAATAGTTTTTCTTGCTTCTGCTCTAGCAATAGTATATGTGCGGAAAAACAAGTTCTACAGGTGATGGAGTTCACATTCAATTTCTCAACTTTTTTTTCCCTTTGGATTTTCTTTTACTAATTCTTTTAATATGTGAAATATAACAGTAATTAATAAAGGCGAAATTAAAATGTTATCAGTTCAAAACATGATTAATATTAAACGATAAATTTAGTTTTTCATATGTCTGACAAATACTGTAGCAACACTATCGTTTTTATTGCTTCTCTTCTTGCAAGAGTATATGTGCGGTAAAACAATCTCTACAGGCATTAAAGCTCAGACTAAATTTTTGTTAAAATATTGCTTGAAGATTTTCTTTTATTAAATCTATTAAATTACTGTATCAATAGTAAATTAATGCTAATGATTAATTACATTAATATTTTATTAATGTAAAAGAGAAAAGGTATAAGTAACTTATAATGATAAATTTATGTTTCTATAAATGTCTGAAAAATGCTGTTGCAATACTATCGTTTTTGTTGTTTCTCTTTTAGCAAGATTATAAGTGCGGAAAAACAAGCTATTCTGCTCAGTGCAGATTGAATTTTGTTTTAAAAAATCTTAAACATTTTCTTTTACTAAATCGTTGAAAATATTGTATAAACAGTTAATAAATTATATTAATATTTAACTAATGTAAAAGAGAATGATAAATTTATGTTTCATAAATGATCATTTATAATTAATTTTTCAAATTTAATTTTCGGAAAATTTTTATCCCCCTAGAATTTTGTTTTATTATCTCTTTTAAAATTTAAAATCTGACTTTAATTAATTAAGGTTAAAAAAAATATCAATTCAAACTTGTTAAATTTAAATGGCAATATATTTTTTTTATATAAATGACTGACAAGTGGTGTAGCAATACTATCGTTTTAGTTGTTTCTTTTCTAATAAAAGCATATGTGTAGGAAAACGAAGGCAATGTAGTTCAAATTCAATTTTGGTAACTTTTTTTCTCTAGGATTTTTTTTATTAACTCTTTTAAAATGTGAAATATAACATTAATTAATTAAGACAAAAATAAAAAGTTACGATTTCAAATCTTGTTTAATTTCAAATGATAACTATATTTTTTCATATCTGTCTGACAAATGCTATAGCAACACTGTCGTTTTCGTTATTTCTCTACTAGCAGGAATATACGTGCGGGAAAACATGTTCTACATGCATTAAAGCTCAGACTATTTTTGTTGTTGTTGTTATCGTTTCAGAGAAAGTGCCAATGCACTTCTCTGAAAGAAGGGATGCCAGAGCCTCAAGAGAGGTTGGACTTCTAAATTTCGAACCAATTCCAGATGAGAGACCTGCACCTGGATTGGCACCCCAGAGGTAACGCTTTTACTAAACTTGGAGGACATTGGATCCACGAACAGATTTTACGTGCCACAGCTCCCATTAACGAAAACGGTCCCACAGCAGCGGCAGTCGAGATAGGTTGTCACTTTCCCAAGCACTAACCTTGGTCGATGCTGCTTCGCTTTCGATGATCTTACGGGAACTGAGCTTAACTCTCCTCGCCACTGCGAGACGCTATTTTTTTGCAAAATATTGTTTAAAGATTCTATTTTACTAAACCTTTTAAAATACTGTATAAATTGTTAATCATTGCTAATAAATAATTATAATAATAGTTATTTAATGTAAAAGAGAAAAGTTATTAGTAACTTTAATTGATAATTTTATGTTTCCATAAATGTCTGAAAAATGCTATAGCAACACTATCATTTTTCTTGTTTCTTTTCTAGCAAGATTATAAGTAGGATTTCCTTTTAACTCCTTCAAAATATGAAATGTAATATTAATAAATTAAGGTAAAAAGAAAAATGTTATCAATTCAAGCTTGTTAAATTTAAATGACAAATATACATTTTAACAAATGTCTGACAAATGCTTTAGAAATACTATCGTTTTTCTTGTTTTTGTTCTAGCAATAGTATATGTGCGGAGAAACAAGTTCTACAGGCGATGGAGTTTAAATTCAATTTCTCAACTTTTTTTCCCCCTTGGATTTTTTTTTTTTTTATTAATTCTTTTAAAATGTGAAATATAACATTAATTAATTAAGGTGAAAATAAAATGTTATCAGTTCAAAACATGATTAATATTAAATGATAAATATATTTTTTCTTATATGTCTGACAAATGCTGTTGCAACACTATCGTTTTTATTGTTTCTCTTCTTGCAAGAGTATATGTGCGGGAAAACAAGTTCCACAGGCATTAGAGCTCAGACTAAATTTTTTTTTAATATTTCTTGAAGATTTTATTTTATTAAATCTTTTAAAATACTGTATAAATAGTAAATTAATGCTAATAATTAATTATATTAATATTTTCTTAATGTAAAAGTGAAAAGTTATAAGTAACTTATAATAATAAATTTATTTTTCCATAAACGTCTGATAAATGCTGTAGCAATACTATCGTTTCTGTTGTTACTCTTCTAGCAAGATTATAAGTGCGGAAAAACAAGCTATACTGCTCAGTACAGACTGAATTTTGTTTTAAAAAATCATAAAGATTTTCTTTTACTACTTCGTTTAAAATATTGTATAAACAGTTAATTACTTATGTTAATATTTATTTAATATAAAAGAGAATGATAAATTTATGTTTCCATAAATGTCTGAAAAATGTGTAGCAATAGAATGTTTTTTGTTATTTCTTTTCTAGCAAGATTATAAGTGCGGAAACACAAGTTCTATATCTCAGCTAATTACAGTTCAGTACAGACTTAATTTTGTTAAAATTTTGCTTAAACATTTTGTTTTACAAAATCGTTTAAAATATTGTATAAATAGTTAAATATTGTTGATAATATAGTTAATTATATTAATAGTTATTTAATATAAAAGAGAAAAAAAAAGAAGAAGAAAATTATAAATTTAAACTGAGTAACTTTTAATAAGATTTTTTTTTTCATAAATATATGACACATGACAATGGTCATATTGTCATGACGTAGCAATGTGGTCATTATTGTTGTTTCTCTTTTAACAAGGATATATGAGCTGAAAAATAAGTTCTACGGGCAATGAAGTTTAAAACGTTGAAACGTTAAATGCATTTTTAAGTATTACGAAAAAAAATCTAAATTCAAACTTTATAACTTTAAATGAGATTTTTTTAGAATATTTAATAAACCTCTGACACAGGCTGTAGCGGTACGGTTGTTTCTATTTGTCCTCTTTTAGCAAAATTATATATTCGGGGATACAAATTCTGCAGATAATATAAAGCTCAAATTTAAAATTCATTAAAAATGTTTATTTGTTTATTTACACTTACAAAAAATATACGAAATTAGTAAATCAAGGTGCAAAAAATAATTTGTTACATCAAACTGATTCACGGATTCATTTTTATGGGAAAGTTTACATTTTTTATTAATCTATATATTATTTTAATTTTATTATTTTTTAAAATATTATCAAAGCTACCAACTTTACGCTTTTTTGTTAACATTAATTATTAAAAGAAATTTTTGCCCCATTTAAGTGCAGATTAAAGCGATTTAATAAGGCATAAATTGCAATTAAAAACCATTAGTAAGAAAAAAGCGTAAAAGTTGTCACCCATGTAATATGTATGTACAGATACACATATGCCTTTAGAGAGATATAGATTTAGATAGATTGATTAAAAAAATATTATAAATAGATCGATAAATATACAAATAGACAGGCATCAATAGATTACTGATCACTGGGACTTATATAGATGCATTTAAGCATTAAATAATTTCTAAATTAATTTGACACATGATAATTCACTTAATTTTACTCTTTAAATATAATTCTTAACTTGAAATACATTTTTATACAATCCACAATAAGCTTTCTAGACATTTTCTGTTAATGTTACTTTAAGACTAAAATTGACTGAATCATTTACATACTTAAAATTGCATCTTAAAGCTTGCATACTTAAATTTTAATAAATTTGACTATATCTAATCTTTTAAAGTCTTTTTTTATTTTATTTTCAAAACAGATAACTATTTTCTCCGAAATTTACTCATACTTCAACATGTACGCAAGATACAATTTTATTTAATGGGAGGGGGCATACAATTATTTATACAGATTTTTTGTAATTCAATAATTCAATAGTGCAAATTTAAATAATAATAATAATAATAAATAATTAGATTATAAATCTGTTTATTTATTTATTTATTTATTTTTATTTTTTAATTTACAAATAAATTTTAATCTCTTTGTACGAATTTTTAAATAAAATTTAATTTTTATTAAGCAAATATGGCATTATAAAATACAAACGCATGAACATGTAATATATGTAAAAAATACTTCAACGATATTCGAACGTCCGCCAGATTTATTTAGCACAAATTTACTTAACAAAAAGAAAAAAATTGATTTTTTTTTTTCTTCGAAGATGAATATCAGGTGAATTTCTAAAGATTAATTTATCTCTTTAAAATATATTATCATAGAAGGGGGGAAAATCTACTGTTATTCTATACAGTAACGGGAAAAAAAATATAAATAAAAAATACAGTATTCCTCTTTATAAAAGAAAAAAAATGATTTTTTTTAAAAAACGTGCAAGAAAAATTACTGAAGATCAACAACACTTTATGAACAGTCACTTTAAATCCCACCTTACTACCATGTTACGAACATATCGTGCTGAACCATCCCTATCTTCAGGATCCCTCCCCATGCTTTCTTTTTTCTTTTTTTTTCTAAAAAAAAAAAAAAGAAAAAAAGAACAACTATAAACAAGCCCACTCCTGTGAAAAAACCAAACGACCACAGACGATCTTACTTTGTTGCCAGTTTGCGATAATCAAAGGTTACGACCCGATATCCACTGAAGTGAAGTGAAGTGGAAGAGGGTGAGTTGAGTCCATTAATTCGAATCCTAGGGGAGGGTTAAAGGGGGATGCCACGTGCACCCGCTCTTTTAACTTGTCATCAAACAAACACTGTTGTTGAAGTTCAGGAGGCAGTCCGGTTTTCTCTATAGAAGAGCTTTTATTCAGAGATTTTAATACGCAGAAAAGACTCAGAAAATATGGTTCGACTTAAATTTTATTCTGTTAAGGAAGAAAAGTTTCTTAATTATACAGAATTTAAAAAAATACGAAAAAAATAATTAATATTGCTAATTAATTACCTGTTAATAAATATATACTTAATTTTTAAGGCATTCTCTTGACACTTTTTATAATAAAAACCATTTGGCAAATTTAGTGTTAAAAAGTAAGCTAATTTTAAAATGTAAAATATAATACCAAAATTAAACTGAATTACAGGTATTCATACCAAAGTCCTACATATTTTTATAGTTCTTTCATTCTTATTATTATTATTATTATTATTATTATTATTAATTAAAATGAAATATTTGTAAATATTCAACTACAAACTGTGTTTTTATACATTTTGCTGTATTGTTAGATAAAAATTACATTTACTCACATTGGTACATAGTATATACACAGTTCTTAAGTTACTGTACCATGTTTCGGTAAGGAAAATATCATTGTGACATGTTTATTTTTTAGACATCAGAGATTTGAAGTTTATCGTTAGAACGATTTCATAAAATTTGTGTAATGTAAAAATTCAAAATTACACGTAAATTTTCAGAAAAATAAAAGCCGTTTATCGCATTTCAATATTATTTCTTATCTAATAAACTAATAACAAATGCAAAACGAACTTTGCAGAAACGATTGATATGCTTCATAAGTCTAATTTCACATTAAAAAAAATCTATTAAATACCTTACATTAACTCTTGTAAGAGACATTGTGTTGCATGCATGATATTCTTAGTGGCAGACAGACATAAAAGTGTGCATAAAGTTAGAGTTAATTACCGCTTTAGAAATTACCCATAAAATATTTACAGAAGCAGACTTTTTTAAGTAAAGATATTTCAAACGGGGAAAAAAAAAAAAAAAAAAAAAAAAAAAAAAAAAAAATCTGTTTGACTGTTATAATTTTATTGAAGTCTAAATTTGTTTCAATAAGTCTATAAATATTTTATTGTATAGAGAATTAATTGTATACGTTAAAAATGAGTAATGCAAAGGAAGACGTCAGACATGAGAAAGGTGGGCTTTTCCTTATATTTAGAAAGAAGATTAATTTTTCTTCATCTTTGATGATTTGGAATAAAATTATAAAATGTATTTTTCGAAGTGGTTTAAAATAATTAAATCCTGGGCGATATAATATTATTGAGGATATGATATACCATCGGAATCTCACAAAACTCCTCCCAAAATTGTTGCCCATCCCCCCAACTTTATGGATTTCGTTCTAAAGCAGTTAAATCATTTTCAATGTTTTGCAAATTGAACAATATTAAAGAATGATCACTATTATTTTTCTGTTTAATTCCACTTCACTATTTTTAAAATGTTTTAAACTTTATGTGTGTATGTGGTATTTCTTACTTATTAAAGAGGAATAACTTTTCTTCTCTACATTTATTGGAGTTTCAAAATAAATATATATAATCTAGTAATTCCAAGCAGTTTTCGAAAAATCATCCGTGCTTTACTTGGGCAAACTGTTTATTATTGTCCATCTCCTTAGCTTTTATAATTTTATAATGATTAATAAAATTATTTTTAAATATTGATTATTTTTTATTATCATATAATTTTAACGACACTGTAATATCGTAGTATTTAATGTAGCCATCATTGCAAGAGAAAAGTAATGTAACCCAATGTTTTGAAATCACTTTTTGTTGTTACATTTATGCTTTTTATCATTATACATTTATGCTGTTTATCATTCTTTAATAATGAATGAGCTATGTGGTTCTCTTTCTTAGTCTTATTTAATTTAATATTTTCTTAATGTTTTGTTTAAAATTGTTTTTATTTTATTAGGTTATCTTACTTACAAATATTCTTCGCGACATTTATTGATCTAATTCAGTCTTTCTAAACAGCTTTCGCCAATATCATTAATACTTTTCTTATCAAAGAATGAGCACTCAGATTCTTACCCTGAATCCTATTCTCTTCGCTAGTAATCCTATGTCCATCCCTTTGGCTTCCCATTTTGGTCACTATTTTTCAAATAGTTATTTTTTAAACATTTATTATTATTATTATTATTATTATTATTATTATTATTTTGCCGTCATATCTCACTAATTTCCGAGGCATAAAATATTGCTCTACATTTATGAAGGTATCAGAAAAATTGTCATTTAAACAATTTTCGTAAATATTATCCACATTTTTCTTGTCAAAGAATGAGCTCCCTGTTCTCTTCGCTCTGTGGCTTCCCATAAGTTCCATTATTTTTCTTTATTATTATTACAGTCGAACCTCGTTAATGTGTCACATTTGTGTCACTATTTTTCAAATATTTATTTTAAACATTTATTATTATTAATTATTATTATTATTTTGCAGTCATATTTCACTAATTTCAGAGGCATAAAATATTGCTCTACATTTATGAAGGTATCAGAAAAATTGTCATTTAAACAATTTTCGTAAATATTATCCACATTTTTCTTGTCAAAGAATGAGCTCCCTGTTCTCTTCGCTCTGTGGCTTCCCATAAGTTCCATTATTTTTCTTTATTATTATTACAGTCGAACCTCGTTAATGTGTCACATTTGTGTCACTATTTTTCAAATATTTATTTTTAAACATTTATTATTAATAATTATTATTATTATTTTGCAGTCGTATTTCACTAATTTCAGAGGCATAAAATATTGCTCTACATTTATGAAGGTATCAGAAAAATTGTCATTTAAACAATTTTCGTAAATATTATCCACATTTTTCTTGTCAAAGAATGAGCTCCCTGTTCTCTTCGCTCTGTGGCTTCCCATAAGTTCCATTATTTTTCTTTATTATTATTACAGTCGAACCTCGTTAATGTGTCACATTTGTGTCACTATTTTTCAAATATTTATTTTTAAACATTTATTAATAATAATTATTATTATTATTTTGCAGTCGTATTTCACTAATTTCAGAGGCATAAAATATTGCTCTACATTTATGAAGGTATCAGAAAAATTGTCATTTAAACAATTTTCGTAAATATTATCCACATTTTTCTTGTCAAAGAATGAGCACCCTGATTTTCTTCGCTCTTTGACTTTCCATAAATTCCGTTATTTTTCTTTATTATCATTACAGTCGAACCTCGTTAATGTGGCTATCAAGGGGAATTAAAATTTTGTTCATATTATCATAACTACAGTTAACATGAAATCTTTGTATTCATTTCGAAAAAGATTATAAAAATAATTCATGTTGAAAATAATTCACATTAAACTTGTTCCTGGTAAGAGATTATGCTGGTGACGCAATGACACTCGCCAGCTAATCTTAAACCAATGGAAACGTTCTTTTGAATTTTCTCGTTCTCATTTCAATATTTTTAAATGATTTTTATTTTTATTTTTATTTTATTTTATTTTTTATTTTTTGCATAGGATATATGATATCGATGTCTTACGAGGTATACTTGAACCTTTTCGATTCCTGTTACAGTTATTTTTCTTTTATGAGAGCACTTTCCTTTTCGGGACCTGAAAATGTCTTCAGAAAAATAAATAAATAAAACTTCAACCAAAATCGAAAAAAGACCAAAATACCCTGTTGTACATCAAACTTGGACATAACATGCAAAAAAAGAAAATTGAATAAAATAAAATAAATAAAATAATTAAAATAAAATAAATAAAATAAAATAAATAAAATAAAATAAATGAATAAATATTTTAAAAAAATTTACAAATATTAAAATGCAAGCGAGAAATTGAAAAGAACGCGTTTAACATTAGCTTGCGAGTGTCCTTCGCGTTACTAGCGTATGCTCTTAACGAGGTTCGACTGTATAATTATTATTTATTTATTCTTTTAAGTGTTAATATAGTTTACTTATTTCAGGGAACTAAAACTATATCTACTGATAATCTATATGGCAGAAAAATAACGTAATCTAGTCATTCTCAGAAGTTTTGTCAATTATCATAGGTTATTAAAGAACGAGCACCATAGTTTTTGTTCTTCGCTCTTTAATTTCCCATTAATTTCATTATTTTTCAATATTATTATTATTATTTCTTATTAATATATCGTTCTTACTCTTGGGGACTAAAACTTTATTCTCTACTTTTATTAAATATGAACATACCAAAAAAAAAAAATAATAATGTTATATTATCATTCTAAATATTTTTTGTACTTTGAGATTTTCACCCAAATATCATTCACGTTTTCTTTATTAAAGAATGAACATCAAGATTCTTGCTCTTAAGGCTTTTCCCAAATTCAAACTGTCTACTTTTTGACATATTTTTAATTCATTTTAATTGGCAAAAGTAGCAAAATGGAAGATGCTCTTATAAACAAACTATGTAATCAAACTGTTTTTTACAATTTTCGATAAAGGCAGAAGCTTTTTCAGAAAATGTTTCAAAGTTGTTTTGAACCTAGTTTCCAGTCGCGACAGCGCAGTAAAGGAATAAAACTTTTCCCAAAATTGTTGCCCATTCCCCCAAATTTATGGATTTCGTTCTAAAGCAGTTAAATCATTTTCAAAGTGTTGAAAATTGCGTTTATGAATTTTTAACAATATTAAAGAATGATCACTATTATTCTTCTGTTTAATTCCACTTCACTATTTTTAAAAAAGTTTTATATTTTATGTGTGTGTGTCGTATTGCCATATCTTACTTATTAAAGAGGAATAACTTTTCTTCTCTACATTTATTGATTTATCAGAAAAAAAATGTAATCTAGTAATTCCTAGCAGTTTTCGAAAAATCATTCTTGCTTTACTTGGGCAAACTGTTTATTATTGTCCATCTCCTCCGCTTCGATAATTTTATAATGATTGATAAAATTATGTTTAAATATTGATTATTTTTTATTATCAATAAGAGAAAACAATCCTGAAAAAACAATCGCTCATAACTCAAGATGCATTTCATTTATATGAAAATAATATTAAAAAAAAAAAAAACTTTTTCGATTAGAAATTACTCCAAAAAACATGCCTACAAGTAACTTGCATTTATATTTAAAAATTAGCCAAAAAATGTGTCAGAAAGTTTCGGGCTGCTAAGTAAATGTATAATTTTTTTAGAGCCACCTTAATTTCATTCTCTCTGCTCCTTGACTTCCCATTTATTTAATTATTTTCCAGTATTAAATTTTTAACACTATTGTTTTTTACGCGTTCCAGCGACTAAAATTTCCTTCCCTACAGTTATCAATACTCGATATACCAGAAAAATATTGTTATATGATCACTCTAAACACTTTTTGTGCTTTGCTTTTTTGCACACAAATATCATCCGTTGTTCTTATTAAATAACGAACATTTTGATTATCTTCACTCTTTCGCTTCCCATTTATACCATTATTTTTCATTATTATTTTTTTGCAGTCGAACCTGGTTAACCTGAATTTCAAGGGGAGTTAAAATTTTGTCTACGTTATTCATGTTATCAGAAACTAAATCTTTGTAATCATTTTGACAGAGATTATGAAAATAATCAATGTTAAAAGTAATTCATGTTAAAGAGATTCGATAATATCAATATTACTATTATTTGTGCGTATGTGGCAATATATTTTACTTAATTCAGGGGACTGAATCTTTCTCTCCTACATTTATTAATAATCTGCCTACCAGAAAAAATAGTACAATCTAGTTATTCTAAGCAGTTTTATAAATTATCATCAATGCTTTCTTTATTAAAGAATGAGCACAATGATTTTGGTTCTTAGTTCTACTCTCTTCGCTCTTTGACTTTTCATTTATTTCATTATTTTTCATTATTAAATTTTTAGTGCTATTACATCTTTCTTATTTTGGTGGAGTAAAACCTCCCCCTCTATATTTACTAATAATCAATCTATCAGAAAAATATTATTATATGATCATTCTAAATACTTTTTGTGCTTTACACACATATATCACCCACGTTTTTCTTGTTAAGAAGAATACTTTCTTTATCAAAGAATGAGCACACTGATTTTGGTTCTTAATTCTATTCTCTTCGCTCTTTGACTTTTCATTTATTTCATTATTAAATTTTTAGTGCTATTATATCTTACTTATTCTAGTGGAGTAAAACTTCCTGCTCTACATTTATTAATAATCAATATATCAGAAAAAGTATATTATTATATGATCATTCTAAATACTTTTTGTGCTTTGCGCTTTATACACAAATATCACCCACGTTTTTCTTGTTAAAGAAGAATGCTTTCTTTATTAAAGAATGAGCACACTGATTTTGGTTCTTAATTCTATTCTCTTCGCTCATTGACTTTTCATTAATTTCATTATTTTTCATTATTAAATTTTTAAGGCTATTACATCTCACTTATACTAGTGGAGTTAAACTTTCTCCTCTACATTTATTAATAATCAATATATCAGGAAAATATTATTATATGATCATTCTAACTACTTTTTGTGCTTTACACACAAATATCACCCACGTATTTCTTGTTAAGGAAGAATGCTTTCTTTATTAAAGAATGAGCACACTGATTTTGATTCTTAATTCTATTCTCTTCGCTCTTTGACTTTTCATTTATTTCATTATTTTGCATTATTAAATTTTTAGTGCTATTACATCTTACTTATTCTAGTGGAGTAAAACTTCCTCCTCTACATTTATTAATAATCAATATATCAGGAAAATATTATTATATGATCATTCTAACTACTTTTTGTGCTTTACACACAAATATCACCCACGTATTTCGTGTTAAGGAAGAATGCTTTCTTTATTAAAGAATGAGCACACTGATTTTGATTCTTAATTCTATTCTCTTCGCTCTTTGACTTTTCATTCATTTCATTATTTTTCATTATTAAATTTTTAAGGCTATTACATCTTACTTATTCTAGTGGAGTAAATCTTCCTCCTCTACATTTATTAATAATCAATATATCAGGAAAATATTATTATATGATCATTCTAACTACTTTTTGTGCTTTACACACAAATATCACCCACGTATTTCTTGTTAAGGAAGAATGCTTTCTTTATTAAAGAATGAGCACACTGATTTTGATTCTTAATTCTATTCTCTTCGCTCTTTGACTTTTCATTCATTTCATTATTTTTCATTATTAAATTTTTAAGGCTATTACATCTTACTTATTCTAGTGGAGTAAAACTTCCTCCTCTACATTTATTAATAATCAATATATCAGGAAAATATTATTACAGTCGAACCTCGTTAACACGAAATCGCTTAATGCGAAATTTCGCTTAACACGAAATAATTTTCAGGTCCCGTCAGATGAATCTGAAAATCAATGTTAATTAATTCGTTTAACACGAAATAGAATTTCGGAAAATCCCGCTTAAGGCGAAATTTTTTTTTTCGCTTCAAAGTCAAAACATGATTTCTTATGCAATGTTTTCGATATTTCAAACTTAAATGTCACGAACTCTTATTAAAAGTGGAATTTTCTCATGGTTTGAAAACGATTTAAAGTGAAAAGGGGTTTCAGAAAATTCTGAAATACTGAATTCCTGAATAATCCCTGCTTTTCTTTGATCTCTGATATGAGCAAGTGTTCCCACATTTACCATATGAGCAATAGATTAGTCACAATGAAAGTTTGGGGAAGGAATTTCTTTTTTTGAACGTCTCGGTTGACTGTATTGACAGTAACATAAACTATAAACCGGGGGTCTGAATTCTCCTATCTTTGAGTGAAAGAAGTGACTATCTCTACTTCACTACTTAACTAATATAATGGAAACGCTGTTCACATTTGCTCTGTAGAATTCTGTGAAAGATGAGTCGAAAACAGCAAGCAGTATCTTAAGAAACCAAGCAAAAAAATTAAACAAAGTTAGCGATAAAGTGCTGAAAAAATCACAAAATGCGGCGAAGTATGGGATACCTACAATTCTTCTAAAATTTTAAAGAATCGCAAAAAGATTGAAGCGATTTATGCTGTGAGTTAATTCAAACCAGTAAGAAAACGAATGTGTAGAAGAAAGAATGAATAAATTGAAATTGCTCTCTTGCGGTGGATAAAGGAGGCAATAAGCCAGAACATTGTTTTAACTTTTACAGTTTTGCAAGATGAAGCAGAGGCTTTTGCTGATGCTCTCGGTGAGAGCGATTTCTTATTTTCTAACGGATGACTGACAAGATTTAAATAGCGTCATAGACTTGTCTGCAGAACGACATGTAGCCAAAATCGGTAAATTCTTCCTTAGACATTGTTTTTTCCAGATACTTTTGCATAGATGAAGATGTGCTGACTTCGGATGTGACGACAGACGAAAAAATAATTGCTGAAAAATAAAGATGACAACATTGAAGTGTCAGACGAGGAAGAAGAAATTGACACAGAACGAAAAAGTTTAGTGTCAATAAATGAATCTACCGCAGCATTGAAAACTGTACAACGTTTCCTTATGGATCAAAAGGATACTTCCAAGGCAACACTAGATACCGGGCTTGCTCATTCATTCTCAAAACGTCACAAATGGTGGCTGACCGCGACCAGCGATTGGTCCAAAGCAACGCGCCCATCGTTTTGTGCCAATCGCTGTATGTCTTTCCTCCTAGTCAGCCACCTTTTGTGACGTCATCATAATGAATGAGCAAACCTGGTATGTAGTGTAGCCCTGATACTTCCCGAGCTTTGGACAAATTAGATTAGGTCCATACGTTCTTAAAAAAGTACTCTACAAAAATAGAAGCCAAAGTCAATAACGGACTATTTAAAAATATGATTAGCATGTAAATACAATTATTATTGCCTAAAAAACGATAATTAATTTGTTAATGAAATTTACCATTTCTTATTAATTTATGATTTTTTGAGCAGGGATATATTTGTAGGTTAATTTATTTAGTTTTTATATCTAACATAGGTGGCGCCACTATTATGACGGTTAACACGAAATTTCGGATAACACGAAAAAAATTCCCAGTCCCTTCAATTTCGTGTTAACGAGGTTCGACTGTATATGATCATTCTAAATACTTTTTGCGCTTTACACACATATATCACCCACGTTTTTCTTGTTAAGAAGAATGCTTTCTTTATCAAAGAATGAGCACACTGATTTTGGTTCTTAATTCTATTCTCTTCGCTCTTTGACTTTTCATTTATTTCATTATTAAATTTTTAGTGCTATTATATCTTACTTATTCTAGTGGAGTAAAACTTCCTGCTCTACATTTATTAATAATCAATATATCAGAAAAAGTATATTATTATATGATCATTCTAAATACTTTTTGTGCTTTGCGCTTTATACACAAATATCACCCACGTTTTTCTTGTTAAAGAAGGATGCTTTCTTTATTAAAGAATGAGCACACTGATTTTGGTTCTTAATTCTATTCTCTTCGCTCTTTGACTTTTCATTCATTTCATTATTTTTCATTATTAAATTTTTAAGGCTATTACATCTCACTTATACTAGTGGAGTTAAACTTTCTCCTCTACATTTATTAATAATTAATATATCAGGAAAATATTATTATATGATCATTCTAACTACTTTTTGTGCTTTACACACAAATATCACCCACGTATTTCTTGTTAAGGAAGAATGCTTTCTTTATTAAAGAATGAGCACACTGATTTTGATTCTTAATTCTATTCTCTTCGCTCTTTGACTTTTCATTTATTTCATTATTTTGCATTATTAAATTTTTAGTGCTATTACATCTTACTTATTCTAGTGGAGTAAAACTCCCTCCTCTACATTTATTAATAATCAATATATCAGAAAAATATTATTATATGATCATTCTAAATACTTTTTGTGCTTTGCGCTTTACACACAAATATCACCCACATTTTTCTTGTTAAAAAATGAACATCCAGATTCTTCCTCTTACATCTCTTCTAAATTAATAATCTCCTACCAAAGAAAAAAATAGTGCAATCTAGTTATTCTAAGCAGTTTTATAAATTATCATCCATGCTTTCTATATTAAAGAAGGAACACACTGATTTTGGTTCTTAATTTTATTCTTTTCGCTCTTTGGCTTTTCATTTATTTCATTATTTTTCATTATTAAATTTTTAGGGCTATTACATCTCACTTATACTAGTGGAGTAAAACTTCCTCCTCTACATTTATTAATAATCAATATATAAAAAAATATATATTATTATATGATCATTCTAAATACTTTTTAACCTTTGTGCTTTACACTCAAATATCACCCACATTTTTCTTGTAAAGAATAAAACTCCAGATTCTTCCTCTTAAATCTCATTCTCTTAGCTAATAATCCCACCTTTCAAGCCTTTGGCTCCTTTCCGCGTGCCCACTTTTTAACAGTAAGTGGCGTCGTAACGGCAGTCTAGCGGCTACACCACCCACCTACTTACGTAGAAAAGCAAACTAAGCATGTCCCGGGCGACAAGTCGGAAATGATAGTCCGCAAGGAAGAACACGCCGTAAACGTCAGGGGCTGACCGTAATGACCGTTCGCTTTTGTAGATTTCGAACGCACCTTGGACGTTCCCAGGCGTTCCAATTTCCCTGACGTCTCCCCCACCCTGGTGGAAAGGGAGGAAAGATACGGGAAAATCGTCTGAGAAGGAGAATTGGAACGCGGTGATTGGTGGGTAGGGTACTGTGATGCTGGAGAGGTTTAAAAAATAAATACAAAGTGACGTAATATTTTCGAGAAATGTAAGAAGTTGGAAGGAGGAAATCATCCTTTCAGATGCTTGTTTAAGAAATGGTTTGAAAGATTTTGGAATTAAAGGTAATTTATTATGAAACACGTATTCTGCGTAAACACGATGAGTATGTAGGAGAATAAGCACAATTAACATATTATTTCAGAATGTGAAACTTTGATTTTTTGTTGGTTTACTGTTTCTGAAAATCACGCAGCAGATGTTGAAAATTATTTTTATAATTTTTCGTTTACCATAAGCATTTTCTAATAAATAAATGAATTAATGTCTCTAAAATACCATTCTGAATGTTTTGTTTTTTCATGTCATATGAGACATTACTCGTCAATACTAATTAAAAACAACATAAATGTCCAAAAACATATACGTACCATTTTATAAAATACTTTACTGAAGGTGTTTTTATATACAAAACTCTATTTCTACATATAATAATAATATAATTTTGTATATAATAATGTAATGTAATAATAACATAATTTTGTATATAACAACACCTTCAGTAAAGTATTTTATAAAATGATACGTATACGTTTTTGGACATTTATGTTGTTTTTAATTAGTATTTATAGTACATGGTGAATATAGATTCAATGAGTATGATTTATCATAGATCAAGTTTTTAATTGTTTTTAATTACTCGTCAAGTTTAAAATAATAGATTTCCTCTCTTTCTTTGTTTTCCCTTTTCTTTCATTCTTTCTCTATCTCTATTTTTTTTTTTTTTTTTTTAATACCCAATCCTATACATTTTGCTTGACGAAATATTAAGTAAAAAACTATATAAGTGGGTACAGAAAAAAATTTTCAAGGTGTACATAGATCACTGAGCTCCACAATAGAACGAAGAGCTAACTTCCTATTCTGATACATTAAATCCAGCGGTCCGCCCATGAATACAATGCCAAAGGTTTTCCGAGAAAAATTTTTGGACACTATGGGGTAGATATTTTCAAATTAGATTATCTTTTAAAAATATGACGAAGTTGCTATAATTTTCACTGATATATATATTTTTTTTTTATTGTAAAAACTACAGATTTTATTTTAATTCATCGCAAATTTTAATTTGATATTAGTTAAAAATAAAATTTTATTTAAGCTAAAAAAAAAAACGTTAAGTATCACTCATGAAAATATGAAAAAGTTGTAAAAATAGCCAAAATTGACAAAAAGTATGCGGAAAACTTTGGAAAAATGCTTGTAATATTAAGAAAATTGTAGGATTCATTACTTGCGTGCACTGACAGTGCGATGCAGTTGCGGCAGAAAGTGGATCGGTGATTTAGCCCTCCGTATTACTATGGAACTCAATGACATAGACTTGTAGTATTGAAAATGATTGATTCGAAGCCTAATCTGAAGTTCTATCTATCTAGCTATCTATCTATTTAGATATCTCCTATATCTCCTATATCTCCTTCTCTATCTATCACCAACTCTAGGGATTTACTGAAAGTTTTTCACTCTAGCACAGAGTGAAAAATCTGCAACCCTAATGAATACAATTTTGGGATTAGAACTGTTAACCCGAAATGCGGTATTCATACCGATATTAAGTCATAAAGATATCTGGAATATGTTAAATCATGAAATATGTTTTAAAAGGTTAATTTGGGAATTGGAAGATTTTTTAAGAAACATGAAGTTATTTTCAACTATTTTGATGTATCAAATAATGACAAAAATTTGAGTTGGAAACTTTGACTTGCATTTTCTGAGAAAAAAATTACAATTAGCATAGCTGCCAGCTTTTTTGTTACCACTAAAATTTAATAGAATTTTCTGTTTTATTTAATCAACTAATTGCGGCGATTTAATAAGATAAAATTTACTATTAAATTTTCGTAGTACGAAAAAAGCGTAAAAGTTGGCAGCTATGTAATTAGTAATAAAATTACAGAATTACTGAAGTTTATAAAATGTAACTAAAATATCTTGTGTTATAAAATACTTTGACTTTCAAACGAGATAAACAGAATTCGCAAATGAAATTGGCTCCAAATCTGTTTGATATTATTGTTGTTGCTGTTGTTATTTCACACATTAAAACTTATTGAGAATCTACGAAACAAACACAAAAACAAATAATAATCAAAAGCCTAAGCAATGTGTCAAAAAATAAACATATCAGGATAAGTATCGATAAATATCATACGTATAATAGAAAACAAATCTGCTGATAAATTGTAAAGTTGTGAGTTAACATAAAAATTATAAATGTTTAATTTCTCAGTAAAATATTTTTTTAAATCGCCATAATGATTATATTATTTAAGAAAATAACGATTATATATTTTTTAACGGTTACGTATTCTAAATATACCATTATAAATATACACAATATTAATGATTATTATGGATCACTTAAACATTATAATTATACATTATTCAACAAAGTTTTACTATTTTTAAAATTATTGTGTTATGAAAAGATAAGAAAGATTTGTGCTTTAAATATTTGTCTTAAAAAAAAAATCTGAAAATCTGAGTAAAATATTCAGTACATTCTGTGGGAATTTCATAAGAAAGCGATTTTTAACTTTCTGATGATATGATTATTAAGAAACTATTATAATCTACCGTTCACTAAATACTTATGCTTATTCATGACTTGTTTCAGCTATTTTCAAATGATAAAAGTTTTTCACAATATTTTCATATTACTGAAAATAATATTTATTTATTTTACATTTTATCTCTGTCATCGAAATAATAATCAAAGTAGCTGCATAATGCATGATTTCAAATACTTCTTCAACGAATTTTAAAATAAGAAAAAAAAAAAAAAATTAGCGTATCATCACGGTTACCACATAAATGGTTCAGCGGTGGCAACAGATGGAAACCTTATTACTTCACCGAGTCTTTCCCATTGTTAGAATATACTTCGATTTGATTCTCCATAGAAGCTTAATAATCATAACAATGACTATTTAGCTCATCGCAATCATCATCTTTTTATTAAACAATGTTGCTGTAACTCAAACGATAGCAACCTTTTGTATTTTCTTATTCTTGAAAACCATATTTTTTTTCTGTTTTCATGAAACTTAAAATATATAAATCTTATGCTTATTCTTGATTTATTATTTAATTTTTAATATAAAAAGTCTCTTCATAATATTTTAATATTACTGAAAATAATATTTGTTTATTTTAGATTTTATCTGTACTATCAAGAGTATTATCAATTTGGTAGCAGAACGCATGATTTGAAGTTGATTCTCTAACATGGTTTAATGGTAGTAAAAATAAATATATTATTGCTTTTTTTTTTTAAAAGTTTAATAACTTTTACAATGAATATGTTTATAACTAGTCATCTCTATCATCACCATGTTACTGTTCCTTAAACGATTAGTAACTTTTCTTACATTTCAAAACCTTATTTTTCATCATACTGAAAATGTATCAATATGTTTGAAACAAAATTTGATTTAAACTTAGTTAAAATTTTAAGTTTTAATATTTATGACCTACACTGGAAAAATATAATAATTAGTTCTTAAGAAAAAAAAACTTATAAAAAATAATAATAATAATAACTTCTAAATTTCTTAATTGATGAATATAGAAGGAGGTCATTATTGTGCTTCAAAAGTGTTTGTACCTTAAATCCAAATTTCATGAAATTCTATAAACCATTTATTAAAATTCATGCGCCGAATTTTGAGAAAATTGACTTAAAGATCAAATTACTCCTTGATCATATGAAAGAGGTCAAACTGTTTTGGACATAAATTATTTTTTAATGTGAATTTTCGAGTGGAGTTTCATTTAAAAGGTTCATAAAAAACAAAATTTTAATATAAGCTATTAAATTTTTTGTGACCCTTTAAAAGGTACCACCTACACAATGTATATCATATAGTTTGCTCCGTTACATGATTTCTTCTCTGCAGAAGAAACATGGAAGTTCTCTGCATGCTACAAAATGATATTTCAACAGAAATTAATATTCCACAAGTTCGAATATGTTGTTTTCAAGAACTTTGTTGAGATAATGGCGATCTAATACAATGTAACTGAACAACTGACAAAATAAAAACTATCTAAAAGATAATAATTAAACAACTTTTATTATCCAAAAATTTAATTTATATAATTTGAGTATCTTACAAATTCAAGAGATATTCAGGGGGCAAAGACCGAATCCATGTAATCATTATGTATTATGATTTTATTTATCATCGATAAGAATAAAGAACTATACGATTCATTGTATTTAAAAATAAATTTTTAGAATGTAAATGCCAAAGAACCTTAAGTTTATATTTTGTTTCTTATATAAATTCCTTATTTTTTTTGGGAAAATATTAACAATAATAATAATAATAATAATAAATATTATCATTATTGTTGATGGTATTGCTGTTGTCATTTTTAATATCTAATTGAAATGAATTGGCAGAAAAGATGCGACGTAACCTCTTAATAATTCATAAGGATAGATGAGAAGCCTATAATGTAAATTTTCAATATGGGAATTTTTTTTTTTTTTTTTTTTTTTTTTTTTTTTTGGTTGAAACAAAAATTATCTATCTTTTTTAATTGTTATCTAAATTTTATGGCAGAAAAATGCGGGCTTGTTATAGTAAAACAAAATTTAATAAATTAAGATTCTTATTATAAATAAAATTACTATATAATCAATATTAATAAAAATATAACAATGATTCATTTATACAGATCTTGATACTTTTTTTTAATGTAACTGTTTCTATCATTGAATATATTAGACATATAAATATTCTTTATTTAAATAAAGTTGTATGCATTTCGATGCTTATAATATAATTTGTACCTATTGTTTTTAATATATTCTCTTGTTATGTCTAGAGTTATATTTTCCTTAATTTTTTTAATCCTCAGATATATTTTTATAGTCTTTGACGAATCATATTAAATACCTTGTCTACATAAAACATACGGTAAGTAAAATTTTTGTACAGTTATTTGTTATTCTGAACATTTTCTTCACCATGGTATAATACTGTAGTAGTGCTACAAAATCTCCTTTTTTCAAAAAGATATTTTATTTACCTAATAAACAAATAAATTATCGTAAATTTAGCATCTGTGTTTAAATCCTCCATAAACTCCTCTTTATTGACATAAAGTAGTGATATTATTGAAACATCTCATTTTTCTTTAAACAGATATTTTAAAAATCTAATAAATGAAGCATTAACACTCTTATCAACAAAAAACATAAATTTTCTTCATGTATATTTAAACTTATCTTTATCAACACTAGACTGTAATAATATTACGAGATCTCAACTTTCTCTTAGTGGATATTTTAAATATTTTTTTAATAAATAAAGTATCGTTTCTAATGTTCAAAACGAACAATGTGTGAACTTCACTGCAATGAAATATTAAATTCTTACTGAAGCAATTTTATGTTGCTATCCAAGAAGCTAGCATATCCAATATTTCATGAGATACATTCTTGTTGTATTGATGGTCGCCTTTTAATTATGCAATTTCTCTTTTATAACTTTTAACCGTATTTTCATTCATCCCATACTTTCAAATGTGATCACGTTTTGGAATTAAAATTAGAGTTCGATTTTTCTCAACGTTGATTTTAAATTTTACATTTCCATTAGAGATTAGACGGAGCTCTAGGTTAATGCTTTTGTAAATAGACAACCAACCAGTCTTTAACATGTTGTCTGGCTTCAAGTGTTGAAATATTGTATCTTTTTGCTGGACTTTACATAAATCTTAGACGTCTGTGTTTTAAGACTGGGTAGCAAATATAATTACTGATGCATCGCTGTCTGGAGGACTTTAAATGTATCTTTTTTTTTGCCTCAATTTTTTTAATCATAAATGCATTACTTTGCATATGTGGAATTAGTTTTTGGTTTATAAAAATAATAACAGAAATAGATCCGTACGTGCTCAACTTGTTTAATTTTTTTATTTCATAGGAACTGAGTCTCAGGATGTGTGCACATAAAAAAAAAAATAATAATGTTGAATAGTGAACGTAGAATTTAGATAGATTAGTATAAACTGGTCTATGCATTGTAAAAAAAATCCGTATATATACGGAATTTTTTTATATAAAATTTCGATCATTTAACGAAAACTTTCTATTTTAAGTGAAAATCGTAAATTTTTTCTGGAATAAACGAAAAATTTTGATTTTTACACTTACAAGTTGAATGTTAAAAACTGAAATGTTATCCTACCAAAACAGGCACATACGGAAATACGGAAATACGGAAATGTTACTTAGCAATGGAGAAAAACACAGAAAAATTCCAGTTATTTTTTTGTAATTGATGTTTGGGCATATAATCCTTGTTGCTAGGTGGTGTAGGGGCCATGACGCTCAGCCACTATTGTAGAGAACCCCCGTTCGAATCCAGACGAAGGCAAAGCAATAAAATACGTGTGTGGTAATATGCATTACTATTACTTCCCTTCGTGTTCAGAGTAAATCAGTATATATAATTACCATTTAATTTTTTTTTTTTTTTTTTTTTTTTTTAATGCTGCTTAATGTATTTATTTCTCAAAATGAAAAATTCTCATTTGGAATAATGGAAAATTTTCATCTTCAAAAACAGAAAGCTTCCGTGGGAAAAACGAAGGAATATTAAAATAATATTAAGGTTTTGTGAAAAAAAACGGAGAATAGACGGACACATTGTCGGCAGTACATTCTTCGTTTCATGGCAGATTTTTTTTTTTTTTTTTTGTTACTGTGTGGTTTAATGTTAACATTCGTTTTACAGAATTTTGTGGTGTATTTTTATTTAAGTTTTAGTCATGTTCTATGATTTAAAACAAATTTAATATATCAGATTAAGTTTCAAATGAAAAAGTATTTAGTAGTTTTTTTGTTTTTAAATAGTTAATAGAACTTGTTTACTATCGCCTGATACGTATATAATATTTTTTATACCTATAAAACAATATATAATCTCCATACGATTATACCATAGTGGTATTAAATCTTATAAATTTTAAATGAAAAAATGTACATGAAATGTTAGTGTTTGCTTAAAAGATTCTGGTATAATAAAACATTTTTTTTTAACAAATGACACATCGATATCATAATGTTAAACAACCGGCGGTAATTTTCATTGTATCATAATTAGTTGGTTTCATTTACGACAGAAAAACTGCAATTGCTACCGCGAACATAGATTATGTACATTCAATATTTCAACATATATGTGTTTTTGTATTGGTAAGCAGCCTTTAATTATGGAAATTGTCTTTTGTAGATTTCAGAGTCCTTTCTTTCATCTTATACTTCGAAATGTGAGCACGTTTTAGAATTTAAAAAATTTCTCGTCGTTAGTTTCAACTATACATTCCCATTAGAACGCGCTATAGGTTAATACTTTGCTAATCTGGTGACCAGTGTTTAACATATACAAAGTGGCTTCGACTGTTGGAATATAGCATTATTTTTCTGGACGTACGGGGGAGGAAGTGCATATACTTATGCATCACCGTCTGAAAGACTTTAAAATTATCTCTTTTTTCCTCTATTTTCCGCGTCATGAAATTAGTTATTTTGCATATACACTGTTAAAAATTTGCAGCAAATTGTCCAGTCGTTCGACCGTTTATATAGAAAACTGTTACATTAGCGTAATTTAATTTTATTTTGACCTTAATATGGTCAATAATATGGTCAGATACGCTTAATAATACGGTCAAATTAGCGTTATCTTTAAAAACGGTCGAATGACAGGACAGTTTGCTGCAGATTTTTAACAGTGTATGATATTCAATTTAAAACAAAGATAATGGTTAAAAAAAATTCCTTAAATGGTCAATTGGTATAATTTATTCTTTTTTTTCTTATAGATTCTTTCTTATAGATCTTTTCTTATAGATCTTTTCTTACAGATTTTTCTTATAGATTCTTATAGATTTTCTTTTCTGATAGATTTTCTTATAGATAGATGGATCAGGATGTTTCCACGTTTTAAGAGCAGCAATAAAATGTAAAATGCTTAATTTAGAAATTACAAAATTAGTATAAATCGGTACATGTAGATTAATAATACCACTTGTGTTACCAATTTCAGTGATGTATTTTTAATTAATTCTTTGCTATATTTAACTATGTAAAATCTAATTGCGAAAATTCTACAACGTCGTTTGAAAGAAAGAATTCCCAATGTAGTATTTTTAATATTTTTTCCGTATTTCTCTTTTTTTATGTATAAACAAAAATGAAGATAAATACAATTATTTTAAAATTTAACGTGGACATTAATGGATATATATATATTTAATCTTTAACTAGATGGCAGCACCATATAATGATTTTAAAAAAACTATTACTATTATTCTTTAGTATTATTTTTTAGTTATTGTTTATTATAAAACCAGATGGCAGCACCATATAAATTTTCACAATTTTTTTTTCTCTTTTAACTGAAAACTTGGAATACAAGTGAAATTTTTAAATATTCCAATAATATAATATATATAATAAAATTATTTAAGTTAAAAAATATTTTTAGTAAATGAATTTATAGTTTTTATATTATTTATTTGTATTTTTATATTTTAAATTAGAAATAGTTAAAATCACTGTGGTTAAATTAATAACCTGCTACTTTTAGAAAATTAACTGTAATTTTAACTTGTACGTTTGAATTCACTTATTCACTTTACCATGTGCTTAGCACAAAACATTTTTGGCTTCGGATTCTGGACAAATTTATGTTGTAATGTATAGATTTTCTTTGTCTTCCTTTGTATTTATTTGTTTATAAATGGATTTATTTTCTTCCGTTTGATTTGTAGTGTTCTATTTTCAAAGGTATCCTTTTTTTTTTTTTTTTCCAATTTCTTTCCAATGATTGTTTGGGCTTGGAATTGTCACAAAATTTTGGCTTTAAGCTTGTGACAGTTACAGAAAACAATCATTCTTTGCTTATAATGTGGTTTCCCAGCCCTTGAAAAAGTAAATTACATTATAAGCTTGCATTTGTGTTTTTTTTTTTTTACTTATGTTTCACTTTTTGAATAAATACTTCATTTGTTAGGACTATGTTTTATAATGTGTAATTTGACATAGCTATTTGGGATAATAATTTCATTGCATTTGGTCAGTTATTTCTGTTTCAATGGTTAATTTTTGCAATAAGTTTATATATATATATATATATATATATATATATATATATATATATATATATATATATATATATATCAGAGCTGTATAAAGAATGGAAAAAGAAAAATATATGTAATTTTCCAGTATGCTTTCTCTTTAGTGAAACCAATTTGAAATATTATTGCGAAAACTAAAAATTTAAAAACTAAACTAGAATACTTTTTTTTTTCTTTAAAAAATAGACACACCGATATCATAATCTTTATATAACCAGCAGTAAATTTCATTGTTTCATGTAATAATTAACTGCAGAAAAATCTCACGTTCTGAAACATAGATTATGCGTATTCAACATTCCAACATATAAGTGTTTTATACCGGTCGGCAGCTTTTAATTAAACAAATTGTCTTTTGTAACTTTCATCGTCTTTTTCTTCATCCTATATTTCGAAATATGAGCACGTTTTCGAAATAAATTCTTTCCCCAACGTTAATTTCAAATTTCCACTTCCATTAGACTAGGATCGCACTAGGATCAGGTTTTTCTAAACAAGTTACCAGTCTTTAACATGCAGTCTGGTTTCAAGTGTTGAAACCAGTATCTTCTTTGTTGGACGTTACATAAATCTTAGACGGCTGTGTTGTAAGACTTTGTAACTGATGAAATTACTGATGCATTGCTATCTGGGGGAATATAAACGTATCTTTTTGTCTTTATTTCCAAGTCATAAATTCGTTGTTTTCAATAGGTGAAATAATTTTTTTTAAAGTGTAGTTTGCGTATAAAAAATATTAATAATTTTTTTAATATTTAAGAAGCTTTTTATTAAACAAATTGTCTTTTGTAACTTTCATCGTCATTTTCTCCATCCTATACTTTGGAACATGTGCATATTTTGGAATTAAATTTTTTATCGACCTTAATTTCAAATTTACATTTCCATTAGACCTCACTCTAGGTTAATGCTTTTCTAAACAAGTTACATTCTTTAACATGCAGTCTGGTTTAAAGTGTTGAAATATTGTATATTTTTGCTGGACGTAACATAAAGTCTTAGACGGCTGTGTTTTAAGACTTGAACACTTTTGAAGTGTGGATATGTGAAATTTTTACGCCGTTTTAGGACTTTTAAAAATTACTGCTGAATTGCTGTCTGAAGAAATTTAAAAGTATCTTTTTGCCTTTATTTAGTCATGAATTTGTTATTTTTCATATGTAAGATTAAATTTCAAATGAAAAGTGTAGCTTGTGTATATATTTTTAATATTTAGTAACACAAATTATTCTTGCTTTTCAACTGATATCGACAATCTGCATGATATTTGTATACATTTATAAAGTTCATACGATAATACAATAATGGAAGTAAATCTTAAGAATTTAAAGTAAATAAATATACATGACATATTAGAATTTGCTTTAAAGATTATGATGTAATGAAAAATATTTTTTTAAACACGTGACTCATCGATATCATAATCTTTAAATGGTCGCAGTATATTTTGTTTTTATCATTAGATGAATTGTGTAAATTTATCCCAGAAAAACTTCGCTGAGAACATAGATTATACATATTCACTATTTCAAGATATATGTGTTTTTTATATCTTTCGGCGACTATTAATTATGCAAGTTGTATTTTGAAGCTTTCAACGTATTTCCCTTCATCCTAAACTTCGAAATGTGAGCACGTTTTGGAATTAAAATTTTTCTCGACGTTAATTTCAAACTTTACATTTCCATTAGACTCCATTCTACGTTAATGCTTTTGTAAACAAGCTACCAGCCTTTAACGTGCCGTCTGGTTTCAAGTGTTGAAATATTGTATCTTTTTGCTGGACTTTACATAAATCTTAGACGTCTGTGTTTTAAGACTGAGTGCAATTACTGACGTATTTCTGTCTGATGGACTTTAAATGTATCTTTTTGCCTCTATTTCCAAGTCGTGGATTCGTTACTTAAAATAGTTGGGATTAAATTTAAAATAATAAGTTAAGTTAGTAAAAAATGTTTACGAAATCTTTTTGTCTTTCGCGTGATATGGATAATTTTCATGATGCCTGTATACATTTAAAATTTTCATATGGCTATTTATGATATATATATTTATATATTTCATAGGATATAGTGAAAATGAATCTTATACATTTAAAGTGGACAAGTGCACTTAAAAACTTGTAAAATAGTATTTGTTTAACAGGATTCTGAATCATATTTGCTTGATCTATATATATCTTGATATATATATATATATATGTGTGTGTGTGTGTGTGTATTTTTATGATAGTTACTTTTAGAAATTAAAAAAGGCGATTAAATTAAATAAGGCGAAGTAGAAACTACAAAGAAATAATAATAATAATAGAGAATTACAAGAATTATATTTTTAATGGAGGATAAATATAAAAATGTTCTCTCTGAGAATATTATATACGCCTCTGTATATGTCTTTGGAGATCTGTATTTTATGAAACGCAGAGTTCACAGGTATTACATGTGGTGTACTTCTCCGAACTTCAGTCCAAAATTCAAGCCATTGCGCGAATTCACTGAGTGAAATAACCTATACTAATATATATTTTTAGTAATTACTTTGCTAATTGAAATCGAGTCAATTTAAAAAATAATGGTGACAGTCTCTACCTTAACATAGGCTTCTCTTTATATTGGCACTTCTGCTCACCATTTGAAATCGAACTAATTTAAAAAGTAATGGTTACAGTGTCTACTTAAAAATAAACTATCTTTAATATCGATACTCCTGCACCCTCTGGGTACCAAAATGAAAAACTTTCTATATTAATAACAACTTCTTTGAAACTTTTAGGGCTAAAGAAAATTCAGATGCTGGTTACTTTTAACACTATAAAGTCCGAAAATTTTACTCAAGTCTTACGAAAATACATTAAACCAGAATTTTTATTTAATACTGTTTAACATTAGTATTTGACTTATTTTTGAGTGGTATATTTAACCATTCCGCTTTGTATTATACATTTAACTTATTTTAAGAATACATTTCTCGTTCGAGTAGAAATAAAAGAGATGGGGTAAATTTATTTATACGCATTTATCTTTAGGCGTAACATTTATCGCTACCTGTCCAGGCAGGATAAATTTTATTATATCTTGAATAACGTGAAAAAAATTCCGGATTTTCTTTCAAGTAAGAAGAAAATTTCCTACTTAGGACAGTTTTTGATTGTTCAACATATAAAGGCTTCAAAAATATAGAGACCGTAGATAATATTAAACCTATGGATATATTCCATTCCTAGAAAAAAGTGTCCAACTTAGGAAGGTGTCAAACTTGTGGGAGTGTCCAACTTTAGAATTTTCACTGTATAGTTACAATACGCAAAATTTTAACTTTTGAAGTAAATCTTCACTAAATATATCTTTAATAAAACGTATATTTAGACCTTCATTAAATTTATTTTGTATGTAAATAATAATAGTGAAGTATTATAAATAATAATAATAATAATACAACAAAAAATCTGGACGAAAAATAAACTTATTATTTCAGAATGTATATATTTAATTCGAAATTACAGGATGAACAAATGCATAAATTAACGTAACAATTTATATTGTTCTATAAAAGAAACATTTTATTATTAAAAAATGTAGGAACTGTATAATATAAGCTCAAAAAAGCATAAGGAGAAAACGCATAAAATAGAAAAGTACAAACATTGCCATGCTGCATTAGAATTTCATTAGTACTTATATTTAGAAGAAAATAATTAGAGAAAAATATATTAATATAGCTTTATATAGAGATAAATATATTAAATATATCATAAAAATAGTGAAAAATATAAAATTAGAGAGAAATATATTAAAAATAGAAAAAAATATATATAATTAGATACATGTATAATAGATACATGTATATAGATACATGTATATATATATATATATATATATATATAAGATATACAAATTAGAGATAATATATAAAATTAGAGAGTATATATTAAAAATACATACTCTATTTAAAAATTATATATAAAATTATATATGTATACTCTATACGAAAAACGACATATAAAATTAGAGAGATATAAAAACATTAGAAAATAAAATAATTTAATTTAATTAAATATTTAGAAAAATAATTAGAGAGCTGTGGATGCCGATCACAGAAATATGAAACATAAGAGTACTTGCCCTTGTTGTAAATTCTCAAAAGATTCATAACTCTTTTTAAAAACTGCAGTTTAAAAATAATTGCAATCGATTTGTCGCTGACAGTAAATATTAATTATTATAGCGCCTTTCCTTAAAATTTCGAAAACTCACCGGAAACATCGAGAAATATTTTCGAGGAAAACTTAAAATATTTTGGATATATTTCAACCATCTAACTTTCTGTGGAAAGAACAGGTAAAATAATGATAGAGAGTCGATCTGCCAACTTGGTTACTCTCTATTCATTCTTACTCATGTATATATATCAAGACTTCTAAATATAAGCCGTTGATCTTGAAAGTCCATTTTATGTTATTGCTAGATATTCAATGGTTTGCATTTGAATGAGTTTAACAAGCAGCAATTGAGTTATTTTATATTTTTTGTGGTATTATTTTATATCAATTTAATATGCAATAATGCTTATCCGTGTTATCTGAAAAAAAAAAGGGCTTAGTTTTGGTATACGCCAATAGAGTGGCCTCACTTTCTAAAATCTACAGCAATGATTTGTTGAAAAAGTTGATTTTCTTTGAATGGAATATAATTGAGGCATTGACATGGAAAAGGTAGTAAGTCAAGAAAACCTAATTTTACAAGGGAAGCAAAAAGTTTTATTCACAAAAAATAAGCATATGAGATCCATGTATCCATAAACTACTTTCAACACTGACTTACATGCCATTGGCACTGCCATGCCATTGGCACAACTGTTTACTACTTCTTCTATTAAAAATCTCAAAATCAATTTTTCTTGATTTCAATTATAATAGCAAAAGATGGAATATTTTATTTAATTTAAATATTTCATTCTTTTTTAGAAAAGTTACAATAAAACAAATAATAAATTTAGTTTAATAAAACGTGGGAAAATATAAGTATATGAGATCCATGTATCCCTAAACTATTTTAAACACTGACTTACTTTTCTTTCTATGCCATTGGCACAACTTTTTACTACTTCTTCCATTAAAAATCTCAAAATGAATTTTTCATGACATACTACTTTTCCATGTCAATGCCGCAATTATAATAGCAAAAGATGGAATATTTTTTTTTTAAATGTTTCTTTTTTTTTTTTTTTAGAAAAGTTACAACAAAACAAATAACAAATTTAATTTGATAAAACGTAAAAAATAAAAAATGTTCAGCAATAAGTGTATGCATATAACTATATTTCTTAATTTAGGTAGTGAAGATTTTAAAAATATTCATAATGAAGTAGTGATCGTGGATGTTAATATTATGCGACATAAAAAATAATTCTATTCAAAGTGGACTTGCTCCACTTCAAAATCAATGGATATAGAAACCTTATATTAAAAGTATAACAGCATGCAAAACTTCATATCAAATAACATCTAGAGGGAAGTTTATTATAATTTTACTCTATATTTAAGTCACATATAAATCTCACAAGTAATATCAATTTTTATATAATTTAATTTATAATGAGCAATATTTAAAACATAAAATATTACTAGTTTTATAATAACTGCAAAAAACAATAATTTTAATAAAAAGGTCTTAATTTTTTAATTACTATTTTTTTTTAATAATATCAGTATTACCTCAGCAATTTGAACAACTAGTCGTAATCTTAAAAACTATTTTACAAATACGTGTTTAGAATTTTTTTTTTCTTATTTGAAATTTATTTTTTTAATGTGAGATATCACAGGCTTACGATGAAACTTCGTTCTTCAAAGCAATAGGGTGTTTTCTACGTTTTTTATTTTAATTTTTATTTTATTTTTAAGATTTTTCGCTTAATTGCAAATTTTTAACTTCAAAACATAGCACAATATCAATTTTTACACCGTAGAATATCTTTTTAAGTTCTTTTAAAAATTGTATCACATTTTACGGATTTTTTATGGTTTTAAAAATATTTTTAAGCATGAATTTCTTAAATCTATCTCAAAATTGAACGTGCAACCCGATTATCGAAAATTAACCCGTTTGCACTTAAAACAATGCATATATTTCAGCATTTCTTTATTTCCATGATATATTCTGTAAATAAATTGCTTAACGAAATTAAAACTTCACAAATAAATAAATAAAGAATTTAACCGACGTGTAATCGAACAATATGCTTAAGCACTCAAACGTTTAAAATCAAGTAGGTTGCTACACAGAAACATTTCGCAATTAACTGTTGGCATGGCTAATACAAGTACCAAATATTATTTTAGGTGTAATTCATAGACAATCTAATAAAATATACTAAATGTAAAAAAATGTATTATCGTGTTCAATTAAAACAAGTAAGAAAAATAATGCATCCAGCATAGATTATAAAATACTTTCCAACACTTCCAAAATACGTTAAAAAAATCAACCGTTTAATAATGTTGAAAGATAAAGTCTAAGTAAACAAATTGAAAAACTCATAACGCATTTGAAAACCTGTTTTCAACAATTTCTATCAATTGTCTTTTCTGCAGCCCTGTATGTTATCGATATATTTGTATATATATATATATACTACATACCGCTCTAAAATTTAGTTCTGTTAACCTGTTATAGTACTTTATTTATTTGGTTCAATTGAAAATTCCCATTCAACAATTTCCGTTAATAAACGGAAATATACTAGAGATATTTTGGGCTGTCCTGTAAATAAGTTATATAATTTATACACACCAAGTTATATGCAAAAATTGAGATAAATTTGAAAACACGTACTGAAAACGCACTTCCAGCAATCATCATTAATAGAAACTACTTTAACAGAATTCTTTTGTGTCTCTGTAAACGAATGATGAATGCTATGCTCATTATATTCTAATATTAAGCATCTTGTAATACGCTTCAGTGATATATATTAATTTCAATATGCTTCAAATAGGGTAACATAATTAAAATACGCCGTAAACAATTTTCCTTAATAGACCGTAATGTAACGGAATTGTTTTGAGAGCCCCTGTAAATGATTTATAAATGTTACGAACTTCATTTTCAATACCAAACATGTCACAGTAAACTTCAATAACATATATATAAATTGTATGGGAATCGGTGTATATTTACGCGAGTTAAAGCACGGATAGACAGACAAATCGAATTCATAAACCCTTTTCAACTAAGTTGGAAAGTGTTAAAAAGGGATTTTAACCTATGTTCTGGTGCACCGGACGGTATATCGAGTATTTTTAACCCTAATATTCCGGGTTGAATAGCATTGTTAGTTTAAATAAGCTCCAATAAATATGACAGTACATTACTATCATTTAAGTGTTAACACAATTTTGACTAACCCCGTATTATCGAAAAAGCTTTTGTAAACGGTTTAAAAAGCTTCTTAGCCGCATTTCCATTTAATGGTGCAGAAATTCGTGTTTCGCACTTAGTGCATTACATTTTCACACATATTTTGAAACATATCAAATATTGAAAAATAAAACTTCAATTCAAAATTAATTTTACGCTTTATGATTTTTACCTTTAACAATAATTTTTATTTAGAAAAAAATCCATTTTTTTATCGCATCAGATCTGTCAAAATGTTTTTAATATATTCAGCCACTTCTTAAATTTTTTTTCCGTTTGAGCTTTATTTGATAAATTGAAAACTATGAAAGAGATTACCTGCGTTTCTTTTTATTTGAACTTCTAGAAGAGTTGCTGTATATTACTTGTCATTTAAACAATGTTGAAAAAAAAAATGTATTGACAATATATTTTATTTCCAGTGTAAGGATGACATTCCTTTTGATGGTAAGTTTCTTGATTTTAAGTCTTCAGTAATTGAAGTTTTAATGTTGAATAGGGCTGATATTTTTAAGGGGTCATGCTTTAAATTTTTATTTTAAACAGTTTCTAAAAAAGCTATTTTTGAGTTATCAATGAATCTGGTATGTATCATAATCTACAAAATGATGTAATTTTGTAGATTTAGTTATTAAATGTAAGTGTTATCTTACAAGGAGAGGGTCAAGCTTGGTAATCACAGATTTTGATTATTTTTACATGTGTTGTAGGATAGAAGCCCCTTAGTCTCAGGTTCAACGGATTTTATATAACGTTCCTCAGTTCTAGAGAAATACGGGGTTTAATATTTTAACACAACTTAAATACTTACTTTGTAACGAAATTACTCCGTTGGTCGTAGCTCAGTTGTTATGGATTCTGCTAGTTGATCTGCGGGCACGCGTTCGAGACCGGGATGAGCTACGTTTGTTTTTCTCGTTTTATAAATATACTTGTAATTATAATTAAAATTTTAATATCGTACATTAATTATAATGTTGACATATTTAAATTTAAATTTAATTTGTTTGATTTTTAAGCCATTATTAAACATTTCTCATCATTTAAAGAGATTTTTTTAATGGATCTATTATTGACTAGTAAAAATTCCAAAATCGTTACAAAATCATACCTTATTTTGTTAATTATAAATTAATTCAAAGCGCAAGCATACATATTACAAATTTAAAAATCTTTAATATGCAAAAAAATATGGTGTAATTTAATTCTTATGCTAAATTTTAATATAATTAAGGCATCTTACTTTAAAAACAGAGTAGTATTATCATCGCATTGACTTCCCTTGTTAAGGCAATATATCAATGATGTTTCTTTAAAATCACGAATTGACACAATTGTTCAATATCATTGCATCGATAAAGCATATATGAAATACATTTTAAAAGTGGTTAAAAAAATTAACTGTTTAATGCTGTTTTATACAACGATTTAGTTACAAATAAAAAACGGATAGGTTAACATTATAATTAATCCACAATATTATGATTTTTAATTAGGATTATTAAATAATAATTACAAGTATATTTATAAAACAAAAAATGAGAAAAACAAACGCAGCGCGTTCCAGTCTCAAACCTGGGACCGCAGATCAACACGCAGAAGCCATAGCAACTGAGCTACGACACACGCAGTACTTACGTTACAAAGTAAGTATTTAAGTTGTGTTAAAATATTAGACCCCTATTTCTTGAAAACTAAGGAGCGTTGTATAAAACCCGTTGAACCTGAGACTAAGGGCTTCTACCCTACAACATATATAAAAATAATCAAAATCTGTGATTACCAAGCTTGGTCCTCTCCTTGTTAATGTTATTAAATGTAAAACGCGTCTGTAAAATGAGTGATATATTTTTAAAAATATGTGCGGATTTTTGTATAATATAAAATGTATTTCTGTTTTTCCTATTTTTTATTAAAGCCTTTTCATAAATTAACTGTATGTGCTATTTCCTATCCGTTTTTAATCACAGAAAAAACAATAATGGAACTAATCAAAGAATAGGATTAGGAAATGTGGAGCTGCGAATAAAGTAAAACAATAAATTCTGGCACAAGAACTCAATAACTCAATTTACTCAATGACAACGCAATAACCCAGTTTTACATAATGAAAAATTCGTGTGCAAAGTGAATGATATTTTAGTTAGTTGCGCATTTTCTTGAACATTGAAGACAATGCCATTCTTTTTATAAATATGTATATAAAGTTTTTATTTAACTTCACAGTTACAGAAACTTTCTTATAAATTAAGTCAAACAAATTTTTATGATAAAGTCAATGCTTTTATGAAATACTTCCTATGTGTATTTTTATAAAATGCTTAAAATATACAAGCTCAGAACATAATGTGAATGGCAAAATGATAATTGAGTTGAATTTTTATATAATGAGATGTTCTGAATTAGTGTTTCAATTTTAGAAACTATTTTACACTTTCAATCGCATCAAACACTAAAATAATAAACCTTCAATTCTCAAAATTAATTTTACGCTTTATGATTTTTACCTTTTACGATCCTTTTTATGGGGAAAAAATTATCTTTTCTTTTTTTTTCATTCTCTCTGATCTGTCAAAATGTTTTTAATATATTCAGCTATTTCTCATTTCCCCCCTTTTAAGCAGTTTTTCATAAATTGAAAACAATGAAAGCGATTACCAGCGTTTCTTTTTATGTGAATTTCTGAGGGGAGTTGTTACAGAACTTGTCATTTAAATAATGTTGAAAAAAATTAATGGCAATATATATTTAATTTATAGTGTTACAATGACATTTCTTTCGACGGCAAGTTTCTTGATTTTCGTCTTCAGTTACTCAAGGTTTAACGTTACAGGGATAATATTTGTTAAGGGGTCGTGTTTTATATTTATATTCCCTAAATAGTTTGTAAAATGCTGCTTTTGAGATATTAATGAATCCATGTTGCGGGATAATCTACAAACTAAACAAATAATAAAGGGAATAAAAATCTATCTAAAGTAGAGTAAATACAGGTTAGATACCCCATCGGGTTAGTTGCCCTAGTCACTGTATTTCAGCTGTTGGACGTGTGTCGGAGCTAGTGACGTTCTTCTACTATCAATTGTTATAAAAAATCGTAGTAGACGAAGTTACAGCGATTTATTGCTTGAAATAAATGTTTTATCCATCAAAGAAATATATTTCTTTTATTGTTGGCAAGTTCCCCCCCCCCCCTCCTCTAATTTAAACTACATAAGTTGAACCTTCCGTAGAATGCATAAAATATTTTAAGAAACATAAAAATCTAACCCCTTTAATTTGAGAATATTAAATTTGATTCCCGAATTAGTTTTTAGAATGTGTACATCGATAAAAAGAAGAAGGGGGGGGGGGGGTTCCCTCTTAGTTTAGATTTAACAAGTTTAGCTTTCGTTAGAATTATTCGATTGCCTTCAAATTTTGTGTAACCATTTATTCGAAGAACTGGGAATAGCAAATATCATTTGATGAGGGAGTGTGACGCCGGATTAGTATACAGAGCATGTAAACTAATTTTTTTTTTTCAAAAATAAGATCGTAAATTGTATGTATTATGTCAAATGCAAATCTAGATTTTTAATTATATATGTTAATTACCTATACTTCATATTCTTTTAGGTATGGGGCATCTATCCGGATCAAGTGTGTCCGGGGTGTCTAACCCTGAGGTCCGGGATAAATGGCCAAAATCATTGATTAAGTATTTTGGTAGAAACAATATTTTATATGATTTTTATATTAAAGTAATATTTTTTATGATGTTCTACATAAAATTTGGAATACATAGGTTACATGTGCGCAACAAAAATCATTGCTATAAAAAAAGAAAAATGAAAGGGGGGGGGCTTAAGTAGGGCAACTATCCCAGACTTACATTAAACGGGCTTTTGTGAGTAAAACGAATATTTTTATGAAATTCTTTATGTGCGTATTTTTTAACACTTTCGAACTTAGTTGGAGAGTGTTTAGGAATTCGGTTTGTCTGCCTGTCTGTCCGTGATCTAACTCGCGTAAATATACTCAGTAAAATATCATTTAAATATCATTGGCATGCAAGTTTATATGTTAATGAAGTTCACTATAGAATGCTCGCTATTGTAAATGAAGTCTGTTACATTTATAGCTCGTTTACAGGAACACGGAAAGGAATTCAATGACATTATGGTCTATGAAGAAAAATCTTTTGCGTTGCATTTTATTTAAATTGCTAATTTAGATATCTCATTTCATCATACACTCTAAGTAAAAAAGAGTGACTATTCATTCCAAAGAAGTGAATATTCACTCTATCGAAGAATCAAAATATGCCCAACCTCTTTAGAGTAACTATCTAAGCAAAAGTGGAATTTTTAACTCTCTGAAAGAGTGAATACTCAGGGTAAATAGAAACGAAAAATAGAAAAATGCCAACAGCACGTGATGTTCTAAAGGTGGTCACCGTCCTAAGTATTAACCATGCCCGATGCTGTTTGACTTCAGTGATCGGACGAGAACCAGTATTTTCAGGATGGTATGACCGTTGGCAGTTATATATATATATAAAAAATTCTTATTACATTATTTTAGCTTTGTTTCTTTTGTGATTTGCGTTCAAAATCATTAAAAATGTGTAAAAATCATACATATTTATGGTGATTCTCAACTGTGTGTATTATAAAACCGAAACCATTTGTTATTTTTTTTTCTACAAACAATACAATACAGTTCCGCACATATGCTAAAACAAAAAGCCAGTTTCAATAAAACAGTTGTTTATTTATTTATTTATTCTCTTTTTTTTTTTTTTTTTTTTTTTTTTTTCTTTTGCTATTAATTACAGCCTCAGATGAGCTTCACAGCATAAATCATGTTGAGATTCAATTCAGATTTATGTTAATGTTTATCGATTTATTAGATTATTATTTATTTATTATTGATTTTCGAGACACAGAATGATAATTTCGTTTCTCTAAATAAATAAATATGGACACAATTATATAATTCAGGTTTTCCCTCTCATCAATGGAGTGAAATACTTCCCTCTTGTCAATGGAGTGAGACATTTCACTCTCGACAACGGAGTGAGACATTTTACTTTTTCCTAGGGAGTGGAAAATTCCATTATTTAAGGAGTGTATTTTTATAAAATTCACCCCAAAAAGAGTGAAACTGCCTTTCACTCTTTCAAAGAATCAACTTTTCACTCCTCCCAATTATAGAGTGTAGGGAAAAAATGAAATTTCTTAATAATATTCTGTTAGTGTTGGAAAGTGTTTCATAAGCTATGCCTGATGTATGATATTTCGTTCTTGTTATAATAATAATAATAAAAACAAGTGGGTAAGTGTGATCGAAGATCGCACAAAGGGTTTCGTTCAAAACACTTTATCTTTTCTTTAATAAGTCCAAAAAAAAGGTCATGTTTTTTATAAAGTAAAAATTTACCGGTCTATTTTTTTCGTTTTTTCGAATATCTGAAAAGGCCCCCTATTATACTCTGTTATAATAATATCTGTCATGTAGACTAAATGCGATAGTTAAAAAAAATCAATTTCAAAATTAAACATGTTGTATAGAGACCTTCAAAATGTTAAAATATGCCAATATTTCCATAATCGATTTTTTATCATGATTCAATACGTTCTTCAAACTCATATGGCGTTATAATCACTTGCTGACGTCATATATACTTGCTTTCTCTATTATTTATATTGATACTCTCTTTGTATTATTCTCAAACATTTGAAAAAGTCCGTTAAACTTCCAATATGACGTTTTCTTTTTAATTCCCTAATGACGTCATATTAAGCTGCTTTCTCTATTTACATATACCCATACTCCTTGTAATATTGAGAAATGTTTAAAAATTTCCGTTTTATTACCAATATGACGTCATAGTAATCTTTTTTTTCAATTGATGAAACTTTTTAGATCATTTTCATTTTTCACGTGGAAATCTTTGAATAGAAAATTAATTATTGTAGAAAGAATTTTATTGTGGATTTTTAATTGTTGGCAACTGCTATAACGAAAAATGTTTAAATTTAATAGGAAAATGCTGTTAGATTTTTGGGTTTTTTATCTCTCTATATTAAAATAATATGATTTTTTCAAATTTTATGATTTTGAGCTTCATAGTAGGTATTCAGATATAATTACACAAAATTTCATGTCTCTAAGTTATATAATTTCTGAGAACCGGCTCTGTGACGGACAGACAACGTAGCGGAACGAATAGGGTTTCGTGAGATGAACGAAATTCTAATAGCAGGACGAATAGGATTTCGTGAGATGGACGAAACCCTTAAAAACATATTTCAGCAGTACTTGCCAGTTACAAAATATTACCTTCTGTATTACAAACATTATAAAGTAAATAAAATTTTTGTGATTTAGAAGGGGGAAAAAAGACAACAACAATCAAAATTTTAATGAAAAAATATAAGAATGTAACATTTAAATATTTAAATTTTCTCGAGAAAATAAATATGAGAGAATAAAACGAGACAATTAGTAAATTAATGTCCGAAAACATTTTGAAAAATATACGTTGCAAGAAGTAAATAACTGATATTGAAAGTAAATTAGATGAGAACGAAATGAAATATAATATGAGAATGAAATATCGCCTTTATTTGCGTTTATCTATACGTAATGGAATTAAGTAAGCAGGAAATTAGAATCAGACAATGTGGAGCTGCGTTATGAATGAAGGCAATAAGTTACAACGCAACAACTCACTAGTAACACATTCGTTTGTTAAATTATCAAGTATTACTTTATGAAAATCTCATCTGCAAGGTGGTTGACATTTTAGTTAATTAGGAATAAAAAACAACAGCAAATTTTTATCTAACCACACTATAACAATTTAAGAAGCAATACACAGTAACAATAAACACATAAAAAACAGTAGCAGATTTTTATCTAACAAAAAACGACTTTCTAAATTTCATATCATTTATAAAACTTTTTCCAGAAAGTAAGCGGTATTTAAGGGATGATTTTTCTATATATCAGTATGTTCTAAATTACAAAACTTCAACAAATATTTTTTAATTAGCTCTATTCATTTTATTTTATGTTCTTTTTATTTGCTGTTATCCTTGAGATGTATTTAATAAAATAAAGAATCAGATTTCCAGTAATATTAACAATTCCTTTATTTTATTTTATTTTATTTTACTTACTTTCATCACTGTATTTTTCACATGTGTCATGACATTTTATTCCTTTTTTTTTCTTGAACTAATGAACTTTTCTTTTTTAGAAATTTTATCCTTAGAAATATAGAGAAAACTTCTAAGAAAAATATGCAACAAAATACATTTCAAAATGTTCAATATTGTAGTTAAAGTTTGGTTTTAAAGTTTTCTTAAATAATTTTTTAATTTCTTTTTCAAATTTTACTACAAAAATTGCATTTCTGTAGCACAAAATGTCACACAAGTAGCATAAAATATCAATGATAAAACATTTGTAAAAATATCTTAGTATTATTAAATGCAAAATGCATCTATAAAGCGGGTGATATTTTATTTAAAAAAAGGGTAGAGTTTTATATTATATAAAACAAATTCATGTGATTTATTAAAGTTTTTTTCATAAATTAAGTGTCTGCTATTTCTTATCCGTATTTATTTACGGGAAAACACCGCAATGGAACTAAGTAAGCAAGGAATAAGATTAGGAAATGCAAAGCTGCGAATGTAGTAAAGCAATAAATTACAGCGCAAGAACTCAATGACTCAATTAACTCAATGACAACTCAATAACCCAGTGTTACATAATGAAAAATCCATGTGCAAAGTGAATGATATTTTAGTTAGATGTGCATTTTCTTGAAGATTAAAGACATTTAGGAATTCCTTTAATAAATATGAATGTAAAGTTTTTCTTTAACTTGGCAGTTACAAAAACTTTCTTATAAATTAATTGTTTGTTATTTTATATAGCTACTTAATCGCATCCTTGCGCATCAACTGCCAATCAACAGGGATATACCAGGACCTGAAAATCATTCAGCCCCTACCCTTTCTATAATGTCTAAAGAAATTAAAACAGCTACGATGCCGTTGAATGCAGATGGCTCATTCCATGTCAAGTGTCCTAAATTTGGATACGGTATAGTTCCCAACCCCTCTTTATATGAATATAAAATTTTTATTTAACTTGACAGTTACATAGCTACTTAATCGCAGAAAGATTCCCAGCAATTTATGTAAAACTCCTTGCGCATCAACTTCAGCGAGCCAACCAACAAGGATAGACAGGACCTGAAAATCATTCAGCCCCCTACCCCTCTTTCTATATTGTCTCAAGAAATTAAAACCTCTTTGATGCCGATGAATGAATATGGGTAATTCCACATTCCATGTGAAGTGTCCTAAATTTGGATACGGTATAGCCCCCACCCCTCTTTATATGAATATAATTTTTTTATTTAACTTCACAGTTACATAGGTACTTAATCGAAGTAAGATTCCAAGCAATTTATATAAAGTTTCTTGCGCATCAACTTCAGCGAGCCAATCAACAGGGATAGACCAGGTAACTTGACAGTTAAATAGCTACTTAATCGGAGAAATATTCCAAGAAATTTATATAAAGTTCCTACCGCATCAACTTCAGCTAGTCAATCAACAGGGATAGGACTAAGACCTTAAAATCATTCCGCTCCTACCCCTACCCCTCTTTCTATAATGTCTCAAGAAATTAAAACATCTTCGATACCGTTGAATGCATATGGGTCATTCCGTGTCAGTGTCCTAAATTTGGATACGGTTCCTGCTCGACCTCCTTCAATCTTGATGTAATCAAAAATAACATGCATACAGGTCTAAGATGGACATCTGCAAACTCTCAGAGTCCGAAGTAGTACAGTTGTGTTGTGTCACAGGGAGACCTTCTGTAAGTTCACTTTTTCACAGTCGCAGAAAAAAGATCAAATCATCAGGTTTGTCATTTGTTTTGATACAAGAAACTTTATGAATTGAAAATAAGTGATCTAGTACAATATTTTGTGCTAAAAAATATTTGCAGTGTTAAAAATCAGAAATTAATACATTCAACATTACTTGGCCTCAAAGTAGACCATACGGGCCATCGCGATGAATTTTACTCTTACTTTAACAAGCTGTAACTACTGAACAAATCACTTTAAAAGTTTGTCATTTTACCATTTAATTACCTAATGAAGATGTCATACAGCTGATGAAGTTGTTTCTCTTCTGAGGTTTCTCTCCTGCGCTTAGTCGTTTCACTATAGATAGACACTTGTTTCACTATTCTAGATTTATCCTTTAAGAGATAGTTGAGTGTACCGAAACTCTACTTTGCACCCGGCCAGGACCCCCTACGCCAGTTGACATTAATTCATGTTTCAAATCCCTTCAAAAAGTTTCGTAAAATTAACCCTATTTTCAGAAGACCATATCTCAAAAGGGAGACTTCTGATTTGATTACCGTTTGTATCACTGAAAAAAACATACCTTATTGACAAGAAATTTTTGTTTCATTTTGGGCCACTTCGGTATACCAAGCTACGCCACCAAAGACGGCGTACTTCACCGCAGCATCCAGGTTCACAGAACCCTTGCGAGGGCGCCAGGAAAGGCCCAGTTTACCCGCGACACTTCACAGGCGCGCTCTCTGGCCAAAAGGAGAACCGCCACCTGCGAAACACTCCTCTGCTACCAAATTCGTTGACGACAAAGGTCGCTGAGATTTACGGTGGAACCAAAACTCTTAAGACAACACCACATCACACTTGGGGAGGGCACGCCGGAGTCACGCGACGGCTTCGCAGCCAGAAACTCATAAGGGAACTGGACCCTAGACTTTATGCAGAGTTTCCCCAACACGTCTTGCTTTACAAACCCCTTCTGTCATGAAAATCCTACAAAGGTAATTACTAGTCCCGTCAGCTGTGGCGAAGAGTAGGTACCTCTCTCGTGCTCAAGAGGCTGGGGAAATGTTTTCCCTGAATGCATAGACACGTCCCTGCTCAGGCTGTGGGCTACAGAGTCGGGACCCACCGTCCCCCAGCCCACAAACTTGAACACGTCTTACCTCTGCCTGGTTCCTAAGCACCGAAGTGCTCCTAAACCGTGCAATGGCACCTATACTAGGAAGTCTTATACGCCGCTCACAGTCCCAGAGGGCCGCCGAAGGATCCCTTTTAAGCGCCACAGGAGCACCCCCGCTCGATGTTTAGTAGCATGAGGGTTATGTCTGTGAAATCCCTGTTAATCCAACCGTCGGGCACAGAAAACTCCGGCTACGCACAGACACGCTGGACGGGTTTGCGATCCGGGGTCTGACTTTGGTCTAGAAGTTTTCACTTGAGTAACGAGCTTCTGGCACATTTCCTCTTCGCCTACGAAGCCCAGAGAGGAAGAACTCTCCTCCCAGAAGAACAATACGAGCCATAGGATTCGGACCACGACGGTGTCCCCCCATGGACACGGACTGTCTCTGCTCAAGCGGGGGGCCACTTTCGTTCCGATCGAAACCTCGAGGGTAAGTCACTTCTAGTCCAGCTGCAAAGGGTACTGTAAGGGATGAGCAGTCTATGCTGCTATCTACGTTCCTCCTTCTGCCAGTACCGAGGGTCGCTGCATGCTGCCTCACGCACTGACCAGACGTCACTACGGAACTGTAAGCTGTCCTTGCCCTTCAGAGTCCGTCTTCGCTACCATCTCGGCACAGATAAAGGTGGAAGTGGTCCTATCACATTAGCTAGTTATTGCTCAGATTCACCTCCCGGCCTAAAACCGGGCACTGAGATTGACGTATGAGGTGCTTTCCACCACCTAGGTGGGCCCCCATCGAGTTCTGCGTACAGCCGGACAAAGCCCAAGGGACCGAGAACTGGCCCTATAGGGGGGGGTGGCACAGGGTCAAAATATCCGGCACAACCTGCTACTCCACCACCTCATTCACCGCCGGGAGCAATTTGGGGGTTGTGATTCGTCCACATACCTGCCCCTATCATGTCGCGCTGCTGCACGCAATGTCTGGCTCCCGGTCATCTTCTCCACTTAAGGGGCCGAACCAGCACCACCAGGAGGAACTCCCGGCGGGCCCCTTCGGTATAAGATAATTAAAGCAAGGTCTTAAACATCCACTTTGTGTGTGATCTGCAAATATAATCGCCATAGAAATTTATTCTAAATATGTCTCTGGAAGTCTCTGGAAGACTAAGAATACTGTGGTAGAGCAGGAATAAAATGAAGGTATATAAAGTAAGGGGTTCATTCTATGTCGACTGGCCTAGCGGAGTCCTGGCCGAATGTGCTAGTCGTTGTTTCAAAGTGATGTACCGGTACACTCAAACATTTCTTGAATGAATAAAGCTAGAATAGTGGAACAGTGCTTATCTATAGTAAACTCAATATGAACTGTCATAGGAGAGTGGTTGCAGCTCCCCATCGTGGCTAAATGTAGAAATTGTCGACCCTGTCACAACAAATATGAAAGATAGTGAAAAAATGTCAATTATAAAAGTTTGGACAATCCTCGCTTTAGTGTGAAATGATGTCCTACGCGTAAAAATAACTGCATTATAAGCTCTGAAAAGTTAATTTTTTGAAATCCAAACACCGGCTTAAATACGCCACTAATTTGATATTTTCAGAGCTTCTAATAAAGTTATTTTTACATGTAAAACGTTACTTAATATTAAATCGAATTACTCTAAACTTTTGTAATCGACATTTTTTCGCTATATCTCATATTATTCGAGACAGGATCGACTATTTTCACACGTACCAACTAAGGGGCGCTGAAACCGCTCTCATATGAAACTCTCGTGGCTCATAATCATTTTATTATAGGTAGACACTTGTCTCACATTTCTAGTTTTATCGTTCATGAGATTTTTAAGCGTGCTGGGATATTACTTTGCACCCGGCGTGGGACACTCGGCCATGATACCTAGATTATTTGACATGGAATGACCAACTTATTTCATATACTTTTATGATATTCTTTCCCTATTGTATTGTTCTCAGTCTTCCAGAGACCTTTTTAGAATCAATTTCTACGGCGGATATAGTGGCAAATCTTAAACAAAGTAAATGTTTTGAACCTTGTTTTATTTACCTTATACCAAAGCGGCCCAAATTAAAACAAAAGTTCTCTTGTAAATTAAAATGTGTTTTTCCAATGATACAAACGGTAATCAAATAAGAAGTGTCCCTTCTGAGGTATGGGCTTCTGAAAATGGGGTTGAATTTATGCAATTTTTTAAAGAGATGGCAAAGATTAATAAATTAATGAATGTTTATGTAGGAGAGAATCAACTTCAGCAGCTTTATATCTTTATAGGTAACTTGTTGGTAAAGATACAAACTTTTAAAGTAATTTTTCAGTAGTTGCAGCTTGATAATGTGAAAATCCATCGCGATAGGCCGCATGGCATACTTTGACTCCAAATGATGAATGTATTGATTTCTGGTCTTTAATATTGCAATTATGTTTTTAACACAAATAGCTGTAGTAGATGACGTATTTTCAATGAGTAAGATTTCTTGTATATCATGAGCAATAACTTCGTGACAACCTTCCCGAAGGACAAACTTCGTGATTTGATCGTTTTTCTGCTACTATGAAGTAGTGAACTTTACAGAAGGACCCCTGGTGACTCAACTATTTTTTCTGACTCTGACAGTTTGCAGATGTCTATCTTAGATCTATATGTATGTCCTGTAACAATTACATCAAAATTTAAAGGGAGTCAAGCAGGAGCCTCTAGGTTAGTTGATATGAAATGACCCATACATGAACATATAAATATATATTTTGATAAATATATTTTTTTTTCTTTAATTTATACTACTCTAAATGTACAAAATATTGATTATAATCAGTGCAAAGTCAAAAATTTTAAAATATGTTTAGGAAAATAGCATATTAAATTTGGGGAGGTGAGGGGCAAAATCAGCGAAGGTGATGAGCCCAGTTAGCGTCCATGTTTTATGAATTCGACTATACATATTTATATTTTTTATACCACATATTTATTTAGAATTAGGAAAAACAAGTAACCTAATTTAAGATCATTTCATCTAGCGTTATTTACCTAACGTCACTTAAGTGATATTATGTAACATATAAGTTGATAATTAAAATAATAATCATTATTCATAAAGTATTCATAGAGTAATAAATATTACTCATAAAGTATAAATTAATAATTAGATTTAGACAAACAAAATTTGGATTAAGAATGATATAGCAACAAGTTACAACTGATAAATTCATTGATGAAATATTCGGTTTTATTATTCAGTGTTACTCAGTGAAAAACTCATCTACAAGACAATAACATTGTTCAGCTTCTGTTAACGCTCATAAAACTTTAGTTATATGCACATTCTATACAAGATAAAAAACAGCAGCAGCAGTTTTTTTCAATGCAAAAAATAATAATTCTGCATTATTTGACAGTTGCAAAAGCCTTATGTATATAAATTAAGCGCGTTTGTTATTTTCTGTAGCTATTTAATTGCAAAAAAGTTATGTAATAGAACTAAGTAAGCAGGAAAAATATGGAGCTTATTATTATAAAAATAAAAAAAAAGCAATAAATTACAGCGCAAGAATTGAATAGTAATATATTCGTAAAATTATCCAGCGCTATACTAAATATAAAATTTATCTGGAAGACGGGTGACATTTTAGTTACGCGTGTATGTTCTTGGGGATTAAAACCAACGGCATGCTTTTTTTTCTAAAATAAAAATGAAAATATTGTGTAACTTCACAGTTAGAAAAGCTTTTTTTATAAATTTAGCGTTTGTTATTTTCTATACCTATTTAATCACAGAAAGATTCCTAGCAATTTATATAAAGCCCCTTGTTCATCAACTTCAGACAGCCTATGAATTCGATTATACCCGGGCATTAAGCAATAAATATTTAAGCAAACAAAAACTGCCTCGCTCTCTGAATACACGGTTAATAACAATAATAAAAAAACTGCGCTTCTCCCACAGCTAGAGCTTAGAGTTTTCAACAATCATCATGTCCGCTTTTTATGTAAATTGTCACCCCCTAAGTCTCCGTTTACCTTACAAAGAGGAGAGAAAAAAAAAGTACAATGAAACATTTTTGGTTTTTGATGGTGATGCTCGATTTTAAATTTTTTCCGCACTGTTTGCTTCACTTTTTTTTTCCTTTATTTTTTTTTCCTCTTTCAGTTTAGAGATAATGAAGGGAAAAAAAAAACAGCGTGTAAATTGGAAAACTCGGGAGAGAAGAAAAATTTTCAATTTTTCAATTATGAGTTTTGTGTTTTAAGATTATGCCTTGCACTCTCGTTATTTATGATATTTTGATTTTGTTCTCATTATCAGAGCTAAATTAATTTTTGGGAAAATCCGTTTATTTTTGCGGAAAGAAGCAATTTCGAGGATTAGTTTCGTTTTTACGGCTTGTATTACTGAATTAAGAGTTTTAATTTCAATCAGAAATGTATTAAAACAATGTTGATTTCGTGCGTACTCTTTCATAAAACACATGTTTAGGTCTCAAAGATTTGAATATGATAAGCTTAGTTCCGCATACACTATTTGGAATTAACATATGTGATTTTTAATTAAAATAGTAACTAGTTATTTTAACGATTTTGATAGATAGTTTTGTATGTTATATTTATCTGACATTTTTTTTTCCATGGCACACTTGTCACAGTAAATTTGATGGAAATATTAAGCCACATGAATTTAAATTGATAATTAAATTAAAATTTTTATGATTCATATTATATTAGATATGATGGCTGATTCGGCAGATGATCAACACCCAATAGTTGATTAATTAAAGTTATGTCCTATATCCAATAAAACTTCAAGTACAGTCGGCCAAAAAGAATGTAAGAAAAAATACAGAATCCACCTACCCCCGTCTATTTTATAGCCAAATTGAGTGCAGAGAAAACAAAAATAGTCATTCGATAAGGAATTATGTCTTCTTAAAATGTATGTTAAAAAAAATAAGCTTATGGGATCGTCTTCATAGTCAAATTGTTTCAAAATTTGAAATTTTCAATACTATTCTGACATCATATTTGAATTCTCCGGAAAATTTTACCTTAAGATGCCAAACGGGAAGTTATTCGGTCAAGTAGTTTAGGAATTATGCAGGTTTAAAATTTGGAACTCCTAATGTTAAGTTTATTTTTAATCGTTGCAAAACATATTGCAATGCAAGTACTTTTCAAATCATAACTCAAAAACTGCTTGACGGAATGATGTATATTGTTGGATTCGCATATCTGAAGCTTCTACCAATCGATTTCTGTTTTTAAAAATCAGACGTTACAATTCGTATTTTTTTTTTTTTTTTGTACTTTCGTGTTATAGCGGCCGTGAAGAATGAGTCGCCAAGCGACCAAGATTTATCGCCAAATTATAAGGCATACAGGACATTATAATAACTAGGGCATCCAACCCGGGCTTCCCGGGATAGAGAATATTTGTGAAAACCATTTATTATTTTTTGTTATTGAAAACTAATAGATTTTTTACATTTAAGAATTTTTGTTAGATTGCCCACTAACAAAACCAAAGAAATCGCTAAAAATTCCGTTATCTGCAGCAATTTTTTTATTCTGATAATTTCAGCAGTTTTAAGCGTTTATTTGAATTACATGTCTGTTAAGTCTGTGTTTTATTTATACTATTTTATTTATTCCTTAATGAAGTTGTAATTTCGTTATTGTATATTAGCTGGAGACAAATGCTGAGCTTTTTATAGTGTTTAAAGTGCAAAACGGGTTAATATTTTGTAATCGTCTGCAAGCGATATAGATTTTTAAAAAAATCATGTTTGAAATTTAATTTAAATACTATAATAAATCAGTCAATTAAGATACAGTTTTCAAACAAATTGCATTTGAAAGTAGATTTTTTCCCTATATAATGGTGTAAAAATTAAAAATGTGCGATGTTTAGAAATTAAAACAATTGCAGTAGCACAAATCGCAAAAATGAAATTTCCTCATCAACGGTTGCCATTCGCAAAATGACGGCAGCGTTACGCACGGACACGTTTGTCCTTTATAATCTATACTAATATTATAAAGGAGTAAAGATTGTTTGTTTGTTTGTTTGTAAGGGGTAATCTCTGGAACTACCGAACCGATTTCAAAAGTGATGGTGGCAAATTGATGGTAAGATCCCCTGCTCCAACATAGGCTATATTTTATGTCGGTCCGACTACCCCAGGGTGGTGCAGGAGCGAAAAACGTTCAAAAATTGCGATCTTTTCTATACTGAAGCAGCTAGAAATTTGAAATTTGGCGTTGTAGTTACTTATAAGATGTAAATTGTCTCTAAGAACGAAATAAAAAAAAATTCGAAATTTAAAAGGGTGCAATGAGCGAAAAGCGTTCTAAAAACATTCTAAATTACAATTTCTATGGAATCTCTAGAACTACCGAACCGATTTCAAAAGTGATGGTGGCAAATTGATGGTGACAACACCTGCTTCAACATAGGCTATATTTTATGTCGGTGTCACTAACCCCAGGGGGGTGCAAGAGCGAAAAACCTTCTAAAATTGCGGTCTTTTTTATACTGAAGGAACTAGAAATTTGAAATTTGGCATTGTAGTTACTTATAAGATGTAAATGCTCTCTAAAAAAAAATAAAAAAAAAAATCGAAATTTAAAAGGGGGAAATGAGCGAAAAGCTTTCAAAAACATTCTAAATTACAATTTCTATGGAATCTCTAGAACTACCGAACCGAATTGAAATTTGTCATTGTAGTTACTTATAAGATGTAAATGCTCTCTAAGAACAAAATAAAAAAAAAATCGAAATTTAAAAGGGTGAAATGAGCGAAAAGCGTTCTAAAAACATTCTAAATTACAATTTCTATGGAATCTCTATAACTACCGAACCGATTTCAAAAGTGATGGTGCAAATGGATGGTGACAACCCCTGCTTCAACATAGGCTATATTTTATGTCGGTGTCACTAACTCCAGGGGGGTGCAGGAGCGAAAAACTTTCTAAAATTGAGATCTTTTTTATACTGAAGGAGCTAGAAATTTGAAAATTGGCGTTGTAGTTACTTATAATATGTAAATGCTCTAAGCTCTAAGAACAAAATAAAAAAAAAATCGAAATTTAAAAGGGTGAAATGAGCGAAAAGCGTTCTAAAAACATTCTAAATTACAATTTCTATGGAATCTCTGGAACTACCGAACTGATTTCAAAAATGATGGTGGCAAATGGATGGTGACAACCTCGGCTCCAACATAGGATATATTTTTTGTGGGTGCCACTATCCCCAGGGGGGTGCAAGAGCGAAAAAGTTCTAAAATTGCGATTTTGTTTATACTGAAGGAGCTAGAAATTTGAAATTTGGCATTGTAGTTACTGATAAGATGTAAATGCTCTCTAAGAATAAAATTTTAAAAAAATCGAAATTTAAAACGGTGAAATAAGTGAAAAGCGTTCCAAAACCATTCTAAATTATAATTTCTATGGACTCTCTAGAATTACCGAACCGATTTCAAAAGTGATGGTGGCAAATTGATGGTGACAACACCTGCTTCAACATAGGCTATGTTTTATGTCGGTGTCACTAACTCCAGGGGGGGGGGGTGCAGGAGCGAAAAACGTTCTAAAATTGCGATTTTTTTATACTGAAGGAGCGAGAAATATGAAATTTGGCATTGTAGTTACTTATAAAATGTAAATGCTCTCTAAAAACAAAATTTAAAAAAATCGAAATTTAAAAGGGTGAAATGAGCGAAAAGCGTTCTAAAAACATTCTAAATTACAATTTCTATGGAATCTCTAGAACTACCGAACCGATTTCAAAAGTGATGGTGGCAAATTGATGGTGACAACCCCTGCTTCAACATAGGCTATATTTTATGTCGGTGTCACTAACTCCAGGGGGTACAGGAGCGAAAAACTTTCTAAAATTGAGATCTTTTTTATACTGAAGGAGCTAGAAATTTGAAATTTGGCGTTGTAGTTACTTATAACATGTAAATGCTCTAAGCTCTAAGAACAAAATAAAAAAATTTCGAAATTTAAAAGGGTGAAATGAGCGAAAAGCGTTCTAAAAACATTCTAAATTACAATTTCTATGGAATCTCTGGAACTACCGAACCGATTTCAAAAGTGATGGTGGCAAATGGATGGTGACAACCCCTGCTCCCACATAGGATATATTTTTTGTGGGTGCCACTATCCCCAGGGGAGTGCAAGAGCGAAAAACGGTCTAAAATTGCGATTTTGTTTATACTGAAGGAGCTAGAAATATGAAATTTGGCATTGTAGTTACTTATAAGATGTAAATGCTCTCTAAAAACAAAATAAAAAAAATTCGAAATTTAAAAGGGTGAAATGAGCGAAAAGCGTTCTAAAAACATTCTAAATTACAATTTCTATGGATCTCTAGAACTACCGAACCGATTTCAAAAGTGATGGTGGCAAATTGGTGGTGACAATCCCTGTTCCAACAGCCTCTTTAATAAAAACTATGCGTTTCTGATGACTGGGTTTTTCGCTAATTGTTGCCACAGATTAATCTCGGGAAATGAAACATTTGAAGTTACTGATAAAAAATAGTACCTCGAAAAGTATTTGTCAGAAAATTGTTAGGCAAACTGCGTTTGAAAGGTAAAAAATTGTATTTTTCTTGATATAAATTTCAAATCTAATGATTATGCCATTTTTCAAATATTGAATTTGAAAAATTACCAAATTTCACAATGGAGTACCATAGCGAAACCTTCATGCGTAAAAAGATAATGATAAGTGCGATGTGTCCAGGCGTGTATATTGGCTATAGCACGGGTCACAAATTATAGTAGCCTTATTATTCTGTTAAAATATAAAAGTGAATTATGAAATGTCAATATTTTGTTGGATTAAAAGTTCGTTACAAGAAATTGACTAGCGTAGCGGGCGTTGCTTGCTAGTATAGATATATAATGTATATAACATTTCGTGACGTATATGGTCAAGTTATAGTCATATATGACGCATATATGATGTATTTATAATGACATGTCTATAAGACGTATATGATGTATACAGGGTGATTCATAAAAGATGGGCAGAACTTTAAGGGGTTATAGTACACTTAAAGACAAATAATATTAAATAGGAGACTAAGGGTCCCAGACGTATTCCCAAGGAGATAGGGGGCATTAAAGTTTAGGGTCCGAAATTTCAAATGATTATAAAACATGGAAAAATTGGTCGATTCGTTTGCGGTTTTTGCAAAAAATTTTCTTTATGCCAGTATTTTCTTGAAATAAAATTTTAAAGTTCAATTTCAAAAAATGCCGATAGGGGGCGCTTTAGACTTTGGAGTAACAAACAACTATTTTTTAACGTTATTTTTTGTATTTCTTTAAATGATTTCGAAAGCTTAGACTTAAACTTAAATTTTGATCTAAAAATCTCAGTCCTAACGAGTAGTTAAGTAGCGTAAACTGAAATTTGAAATTTGAAACCCTTCTCCCCCCAGAACAAAAATCAGTTATTCCCGATCTTTGTGTCGTAGATTAGGCTCTAACTACTGCCGCGTTTTGCTAAAATTATTCTTTATGTCAGTATTTTCTTGAAAATAAATTTTAAAGAAAATTTTCAAAAAATTCCGATAGAGGGCGCTTTAGACTTTGGAGTAACGAACAACTATTTTATACCGTTATTTTTTGTGTCTCATTAAATGCTTTCTAAAGCTTAGACTTAAACTTAAATTTTCAGCTCAAAATCTGAATCGCTGAGCGTGGTTCAGTAGCGAGGGGAGGGGGTTCAAATTTCAACTTCTGAACATAGTTCAGTTTGCACTACTTAACCATGCCCAACGATTCTGTGCTGTGATACGAGGCAAAAATACAACTTTCGTCAAGGACTGCATAGTCGGAATTCACTCATAAAGGCACTGGCACAGTTGGAAACGTCGCTCATGCAAACGTTAAAGCTCCATTCCTGACGCTAGTCACCGGGTGAAGAAGGAAACAGAAAGTATGCAAATGTCAAATGGGGAAGAAGAAGAACACGTATGCAAAATTTCGACACGATTCAGGCATAAAAACCACTGAACGGTGAGTCAAGTGTAAGTCGCTGTAGTAATGAATCGGAAGATGGTGCCCTTCACGAATAAGGAAAAGGCTGAGATGCATTTAATTTACGGAGCGGCAGATGGAAATGGTGCAGAGGCACAACGAATGTACGGAGAGCGATTTCCTAACAGGCGGTTGCCTAACCGCAAAACTTTCGAGCGCTTGCACAGACAGTTGTGTGAGACGGGATCATTTCTCGCTTCCCGGTCGAATGCAGGTCGTGCAAAAAAGGACGAATCAGTAGTTGTTGCAGAAGCCATTCTGGATGTAGTAGCGGCGCAGCCAAGTACAAGTACACGAACAGTGGCTAGCCAGGTGGATACCTCACAGTCCACGACTTGGAGGGTACTGAAGGATGAACATTTGCTCCCGTTTCATGTGCAACGAGTCCAGAAACTGTCTCCAGGGGATTATCCAAATCGTATTGAATTCGCCCGCTGGTTTCTGCAGCAGAACGCGCTAAATCCACATTTTGGACGAACTGTGCTTTTCACCGATGAATGTACCTTCACACGTGAAGGTACATTTAACACACACAATGCACATGTATGGGCGGATGTCAATCCACATGCTACGTATCCACATGCTCATCAGAGACGCTTTTCCATCAATGTTTGGGCAGGAATCCTCGGAGACCACCTAATCGGACCGTACCTTCTTCCTGAACGCCTCAACGGTAAAACATACCTCACATTTCTGCAACATGTGCTGCCAGACCTGTTAAACGTTGTTCCTCCACGCATCCGGCGGGTCATGTGGTTCCAGCACGATGGAGCGCCAGCCCATTACGTACGAGACGTCCGCAACTATTTGGACATCACATTTCCGAACAGATGGATTGGTCGAGGTGGTCCTGTTGCTTGGCCTGCTCGCTCGCCAGATCTTTCACCCCTCGATTTCTTTTTTTGGGGACGATTGAAGGCTCTTATGTATGAGACACCCATTGAATCCCCCGAGGAACTGGTCGCCAGACTTTCCGCCGCTGTAGGGGAAGTGCTCGAAAAGCCTGATGTTTTCGCGAATGTTCGCCGTTCCATTCGTCGCCGTTGTTCTGCGTGCATAACCTCTGGTGGTCACAATTTTGAACATTTATTGTGATTACATGTTAATAAATATGCTTTGGTAACATAATCCTAATTTGTGTCTTTTTACCTCGTATCACAGCACACAATGTGTGGACATGGTAAACTGAACTGTGCTCAGGAGTAGAAATTTCAAACCCCTCTCCCCAGAAACTTAACCACGTCTAACGATTCAGATTTTGGGCTGAAAATTTAAGTCTAAGCTTTAGAAAGCATTTAATGAGACACAAAAAATAACGGTATAAAATAGTTGTTCGTTACTCCAAAGTCTAAAGCGCCCTCTATCGGAATTTTTTGAAAATTTTCTTTAAAATTTATTTTCAAGAAAATACTGACATAAAGAATAATTTTAGCAAAACGCGGCAGTAGTTAGAGCCTAATCTACGACACAAAGATCGGGAATAACTGATTTTTGTTCTGGGGGGAGAAGGGTTTCAAATTTCAAATTTCAGTTTACGCTACTTAACTACTCGTTAGGACTCAGATTTTTAGATCAAAATTTAAGTTTAAGTCTAAGCTTTCGAAATCATTTAAAGAAATACAAAAAATAACGTTAAAAAATAGTTGTTTGTTACTCCAAAGTCTAAAGCGCCCCCTATCGGCATTTTTTGAAATTGAACTTTAAAATTTTATTTCAAGAAAATACTGGCATAAAGAAAATTTTTTGCAAAAACCGCAAACGAATCGACCAATTTTTCCATGTTTTATAATCATTTGAAATTTCGGACCCTAAACTTTAATGCCCCCTATCTCCTTGGGAATACGTCTGGGACCCTTAGTCTCCTATTTAATATTATTTGTCTTTAAGTGTACTATAACCCCTTAAAGTTCTGCCCATCTTTTATGAATCACCCTGTATATGACATATAAGACGCAATTATTGTTTATATAATGACATATATGGCATATATATGAGTATTTGGAGTATATATATGTGACGATTTCAGTGAATTCCCTTATTTTTTGTAAATCAAAACTATCAAGGCTAGAAGTTTCCACCTAGGAATTTGCTGTCGTAGCGCCGATAGTCCCAATTCATGATGTGCTTACTGAAGGAAATAATAAGGCAGTCGATTCCAATCCACATTTTATTAAAATCCGGAAAAACTCTGAGGCTATGCTTTTACTAGTTCACATGATAATTCCAGAAATAATGACTTTTAGTACCAAGGAGAGCTTTAGTGAATTAAATTAAGCTGGGGTCATCCAACCAAGGCGCCAGCCGTTAGGCATATGGACTGAATGTCAAGGTGGAAAGTCCCATGAACCATCGATCGCCCCCACAATGGCAAAAACAGGTATTTTAAAAAGAAAAGAAATATACACAATGAAATCCAACACTTAGATAGACAATAATGAATAATACAGAATCAGTGTATGGCAACACTGCCCACTGGAAAGTATACAAATAAGCATAAAAAAATTAAAGTACGTATGCATAAACAAAGTTTTCGTCACATAGCTTAATTTCCTTTCAAGACTAGCTAAGTATACACAGAGTTGACATAATTCAGAGAAATAATTCATAAATCATAGTTCAGTAAGAGATCATAATTCAATTAATTCTCATCCAGAGTAAGAGTTCACATGCGGCACGGCAATCAAAGCAATAATTATGATGAATGCAACAGATCCAAATGCATTATTGCTAGGGCTTAATATAGTCAGAGTTCACTTGCGAATATACTCCATAGTCTATTTTAAAAGAAATAGTTCACATTCTATACGGCAATCTAATAAACAATTAAGATGAATAAAACAGAATCCAAATGCACTAACAGAATAAATAAGCCATCTAAAACTTATATTTTATAATTGAATATTTTTCGTTCAATATATTATAATTTGTTTTTAGCTTGTCATAATTTTCTGTATTAAACAGCACCCTCTGAAAAAAATTTCTGAGTGTAGCATCGCCATAATAATCGAAATAATGACTCATCATTGGGCACCGACCGAAAACGTAATGAACTACATAGCCCACTTTTCCACAGTCACACAAATTTGAGCTTCGCTTTAAGAAATTAAGCTTCGAGAATTAAATTAAGCTTGAAGAAGACACAAGATGTTAATAGACAGCGTCGTATGGTCTATGGGCAGCCATGGATATGTAATCCCACGGTCGCGAAGTACGCGCCGGGGTTAGGTATACATCGAGATCCAGGAACAATCTGCTCTCTAGGTGGGAAAACGCAGCATATAAGCATTTGCTAAAGCTCACGAATACAGAACAACGAAACAGTCTTTCGACCAATAGCATTACGGGACTCTATTTTTTGGACGTTATGATATGAAAGATATTAAACTTCCAACTGAAAAATCGAGGGAAAGAACATTCTAGGTTGATCTGGCATGAACCTGATATTTTCGAATAAATGTAGAAAAAAAATGCGTAGGTTTTACTGGGTCTTGAAAGAATGCCAGGCCCATTTACATTGAAACCGAGATTAATTTTTATATTTGAGAAAATATATTTTTTTTTTTTGTCAGAAAAAATAGGGGGATAAAAAAATAAAAAGATACAGATTGTTTTTCGTGAGAATTAAAATATTTAGCTGGGAAAGTGATATTTTAAAAGGATTAAAATTTAGGATGTGTTATTTTAATGGAATAAAAAGCGAGTAATTTTAACAGAACGGCATACTAGCGCCATTTTTTCAAGAGAATAACTTTAGAATAAAGAATTTTTAGCTATGCGGGATTTTGACAATTTAAATAATAGAACGAGAAAATAATTTAGAATAATGGGAAATAAACAGAATTATAGAATTGATGAGGCAAACGGCGACAAAATTAAAATTTGTTTCATATATATACGTATATATGATGCATATATAAGCTTTGCGAGATGATCTTGGCAAAATTATAGTTGCAATCTTAGCATAATCGTAATTGTGGAGGTCGCTTTAACATAAAAGGACCTTTTCTTTTTCAAAAATTGTTTTCGAGAAAAAAATTGAAAATAATTTTCGAAAAAAAAATGAATTTTTTAACAGAAATCAATTTCTAAGAACCTTCAAATATCAAAAATTTCATTTGATTAAACCAAGTAGTTTTCGAATTACAGTGGAACTTCCATTTAACGAAGTCTCATCATTACACTTAAAAATTTCGTTATGAAGAAAATTCGTTCAATAGAAATCAACTTAAATTCATGAAATTTTTCTTTCAGATATGACAAATGGGTATTGGATTCAGAAGCATTTGATTCAGTTTTAATTATGAAACAGTCTTTAACAAAACAGTTGTGCACGGTCGATGAAATTACGTCACAGCTTTGGCTCAAGCTTTCGTCAGCTCTGATACACAGGTTCTCAAACTAATGTTTTCACTACATCGTCTTTTTTTTTTTTGTCTTTTTCGATAATGTACTTCAAGATTTTTTATTATTCCTTAGACTAATGACTAAAGTTTAGAAGTTGTATTGGAAAGAACAAGAATAACTTTGATGTTCTTCGATTTGTATATATTGAAGCACATTCTTGTGCATGTTCAAAGCAATCGTCTATCAGCAATGGTAACTGTCAGATTCTAATTGATATGTTTTGTTTCAATGCATCAGACGCCATTGCGTCAATGCATCTTTATATCATTGAATGTAAAAAGAGGATTTTGACTCCCCCGAACTGTCAGCGCTGGAGTCTCGCTGTGGGAGAGTAATGATAACAAGTGTTTTCCTTAGTGTGAAAAAAAAAATTGTTTTATTTAGCACCAAGCAGAATGGAAATTATTTAAATGTGTTTCATACAATGCGCTGAAATAAATTCACATATACTTCGCAAAAGAAACCTCTTATTTAAAATTCTGTACACGTACAAAAGTGGAATAAATTTCGTTATATAGAATATATTTTTACTAATATGGAGATTAATTTACATGCTATTGGTGTTCAAAGTCAAAGTTCTTCAGAAAATTTCGTTAAGTAGAAAACTTTGTTAAATAGAGACTTCGTTAAAGGGAAGTTCCACTGTATATACTTAAGAATATAATCGCATTGCAGCTTCATTTGTAACTTAAAAATTTTGAATTTCACATTAGGAGTTTTCATCTGCATATTTCCTAAACTACTTCACCGAATGATTTCCTGTTTGGTATCCCCGTTTGGTATAACTCGCGCTCAACGAGTTCCGTACATTAAATTTATTAATTGCCATTTAATAATTAATAAACTTCTACTACCCCCAATTTTTTCATAATTTAGTTTCAGTAGATTCTGAAATTAAGAGGGGGCATATTTATCCAATACTTTCGACGATATCTCTAAAAATATAATACCTAAAATTAAAACAAATATATTTTTGAGTTCGATAATACGAGATCTTTCACACAATACCCCACACGATAGACAAAAATAAGACTTTTTTTCAAGTAACTTAATTAGCCCCCTAAATCTTTCCTAAACATATTTGTGAATGGCTAATAATATGAAAATATGTAGGTAATAAGGCTTTATAACTTTCCCAAGTTTGAACTTTCCACGTCCCATAGTTTACGAGAAAAAGGCCTCTGAAAGACGCACAGACAGACACAGGAGTGATCCTATAAAGGTTCCGTTTTTACTTTTTAAGTACGGAACCTTCAAAAGTGTAAAGAGAGCGATAACTAAGTCCTAATTTCAAAAATTCATTAAAAATTAACAAATGTATGTAAAATACTTCAAATATTTTTATTTATTTATTTATTTATTTATTTATTTTTTTGACGTAAAAACGAGAATGAATGATCAGGCGTCAGACATAGATTATGAAACACTTTCCAAACGTTCACTAACAAAAAGTTACTGTTTAATGAGGCGAAAGATGATGTCTATGTAAACAATTTGGAAAACGCATAACACATTTGAAAACCCAATTTCAGAAATTACCATTTTTAATCTGAAAAATATCTGAATTGTTTCGTGAATCCCTGTATATGATCTGTAGATTTGCATATATGTTAGATTGTATGCAAAAATTTAGTTAGTTTGGGAAACGCATAACACAGTTGGAAATTCTCCTTCAGCAATTTGCGTCAATAAGCGGAAATCATGCAAATTCTTTTGTGCAGCCCTGTATATGATTTATAGAATTTATACACCCTAAGTAAAATGCAAAAAATTATTTAAATTTAAAAAAACATAACACAATTGAAAACGCACTTCCAGCAGTTATCGGTGATTAGACACTGCTGTAACCGAATTATTTGTGTGTCCCTATAAATGAATAATAAATGCTCTGCACTGCCATGGTGAGCATCTTGTAGTGCACTTCAGCCATATATATCAATTTCAATATGTTTGAAATTGTTTAACATCGTTAAAATACACAGCAAAGGATTTTTCTCCATACACCTTAATGCAACGAAATTGTTTTGAGTGTGCCTATAATTGTACCTGCCGAATTATGAATGCTAAACACTTCATTTTCAATAATGAACATGCGAGGGTAAACTTAATAACACATATCAACTACATGGCAATCCAAGTATATTTATGCGAGTTCATAAACATTTTTTCAACTACGTTGGAAAGTGTGAAAAAGAAAATCGATATTTTGATAAGTCTAATAGTTCAAACCACACTCCGATACGACAATTTTTTTAAATGATTTCTTGAATGTGAACGGACATACAGCGCACACTTGTGGATTTGTCATACATCTGTTTGTTAACAATATCCATGCAATGTCAATTTTATCTAGCAAATATAATGAAAAAAATTATGTAAATAATCAGATTTACATCATTTTAAAGAAGCCTATCTTCAACTAATTTCCAATATTGCCGTACCGAAAAAAAAAATACTGCTGTAGTGTACAAGGGCCTTATACATTGACCTCGGCTTTTATTCCTTAAATATTGATCATTTATTATAATTTATATTATAAATTACAAAGTTATATAAAATAATCAGATTTACATCATTTTAAAGAAGCCTAATCCTCAACTAATTTCCAATTTTGCCGTACAGAGAAAACAATATTGCTGTAGTGTACAAGGGTGCCCCTTATACATTGACCTCGGCTTTTATTCCTTAAATATTGATAATATATTATAATTTATATTATAAATTACAAAGTTACATAAAATAATCAGATTTACATCATTTTAAAGAAGCCTAATCCTCAACTAATTTCCAATTTTGCCGTACAGAGAAAACAATATTGCTGTAGTGTACAAGGGTGCCCCTTATACATTGACCTCGGCTTTTATTCCTTAAATATTGATAATATATTATAATTTATATTATAAATTACAAAGTTACATAAAATAATCAGATTTACATCATTTTAAAGAAGCCTAATCCTCAACTAATTTCCAATTTTGCCGTACATAAAACAATAAATTGCTGTAGTATACAAGGGTGTCCCAAATACATTGACCTCGGCTTTTATTCCTTAAATATTGATCATATATTATAATATATATTATAAATTACAAAATTACGTAAAAAAACGTACAGAATTTTAATCGATTAAAATTGAAGAAATACAACATTTAAATATTACGGCTCCCGTACAAAAAAATTCCCCCAGTGAGTAAAATGTGCCCCATACACTTATGTATGGGGCACATTTTAAATCTACAAATTACAGCATTTTATCATAAAAGGTCGCAGAGATATGTTTAAACAAATTTGGTGAGGGTTTAATCATACATTAAGAGCCTACGCTAGTCACGGGAAGAAACACTCAAGCTAATGTTAAGTCTATGGGAAGGTTCTTGCGCGATTTCTCGCTCGCATTTTAATATTTTTAAATGATTTTTTTTGCATAGTATAGATGAGGTCTATCTCTAACGTTGTTAGTGTTTACTTTTTTGATTTTGGTTACAGTTTTTTTTTATAAGAGGACATTTTCAATTTTGGAAACGGTTCTGAAATTAAAAGTACCCTTATATAAAAAAAACTGGAACCAAAATTGAAAAAGTAAAAACTAACAACGTTAGAGATCGACCTCAGCTATCCTATGCAAAAAAATCATTTAAAAGTATTAAAATGCAAGCGAGAAATCGCGCAAGAACCTTCCCATAGACTTAACATTAGCTTGAGCGTTTCTTCGCATGACTGATGTAGGCTCTTAAAGTGTAAATGTTTAACAGCTATTTATGCAATCATTGTTTTCTTTCGTAATTTGTGTACGACTTCTAAAAAGTGATTTAAGTTATCACTTGTATATTTTCCCATCTTTGCGACTTTTTATGATAAAATGCTGAAATTTTCTAAATGACCTTATTAGTGTATGGGGCAAATTTTACTGATTGGAAAATTTTTTTGTATGGGGGCCGTATAAAAATTTAAATTTTGTATTTCTTTAAATTTAATATCATGAAAATTTTAATCGATTTCATAAAATTCTGTACCTTTTTCACGTAACTTTGTTATTTATAAAATATGACTACGATCAATATTTAAGGAATAAAAGCCGAGGTCAATGTTTTTGGGACACCCTGTATACTTACAAAACCTGCAGTGATATATTTCAAGTATGTTTATGAAAGTGTAAAAAATACATTTTTTTACTCTTTATATGATAAATTTGAAAAAGAAAACACTCAGTTTAAATGCTTATCACTTTATAAGAATGATATGAAACATTTATATGAGAAATGTTTTTTCTACTTTCTTAAACTTACACTATATAGCCAAAAAACACCAGACACTTTTGATTTTACACTTTTTGTCGAATATCTAGAGAAATACTGGACGAGTTCTGGAAAATCGGGAATATAATGAAAATGCTTGACCTCAAAATTTTCAGCGAAGATTTGATCACGAAGCAATTAGGGGACCAACAAAAATAATATATATATATTTGGAACCACCCTGTAAAATAAAACGCTTGAAATGATCTATAGTTGCAGTACATGACTATATAGCTATTGCAAAACATTTGTGTTTTAATAGCCCGCATATTTATGGAGATATTAATGGTTTCTTTAAAAAATTTAAGATATTTTTGCATGTTTTTTGTTGCATGCAGGCTTTTCAACCAAATTTAACGCCAATTAAAAAAAAAAAAAAAAAAAACTTTATAAAGTATACTAGAAACAACATGGTTCAATTAGAAAATTATTATTATTATTTTTTTTTTTTGATAAAATATGAGCATTTGTTTGAACTAATTTTATTACACATGTGCATCAAATCTGCGATACCTAAGATTTTTTTTTTCATGATTTCGTAGTCAAATCCATAGACATAGATGCAACTTATATAAAAGGACCAGTCAAAAATATCGTGAAAGATATCTGCGATAGCGCGAGCGGAATTTCAGTTGCTTTCTAAAAATAGCTGAATTTTAAAGGATTTCAACAAATTGTCATTTAAAATTTATACACTAAGAAAAATGACACTTTCAAATCTGAATAAATCGATCTTTTCATTTTGTTATGAAACTTTTTGTTTCAAATATAACGACTCAATGCTTTCAATTATGAAATATACCAGAAAAACTCAGAATATTGAAACATGGACGGCATACTTAAAACTGAACACCTAGAGGTCAGTTCATACACATTTTTGGAACATGGACATACTCAAAAAGGATTAGGGTTAGTATATACTCATTTTTTAAACATGGACATACTCAAAAGTGAACACATAGAAGTTAGTTCGCACTCATTTTTTAAACATAGACATACTCAAATATGAGCACATGATGTTTTATTCTTGCGTGTGTATGGAGCCATTTTGACAATGCGACTTACTCAGATTTGAGTATTTTATGCTCAGTTTTGAAAATGTCGTTTTTAGAGTCACTTAAAATTTATATATTTTTTAATTTCATTTTTTATTAGCGATTTAGTTCTTCTTGGAAAACCACCAGAACAAGCCTATTTCATGTAAAAGAAAAAAAGAAAAAGAAAAAAAAAATAGAAAAAAGCAGACGAAGAAGAATTATAAAAATATAAGTATCCCTTGTCCCTTCCAATGCTAGGCCCCACCAGTGGCTGAGAGGTTGTGCTCTCGAAGCTGGTAGACGGGAGGTGCTGGGTTCGATCCCAATCGCGCCCGTCGGCCTAATCGTTCGGAGTTTTCGTGGTTTTCTTCGAGCCGTGGATTTATCCATGCGTAAATACGGATTAGGTTCCCTTAGAAAGACCCCCACGAAGGGCACTCCCCCCGGGCCTATATCCCTAGTGTAGATAATTGGCCGTCAATAACCAACCATCCTTCCAATGCTACTCGTTGATATTCATTAAATACTGTTTTCTTTGCTGGAAGTCAGTTTAAAAAAAAAAAAAAAAAAAGTAGAAAATCCCTTTATCATTCGGTTACTTAAGGCAACCGAAATTCCGTTCACTATATCGCCGATATCTTTATGATTTTCTTTTTTTTTTTTTTTTTTAAGGTCTTTGGTATACTTTGCGCATGCCAGTTAAAAATTATTTCATACATCTGCTCACATTTCATTAAATATTTAATATATTTATATTTTAACTGCAGTATTTCTACTATTTTTTGTCAAATTTTCCGAAACTGATGTTAAATTTGGTGGGAAAAACCCTGCATGCTATGCGTAAAAAACATGCAAAAATTTCATGATTTTTTTAAAGAAATCGTTATATCTCAATGAATATACGTGCTATTCTTACACAAATGAACACAAGTCTTGTAGAATATCAGTCATGTGCTGCAGCGACACATCATTTCGTGTATTTTATTTTACAGGGTGATCCCAAATATAATATATTTTTTTGTTCAGTTTGTTATTGGTGTCCTAATTGCCCTCGCGTTTAAATCTATAATCTAAAATCTTTCTGAAAAATATGAGGTCAAGCATGTTCTTTATATTATCGAAATTCTAAAAGAATTCACCAAGTATTTCTGAAAATATCCCATAAAACGTCTAATATCGAAAGTGCTCGGTGATTTTTGGTTAATATAGTGTGAATCAAGATTTGGAAAATAAAAACCTTAAAACTAAAAGTGCATATTTTTCGAATTCCTAGTACTTAAAAGGCGAAACTTGCAATAATGGATTGCATAAACATGTATTGATATTTTGATCATTGCGTCAATATTAGTACTTTGAAGAAAATAAATGTAAACATAACTAAAAACCTTTATGTTAGGGTAACATATTGCAAATGTTACCCAAATTCTAAAAAATTTGTGTTTGTAAAAATGTTGTTTCTATAATTTTGTGTTTTCAGACATAATACGACATTAATAGTAATGAAAAAGATACTCTTTGCATAATCATGTATTGATATTTTGATAACTGCGCCAATATTAGTACCCGGTGTTGTTTATATTATTCCCTGTAAAGATTGCAATAGTGTCTACATTGGTGAAACAGGTAGATCATTGGAAATTCGCCTAAAAGAACATACTAGAGCTTTAAAAAATAGTAATTTGAATTCAAAATTTGTCCAGCATTCACTTCAAACGAATCACATCCCGCTAATTGCGAACGCCAGTATTTTGAAATCAGGTTGTAACAGCTACCATGGTCGATTACTCCTTGAGAGTTGGTTCACTCAATTGCGATCGCAGACGTTGAATGAAGCTCGTTCTGTCCCTAATGAATATTATCTGTTTTTAAAATAACTTCAACTTTCCTTGATTTCAAACCTTTCCTTTTCCTTGTTCTGTGGTTTGTTATGCAATAGATTGTTTTTGTACTGATGATGCCTTGCGTGTCGCTTGGCGAAACGTCTACTATTTTGTATTTTTAACTGTTTTTAAGTATATATTTTTTTATAAATTTTTATTTTATGTGTACTCATGTCTGTCTTAAATTATTTTAATTGGTGTTTTTAATATTAGTACTGTTAATAAAATAAATGTAAACATAACTAAAAACCTTTTAAAAAGTGGCAAAAGGATGTTTTAATATTTGCAAGCATTTAGAAAACCTCAAAAAGCAACATATTGCATATGTTATCTAATTCTAAAAGTTTTAAAACTTCTTCTTAAGTGGTAACACTCTGACGACGCTTGAAAAATCACTAATTTTTGTTCTCTTTGAGAAAATAGTACTCAGCACTTTGAAACGTGTCTTTGAAGATGGTGGCTTGTAGCGTACACGGCAAGGCCGTTACCTGCAAATTCAGTCATTTCTCAAATTTAAAATTTAAAAATACTTTTATTGAACGGAAGGAGGGTGGCAGAGACACTTGACGGAACTGATGCTTTACACTCACGTAAACATGTAAACATAAGTTTGGCGACTTTTTGGTTGGCGCGATTTTCAAGACCGCGCCAAACGAATAACTTAATACAATGGCTAGGTTGCCATTAAAAGAAAAAATCCCCAAAATTTGGCGACTTTTTTCCTTTTTTAACCGATTAATTTTTTTTTCTGCGGTGAGTGTAAAACATCTTAGCCCACTTGACGACTTTGGACTATATCGTCCGACGATTATTGAAGATCAATCACTAACTTAATCTTCACTAGAAATGACCAGAAGTTTTACTACAATAACAAAGTTCCACTTACATGCAGTTCCACTCACTGGAAGTTCAAATCACTAACGAAGTCAAAATCGGGCGGGAAGGCTTACCTCTCGGTTTAAGCTCAACTAGCCATCGTTCAGCAGGTTTGTTTACTATACGGCAAAGCCTTACAAGATAATTATTAAAGTTGAGAAAAGACAATACCAAATCCAGCGTTCAATCTTTTTAGGCTGAAATGCAAGAAACTGTCGCAAAATCATTAATACAATCTAACTTCTACTAGCAACCCTGCTGCTGAAGAGCTTATATTCAAAACTATAATTCAAAGTATCTTACACGAAAAGCTACATTTCACTCAGCAAACTTCAAGTCTTCTTGACACGTGGCGAAAGCACAACTTTAGCTCATCAACGCCTGCCTGCCTTGGAGACCACTGACCAGGCCCCTACCTACCGGGATTCGACCCAGTTTGACGGGTTTGAGTGCCTGGTCATTGGGGCGAAATTCGCCTGATCGCCCTATTGGGGCGGTCCACAAGGACAAGTACCCAGTTCGGCCAATCAACTGAGTCCGGATTTTTCTGTGTTGTTCACTCCTAAATTTAAATGTTCTGAGATCTGACGCCGCACACCACGTACTCGTCTCACAGTTGAAATGGGGCTGGGCAATTTAGTGCCGAAACGTTGGTACTGAACTTAGCTTGAAAAAGGGGAGAGAATTTTGAGGGAAACTAAATAAAGAAATTAACTAGATAATGAAACCACTGAAATGAAAATATAATTAGCCAATAACTAAGTCGTACCATCGGGTTCACCAACTAGGAAGGACCCGACCCAAATACGCTAATGCAACCTTTCGTTTCACCTTATATACTTTGCTGATCGACCAGTGAAGCTAAATTTGCATAAACTTGCAGCGAAAGACAGAAACCACAAACTCTGAGAGTTCCAAACTTACATGGAAAATCGGAGTAAAATACAGTATAGATGTCGCTGTTTCTCACACAGGTTAGATGTTGCCATGACGTTCGCATTCATAAAACAAACCAGAATTCCTTAATAAGAGAGTTGCTAGTCCACTACAGGCTTGCATCATAACTTTAACAATTTTCATCAGATCACCTCCAAATTTTAACCTGCTATTTGCAACATTTTTTTTCTACAGAATACACAAGATTATGATGATTGATAATATATATATATATATAGATAGATAGATAGATATACTAAACAATGCAAAATGTCAAATTTTTATTTAAAAAATCGTACCCATTATTTGTATGGTTGTCATTTTTACAAATATAAATATTTTTTAATGATTCTATGTCTTTCTTTTGCAAATTTGATGAAGATTAACAGGAAAAAAACATTCCAGGTTCATTTTGGGAGCACCTGTGCTGCAAATTGCGGAGGAAACGTTTTTGGCATTACCCTGTTGCTACAGCTCCAGAGCTGTCATTTTTTATTTTTAATAATAATAATAATAATAAATGTGTTAATGATGTTAAAGATTGATATAATAAATATCTTCAAAACATTTTTCATTCCGATGTAGAGATTTCTCAAATAAATAAACAGATAAATCTGCGATATTTCAGGCGCCATTTATAGGACAACGCTATTTATAAATAGCGTTGCCCCTCAAAGATATACAATATGATTTTGTAAATAACTACAACAACAACAACAATAATAATAATGAGGGATTTTTTTTAATCTGAAATAGTGGATACTTATAGAAATAATCACCTCTAAATGCTAACAATAATAAAGTGAAATATAAAATTTTAGTTGTATATTAAGAATTCTGAAGTACAGTATTTTACTGTTTACTGTTGCTGATGCTTGTCATTTTGTAACATTTTGCGATAAGAATGTTTAAGTGCACTGTTAAAAAAATTGTGCTGGGTTGAACCAACTTTTGGTGCTGGCAGTAGCTACAGCCATAATATGGTGAAATCTCGTACCAAAATTTGGAGCTCAAGTTGAACAATTGCTCCAAATGCTAGTACGAAATTTCACCATGTTATGGTTGCAGCCAGGGCTTGACAAATTTGGTAAAATCTTGTAGCCAGCAAAAAATATTTAAGCGAGGAACAAATTTTAAAAATACATATTATTCTTTAATTTTCATAAATTAATTATTCTTGAAATTTTAATTAAGTTTTATAGATTTACTTCACATGAATTACTTTTAATCACTTATATGTTCTTATTAATTAAAATAAATACGTAGATAGTATAATAGATTGTATGATAAAGTGTATAATAGATTAATCAGTATTAATTCTGAACACAAAATCGGATTTGAAGCTTACAAAAACAAAATTAATATTTTTATTTATTTACTTATTTTTTTTTTTTTTTTGCTTTGAATATAATTTCAGGTGCCACAGAGGCTGGATTGAGATTATTTATTACTGTTTACTATTTATTACAGCATGTCTAATCACGTGACATACTAGCGGTGTAAAGCGGAAAAGAATCGTGCTTTCTATGCACGAGATGGAAAATCCCTTTTAAACTTGATTCTTCCATTAAAAGTACGAAAGAAGACAAAGATCACTACTTACTGCGTAAGAATTGGGGTGGGAGACAAAAACAATACCGTTCGTGGTCATTTCTTAGGTCATTCTTTTGTACAAAAAAAGAAAAAAAAGAACTACGCGCCAGATGAAATAACTTGGTCGCCAGATAAAAAAAACAAACATTGTCGCCAATGGCGACACGGCGACCCATTTGTCAAGCTCTGGTTGCAGCTATTGCAGCACCAAAAGTGGTTCAACTTAGCACAAAATTTTTATAATAAAGAAAATAAAGAAAAGAAAAATAAGTTATTATAACTCTTAGTTCTTTTAATTATATAATCTCTTACTAAAACTTCAGGTTATAACTGCTTTTAGAATATGAAAACTATATTTCTCTAATTTCTAAAATTTAATGATACTTTTTAGGAAAGCAAGATCGGAGGGAGGAGAAAGAGAAAGAAGAGAGAGAAAAAGGCGAGATGAGACAGGACGGATGCACAGAAAAGAAGAAAGAGAAGGAAGAAATCTGTTTAGAAACAATTATATATATATAATAGAGATATGGAAATCGTTATTTAAAATACCCTTTTAAAAAAGAAAAGTAAAAATAGATTAAAAAGTAAAAATGAATGAAATTTCTTTTCTATTTTGCAGAAAACGTCTAAGATGAAAATAAAGCAGAAAAAATCGTACATTAACCCACTGATTTACGGTGATAACTCCAGCGTGGTATTTTTTCGGTAAGAAAGTAAAAATAAGTATAGAGATCCCTCACAGTATTAGAAACATCCTTACCCATTTTCAAAAATCTTTAGGTGACTGTTAACTGTAGTAGGAAAATCTCTCACGGTAGTAAAATAATGTATAGAAAAAAAAATGAAATAGGAAATTGATTACTTAGTTTGAGAAACTTTTGGTGGTGATAACAAGAGAAGTAGTTGATGACAACCAATTTAGGCAATTTGAGTCCAAAGTACGCCATGAAATTTGCCTCCACCCCATCCCCAACCTCTTTACTTGCCGGTTTGATAGTATTGTGTTCATTTAAGTATTCCCAATTTCCTGGTATTTGGGGGTAGCTTAGAGAATAATAAATATTATTGATATTTGTTAAACCCGAACATTGCAAATAACCATTATATTGTAATCTAATATGGACATTTTCAAAATGAGCTAAGTCGGATAAAAACCACCGCGGGCCTAATCCCTAGTGGTAATTGTCGCATGGTAATCTTAGGGTAAAAAAGTTAATAGAAAGGCATCTTTATCAATTTTTAAAAAATTTATATGACTGAAATTTTCAGAATTTTTTTTAAAGTTAACTAAAGCAAAGGAAAAAGGAGATTGCTTTCTTACTTTGCAAAATATTTGATGGTGATAACTCCTACATGTCATATTTACGGCAAAAAAGTAAAAAGAAAGCGTGGCATCCTTGACTATTTTCTCTTTGACAATATCTTTAAGTAATTAAAAATTGGAATAAAAAGTACAAAAAGTAGAAAAAACTGTAGAAAAGATAGATATAGAAGAAAAAGAGAAGAAGAAGGAGAAAAGTGGAAAACGAAAAAGAAATTCTTTGTTTTTGAAAAACTTTTGTTGATGACTGGTTAAAATTATTTTAGAAAAAAAAATAAGAAATAGCTTTCTTATTTAAAAAAAAAAATAACTAAAGTATTAAAAAGTGTAGAAAAGATAGATGTAGAAGAAAAAGAGAAGAAGAAGCAGACGGGGGGGGGGGGGGGGGGGGGGATAGAAAACGAAAAGGAAATTGTTTCTTTTTGCAAAACTTTTGTTCATGACTGGTTAAAATTATTTTAGAGATTTAAAAAATAAGAAATAGCTTTCTTATTTATAATAATAGTAATAATTCAGTGTTTTTGCTTAGAAAATTATTCACACCCCCTTCTTTCTCTCTCTTTTATAGAGAGAGAGAAGGAAGCCGGAGTAATTTTCTTTGAAAAATTGCTAGTAAGAATTACTTAATAAAACTTTGAAATAAAAGATTGACAAATGAAATCGATTTTCTATTATTTAAAAGACTTTTGATGAATATCTTCCTCTTTCTCTTTTCTTGTCTTTTTTTTTTCTTTCGCTCGTTTACTTAACTTTCATATTTTGTAGATTTTAGCTACTTGTATAATTCAGGATTTTTCAACCTATTTCATTTTGCTTAAAGGAATTTGCCAGCACAAAATGTAATTTTCTTCAAGATTTTCAACTGACAACATAAATGATTCTAACTGGAAATTGCCCGACATTTTACTTCAATTTATCCCTTTCACAAACCAAATCTCTGCTCTGTATTACAGTAATAAAATCCTTAATGCTTATAAATTAAGGTAGTGGGGGTGGAAGAAAATGAAAAATAACTGCTTACTTACTTTCAAATCTTTTAATGATGACTGTTTTAAATTATTTTACTGTAAGAAAAAGAGAGAGAGAGAGAGAAACGATTGCAATTGTCTTTTATCAATGATGCTTGCTTAGTAATGAGAAAACAAAAGAGCATATAAAGAGCTATTGTTCTTTGCAGAATTTTGGCAATAATTATCTAATAACATTTTGACAAAAAATATGACAAAAAAAGGAAAATGAAATTGCGTTTTTTTCATTTTGTAGAACTGTCAATAGGGATTGCACCTCACCTCCCTCATTTCTTCTCGTTTATTTAATTTTCATATTTTGCAGATTTAAGCTTACTTGCATTCAAAAATTTTCAACTGGCAAAATTTTTCATTTTGCTTAAAGTAATTTGCCAACTCAGAATGGGATTTTCCTCTAAATAATTTCTGAGACTTCCAACTGTCAACATGAATATTTTTTTAACTTAAATATACCAAACATATCACTTCAATTTATCCGATTCACAAGCCAAATCTTCGTCCTTTAATACACTAAGAAAATCTTTTATGATAATACAATGAGAGTGCAAATAGAAAAGAAGTAGCTTTATATTGTAAAACTTTTAATGGTGACAGTTTACAATTATTTTTTCATTAAAAAAGAAGATAAAAACAAAACGAACCGCTTTCTAAATTTTAATAGTTATCAACGATTCTTCCTTAATAATAATAATAATAATAATAAAGAATATATAAGTAGACAGCGAGATAGACAGGCAGAGAGAGAACTGTTATGTATAATTTTTAAACATGTCAAGGATGCTTGCTTAATAATGAGAAAACAAAAGTACATGCAAATAGAAATACAGGTAAAGTGAAAGAGAAAGGAAAATAGAAAGAACCACTTTCTAAAATTTTAGAACTCGTCAATGATGCTAGATTAATAATTAAAAAAAAGGCAAAAGAGCATATAAGTAGACAGCGAGACAGATAGGCAGAGAAAAAAAAATGTTTTCTGTATTTTTTTAAACTTGCCTAGTGATGCTTACTTAATAAATGAGAAAACAAAAGTGCATGCAAATAGAGAGACAGGCAAAATGAAAGAGAAAGGAAAAGAGAAAGAACTGCTTTCTAAAATTTTAAAAATTGCCATTGATGCTTGCTTAGTAATTAGAAAACAATAGGGCACATAAATAGACAGCAAGATAGACAGACAGAGAGAGAATAGTTTTCTGTATGTTTTAAACTTTTCAATGCTGCTTTCTTCATAACGAGAAAACGAAAATGCATTCAAATAGTGAGACAGGTCGAGTGAAATAGAAAGAGTCGCTTTCTAAAATTTTAAAACTTACCAATGATGCTTCCTTAATAATGACAAAACAAAAGTGCATGTAAATAGAGAGACAGGCAGAGGAAAAAAAAATAAAAGGAAAAGAAAAAGAACCGTTTTCTTAATTTTTAAAACTTGTCAATAATGCTTGCTTAATAGTGAGAAAGCAAAAGTGCATGTAAATATAGAGAGACAGGCAGAGAGAAAAAAAAAAAAACTGAAAAGAGAAAGAACCGCTTTCTTAATTTTTAAAACTTATCAATGATGCTTCCTTAATAATGATCAAACAAAAGTGCGTGTAAATAGAGAGACAGACAGAGAGAAACACAAAGGAAATGAGAAAGAACCGCTGTCTAAAATTTCCAAACTTGTCAATGGTGCTTGTTTATTGATGAGAAAACAAACGAGATATAAATAGCTATCCTTCCTTGACAATTTTTTGGCAGTAATTACTTAATAACATTTTGACAAAAAACATCAGAAAAGAAAAAAAAACAGCTTTCCATTTAGTAAAACTCCCAATGGCAATTGTAACCCTACTTTTTTTTTTTTTTCATTTCGTTTTTCTAACTTTCAGATTTTGGCTACTTACATTTAAGATTTTTCAACTTAAAAGACAGATTCCATTTTTCTTAACGTAATTTGCCAACACAAATGTAATTTTCCTCTAGATAACTTCTAAGACTTTCAACTGACAACATAAATGGTTTCTAACTTGAAATTACCAGACATATTACTTCAATTTATCTGATTCAAAACCCAAATCTCCGCCCTTTATTTACCTCCTGCCTTAACTCGCCGGCCAAAAATTAACTTTCTTGATTAACTGTACGTATTCTGCAACTTCTCCAACTTTGCCGTAATAATTGGATAGTCACTCAACAAAGAGCGATTTCACAAAACGGAGTCTGCACGTGGTTGCGTTCCCCCTTATCAAACCACGCCTTTATTGAATGATTTCAGCCAATCAACATTCCGCCTGAAAATTTTTAGAGGTGGAGCCTTCCCGCGCAGAATCTGAACAATGGCACCTGTGTGGAATGCCTTTCCCGGCAAACTATTTTAATTCGCCCCATCATATACCGGCACGGTACATATGAAACATCAGTGTTAAAAGACACATGTAAAGAGAATTGTTGTCTTCAATAATACATTTGTAAATGTTTGAAATGTCATTTGACTTTTGAAATGTGCAAATTTCATTTGGTAAACTGAAGAGATTTCGATTTATAAAAAATATAAATAATTTATAAAAACATTTAAATCAGTATAAATTTAAGGAGGAGTATATTATTAACTTTTCAGTTAAGGACAGAAGTTTGAAAGAACAATTTTGCAAGAAACAAACTTATAATAGAGAATGCCAAAGAAAGAAGAAACATATTTTTAACTATTACTCTGCTGAACTTAGCTATTAGTCACAAAACTGCATTTCTAAAAATATTACATTGTAATCAAACAATTGATTGATCGAATAAAAATAGTTTGCATTTGCAATCTTTGAAGATTCTATTAAGTTTGAAGATATTGTTTTTGAATATACTGTTTTACATTTAATGAAATCATTTAGAGTACTGCTGAAATTTCACTCACAAATTCAGCAAAAGATGATAACATTGACTGAAAAATGTTCGTTTAACAATATCCATCACATTCCAGATGAAAAGTATTAACAGCAAATACTTAGACTATACAAGAAATCAATAAAACTTCTTCTGAAGACTTTATGAAACAGCAAGTTTGATATCCATCATCTGACTGAAAGCAGCAAATGTTTAGAAAAGGTAAAACCTTAGAAACAATTTAAATAAACAATAACATTATTTCCCGCTTATTATTTTTTAAAAAGGTTCCAAATCAAAAGCCAAGCTGTTTTCACCGGGGCCTACTTCCTGTTTATTATTTAGGTAAGCAAAACATTTTCATATTTTAATCTTAAAAATAATGTTGTGCATTGCATTTTAATGAATATTTTTGCAGTGTTTTTATAGCTCTAAAAGTTGACACATAAAAATCTTCTATTTATTAATTCATTTTCTATTTTGCTCTTTTACTTTGAAAATGTGTTTTCCTCTTTTTAATTTTTTTTCCCCAAATAATAATATAAAACACAAACCACGCAAGTTTTAAAAATAAATATAGCTTTGGTTGTAAAACAATAAAAATAAAATACTCTTAATGCAAAATAACTGTTTTATTGAAATTGTATTAAATAAATATGCTTTATTTTAGCTTATTGCATCTAATTTAGTTAATAGTTATTTGCTTGTAAATGATACATGTAATTAAAATTTTTCATATTATAAAATTATACTAATTTCAACTAAAATTTGTGAAAAAAAAAAAAAAAAAAAAAAAGAAAAGAAAAGAAAAAACAATGCAACAAAGTAATCCCAATAAATTGCAAAGCTATTACGCAAACATAATGTGTGCCATCAAGACAAAATATTAAAACAAACCATTTTTTTTTTTTTTGAATTTGTAATAAAAACATAATATTCTTTAGAAACTCATTTATTTTTCTGTTATAACACTGAATGAAATAGCTGAGCTTGTATATATATATTGGATACTTCTTTGCTAAGCTGAAATACTCACACATTTAAAATTATATTACACTTTTGCATTATTCGAAAATTTATCCTTAAAAATAATTAACATAATAATAATTAGTGGTATTAAAAAATTTCGCGACACACATGAGATCCTTTTGTGACACAACGATCGGGAATCAACTGCTGTACACTTTATACACTGTTATACACTTTATCTCACACTGATGTATGCTTTAATTTATAAAATTAATCTTTGTTTAGTTAAAATACGGCGGTGGATAGTGATAAATAATTATAAATTTTTACTACATAATAAAAGGAGATCTATATAAGCAAGTGTAATCAATTTTATTTTTATTCCGTCAGAAATGTGTTTTTTTTTTTTTTCAATTTATAATGGTATTTATTTAGTAATCAATAGTTATTTTCAATCTTATAACCAGGTGAGGAAACACTTTCACTTAACTATTTATAAATAATAATAATAATAATAATAATAATAATAATAATAATAGTAATCTGTTTCCTCTGTGATTTTTGTTTTTAATGTTTAAATTTTACCCAGTTACTTAGTGATATCATGTGAAAATAAAAAATAGAATAATGTTTACAAGATATCATATACATAGTGAAATGAAATTTACGTATGGATTATTGCCATTTTTTAAATTATTTTTTTTTTATTATTAAAATTAAATAGCGTTTTTTTTTTTTTTTTTTTTCTGAAAAACTTTTTAAATCCTTATTTTACTTTATTTATGCTGAGTATGAAATTGTGCGTCGCACCGTTCGCTCTATGATTTAATTCATTTTCCTTTAAGCAGTAACTAATACTCGTCTATACAGTATCTTTCTGGTTCTTATATTAATAGCTAAGCTTCAAAATATAGATCACTTTAAAACCGATAACAACTAAGTTAACAGAAAAATTCTTATTCTAGTCAAAATCCATTTATAGGTATATTGGTGTAATTCAGATCCTTTATTTCACACTGAGTCTTTGTAATTTTTTTAAATCAGGGTGCATAGAGGTGCTTATTTTTAAGTACCAATATTTCCGAAGGGTAACTTTTGCCTTATTAAATAGCAGTGCTTATTTTTGGATACCAAAATTTTCGAATAGTAATCCTCGAAAATAATCTTCGCCTTATTCAATTGCAGAAGTATGAGATTAAATAAGACGAAAATTGCTATTAGGAAATAGCGGTATACAAAAACAAGTAATTCTATACTCACCATGCACAGAAAAAAATAAAACCCAATTTGGGTCGAAAGATTCTTAGGTATGTGCCCAAATTGGGTCATGCCTGTTTTGGTTACCACTGTGTATCCATTTTGGGCACTGTTAAATACACATTTTCAAAAAAAAAAAAAAAAAAAAAAAAAAAAAATTACCTAAGAATCTTTTGACCCAAATTGGGTTTTAATTTTTTCTGTGTGTCATTTAATAAGAAATGAGACAACATTTTCTGTACTCTATTCATAATTATCTCTATTTTTGGTATTTAAGTAATAATTTTATAAAACGTTGTTAAAAAATATTGTGTTCAAGGGAAAATAATTAACCATAAGAATTTTGTAACGTAATGTTTTTCTCAGAAGTTCTATTACTTTGCTTTCGCCTTATTTAATTGCAGAAGTATGAAGAAGTATGAAATTAAATAAGACGAAAATTACTATTCTGAAATAGCGGTATGCAAAAACAAGCACTTCTACTCACCATGTCATTTAATAAGAAAAAACACAAAATTTTCTGTACTCTATTCATAATTATCTCCATTTTCGATATTTAAATAATATTTTTATAACACGTTGTTAAAAAATAATGTGTTCAAGGGGAAATAATTAACATTAAGAATTTTGTAACGAAATATTTTTCTAAAAATTTCTGTTAGTTTGCCTTTCGGATTCAAACCTGTAACTTTTCCATGATGTTATGAATAAACTTGGTCAAAATTTTCACAATTTTTTTTTTAAGGTTAAAAATTATTTTTTCTATGCAATATTTCATGTTTTTCATAGATTTTTACTTTTAAAATTTATTTTTAGCAAGGAGCTAATTTTTGTTTTAAATTAGGAAGTTAAAATTTCATTTTTTCGAATATTTTTTTACTTGGTGTCTTTAACTATACATACGACTTATTAAATTACTAAAGTAATCTATTGCATTTAACTTATTATTTTAATTTCCTGCACTAATTTTCAATTGTTATATAATTAAACTTGTAATTAAAATTGTGTTTTTGCAAAAAGTATATCATGCCTAAAATCATAATTAAAAATATAAAAATTCTTTGAATATCTTTGTATTGAAAAATTTTAAGGATCCATGGTGCCGACATCGATTTCTGATAATAACTAAAGTAATCTATTGTATTTAAATTATTCTGTTAATTAACGTAATATTTTTAATTGTACGCTAAAAAATTTTACATAATTAACTTTGTGTTTTACAAAAAGTATTTATATCATGCCTAAAAGCACAATTAAAAACATCAAAATCATTAAATATGTCAGAATTGCAAAAAAGTTAAAACATCCATGGTGCCAAAATAGACTCCTGATAAATAAAAAGTAAAATATTGGGAGGAAAAAAAACGAAAAATTATATTTATTTTTTATATTTTTAAATTGTACGGCAAAATAAAATACCTTTTCAAAATTTATAAAATATAATAAATAATTAAAATTTTACGAAATAGAATTTTAGAATTAAAAGTACTTGTTTTCTTTTTATGTTCGTAGAGGATTTCTTAAAAGCATTCTATTTTGATGTTTTATTCTTTTTTTTTTTTTTTTTTTTTTTTTTTTTTTTTTTTATCCCACTTAGTCTTAACCGATTCCAGAGAACAAGAGATCCTCGAGTCCATGTTTTGGCCTTTTCTCTTGCAAAAATATTCGTGGATGCGCCATTGATTAAATAACTTCATAGACCATTAAACAAAACTTTTATTTTTTGTTAATATTTCAAATATAATGAGTTTTTGATTTATTTATTTTGATGTAACATATTTTTAAATTGAAACAGTTTTGATTAAGAATATAGTTTAAATTTTAAATGAATGCACATTTATGACAAATATATTTCATTTAGTTTATTTATTTATTTGCTTCCTTGCTTTACAAATAATAATCACTTCATTTAAATGCAAAAATAAAATATAATATAATGTAATATATATTAATTTAATCTAAAAGAATGAAAGCAATTGCCATATTAAATTTCCTCTTATATCTGTATTTTTAATAATATCTCACATAATACAATAATAATATTTCTCGTATATATGAATCAGGAAGCATTGGTATTTACGTTTGAGTAGAACTATTCCCGAATCGCCTTATTTATTAAATATCTCCGCTTTTTTTAATCACATAAATTATTAAAAATTCGGCGATTAAATAAATTAAGGTTACTGCGGTTGACAGTAGTAATACTATTCTTCTTGGAAGTAGTAAAGAGTGTTTGCATCTTGATTAATTTAAATATGATGTAGTGATAGTTATCTGTAAAAAAATAGATATGTATTGAGATAAAGAATGATTCATTCACTAATATTATTTTTTTATTTGTTCCTAAATTAAAATTAATGTGATGAAATTCATAGGTTTTGCTTCTTTTTCTTTTATACATAATGCCCTTTTATTATATTGAGAAGGAACATTGACAAAGGATAAAATTCAATATCTTACAATTAATACATCATTAACAAGTAATACACAGCAAAATAACAAAGTGGGTTTTTTTGTTTTTTAATTTAACATTGCTTCTTTTTAATTTTCCGAAATTCAGGTTTTTGCTTATAATACAGAATTTATTTAAAACACTTTATTTTCTTTTTTTTTTTTTTAGAAAAAAAAAACTATAAATAAGGTTAAGTTTTTTTTTTTTTTTTTTTTTTTTGACAGACTTATATTTTATACGGTCATTTAATTAATTCTCTAATTAAATTTCTAGAGCTAACGAAATATGTTTGCGTATTTATACATATGTGCATTTACATTGTTTTTGTTCATATAATTAAAAATTTATATTCCTTGCTTTAAACACTCATACCACTGAATGAGTGAAATATAAATGAGTAACTATCAAACGTTAACGTTTAATTTAAAATTTTCTTTTAATTTATAATTAAGATTACTCATTTACATTATAAAGAAATTTTTCCTTTAAATCTTTTCGTGAATATTTAATTCAATTATTCATTTTCAGTTAAACAATATATATATATATAATATATAGTTAAAACATTAAATATCAATTGAAGTGTCAGAAATTACATAAAAGTGTATAGAGCGTTCTTTTTTAGTATATATATATATAAATATAAATATATATATATATATATATAATAAATATATTTCACGATAATTAAAACAAATGTCTATTGTTCGAAAACATGGTTTTGAGTATTTATATCCATGTATGGTAAAAATTTAGAACTTTTAAATTAACAAAGCATTTTTCTAATTTATTTATAAATTATTTTGATTTACCTTTAATTTTTCAACCTTTTAATACGTTTTATCACGGGTCGACCTTTGAAAAAAAAATAATAAAGAAAAAGAAAAGTGCTGACGAAATTAGTATAGGAGTATTGTGCCAATGTTAATATAGCGAGAGAGCTGTCGCTCTAATGGAAATTACATTTAATATTGCTTATCCTTGATTCGTATAATTTCTACAGTGCAATATTTCCAATATAACTCGATAAAAGTTTCAATGGAAACCATTTTGAAACTAATACTTTTTTTTCAGTAGGAGTACTTTTGATATAAAGATACAGAAAGTCTCGAGAAAATAATTGATTTCACGTGTTATTAAAAATATAATACGAATTTTTAAAAAAAATCAGGACGAGACGATTCAGAAATTTATGAGGAGTGTCAAATGAGAGTCAAAACTCGTTGATTTTCCAGCACATGATTAACCAATAATGTGAAACAAAACTGATCGCGACGCTGCAAACACAGTTTTGTGTTGGATTCAGTACATGTGTCCGATCATTGTCGGAATTTATTTAACACGCACTTGCTGTTTAACGCAAAAATTCTTTAACACATGGAAAACTATCTGCGAAAATAAAGTACATGGCGTTAAAAGGATCAGTAACTAATATTAATAATTATATTACTTATTCAATGAATTGATATCTCAATCTGTATTTTCTAATTCTATGTCACATAAAAAAAATAATAGCAATAAAAACCAGCATCCATTACCAACAAAGGGAATACGAGCGTAAAAGTCGAGAAGTATCAAATTAGAATTAAAAAAATCCCTGACGGCTCGGCCTACAGGCACAGGTAGATTTCGAAGACGCAGACCGTGGGGCACCTGTTTATTGGGAATTGCAGAAGAAAGACCTATTTGCCATGATATGGCAGTTGGGACCACCCACTTCGAAATATACCTCTGCCTGTAGGCGGAGCCAGGAGGGATTTTTTTTTTTTTTTTTTAGTTTGTTCTACAAAAAACTTGTCAGTATAAAAATTGTAGATAGTATTAAGAAGATTTATAATAAGTTTAAGCGGATTTGATATCTTGGGAATTGACGAAGTTATGAATTTTTTTCTTCTGAAACTCCTATTTCCCCCCCCCCTCCTTCCTTGGGGGCATTTTTAATGAAATCAAAAATCTGTCGTACATAATTTTTTGGCCCTTTTCCTAGAATTAATAATAACTTTAAACGTATAAAATTAAGAAGTTATGGGTTTTTTCTGTTTTCACATCTGCCTGTAGGCGGAGCCAGCAGAGATTTTTTTTGTTTTTATTTTATTTTTTGCCGTAAGAGTTGGTCCTATAAAAAACTTGTCAATATAAAAGTTGTAGATAATTTTAAGGAGATTTACAACAAATTTAAGCGGATTTGATATCTTGTGAATTGACAAAGTTATGAATTTTTTTCTTCTGAAATCCCTATTCCCCCCTCCCCCCTTGGGGGCATTTTTAATGAAATCAAAAATATGACATACATAAATTTTTGGCCCTTTTCCTAGAAGTAATAATAACTTTAAACGAATTCGATACATATCATAATTAAGAAATTATGGGTTTTTTTCGGTTTTCACAAAAATCCCCCCATTTGCCCCCCCCCCCCTGGTTCTATTTTGCCCATTAACGAACTTGACCGAGATTTTAAGACCCCTGATTTTGTGTATCAGTTTGGAAGAGATTTGTGCAGAATTGTTGCAGTTATCGTGTCCATAAAAAAGTGACATAGATAGATAGATAGATAGATAGATAAAGTTTTGAACTGGGGGTGGTTTTGGGTTCTGGGAGTCATAATCGGCGTAGATCTGCAAAAATTTTTCAAAAATTCCAACTTAGGGGAGAATGTAATAGGTAGTATTTCTTACGAAATCTACCTAAAACCGAAGATTTTTCAAAGCATAATTAACCAACAAGTGCTGAATCAAAACCAGAAATGCAAAATGTGTGATAAAATGAAGTAAAATAGATATTGGTGTTGCATAAACTGTTTCGGAGTCTATTACGTAAATGTGATTACCTTTGTCTGAATCTGTTTAACATGGGCATATTATTTCCACCAAAAATTACCTAAATAAGATTCATAACTATATTTTGCATTATTGAATTTGAATGCATTTTCTATGTATACAAAAATATAGTTATAAATAGCTGATGGTTTTAATTTTATAATTAAGAATAGTTAATTGAAATGTTTAAAAATTACATAATTACTTAAAATATATAATACACTTTTTTTCTTAAAATCTGCGTACACATGTGGGAGTGGGGAGCGGAAAAATTTTTGTGACATTTTTTTATGTCACAAAATAATAATAATAATAATAATAAACTATATGTTATAACAATTAATTGGTAATGAAAATAAAAATAAAATCTGTAATATAACTGTGGTGGTGTAAAGAAAAATTGTAAAAATTAGCAAAAAAAAAAGAAAAAAAAAAGTTTATTTTGTGAATAGGTATTCTCATTTATTTCTCTTTATTTTTATCATTTTTTAACAAAGTAAAAAGATAGTTTTGCAGTATTTAATTTAATAAAAGTTTTCTCCGCCTTAATTTTTTAATTGATTCTGGTTTACCTGAACTTAATCACAGCATATTTAAAAAATGAAATATATGTTAAAAAGCATCATTAGTTTATTACATTGAATTTCAATCCACCGCTTCATCTTCCTACCTCTCCCCCACTTCCTCACCTCCTTCAGATTTTAGCGATTTTTCTGAGATGAAGAGGCACAAGTTCAATGTTCAACATTGTTAAAATCAGACTGATAACGAATTGTTATTTTCCAATGTTGAATTATTTAAGATTATAAGATATGTAACGAAAAGTATCATGATATTAAGAAGTTAGAAATCAATTCCACGTGAAATATTTTATTTAATGTGGAATTTTATTGAATGAATTATATGTTATCGTTTTAGAAATGTAGTTTTCAAATTTATATGACAGAATATTTGTAATAAAAAATTGTAATTAAAATTATTGATAAATTTTATTTATTTATATATAATTTTTATAATTTTTTTTTAAGATTGTTGCTTTTCCAAATGTTTTTTCTTTTATTTTTTAACTTAATTTATTTTTTCTTGCTACGGAAGGCAAATTAAAATTTTGATGTTAAACATTGTATCTAACTCCAGTTGTTAAATTATCAATGTTCATGTATTAAAATTAAAACAGCTCCACGAACATTTCTTTTATAAGGAAATTCTAGATATTAATTTATAAGAATTATATTAATGGAGTAAAATTAGTTAACTCTAGATTAATTTAATCTTTAATTATTTAACTTCTTTACATGACTGGCTTTTTTTTTTTTTCGTGTGATGTTCCAATTTATTTCATTGAAGTGACAACTTTCAATTACATATATATATATATATATATATTAATAGCAGATTACCTCATGAAAAAGGTTTATTTAAACTTATACTTTTAGACTCTAGTGACGAGTACTACAGAAGCCTCCAAAAATTTGAAATAAATTTATATACAGGAATTTGATTTTCAATATATCTTGGTTATTGATACGAAAAACGTGTTTTACGAGGAAAACCCGTTTAAAATTTGCCTTTATAATAGTGCTTGAAAAGGATTCTAGTTATTTAAACGTAGCGAAACTCCGATAATTTTCATAAAAGCACGTCAAGTTTTATATTTTACTTTTAAAAGATTTGATACCGTTATAAAAATATTCTAGTTTTTAAAAATTCTGTTTAAAAATTATCCTTTTTTATTGCAGATGATTTGAACGCCTGGATTAATTGAGTTATTTGATGTCTGTTTAAAACAGAGTGAGACTGCTTTTACAATTACACTCAAGCAACTTTTTTTTAAAAATATGATGCCTTAAAAATAGCCTATAGAAAAATAGCCTATATACTCCACTCCCCTTAAAAAATAATAATGCTTTAGTAATTTAATAGATTTACATTAAATCACATTTCTGTGAAAACAAAAAAACATTTTGTCTCTATTAGCAGAAAACGCCTAAATAAAGGAGTTATTCACGCTTCTAAAATAAAAGTTTGTATAGATCATATAAAGATCCAGATTGTATAAAAGTGAAAAATTGTTTGCCATTTATCTTCCGTATATCTCCTGAAGGCATTCGGAATTGGGCAAGAAGGGAAATATAGAAAGAATAGAGTTTAGAGAAAATATTTCTCCTTGAAAAGAAGTCTTTAAACGTAAACGTCAACAAGCAATGTTTATTTATTGTTCTTTTTTGAAAATGAAAGATTTGATACTGCTGTATTCTTTTATATTTGTACCAAAATGGATATTATCAATTAAAATTAGTTTTAAAATTATTACCTTTTATTTATTATGTTATCATTAAAATTAGTTTTTGGCATTATAATTGTATGGTTTTGATTAAATTTCTCATGAATATGCCTTTCAACATCTACAAAAATAAAATATGTTTAACGTAGAACAGACACATATTTTAATTATAGTCGTGATGTATACAATCAAACTCACGTGATCCTGGATTCAACAAAAATCCGATATTAATTTCATTAGCAGCTAGATATAATTATCCTCATCACCAGTGTTAAATATATAGGCTATGCAATGCATTCCTAAAGTTCAAATTTCTCATCAGGAAATTAAAACATTTAACCTAGCTCTGCACAACCTTTTTAAATAATGCTACTTTGCTGTTTAATTGACAGCATTTTTCTATAATATAAATTTACTGGTTTTACTCTAAATACTAAAATTTCAGCGATGTTGGCGAGCTGTAAATAAGATTTTAGCATTTAAAATAAAATTAAATGCATATTTTGTCAGTTAGAGAGCAATGAAACATATTTAAAGAAAAACATAAAAAAAAAATATAAATTAAAAATTTTCATGTTTCGGTGAGAAATTTAAAAAGTAGGAATGCATTCCAAGACCATAGGTTTAACATTGAAGAGGGAAATTTTAATTCAGACTGACCAAAGGGAGAAATAACTATATAGTATAGAATGGTTTTAATTAGTATAGACTTAACATAGTTCCCTATTTGGAAGCATTTGTAACTAAAGCTATTAAAGGCAAGAGTCACATTTTATAATTAGATTTTTGATGTCATCGAGAAATGAATTGCGTTTTAGCCGATAAAGAAATTTTTGGTACTGATATAGTCGAAAACATTCAGATATTTACATTAATCGATATTAAAATGGATTTTTCAATATTTCTATCTCTGCATGATAGCAGCGCCACTAATTTCCCTTGAAAAGGTATTGAGAATTATCGGGCCAGTTATTTGTTCGATTTATCGAAATGGGTTTAGTATTCGCCCAGCCTTACAGAAAGTCCTCCAATCAAAATACAGAAAGTCCTTTGTATTTTATTTTTGGTACACTTTTCTAGTGGAATTTCTCACTCCCATACATTCAAAGGTATAAAAATAAACCGCGGTCTCATTTCATACATTAGTTTTAGCTATCGATGCATCTAAATAGCACTGGCCTAGGGAAAGGGAAGGTGGGGGGTGGGTTAAGGTTAAAACTCCTCTCAAAGCGCTTACAAATTGATAAAATATATACAAGACTCATTGTGTTAAGATGAGTACAGAATGTATAAAGAAAAGCACAATGCCAACGTAAAGAAAAGCACAATGCCAACGTAAAGAAAAGCATAAATAGCCAAAGCAAATAAATACATTGTAAATAGATTTCGCGTAATATTTTATACCTCCGCCTCCCGCCAATTTGTAATTTAATGTTTAAATTTCGAAAATAAATCAAAACGAAATATTTATATAATTGCTGTTAATTAAAATATTAAATAAAATTATCTCTCGTTCAGATATTATTCATTAATTCTAAGTAACCTACATTTAACTTTTATTTATTTTCCTATTTACGTAGTACCATGTCCTTAATTTAGTTATTGTTAGATCTCGGTCATAATGAACAAATTCTCCGATTCCTCCATAATTGTTTTAATTGAGTTTCTACTCGGTATATGGTTTTTAAATATCGACTGTAACATTTTCTTTACTGAAAACCAAGGTTTATTCATGCGAAAATTATAGTTAACGACTTCTGAAAAAGAAGCTTCTGTTTTTTTTGTCGTTATGTATGTGTGTATGTGTGTATGTATGTTCTCAATTATCTCAACAACCACTGAGCAAATTTGAATGTAACTCTTACACTGGAATTCTAGTACACCACGGCAGGTTTTAAGCTAAAAGGACTCATCGTATCATGTATAATTTTTTACAGGCTATATGAGTGTCTACCGCTTTTCAAACGTGAACAATGAGCAATATATTGCTTTTATAAATGTGAGGCAGGAGACATACGAGAAATAAGATTTGATTGATTGAAAGGATTTTGGACAAAATCTTAAGCGTTGAGCACCTTGGAATGTATTTATATGTAAGATAGTGACGATATGCGAGCTATAACATTTGATTAGTTGAAAGGATTTTGGACAAAAACTTGGCGAGCCTGCAGTTATCGCCAAAATAATGTTTGTTGACTTGTCTCATTATTTAATAGAACTTGTTGAGGCGAGTGTTGCAAGTTCTGGAATTGGGGTTGCAACAGATTGGACAAAAGCTTTCAGTCTGATCGTGTGCCATGTGCGTATGCCACTATTCTTTTATTTATAAAGACACTCAAATGGCAATAAAGTAGATTACATTGAATATGGTTTCCAAAGCATAGTTTTTTCAATATTGTATGAATTAACTTTACACCTATATTGACTTTGACCTTATTATTTACCATTTATCTTCGGTATCTCCAAGAAGCATGTAGGATTAGAAAAAGGGGGGAAATACGTGTATATGGAAGAATGAAGTTTAGAGAAAACGTTTCTTTTTGGGAAAGAAGCAATTTTAAAGATAAATGTTAACAGACGATTCATATTTACCCACTCTTCAAAGAAAAAGGATTTGTTTAAAGTATTATAATGGAAATTTGTGCAATATAGTAATCAATGTTATTAAAATCATAAACCAATTGTTGAAAATGTTTTCTGTTTAATTGAAATTTATCACGAATGTGTGATAAATACAGACAGTCACTATAACGGCATTATATTTCCAAGCTATAAATATTCTAATGCATACATATTTTATTTTTTATATATTCAAAAATTTGCTCGATAAAGCTACAGTATGGATTCTTTACTACATTTAGAATAAATAAAATTATTTTAAACATTAAAAAATATTTCAAGATGGCAGGTATTTTTTCAATAGCATAAGGAGAAAACTATTGGGTTGTTCGGAAAGTTCCTTCCGTTTGGGAAAACCAATTCATACCGGAAAATACTGTCGTCAATTATTAGACATTAGATATCGGAATTAATGTCTAATAATTAAATGATAAAATTTTCCAGTACGAACCAACTTTCCCAAACGGAAAAAACTTCCCGAACATCCCAATACATGAAATGCATCAATTGTAGCATTTAGTATTTTTTGTTTCTTTATTTGACAAAAAAAATCATTGGCTACATGATCTCATATATTTATTTAGACAGGGTCTATTGAGCTTTACCGTATATTCCTTTGTACCTTAAGTCTAAAAGAAATGTTCAGATTGTAGAGAAATTATAATGTTTTGAGGAGCTATAAACGCATATCAATAAGATGATCACTGTCACAAATGAGCAAGAACTTTTATCCAACACCATCAATTAAAAGTACTTTTTGTAAAAGAGAGACTAATATTTGTATTGCATTGTAAAATCGCAATATCATTTTACATTCAACAATCTTTTAGAAATATATAAAAGAGTAAGAACATAGAAATTATTTTCATAATCCATCTCGGAACTACAATATCATTTACAAAATATCAGTGTTCTTTTAAAATGAACAACGGATTAGTTTTCTGCCTAAAATCATCATACATATTGTATATGAGGTCTTATTTGCATTTTTAGAATCATGCGTCGTATTTTTGTGTTATCTTAAATAATAAAATAGGTAGCTAAAATTGTTATTACTCAGAAGAATATGCCATGTTAGAACAAAGGGAAACACTTTAATAACATAGAATTTATACACATATTTCTTAAGTCTGAAATAGAAGAACTTATTTATTTCTGTTTCAAATATTATTTAAATATGGCAATTAATTTTAATTGGTATAATTTCTGAAGTTTTTATGTTAAATAGAGTACAAGATGGGACATAACGGACATAAGGTCGTACAGGGATCACCTTTTCAAAATGTCATTATTTTACATTGTTTTAACCTCATATGTATACTCATAAATGGCAGCGTAGTAATGAATATTTACAGTAACAAATAATGTTTTCAAATCAGAATTAATTCATTTTAGAGGATTTTTTTTTTTTTTTTTTTTTTTAACTGCAAAAAGTAAACTTTTTTCCTTCTTTAGAATTTTGGATCTTTTTCAAATAAAAATTAAAAAATAATACAGAAGAAAAAGCAATTAAAGTTTAAAGATATGGTGCTCATTTATTGGTAAATCTTTGTAATTTTTTTTCATTTTATACCAAAAGAGAAATATTTTGGAACATTTTCCTATTTCTTGTAGGTATGGGATGCATTGGATCACCCCCAGAAAGAGGTACAACGGAGATTTAAAAATTAAAACAGCAAGTTTTACTGCAATTTGTTCTATTTTGTTACATTTAAAAAAAAAATCAACTTCTTTTGTGTTCTGTCCAAATTTAATAGCTTGAATTTAATATCTTACCAATTTACATTAAACAGGGAGAAAAAAAAAAAAAAAAAAAAAAAAAAAAAAACAAGATTGAACGAATCGCTTGTTACATCTCGCTTGTTATTTTCTTTCTTTTCCCCCCTTCAGTCTTCTTTTTTAAGACCATAACAATTACACCATTGAAAGCACAAATATTTAAGTCTAATTGTGTACTTTTTTAAATGTGCAGTAACTGAAGGCACCAAGATATTAGAAAGAAAATTGCTCTTGAAATTATGTTATTTACTGATTGTCTAAAACACTCTAAATAATTTTCATTTAAAATTAAATAGCTAAGTGATATATTGTAAAATATATTTATGCATATAATATCATTGAGCACAAAAATACTTTTATGTGTTTTTATGCATGTGAAGTCGATAAATTTTTGTGTCCTGTGCTGTGTGATCTGTATTTAAAAAGATGGTTACAGAATTCTAAAAAAACGTACATTGCCCTTTAAATTTCTATTAATATTGTAATATACTTTTCACCGTGCATTGTCCACTGTAGGAAACATTTTTAAGCTTTAAAAATTATTTTTTCTTTACAAAAAAAAAAAAAAAAAAAAAAATATTTACACACATGTTTTGAGAAAATTAATAAATAAATATAAAAAACTAAGGTACATTCAAAAACTTTTCCATGCATATTGATTTCTAAATTTCAGAAAAATAAAGTAAAAACTTCAAATGCGGTGTACTGTGGCCCTTCTATCCCCATTATATTTACAAAGTATTTATATTTTTGGCTAGTCTGCCAAGCTATTTGGTTGCCTATTCTGTAATTTCAGTGAAAATAAAATCTCATATTTGCATTTAATTCGAAGTTGCATTGAAACTAAATATAACATATCCCTTCATGACGAATTGTAATTTCTTATCTTACATGTCCTTGAAATTAACTTGGAAATACTCGATGATACATGAAATTTAAATATATCTGACTGTCAAATGTTATTAAATCATTCATTAAATTCAAAGTATTCCTATACACAATTTGTGTTTTTGAAAAGACGTCATGACATCAAAGAAAAATGCATTTAGAGAAATTAAAGAAAATGTTAATAGAATTTAAAAGGGTTTCAAAATAGAAAAGTTGTTATAAAGTGATACATTTTATTAACTTAAATTAAGTCATTACTCAGATCAGAAGTCATTTCTCATTTATTTATTACTAAAAACATTTTTTTTAAATCACGAATTCTTATGAAAAGTACGTCGTACGTCGTTTCATACCTCAAAACTATTATTCGTGTTTTTATAGCCTTTAAGAAGTTTGACACAATTTGTCAGGTCATATGTTCCTATTCTTGTTAAAAATGTTACATAATATTTTTATTTTATTATGTAATACTTATTATTTTATGAACAAATTAATTATTATTTTGTAATATTATATTACTCATAAATTAAAATCTCGCAAAATGTATTTATAACATTTATTCGCATTATCCACATATTTTTGTAATGCACATAATTATCTCGTAACTATAAATATATTTAAAACTTTTACAGTTAATTTCCATGAGAGACAGTATTAATAATTGTCCATAAATTAATAAAATCCCAGTATTTTGAAACTATATATCACTTTTCTCAGAAAAAAAAAATACGCACGTAAATTTAAATTTATATAACTTAATAAAAAATAAAATCTGTAATCCTAAGTGACTTTTTAAACTGCACATCAGGCAGTATCAATAGCATTAAGTCAGTGTTGGTATTAAGATGGATTTTTATTTTGTGATAAACAATCAGTATAGATAGTATACTGTTAAATCCTCTAAAAGCATAAATATTGGTTCTAGTATGCTATTTTAACATATTAAACCCTTAAGAATTATTAAATTAAGCTTATGATAATGCTCAAAATGATTTAAAATTAAATTTTTTTACTGTCATATAAAACCATATAAGCTTTGTACTTTTCATTTCTATATTATTTTCCTTCTTATTTTAATTATCAGTTAGCGTCTGGAACAAATGTCAGATTCGCAAAATTAGCAATTAAAATTGACGTTAGAGGTAATAGGATATTACTTAAGAGCTTAAAATCATTTTTTATCATTTGCTTTGAAATTCCTAATTAAATAATTTTTTAATGGCTTTTAAACTTTGATAAAATAGAAATCTTTTGTTACGGTTTTGACAAAAATTTAATCACTCAAGATTATACTCATTTAATTTCATTTCAGTGATATAATCCATTGTTACATTCGATAAAAAGTAACAAACATTGAAAAGATATTGCTTCATTGCAGTAAATACGTAGTACTAAATAAAATCGTAAGTAGTAATGTAAGTTTTCAACGATTCCCAAATGTTAGTATCAGTGAATAAATTATGTTAAAAGGAAAAGCAAATTAATTTTATATTTTAGATTCTTACTTTTGTGATATTTTACTAATCACCTCTAATTTTGTAGTCTAGTTTTGTAACCTTCTTACTTTTGTAATGATTTAAATAATTGAATATTTACCGAAGTTTCTTTTTTTATTAACTGAAAAATGGGTAAAATATTACTATCATAACATTAATTACTTTAAGCAATATTTGTGAAGCACTAAAAAAGAAGTGATATATTAAAAGAAAAACGGTAATATAAAAAACATATTAATGAAATTCAGAATATGCATATATTATTAAAATATCTTGTTTTGAATCTTTTTTTACTATATTCCCATGTTAAATATCTGTGAATTTCTTTCTTTCTTTTTTTTTCAATCAGAATGTATTTTTGATATAACGTACAGAAAGTATTTCATAATCTTTGTCCATTTTCGTCATTAAGATTGTGGAATGATAAAATTACATAAAAAAAATAGCGGTAACTCACAACTTTCACTGTCGCGTAACAACAGCCTAATAAAGAGTTAAGAACAACTTTCATCATTTTAAAGCAATTTAAACGGATCACTAATCTTTTATTGTTTTATGACTCATTACAATTTGGCGTCATATGTTTCTTTTCTCTTGCAGGAGTCCCGATGTGATCCGGTGCTCTGGGCGGTGGGGAGCCTCGCAGAGGATGGAAAAAAGTAAGCTGAAATGATTCACAGAAAACTGTTTAAACAAATAAAATAAGGTGAAGATATAAAGGTCGACCTTCAAATGAAGAGAAATTCTTTTATTTTTATTTTTAGGCGGTGGGGGGGGGGGGGATTTTTAGCTTTTATTAGGGATATTTAAAAAATATTTCATTTACCTATACGAAAGTGGGCTGATAGGTTCGAAGCCTGGCAGTGAAAACACAAGATTTTTGACAAAATTTCATATTATTTTTCAATTACTAAATTTTTACTCCCCTTGCAACTTAATACATTTAATACAAAGACACACTCTTGGGTGCGAATTCTTTAGTGCAGCCCTGTACGAGAGTGATTCAAAAAGTCATCGACCTGACAAAGAAAATACAATATTTTTGACAATATTTCATTTTATTTTTCAACTTGCAACACAATACATTTCAGAAAACTCTTGAGAAATGTTGATTCTTTGGCGTTTTTCATACCCAAAACATCGTGTAAAATGTAGTGGACATGATCTATCGAGATGTTTGCAATGTCAGCAAGTTCACGTATCTCAAACGGCGATCATTCAATATGTATTGTGAATTTTTTAGACGATTTCGTCGGTCGTAGCGGTTTTTGGACGACCTGAGCATTCATCATCGTGAATTGATTTCCTACCATGTTTAAATTCAGCAGCCCACTTTTTTATCGTCGAATATGAAGAACAAGAATCCTTTAAGGTGGAATGTAACTCTATTTGTATGTCCGTGTGGGTTAAACCCTTTTTTAACAAAGTATTTTATGACAGCTCGAACTTCACTTTTTTTTTCATTTTTAGAAAATGTCAACTTGTTTGCTTTACTTTATCGCCAAGTAGAGTTGCAAAAATCCAGTGTATTCCCGGGTTTATTTCCAATAGACCCGGTTTATTCCCAGGTTTATTCCCAAAAGACCTGGTTTATTCCAAAAAAATCCGGTTTATTCCCAAAAAACCTGGTTTATTCCCAGGTTTAAACCGGGTTTTTTCTAGCCTTAGCAGCTCTATCGCCAAGCAATAACCAATAAACTCACGCGTCTGAAACTCGGCAGCATGTTATCTAAAGGATCATACTTTACAAATTTCATTGTCATTTGGTCATACTTGTTCCATCTCTGTGTCAGGCCTCTAACTTATCAGTCCACCCTCGTATTCCGACGTATAACTTGCATGCACCGATTATTTAAATCTTTATTTTTCTATTATTATGTGTATAATCGCCGTATTACTCACACTACTTTTTTGCGAAGAAACTTTTATAGGCTATGTAGCATTAAAACAGAATGAATTATATAAAAAATATAATAACTAGAACGAACATAAAAAAGAAATGAGCAAATGGACGAGTACCTACAATTTGACACTATATTTTTCTATTAAGTAGCTTTCATTACAAAAAGTAAAAAGCTACCTATTGCAGCCGTTCAGAGGAAGGCAATTTCAGAAAATTTCGGTATATTTTCATCGATCATGACCACCAGACCCCAAAAGCACCCTCCTTTCAAACGTTGATTTATATATATAGTATATATATATATATATATATATATATATATATATATATATATATATATATATATATATACATATATGATCTAAGTCATACGATAGCCCTGGTATTTATAAATCAATTTCGATGTAACTAAGTGTGTGTATTAAGCTCACCGATGTCTCAATCGAGTTCGTTGTCCAGCTTGGTCCACCATATTGTTTCAAAATAGCGGCCACTAAAAGATTTAAAACAAAAAAATATATATATATGTAAATTTAGAAATAAAATGTATTTTTTTAAGTGTTAGGCCTTGATATAAGGATTCCGGAGCATGTTTTATTTTGCCTCTATCTTAAAAAATGGCTGAGATATAGCACTTCGAAATTCCAGGGTGGCTGATATTTTGAAACAAGACAGCAGATTAAAACAAACCTGGGTTTGATTTATGAATTTTAGTGAGAGTGATTTCTCGCAAATTATTTTCCATTGTTGTAATCCTTTTCGCAAAAATTCGCATAAAATTATATTCATATGTCAAATTCTCGCCAAGCTTCGCTACTCTTGGCGAAATATCGCCAAATTTGGCAACCATAAGTCTCCATAAATGAAGCCAATTTGGCTATAACTGACTAATTTTGCGAATTTGTTATTCAAATTCAGTATTAACAAATCTTCTGTAATCGGGTTCTTTGCATTTTAGTTTGCTGTTTTCGCGTAACAAGAGCTAAAATCGAAGATATAGGAAAGCTACCTTTACCCTCGGTACAGGCCGGAAGGACTTTTTTAAAGTGTATTTGCTGTTTTACGCGCACCGCTTCTTTGCGAATAAACCTTTATGAGATATGTAACATGAAAACACAGTAAAGTATATCTAAATATGTAATAACTAAAACGAACATAAAGATACATAAGAAAATGGGCGAAGTGGGAGGACGCGAGATTGCCGTGTCTATTTGAATCAAGCATTTGGAATCATTCTCTGGTTCATTCAATTAATTATGTATTCTCTTCTTTTTATTAATGAAGAAATGTATATTATTTTTCTTAGATTTATTTTAATATTTAATCTTTCATTTTTATACCCGGTGTATAACACGCACATATAAATTTTAATCGATCTTCTTGTTTCAAACGTTCGCTTTATACGCCGGAATATAAGGTATTTTACATATATTTACAAGAAATAACATAAAATGATCTACACTATGTAAAAAAGCTTGGCGAGTTTACTCATATAGAAGAAACTTTTACAAAAATTGGTGTAGATTAGTAGTTACCAATAATTCTAAAAACCTTTCCTTACTTTTAGAAACCCATAGAACAAAAAACAGTCAGAAAATTAGGAAACGGTGTCGTTCCGAAATTAACAAAAACATCTTTTTGAAATTTCAGGACAGGAAAGGGATAATTTTATCTCAGAAATGCTTCTGTAACTTTCGTTAACCAATTGTTTCGATGTTTCTAATTGAGTTTTTTCCAAATGCTCTTTGGAGGTCTGGGAAAGAGTTTCCATATTAGTAATTTAACTACTAGATTACTTTAAATTTGCGTAAACGTTCTTGCTATACAAGGGAAATTTACGTGCAATTTTTTTATATATATATACTTTAAAAATACTGTACAGTTTTTTTTCTTTAATGATTGGCGGATTATTTATCATTTAAGATACTAACGCGAAGATTCGAACCATTTATTATGCAGTTAGACCTATGAAATGTCTCAAATTATTGATCGCCGAATAAAAGATCTTCTTTATGCACATTAGCTTGTTTATACGATTATGTTTGTTGATTCCTTCAAACTCTGTACTTTTCCGATTAGGAATCTGTGACTTTAATCCTTTGAACATCATAGATAAAATACAGAAAAAACTGTACGGATATTGCTAAATTTAAAACATATTCATATATCAATTATATATCTAAAAGAAAACCCAACTATATCAATTTATATTCCAAACAATTGATCTCTACTTTTTATTTGGCTATACATATATTTTTTCATAAAATACTGCGAAATTTATTTTTTGAGATAATTCTTTTTTACGCATGAAAGACATATAATAACCAATTAAAGAGAAGATGTATTTATTTTAAAGGGATCACGTTTGAGAAAAATGTATACAAATTTTCTTCAAGCATTCTTGAAAATTCTTATCATTCTTAAATTTCATTTTTGAAAATTTTTTAAAAATTCTCACTTAACTCACAAATGCAAAATTATTAGGAATAAAGGGCAGTTTTAAACAAAATTAATAAATTACCTCATTAATGAAAACATTTAGAAATATTTTATGAAACAGTTATAGCTGAAGACAACAAATTAAATTAATGCATTTCTATTAGTGAAGTATTCTTTTATTAAGTAATAAATTAACTTTTAGGCATTTATTTATTAATTTTTGTCACAGAACATATCAATATATTTCAGTGAAACAAAATAAAATTATTCCATTAATTCTGACTCTAGTCAAAATAAGATCCCCACACTCGCTTTTTTCGGAATGAATGAATCGACGAATGAAACGAATAAACACATAATTTATTGTTACCATTCCATACATTTTTATCCAACATTTTTATCTTACTGCCACACTTCTAGAATCTTTAATTGAAAATAACTTTATTTGTTTAATATATTTAGAAACATAAATTTTAATTGTACATAAATATTTAGCCAAAAGTTTTAATACACTGTAAAAAGAAATTCTGTTGATTGCCAGTACAATTTCGTATTTTTACGGATTTTTTTTTTTTTCACTGAAAGTGATTTCGTGAATGTATCGAAAAGTATGGATTTGAGAATATCGTTGACGGAAAATGTTTATTTTCTTTAAAGCTGTGGGATTTATTTGTATCATTACACTTCAAAAGAAAAAAAAAATCCGTAAAAATCCGGAAATTGTACTGACAAAATACGGAAATTCTTTTTAGAGTGAAAAAAAAAAAAAATCGCAAATAAATAATTCCCCAATTTTCCAATTCTTCCAATTTTCATCCATATTAGCATTTTAGTTCGTAACACTATTCCGCATAAATGAAATCAGCACTCATTTGTTAGATATTGTGTGGAAAATATGGTTCTCTCCACAATCAGAAAGCGCTCTGTAGCGCTTCACTGCTTAAGTTACGAGCATGCATTGTATGATGTTTTGGGCTTATCTAAGCCTATTATATGTATAATATATGGTAAATATGTAAAAACTAAGATAGTGATATCATATCGAGAAAAAAAAAATTAAACATATTAAAACTTTCTAAATAATCCTATGTTTCTGATACTGTGTAACGAATTTTTATATTTTTCAAACAATCCACATATTTGAAAACAACGTTTTTAACTTAATGCCACTCTTGTAAGAATTATTAAAGACGGTTCTCAAGAAAATATTTCCCCCAGCTCAATAACGCGAAACTTTCTGGCGCGTTTGCAGGCTCAGTTTTAAATGTAAAAGCAAGCATGATACTTGCAGGCATGATTACTAAAATGATTAGAACACTGTAAAAAAAAAAAAAAAAAAAAAAAAAAAAAGACAAAAGTTTCTTAATATATGGAAATATAATATAAACACTAACAACAAAAATGCAACAACCACATCCGAGTTATCTACGATTCCGAAAAGCGTCCTTTATCATTAGTAATCTCATGAATCAATATATTTTCGAGATTTAAAGAAACATTTCTAAAAACAAGGTTTATTTTGCTGCCACTGATTTTCGGAAACATTTTTGAGTAGTTTTTATTAATCATTTTTCTATAACCGGAACATCGGGTTTTATGATGCTATCAATTCGCAATTAAACATTTTTAGCTGCGTAATTGAATTTATACATGCAAGAGTAACTGAATAATATTAATTTAAATGTTAATGTTAATGCTGTTAATTTACCATGTTTGTTTGTAAAACATGTTTGTTGAAGGTGAAAATGTTTAATTGAAAATAGATGGCATCCAAAAAGCCCATATTCCGGGGGTTAGAAAACTCATTAATGCACTGAAAATATTACTAGGAAACGTTTCCGAAAATTAATGGTAGCAAAAAAATGGTAGCCTTTTTTTTATGTCAAATCACAAATATATTTTAGTTTCTGGGGTGTCTAAAGATAAAAAACGCTTTTCGGAATTGTAGGTAACTCATAAAAGGTTATTGCATATTTTCGTTCTTGGTTATATTATATTTTACTAGATTAAGAAACATCTGTCTTTTATCCAGTGTAATCGAACAGTTTTTTCCTCTTTCGATAAATAAATTACAAGCGACTGTTGTCTCATAAGGGCAGTTTTTTTCATCTACCACGCTGTCTCCTCCGGCTGAAAGGTCTTCTGCTTTTACCAAAAAATTGCAAAAAGCTGTTCGATTACAAAGTTTCTGAATAAGACCACCTGCCAATTTCATGCGCTTGCGAACAAGATGAATTTAAAAATGCGTCAGAAAGTAGCCAGTTTGGATTTGAAAACAGCTTTAAAAAGAAATATTTTACTTAAAAATTTGAGTTTTAATTGAATAGGAATGTTTAAGTACTGTAGTTAGAGAAAGCAAAATAACAGATAAAAAGTATTTATCTAGAGAAAAAAATGCAAACAATGTCTTTAATATATTAATTAATTTAGCACGATTTGTATAACAACATGTAAAACATTTTGGCTCAAAAGCTGATTAATCTCCTTGGAGCAACCTCCATCATAACCTTTATTTAAGTATGTTAACGCTCTGAAAAATTTAATTAATTAATTAATTTTTTAATTTAGCTTCATAAATGATTTAAAAGATTCACTTCTCTCTCCTTAATCTAAAATCTTTCCTAAAAAAAGAGGTTTAAAACATTAAGAAAAATTTAAGCGCTCGTGTATTTAAAATTTTTTGCGCGAAATAAAGATAAAAATTACTTTATTATAACTACAGCTTCATTTCTTAAGTTGGGATTAAAAATTTTTCAAAACTTGTGTTTTTAAGCCGTGTAAATAAGCCTAGCTAATCTTTTGAATGAGTTTTGCTTTCTTTAAAAGTGTATTTTAATAAAGTTTAAAAAGAAAGTCATATTTACAAAGGCTTCTTTCAGACAAACTTTCCCTTTTTGTGAAAAATAACTACTTTTTCTAATTTTGATTACACATTTAAAGCAGTTCTAAGACTTATAATATTTAGATGAGGTAAAAAAAAAATACATACTTTTCCACGAGAAAATATGCTCATTAAATTTACTTTAAGCTCAAAAACAGCAAAACTTCTCGTATATTTCTGTACACTCGGCTGAATTTTAAAAAGGGTATATTTATGTAATTTATTTTTTCTCGTGTTTTAATTTCTCTTTAATGAAAACTAAAAAAAAAATTGACATTTGCGTCGCTAAGTTAAAACCCTTCGTGCGTGTGGAAGAAAATTTTTATTGAAAAATTTCCCACAAGCTTCCAAGAATACAGACTATTTTTTTTTCTTTGTTCGTTTATCTTAAGTCGTAGAGCTTTTCAACGTTTTTTTTTTACGTCTTAAAGTCGTTAAGGTTTTGAATATTCCATATTAATGATTCTTTTAATGAAAATATAAAACATTTTAATTAGTTTAGCTTGTGCCTTAAAAATGAGTTTTCTTCTGCAAGGCAGGTTTTGCAAAGTCCATGAATATGAATTGTCTAATTAAGAAAAGGCAAATATGCAAAAGAACGGGGGTTTTGCAAGGAAAAACTACGTATTTGTTCTTAAGAACGTTGAATGTTTTACAGTAAAAACTTTTAGAATTTTTCAAAGATTTTTCCAGTTTCTATTAGTTTATGCTGTAGACCACGTAAAATTAAGTGGACTATAAATTTTACTAACCATAACGATTATTTTATCTTGAACTAAGCTTATTTTTACAATAGTTTCTTTTTTTTACGGCAAATGTTTTCTAACATGGTACTATTTTGCAACAGAAAAGCATGCATGTTTTTTTGTAAAGTTCTTGAATACTTTGTATTGAATTTCTTTCTGCGTTTATAAACTCGTATACTATTTTAATAAGAAAAAGATCTAAGTGCGTGTAAAAATATAACAAATGTATATTGTTCCGTTTATATCTTCACCTGTTTAAAAAAGTCTGGAAAATATTGCTTTTATCTTCAAACAAATCGAATTGTTACTCGAATTATACCTTTGAAAATCTTTTGAAAAAGGTGTAAAATTATATACCAGAAAATGTTTAATAAAAATTATTGAAGATGTTATACTCTTTTAATAAAAAAAATCACAATTTCCCAAATATATAAAGCTTTACTAAGAGTAAAATTTTAATGTTATTTTCCTTTGAAAAATATTGGTAAACGCGTAATTTTTAATTTTTTGTCTTTTAATTTTCAGGGAAAAATTTTATTTAAAGGAACGAATTCGGCATATATTTTATTTACATTTACTTACGTCTTCTTTTTGTGATAAAGTATATACTCATTCGCATAATTTATTTTCACGATTTTAGTTCTTTCTTTGTTTTAGGGCTAATTCAAAAATCAATACATGAAATTCAAACAGCTGAAAACAGAGCTTTACAAAATTCATAAAATATGGTAGCCAGCAAAAAATTCTAGTCGCCAGTAAAAAATATTAACCCCCCCCCCCCCATCTTCCCCGCCTTTCATTTTCCGAAACCAAAAAAGTTTTTTATGAATTAACAGAGAAAAAATAATAACAAGCGTAGTTTAGAATTATTATAGTTACGTAGCTTTGGAATAGTACATAATTTAGTTATAGATTTACTTCACATGAATTACTTATAATCATTATTAATAATAAAGTTTTTTATGAATTAATAGAGAAAAAATAATAACAAGCGTAGTTTAGAATTATTATAGTTACGTAGCTTTAGAATAGTACATAATTTAGTTATAGATTTACTGCAAATGAATTACTTATAATCATTATTAATAATAAAGTTTTTTATGAATTAATAGAGAAAAAATAATAACAAGCGTAGTTTAGAATTATTATAGTTACGTAGCTTTAGAATAGTACATAATTTAGTTATAGATTTACTTCAAATGAATTACTTATAATCATTATTATTCGTTATTATTTGTTATATACGTTGTTATTCGTTAATATGAATGTGATAGATTAATCAGTTTTAAGCGGTTATATACGTTGTTATTCGTTAATATGAATGTGATTGATTAATCAGTTTTAAGCGGTTATATACGTTGTTATTCGTTAATATGAATGTGATAGATTAACCAGTTTTAAGCGGTTACATACGTTCTCAACTTTCAAACAACCTATTTTTTATTTTTTTGACGGAAATTAAATCGTTATAGTGTGTAGAATTAAGGGGAAAAGATTCAAAGTGAAAACTCAATTACTAAGAAAGGTATGAGCAAAAATGTGAGCGTAGCAGATTAAGGCACAGGAGGGTCCATAGTATGGCACAAAAATAGCAAATTAAGTGTAAGTTGAAAAAAAATATATCAGTATATATTTTTCTTTTAATACTTTAAATCTGGAAACTACATTTTACAACATGGCCAGCATGATAATTTGAAATTTTTTTTAACATTTTTGGATAAAATTTGCGGTTATCTATGCATAATTAAATTGTATAAGGGCCATCGAACCATTTTTTGAACATTTTATTTTTTTATATTTTTCAAATAGGTTTAAAGGTTAAAATTTTAGACGAAAAATGGAAAATTTTCTCAAAACAGCGCTATTTTTAAATTTTCAAAAATTCAAAAATTTGAGCTGATGCCCCTTATTTACAACATTATTTTACAAGAAGAAGCTGAGATTTTAATATTTTTTTGTTCTACAGGAAGTTAATATGCAACCCATCGAGACCGGATATTTTGGTACAAGACAACGCGGCTACAGGTTTCCGACGTAGTAAGTGAATAAACTTAACAAAATAAATATTTTTAAATACTTGAAACAATAAAAAGCAACGTGGAATTATTAGTTTTTCAATTAATTTTATTACCTTCCTTAAAAAAAAAAAAAAAAAAAAAAAAAAAATCCAAAATATGTCATTTTTTTGCCGCCGAAAACGTATGTAACCCCATAATTTTGAACACAAAAATTTTATTTTAAACTTGAGCATTTTTTAGCATTGTATCCAATTTTATTTGTTACAGAGGCTAGATGTAACACTGTTTGTTACTGTTTTATTGAATTCCTTCTCATCTCTCCACACATCCTAATTACATGACATTCTAGCCGGTTAGAGCGGCACATACGTAGCAGAATTTCGCTTTCTGTGCATGAGATGGAAAATGCATTTTAAACTTTGTTTTTAGATGCGTTCGCAATTAGATAAATATGCAGCACCTATAGTCGTCATCTGGTCCGTCCGTCCGTCCGCATATAACAGCGCAAAAACTATCCAGTCGAATGATTTAAAATTTAATATAAATAATCGTTTCAGAATTTTGTCGAGTCATTTCAAATTTTATGAAAATCTAATCAAAACTTAAAAAGATATTAATAAATATATTTATTAAGTAATTTGATTTTTTTAAAAATCGGTACTTCCTTGTTATAGCAGCTTCCGAGGATTAATCGTCAAGCGACCGAGATGTATCGCCAAGTTATCTGACATGTTTGACGTTATAGTCATATATGACACTTTATAACCTCTATATGACCAAGTTATAGTCACATTCTTCATTCTATTATATCCTATCATACGTAATTAATTCATTGATATCCCCTGATAGATAATGATTCTAGGTTACCATGTTGATTACGTCACATTTAAAATGGAGTCATATTATTTCCGTATTACTGATTTTAAAAACCAAATTTGTATACTAAAATTGTTTAATTATAGCATTCATATAATCATTGAGCTAATTTCTTAGGTCAGTTTCTGTACCCTCTCCTCCCCCCCCCCCCCCCCACCCAAAAAAAAAAAATCCAGATAAAATAATTTGATCGCCAGTGGCGACATGTTGACCGCATTTGTCAAAATCCACATTGCAAAAATAAAAATAACTTGATTTTGATTACTGGTTCAATATCTGTGAATTTGCCAGTGTCTCGTAATGCATCTGTTATAGTTTAGATAGAAAATTGCAAGAGCTTGGTTTATAAATGTTATATGTATAAATTTGTAAGTTATGTTATTAAATTATTAATTTTATGACTGAGAATTCAACATTTTTTAATGCGCTTTCTATCTTGGTTGTATTTAACAAACGGTGTAGTCATCAGTTCATATTTTTATTTAAAACTTGTATATAAAATTAATATTCTAATACTGATTCCAATAAAGATGCAATTTACCTTCAATTAATAAACAAAGAAACTAATCTGCTATTAATAGATATCGCTAAAAGACATTTTAAAATAATTAAAACTATGATTTAAATTTTAATTCCAATTCATTCATTTATATAAATATTTAACACAGGGTGTTTGGATACCACCACACAAACTTTTCTGAACGAGAATCTTCGATCAGAATACATATAGGTGTCCCCAGAATCATGCCTCAAAAACTTACAATTTTTGAGAAAATGCGAAAGAAATAATAAACAAAGAATTAATAAACAAAGAAACTATCTTGGCACGTGAGTCTAATATGCAAATGAACAGCCGTCGTAACGGTTATGGTACAGTCCGAACACTGCCCCGCTATCCCTCTGCATTTTCCCAATGGTTGTTGTAATTTGTTAAATTAGAATTTTTTCATTTTATTATATTTTCTTAGAGTAAGAAATATTTGTCTTTTTTTATAGTGTTTAATACCAAAAAAGCCAGTTCGTGGTAGCTTCCAGTAGTGTTATAAGATAATACAATACATTTTAAATAGTGTTAACTTTGTTTTGCTTGCAATAATTAGTATATTAGATGATGCAAAATTACCCGCTCTTATTGCGACTTTCTGACGAATGCCCAAATTAATTTTTGTTCTTAAATGCATGGCATTGGAAGATGCTGTTATTCAAAAACTATGCATTCAAATAGTTTTTTTTTTACTGTTTAGATAAAGGCAGAGTATTTTTCGGAAAATGTTGTCAAATCTGGCATTTTGAACCAAATTTCCGAACGCGATAGCCCGAAAACGAAATTCACGAGAAAACAATCACGCGTAACTCAAGATGTAATTCATTTATAAAAAACATGATAATAAAAATTAAGAAAACTGGTCGATTTCAAATTACTTCAATAGTCATGCTTGCAAGTGTCATATTTTTACGTTCAAACATGAGTCTGTAAATATGAGTCAGAAAGTTTGGCAAGGAAAAATATTTTTTCAGAACATCCTTAATGTTCACAATGTATAGCTGCCAACCATTTTATTTATATATATATTTTTTTAGATAAACATGCATAATTCAATAATAATAGTAATAATAATATTAATATGAATTGTTTATTGATTCTCTGGTGTTATTAATTCAATTATTTTGTTTAATAAAATTTTTGTTTTTATTTTTGAAGATAAAATCCACTTATAGGTTGGAAACTATGGCAACGCCTCATATCAATAGATTTGTAAAGTTTATTTGTAAATATTTTTTCAGAACATCCTTAGTGTTTGTTCTCAATGCATAACTGCCAAGAGGTTTTTTTTTTAGACAAACATACGTAATTTAACAATAATAGTAATAATAATATTAATAATAATGAATTGTTTATTGATTCTCTAGTGTTATTAATTCATTTCTTTTATTTAAAAAATCTTTTTTTTTTTTTTTTTTTTTTTAAGAAAAAAAAAATCCCGATAAGTTGGCAGCTATGGCAACGCCTAATATCTATATTTGTAAATATTCTTTCAAAACATCCTCAGTGTTCAAAATGAATAGCTGCCAATTTTTATTTTTTCCAGATAAACATACATAATTCAATAATAATAGTAATAATAATAGTAATAGTACAATAATAATAGTAATATTAACAATAATGAATTGTTTATTGATTCTCTGGTGTTATTAATTCATTTCTTTTATTTAATAAAAATTAAAAAAATGTTCACTTCATAGAGTTTACTATATAGTAACGCGAAGATACTCGCAAGCTAATATTGAGCCGAAAATGGAAGCGTTCTTTACAAATTTCTCGTTCATATTTAAATATTTTTAGGGATTTTTTTTTTTTTTTTTGGGGGGGGGGGGCACTATCAGTTTCGGAACCAGTTTCGAAATTAAACGTGTCCTCAGAATATGCAACCAAAATAAAAAATAAATAAATTGTTGCTATTTGTAAAGTTTATTTGTAAATATTTTTTCAGAACATCTTTAGTGTGTTCACAATGTATAACTACCAACCGTTTTTTTTTTTCAAGACAAACATACTTAATTCAATAATAATAATAATAATAATAATAATAATAACGAATTGTTTATTGATTCTCTGGTATTATGAATTCATTTCTTTTATTTAATAAAATTTTTGCTTTTATTTTTGAAGATAAAGCCACCGATAGGTCAGCTATGGCAACACCTCATATCTATATTTGTAAATATCTTTTCAGAACAACCGTAGCGCACACATCCTTAACACAATGCATAGGTGCATACTTTTTTTTTTTCACAAGAAAAACCATAATTCAATAATGATAGTAATAATAATATTAATAATAATGAAATGTTTATTGCTTCTCTGAGGTTATTAAATAATTTATTTTATTTAATGAAATTTCCGTTTTTATTTTTGAAGGAAAACACTACAAAAGGTTGGTGGCTATGTCAACGCCCCATTTGTATATTTGGAAACTTACTACTTTCTAGCAAACAAATTATCTTGTAGAAGGCATTCTTTCTCTGTTCCGCAGTCAAAAGATAAGAAAGTGCTTTATAGAGAAATTTTTACGTAGTCTAATGCCGTAAAACTATTAATTAATAGTTTATTTATTTAAAATTATCAATTATTAATTAACATCCTCACTTTATTTTTCCTTTTGTAAATTATGATGCAACTTTTAAATTTAATTACGGTATTTGAAATGCATATTTTTTTTTGATTTAATAGAGCCTACTATATAGAACGTGAAGACACTCCCAAGCTTTGTATATGTATATTCAAATAATGATATTATTAACATAGAATTGGTTCTTATAACTAGACTGATTTAAATACGTACTTTTAGAGTTACATACTTTTGAAATACACTACAAAATTATATAAATAACGTACATAACACAGTACTGCAACACACTGTTAAAAATTATTGGTTCAGCAATATTTTTTAATGCTCCCGATTACTTATAAAAATCGAATTGTCGGATGCAGAAAATTGTTCTACATATGCTCAGAAAGTTTCAAATCGATATCTTAATTAGTTTTCTTAAAATTCGCTAATTAGTAAATAAATTTCAAATTCGTTCATTTCCGCTTGAAAATCGAGAGCAAGTGTTTTTTTTTTTTTTGTTGTTGTTTTTTTTTGTTTAGCCATTTTGATAAAAGAAAAAAAATGGCATTTTTGATGCGATAATGAGTTTTAATCGATATTTCGGCTAATATTCAAAATATTAAAATTCTGAGACTCAGGTACATCAAGAGAGGCCTTGGACTATCCTTATTTAAATTTTCAGACTTCTAGGTGAAGTAGATTTCCATGTCCATCGCATACAGACACAGAGACACACACACACACAGAGCGATTTTGTCTTTTACTAGTACAGATTTATTTATTTTAAAGAAAATTGTAATATGCGTATAAACCATTCTTCTGTAGACAAATTTAAAATTTTTACTTGTACATTATAACCGTTCTTATTTTGTTAATGCCCTTGGTTATATATTACGCTTTTTTATTTTTCTACCAGCATTCGCGCTATATAAGGAAGGGATGTTCTATTATTTTCGAATTCCAGATAGGTACATTTTTTAAAACTACGTTGCCTTACGAAAGATACTGTGAGTAATTATATAGATAAGTTTCTTTTATCATATTAATTTTATATTATATTTGTATACGATAATGAAGTAATGTTATTTTTATTATTTATAAATGAATATTGACGCAATACCAAGACTATATTGGAGTATTTGTAATTTTGAAAATATATAATGTATATGGCTAGAAATATTTACTCCATTTACACGAATTGAAGAAACAACTTTTTTGATATAAATGAAAATTTCAGTTTAAAATATTTCAGATAAACTAGAAATATTTTCCTTAAAATACAAAATTTCACTTATTTTCACTTATTTTGTCACTATTGCGTTGAAAGACCTTCCAATTACATTTTAATGTTGCTACAATATGAATATAATGTGCAAAAGATTTTAAATGCAGGGCAAATATATACAGGGTATCCCTGCCCGTTAAACACTGTCCGTGTCTCCTTCCCCGTCCCCCGTTAGTCCGTCCACACTTCAAAAATTCATAAAAAGTGAAAAAAATCTCGTATTGGAGTGAGGTATGCACCACATGACTTGTGTCCACTTTCGTGCCAAAAACTAGAAATAGTTAAAACTTTAAACTATTTTAAGCCACAAAAACTTAACTTTTTGACAAGTTTTATGGTGCAAACTGCACTCTGATACGACAACTTTTTATGAATTTTTGACATGTGAACTGACTTATGCGACACCCTGTATAAGCCCTTCCCATAAAATCTGAAATTTTACACTCCTTATTAACAATGTGGCTGTTACGTTGTAAATATATCCAATGATATTTTAACGTTTCTAGAATATTGATATAATTTTGTAAAGATTTTAAATGTATAGACAATATATACGATATTTCATTAATTTTGTACCAGCTTTGCTTTGCTGATTGTGTTCCCTTTATGCAAAAAATGCTAAAATTAATGCTATTCATATGCATTGTCACTTAATTTTAATTTAATTTTGAGCTGTATGAACATAGGCTATATTTAAAATATTTTTCAATCAAAATCAGTAGTTTTTCCTCTGATGCATAAATTTATATACGATTTCATAAATTTATATCTGATTTCATCATAAACAACAACAAGAACAGCCGTTTTCAATCCACTGCTGGATGCATATCTATACCAGATTTTTTCATTGTTTCCTGCCTAGTGTTTTGGTGATCCAATTAATTCCAGCCACTTTTCTGATTTCGTCGCTGGATCTTAACAGAGGTCGTCTTCTTGGTATTTTTACATCTCTGCAATACCACTGTAAGATGTTTGTACTTCATCTATTGTCTTGTTTTCTTGCAATGTGTTCAGTCCATTTCCATTTAACCGTTTAATTTTCCCGATGACGTCTAAAACATCTGACGTCTTATCGAGGTTAGTCTCTTTTTGTCTCTTGCAGTTATGCCTAGCATACATCTTTCCATACTTCGCTGTGTTGTTTGTACTATCCGTTTTGTTAGCGTACATGTTTTCACTCCATTCCAAACATACTGTATCTTAAATGCAACTTCCTAACAATAAAATGAAAAAAAAAAACATTTTAATAATAATAAAAAAGAAAAATTACAAGATTATTATTATTTTCAACATTAACATACGAAATAGTGCACCGAAAAACAAATACATGCTAATAAAATATTTGCCTAAAAGTGATTACTAAAAATAAAAATACATGAATCAATATTCAGATTCTAAAAGCTTATTAAAGAATCTTATTCATATATGTTCTCATCACCCAATCATAATTAACCAAATGTAGAATTAGTATTACATGTAAAGAGTTTTCGATCATATATCACGAAGAAAAGTTTCAGAAATATTTCTTTATAGATTTATGGGAATTTTTTTAAACGTCAATTCTCTTTTGGAACTCGTCTCATATTATCAAGATCATCAATAATTCTAATAACTTTAAATATTAACTTAATTTATCAAGAATCGTTCGACTTCTCCTTTACTTTAGAAGAAAAATATTGTGATATATTTTTTTTTTTCAAATTATCCAACCGGATTCTTTGCGTAATTGCTAATCCAATAATTTTTAGTCAATAATGAGTTGAATCTCAGACTTTTTTCTCTGTGTGAAAATCTCTGGTAACTCATATTTCTTCGCTCAAGTTTTAAATATTCATTATTAATCGCTTTTTTCTGGACCGTTTCATATCGAGTTGAACTTAACATTTTTTTTTTTTTAACTCTCATAATCATCTTAATTTGATAGCTACTGTGAGGTTAAGTCTCACTAATTCTGCCAAAAGAAGAGAAAAAAACTTTAATGTTAAACTTTTAATCTAGTAAAAAAACATTTATCAAATAAGGGCAATGATCAAGTAAAAAAAAAAAGTAAAAGAAAAGTTGAAAGAAAAAAAAAATTATACCGATAAAAGTAGTTTCTGCTCCACGTTTTCTTTTTTTAAACATAGATTTGAAACTTCTTTAATATTGATTGCGTTCTTTTGGCGTTTAATGGCGTAACAGATTAACATGGAAAAATAAATTGCCTGTCAGTAAGGTACATTAAGCGAAAAAAAAAATATTTAATTTCTTTTCTTTTTTTTTTTTTTTTTTTTTACTGGAAAATATTTTTTAGTACAAAGTCTCAACCACATTATGTTTACTTTCTCGACAGTTTCCGTGTTATATTTTTAATTGTTTTATGCACACTTGATATATTGCGGCAAAAAAAGATGTGTACATTTTAAAACAATTTGATTTTTAGGCTGACGAAAATGATTTTGACGTAGATTAGAGGCGAAGGCTTCATCAATACTTTTCACCTTAAAACATGTTCAGAATTTTTATGTGTTCAGAAAAATTTAGTCGTGATAAACAACAAAAATCATTCTGTAATATGTTATATACCTAATAAAAATAAAGTGTATCGAAGATTGTTTTTAATAAAATGTTAATCGTGTGTTGATGGAAAATTGCAAAACATTGAAAATATCAAAGATTTTTCATGAATTCAAGTGCTTTTTTAATAATGTTCTTATTTTTAAATGTTAAATGGATTAGAGAAAACTATTTTTAGTTATAGATAACTATGAAATATCTTATCACTATATCAAATTTTCTAACCAAGTATTCTCATAATGAATTTTTATAAGTTAAAAAATAATCCTTTCTAAAACAATAGGAGACTAAATAACGACCAGTATCGTCTTAGATGATTTGTAAACCGTATGTATTTTCTAACCAATGTTTAATAATTCTCATATATCCTCTTCTGACTGGAAGTTAGAATAATATACTCGTTCGTTGTTTTCACAGACATGTGATAATAACGTAGATAGATCACATAATATGTTATCATTGGCATTTTAGGGTGCTACTAATTTTAAATTCCAATCTGTGTATCTAGAATGACATTTTTAAAATAGCAAAATAATTATCAATCATCTCGGGGACCTGTGTGATCAGTTTTTGGCTACCACTGTTACCAAACAGTATTCTTCGTGGTAGATTTCTATAACATTCACCTGAAAAATACTCCTCGGGGTAAATTTTTACAGAATTTTCAAGTAAAATCTATTATAAAGATAATTGTGTGGAAATAGTGGTAGCCAAAATATGCGACCACGTCGATTCCTGTAATCTAGATTCTTAATATACCAAATTAGATGGCTTTAAATGCGCTATTTATCTATAAATCTTCATTTTTTTTTAAATATTAATAATTAAGTATTGTAGCAACTTTCATAATTATTTTACTAACAAAATTTAGTGTGTTAGTAAAATAATTATGAACATTACTTACATTTTTCAACTTGTCTTGGTTGGAAGTTTGCAAAGTCAGTTCAAAACAACACTTATTTCACAAAGAAATCAGAATCGGTGAAGGTATTTATTGATGTCTTTTTAAAACAAAATCATTCAACTACATAAAAATGAAGTCAAAAACAAAAAAAAAAAAAAAAAAAAAAAAAAAAAAAAAAAAAAAAAAATTCTATTTTTTTTTTTTTTTTTTTTTTTTTTTTACAAAGAAAAAGAATAGATGTAGAATCGAGAATAGAGAGTATATATAAACATGTAATAGATTTCATCACTGAGGAGTATATACAATAAGTCTTTATATTAGCTAATTTGTGGTCAATTGTGCTAACGAAAAAACATTAGGTTATCGGCATGAATACAGCACTCTACGTACCGAGTTGAAGCTAAAAATTGTTTGCAAACAATGTTTATGTTTTCTTAAAAGATCTATATATAATTTAAATAAACTTACTCTCTCGACAGTCTAAATAAATGTATGCTTTATATACTTTATATTATATTAAAACTTGGCAGTAGATTATATTCCGTTGCATATCGGCATACGAATATGTATATTTTAAAAACATTACATTGAGATAGATTAGTCAATATAAAGGTAAAGTGTTTTTTTTTTTTTTTTTAAATCTAACTTAATATTGAAAATAAAAACTTAATACAAGAAATTACAACTTTTAGTTATTTGTATTTTACGTGACTTGTAGTTAAATTAACTATATTTGCGGAACTTTTTACCAAAACAATACATTAAAAATCCTAATGCTATTGGAAATAGTTTTCCCACAGTTCTAATTTGAAGATGCATATACGGTGTTTAATTAGTTTATTACGGATTAAATTCATTAGCAACATAAATAAAAAAAGTCCTTCCGGCCTGTACCGGGAGGAAAAGGTAGCTTTCCTATATCTTCGTTTTAAAATTTGAGCTAATGTTACACGAACACAGCAAGTTAAAATGCAAAGAAAATGTTTACAAAAGATTCGTTAATACTGAATTTGAATAAGAAATGCGCCAAATTATTGAGCTATAGCCAAGTTGGCTTCATTTATGAAGACTTATTTTGGTCGCCAAATTTGGCGATATTTCGCCAAATGTCACCACGTTTGGCGAGAATTTGGCGCTAACGGATATGAATATATAGTTTTATGCATATGATTGGGAAAATTATTACAACAATGAAATTTTTTGTAATGTTCTGTCTTGTTTCAAAATGTCATCCACCCTAGAATTTCAAACTGCTCTATCTCAGCCATTTTTTAAGATAGAGGTAAACCAAAAAATGCTCTGGAATCCTCGTATCAAGGCCTAACACTTAATTAAATAATAAATTTGAATTTTAATTTTTATGTATTTTTATTTTTGTTTTAAATTTTTAAATGGCCGCCATCTTGAAACAAAATGCCGGACCAAGCTGGCCAACAAACTCGGTCGAGACATTGGTGAGCGTAATACACACAATTAGTTTCATCAAAATTGATTTATAAATACGAGCGTTATCGTATGACAAAGGTCAGATATATATATATATAATATATATAAATCAACATTTGAACGGAGGGTGGTTTTGTGGTCTGGGGGTCATGATCGGTGAAAATATATCAAAATTTTCCGGAACTGCTTTCCTCCGAACGGCTGCAATAGGTAGCTTTATACTTTTTTGTATTGAAAGCTACCTAATATATGCAAATGTTTTTATCTAAAAAAAGGCATAAATAATAAAATAAAACTACAAAATAAAGTTAAAAAAAACAACAACAACAAAACAAACAGATAATATGTCGTAAATTTTTAGTAATTTTATTTTCCACGTGACTTATAGTTAAATTAACTATATTTTCATAACTTTTAATCCAAACAATAAACTAAAAAATCCAATTTTATTTGAAATTGTTTTTCAACAGTTATAGTCTGAAGATACATGTACTGGGTCTAATTAGTTTACTACGGATTAAATACATGAGCAACATAAAAATACATGCATATTTTTTAAAATCTAAAACATGTAAAAAAATAAAATGCAAACCAACAAAATAAAATAAAAAAGATAAACAGATAATACATACGCAAAACATATGACCCTTTTAGTTATACAGTTTTAAAACCGCATTAAAATCCCTTCATTATATATAAAAGCATACTTAATTCTACTAAAACATCTTCTATGCAGAATAAAAAATTGCTCTAAACTCTGCCCAAAATGGTCTTGAAACGTTTTGAAATAAATAAAGAAACAAAAAAAAAATAAATAAATAAACAAATGAAGAAGAAATCCCGAATCGTTCAAAATTCACCTATCTTCTTCCTATGACAAAATGTTTCAGGGCAAAATGCAAGCATAACTAACGATTTGGGGTTTAGATTGATCAACGGATATGAAAAACAAACTGGATACGAAACGAAAGAAGATAAACTGCGGCTGAAAAGTCGTTTAAAAAGAGTTTCAAGTCGTTTTGTGTGTGTTCTGGCATATGTGTGTGCATAAATCAGTAAAGCGAAAGACAGTTCTTTGATTTGGAAGACTTCGGTTTGGCAAAAAGACTGGTCTAAGTCATACAATTGGAAGAAGTAATGTCAAAAGAAAATATTTTGATTTTTAAAGAATTCTGTGCTTTTCAGTCATCTAAAATAGGATCGCTGTAAATACAAATATAGATGTAGGTATAATAGAGATAGAGGTTTTTTGAAACAGATTTAATTATTTACAGATGTATCACAGATTTTGATATAAATATCTATAAATATGTATCCCAATAAAAAAAAATATTGTAGAAAAATATCTAGAAAAATATTGTAGAAAATACGTAGAAAGATATTGTAGAAAAATATGTAGAAAAATATTGTAGAAAATGCGTAGAAAAAGATACAAATAAAATTTAATTTAAAAATAGGTAAAAATAGAAAGATAAGCAAAGACAAACAGGTGATGAAGTAAACAAAGATAATTATATAATATAGAGATATGGAGAATATATTAATAATTTATCTAAATCGGAAATGTCTATTTATTATATAAATAGGAATTGGAATCTTAGTTTTACATTTCTTTACCAATTAATTAAATAAATATCGTAATCATTAAAGAATACCCAATTTTGTTGAAAAAAGTCGTTGAATTAGAGTATGGAGATTTTCAATTGAAAATAACTGTTATTTTGAATATTTTAAGAAACACTACATTAAAATTTGAAAGTAATCATGATGTGCAAATGTAATTCATGATTTTTGAAGTACGTTTATTTTATTATAGAAGTATCTAGATATGTGGATCGATATGTATTATATAGGTATGTGGATCAATATTTATTATACAGATGTGTGGATCCATAAATATTTGGAAAATACTCAGGATTTTCTATTCGTCGTACAGTCACGGCATAAAAGCGGATGAAATTATGAATATGAAAATATATTTTAATTATTGTTAATATTTACCTTTTAAAAAATATATTAATTATTTAAAAAATAAAATTTTTGGCCGTAAATAGATAAAAATAGCACAAATGCAGCATGTCTCGGGATTTGGATTTGGAAGGCTCTAGATTGGCAAAGGCACTAGTCTAAGTCATAATTGGAAAGTATTTCAATTTTTAAAGAATATTATGCTTTCAGTTATCTAAGTAGAATAGATAAACTTACATAGATAGATGCAAATAAATGGATTGAGTGCTTTTAAACAGAAATAGATACAGATACCCCATAGATTTCAATAAAAATAACTACAGATATTCATACAAATAGCTGAAAAATAAACAAAAATTAAGCTCAAAAATATTTATGAAATAGATAAAAATATAAATATTGAGGTAAACAAAGATAATTATATAATATAGAGGCATGTAGAAGGGCTACTATAAATAAATATTTAGATATAAAGTGACTATTATGAATATGAAAATATACTTATGGCAATGTTAATAATTTACCTATTCATAAACGTCTATTTAATATATGAATAAGAATTGAGGTCTTAGTTTTATACTTATTTGCTAAATAAGTAAAGAAATATCGTAATCATTAAAGAATACCCAATTTTGTTCAAAAAAGTTGTTTAATTATAGACTATGGAGAGTTTTAGTTAAAAATAATTGTTATTGAGAATATTTTATTGAACACTACATTAATATTTGAAATTAATCATACTGTGCAAATACAATTGAATGTTTTAAAAGTACATTTCATTTTATTATAAAAGTATATAGATATGTGGATCGATATTATTATACATATGGATCGATAAATATGAAGGAATTACTAGACATGGAGAAATCTCAGCATTTCTCATTCGTCGTACAGTCTTGTTATAAAAGCAGATTAAATTATGAAAATATATTTTAATGATCCTTAATATTTGCCTTTAAAATACATATTGATTGTTTTATAAATAAAATTTGAAGTCTTAAATAGATAAAACAGGCAAAATGCAGCTTATCTCGAGATTTGAGAGACTCCATATTGACAAAGAGAATAGTCTAAGTCATAATTGGAAAGTATTTTGATTTTTAAAGGATATTGTGCTTTCAGTTTTCTAAGTAGATAGATGAACTTACATGTAAATGAAAATAAATAGATTGAAGGCTTTTAAACAGAAATAGATACAGACACATCATAGATTTCGATAAAAATAACTGAAAATATTCATATAAATAGATTTTTAAAAAAAATCAAGCCAAAAAACATTTATGAAGTAGATAAAAATGTAGATATTGAGGTAAGCAAAGATAATTATATAATATAAAGATATGTATAAGAGTAAATATAAATAAATACTTAGATTTAAAATTGTTATTATGATTCTAAAAATATACTTCAGACAATATTAATACTTTACTTGTTTCAGAAATATTTATTTAATATAGAAATAGGAATTCAGATCTTAGTTTTACATTTCTTTGTTAATCAATTAAAGAAGTATCACAACCATTAAAGAATACCCAATTTTATTGGAAAAAAGTCGTTTAGTTAGACTATGGAAAACTATTCAATTGAAATTAATTATTACGAAGAATATTTTATGGAGAATTATATTAAAATTTTAGAATAATCCTGATGTGCAAATGCAATTGAATATATTTAAAGTACATTTTATTTTATTACTGAAGTATAAACGCAACTATACTTCGTAGATGCTATTTATTATTTTTTTTTAATTAACAGATTGTTCAAAAAGTATACGCTCTTTTATATTTTCGGAGAAGTAAGAAAAAAGAAGGAGGATACCATGAAAAATTAAAATTAAATCTTATAAAATGAAGATAAGGCATATGTTTACAAAATCTATTAAAAGTTCCTATTTGGAGCTAATATATCATTTAAAGATGTTAATGTGTACGAAATTTTGCTATTTAACTGTTAACTGTAGTGTTATACGTAAATGACGAAATACTGAATTAACACGTGTTCAAAAAAAATGTCTCACTAAATTTCAAAAGAAAACTAAAAAAAAGCAATGATTTCTTAAATTAAGTACCGTGCACCAAAACTCTTTACGTAGTTAAATGTTACACGTGTTTTAATAGTCTAATAAAATTAAAAAATAGTATGACTCTAGCGATCTCCCATTTTGTCCTGCCCCCCCCCCCCCCTGCCTTGGGCGATTTAATTTATATGATTACATGAAAAGCTTATAATATGAAATTTACTATTCCACTTTATGTTCTGTAAATATTTCCAAGTTTTCACATTACAAAATTTTTCTCAAGCTTGAAGTACTGGAAATATTGTATTTGATGTTCGAATTGACACAAAGAATTGAAATCCACTTTGAATGCTTTACAATTTCATATGTAATTTCAATAAGTATTTAAAAACTTACGATTAGATGAAGCATAAAAAATTTTCGGATGCACTATGAATTCGTAAAAATTATTAGACCTCTTAATTTGAAATATAAAAATTCCACTTTTAACAATGTTACAACGCCTCTTTTTCTCTAAGGAAATGGACTTTTGCGAAATGCCAAATTTAGTCAAATGGTTTTCTTTTCTCGCCCGGCCCTCACCACCACCACTCCAAAAAAATAAATAATCAAATAAATAAACAAAAAGGAAAATAAAATAAAATAATAATATTATTAATTGTAATATATTAAAATTATGAAATTTTAATTGTTTTCCTTATACCGCTTTACTTCTAGGAAAAGTTATTTCCAAATACAGTTTCTCTTAAATAAAATATATTAAATAAATTTAAATGACACTTAATATGTTTCATTACTTAAAAGATGATAAAATTATAAAAAATATGTTAAACTACATTGATATTATTCAATGTCAATTACTCCGGAGTAATTGACATTGAATAATATTAATGTAGTTTAACATCCTTTTTATAATTTTAGCATATTTTAAGTAATAAAACATATTAACTGTAATTTTTAATTTTTGTGTTTCTAAAGATGATTTTTGGCATTCTACTCATTTTATTTGTTTATTAAATTGAAGCTAAATCAAAATTGCATGTAGATAATGTATTCCAGTTATTATCTTTTTAGTAAATTACAGTGATTGTCACTGATATAAACTTTCGATAGAACACTTAAGCAATAAGAAAAAAATGTTTGAATTATGAAATGTTAATGCTGCGAACATATTATAAAGTATCTAATTTCATTTAAAAAAAAAAATAATAATAAGGAAATATTGTGTTTTATTTATTTGAAAAATTGTAGTTGTTACAAAAAGAATTCTGAATGTAAAATATGCGTGAATATTTTAACAATTTAATGATGTTTTATCGTGATCCAAATATTTCTACAATCAATTTTGGCAGCGAAGATTAACACATGAAAGAAATATCTTTACAGCTGTGTCCTGTTTCAATGTAGACAAGGAGTGTCCTCTTTTAAAAAATGATTAAATAGTCTATTAAATCATTTTAAAGAATCTGATGTTTTAAATAACATTTATAAAACTACATACATATATTTTTACATTTTAAAATCAGTAAAAAAAAATTTTAAATTTTAAAATCATTACATTTTTAATCCTTAATATTAAAGACAAGAGCATGCAGTACAAACAGATCATGGTATTTTGAAGCGCTTTCCATTAGTTAGAAAATTTCTTCTTACGCTTTCTTTTGATTTACAATACCAGACAATATTAATATTCTTGTATTCTACATAAATATTGAAATAAGGTTTAAAAGTATTTAAAAAGTACTCATTTAATGGTAGTAAAAGATTGAAAACAAATTTTTAAATCAAACCGAATCCAAATTATTTAAAAACGTTAAAATTGGAATATAAAAACTTCATTTTAAACAAAGTTACCACGCCACTTTTTCTCTGAATATAATGGACTTCTGCGAAATGCCACTTTTAGTCAAATGGTTTCCCTTTTTCCGAAACCCATCATTTTAGGACTGGTAAATATATGCAGTTCATGCAGGCAGTCAAGCACTTTGCAGCCAGGAACCTTGGCGACGTTTCACAGTCGTTCATCGGAAAAATGTGCTTCTCTTTTGGCATAACTTTTCAACTTCTTGAATGCCTAATGTTTTTCTTGTGTTTCTTATCATTTTGGAGTTTTTCAGCTGCATTTGTTTTGTAAACAAATGTGCTTTAAAAGAATAGACATAAATCCTATACATTATTTATAAAGTTTTGTAAAAGACGTTCTAGCACGATATTAAAGCATTATTTTTACCAGGGTAGCAGCATTCATTCATTATAATTGTTTCTAAATTAAGTATTTTGTTTTATAGTTTTTATAATTTATTGATCGGTGCGATTTTAATAAAAATAAGTTTTGTTTCTTTCTTTTTTCTGTGAAAGTGGATCCAGGTGCTGTTTTATTTAAATTTCTTTTGTTTTTTCCCTTAGTACAAAAGACTAAATGGAAATTTAGTGTATTTTGCTTATGAAAAGGCCTCAAATAAGGAAATAGCTAGAATATTGCTAAAATTGTTAAAACTTAGAATCTGGTTGTTACTTTGTTAAAGTTGTTTATCGATGTAAATACAACAAAAAAATTATATCACACGACAAATTTAATTATAAGTTTCAATCTACCACTACCAAAATTGGACGTTCCAAAATGGAAATAAATATATAATTTCGTAGCTTAAATTGATAATAATAAAAATTTCCAGTGCAAAAATACCGTAAAAAAAATAAATAAAAAATAAAGGTAATAACGTTTTGTGTATATTCCAGGAACGTTTTTTTTTCTTTTATGCGTTTTTATAGTAATTAAACAATTCATGAAAAAGTCTTAGTTTTTTTTCTGAAACACTAATCGCAGAACTTGTATAATTAAACCGGTCGACCCGTGCGAAAACTGCAATCTAATATTTTTTAGCAATATCTAATATTTTTTAGATGCAGGTTAAAACTTAAAGACTAAAAATATCCAGAAACAACATTTATCAAGTCACAGTATCATCTCAGTTATTCCATCAAAGTTACAGTAAAAACTAACTGAATATAGAAAACGCAAGAAAGAAAAAAATGTCAATCGCATTTTAACTTCATTAGAGGTTTTGTTATCATCATCATCTAATGAATGATTAAAGCATTCATTAGATTATATCATCATCTGTTTCGGAAAAAAAAAATGGGATAAGGAAAAATAAACTGAGCATTTGAGTTTAAATTTTGCTTTTATCATAAGTATAGAATAAACCCGTGCAGCAACTATGTCCCAATTTATCGTTATTGAAAAAAAAAAATATATATACATAGTCAATGTTGCGGTATTTTTTATTTTTTGGCAGCACTAATTTGAGAAAACCTTTCATTTCATTTATGAAAACAATGCCGATTTAAATTTTAATTACTTGCAATTTTTAATCAAAATACATGTTTTAACGAAATGTGAGTGTACTATGTCAGAAGCCGCTTCAAAATCATTTCATATGGTATCTCATTTATCGTTCTGCGTTTTTTATTTACTTAGAAAAAGGGATGTTGATAACAAAAATAATATATAGGATAAGTTGAAAATTATTTTTCGGAAGTAGAGGTGAAAAATGGCCGTGGTATTATCATCCGTCATCTGACAAATTGAAAAACAAAATCCAGGAGCATTTATTGGAAATAATGTCTTGTGCATTATTTCCAAAACAGTTTCATAAAAATAGCAGGAACGTTACTGAATAAGGCTGAAATGTTCTACAAAAATATCAGTAAGCTTCCTGGGAAACATCAGGAATGTTCCTGTTCATTTCACAGAAAGGGTATAGATTTTTCCGTGAAACGTTCCAGAATTATTCAGCAAACGTTCTGTTATTGTTAAAAAATGTTACTAGATTTTATTTTCTTAGTGCAGTGCAAACGCAACCCTAGCAACATCAATTTGCAAATGTAAAATGTTCGGTGCAAAATAAGAACCCACTAATCAGAGAGAGCTTTTCATTTAATCAAGATATATTAAAGTACGGGAGATCGGAGCTGGTTTTCGCAAAAATCAAACTTCTTTATTTCAAAAACTTAGGTATTATTTTATTAAAAACCTTTTATCCTGTCAAAAGTATCGTAAGTGCACATTTTTGGTAGAAATTTACTGCAATTTTGAAAATTTTAGAAATATTATGACACTTTACTGCAGCCATGGGTTGGTTGTCACAATGTGTAGGGTTACTCATCACATGAAATATCTATAAAGTTTTGGCTGGAAAGCTTTAATATAAATAGTAGAGGCTCGAGACTGATTGTTAGGTGTGCAGCATATTATTTTTAGAAAAGTTCCCCCAGTCTTTACTTTTGCAAGCTAGCACTATTTCTACTACTAAGATTTGCCTTATTTTTTCGCAGAATATGTTATCATGCAACGTATTTACAAGCCTATATTTCCGGTTATATGTTTTGCCGATACCACTACTGCACAATATACCATATGATGAATAAAGTACAACATACTATATGATAATATGTTTCCTAATACTAAATATTAGTGAAAAAAATTATTATGTATGGCACTTTCAATTAACAAAAATTTACTCCATATTTATGCACATAAAACTCATAAAAAATCATTTTATTAAAATGTCTCAACGTATACGGAAAAAAAATGAAACTGAAGACTTATTTTAATATTGTTTTATTGACCAATTTTCTTTATTCTCACAACTTCTTAACCCTCCCGTATACAACGAATTTTTGATTAATAGCGTTTACAAAGCTTTTAGCCCAAAAGAACATAAAAAAGTTTGCTTTTTATAACTTTTATGCGTATTTGAAGATTTTTCTTACAACATTATGCTGACTATGTCACTGATTTAATGAATAGTTTTTTTAACGTTATTTTTCAAGCATTTATATAAAACCATGCAACGCACATTTTTAAGTCGTTTTTTTCTCATAGATAACTTTTACCTCTACCACTACAGCACACACGCAATAAATCTGGGAAAATAATTCACCCTCCTGTATGTCTAGTTTTTTTCACACGAATCCCAGAAATTATACGAATAAAAGTCATGAAAAATTATTTTATTAAAGTGCCTGAACACATTCTGTAAAAGAAGAAATGAAATTGAAAACTTGTTTTGATATTGTTATTAGCCAATTTTTCTTTAGTACCATTTAAATACTTGCTTATAAAAATATTTTTTTTTTGATTAATACTCATCCCAAACATAAAACCCAAATATTATTTAACACCCAATTACTTAACACCATTACTTAACTTAACACCCAAATATTGTTTGCGTTTTATAGTTTTCATGCATAATCGTATTTCAAGACTTATCTTAAAGCAATATCCTTACTACGCAACTGATTTAAAGAATCGCTTTTTAACATTGATTGTCTAGCATTTATATAAAACCATGCAACACACATTTATAAGTCTATTTTTCCTATAGATAACTTTTACCCCTACCACTACAGCGTACACACGCAATAATACTGAAAAACTAAATCCTCACCCTGTATTTTCTAGTTTTTTCACACGAATCCCAGAACTTATACATCATGCATCAATCCAGAAAAGCGTTTTTGTCCAAAAGCCGCGGAAAAGTAGAATCTTGAATTCGTGACTTATTCGCAGATTACCAAAACATGAGCTACATGGATAAAGTAAAAGGGGGGTGTTCTGAATGCATTCAGTTTTGCCTTTTCTCACGTGGAAGACTGTTACTATTGAAAATCCGTTGGATTTTTAAATCACGGCGATTCAAAAATGTATGGAAATCTGTCAAAGGGAAAAACGCCATATTGAAAAATGTTAAATATAAATAAATGTTACGTGTGTTTTTGCATTTTAAGTGATTTTATTTTATGAAAAGAAAATTGCCTTTTAAACCATATCTTTGTTAAAATGAAATTCTTTAGCCTGAAAAATACTAAAAGCAATCTTTTAAAGGTATATCGTTATTTAGCAAAATTTTCTGTATTAAAATGTTTTTGTTAATGTTGTTTGCCTATAGCTGATGATTAGCCAGTGATAGGGTGCCTCTACAGGAGAGTAGCGACTATGCACAGGACGCATGCTCAGACTGTGCTCAGACAGATGTGTTTGTCCAAACTGTAACAAACCTTACATTCAAGATATTGACCGTACTCACCAGGACGAGTTCGATGAGACAAGTGAGACATGTAACGTAACAAACATTAGATTGGCGATAATGGCATGCTCGCCAAGATGCTTGACGATTTGTTTTTGACCAACATCAGCTCAACCAATCAATTTTCATATCCGCATGTCGCCATTCTCATATAGATGAGCCCTAGCCTTAATAGGGCTCACCTTAATAGCACAATTAGTCGATGTGACATCACTGTGATGTAACAAATAATCACAATCACAACAATTAATTAATTAAAAGATCATGACCATATGTCATACATGAATCCCAGAACTTGTACATCATGTATCAATGCAGAACAGCGTTTTTGGAATATTTAATTCGAGACTCATTTGCAAATTAACAAAACACTATATACGGGGATGAAAGTAAAGGGAGATGTTCTGAATAAAATTGGCTTCGCCTTTTCTCACGTTAAAGATTTTACTATTCAAAATTTCTTGTATTTTTAAATCACGGCTTTTCGCAAAAGTATGCGGAAATCCGCCGAAGGGATAGATATGCTATATTAACAATTGAAATATATAAGTAAATTTTTTTGTATTTTTTTCGTATAAGTAAGTATAACATAATTATTTTAGGAATATTTAGGAAGGAAATATATATTTGTAACTATGCCTTTATTTGTAAAAATAAAGTCATATAGAATTATATCAGAAAAAATCACTCATTATCATTAAAATAAAGTATATATGCTAAAAGTGATTACAGTAAACATAAAGTATTAAAAAAACTTTTAATAAACAAACCGACTAGTTTCGTACACACAATAACGGTGATATTCTGAAGATCTGTAATGGTAAATAAACTATTTTCTCATAAAATTTTAAACATGTATTTGATCTGTATTGATAAATAAAGTATTTTCTCATAAAATTTGAATTATGTACTTTATTCAAATTTTAAGTGAAAATAGATTATTTGTCATTACAGATATTTTGTCACCATTATTATATGCACGAAACTAGTTGGCGTATTTATTAAAAGGTATTTTAAGCTTTTATGTTTATTGTACTCACTTTTAACCTATGCATTTTATTTTTAAAATAAAATTCTTTGAACCACAAAGTTAAAAAAAAAAAAAAGCAATTTTATACATATTTTATCCATATTTGGTTCAATATTTGGCATTAAAATGTTGTTAATTAAAAATCCAGTGCAATTTGCCAAATAAGGCTTTGGTGTATAAACACTGCCAGGAGGGTATGTTTATTAAGGAACCACATCGGCGACACATGCTAGCTGCATTAAAGTATGTTCGTACAAAATTAGATGTTTTTGAAATACTGTAGGATACAAACAAAAGCAGTATAAAGATTTTCATTAAATAATAATTTTCCTAACCGTAATTTTAAGAAATTCGTCATTTTGAAAAAATCTTGAGCGCATAATGAAAATTTAATATATAATTTTAAGTTTGAGAATTAAAACTTTTTCCCAAATTTAGAACTAATATAGTACTTGATTAAAATTCGTTTTGTACCTCTTGTATGATTTATTTGTTCTATATTCATTTTATGAATGTTAATGCTTAAAATTTTTTATCTGAAATATGTGTGTTATTGAAATATAACTACAATTACAAATAATAATAATAATAATAATAATAATAATAATAATAATAATAATAAGGAATTTGGGATATTTCTAAATATATTTTTACTCTCATAAAGTCATATTACAACTTCTTACAAACTCAACTAAGAAAATAAAGCTATTCTATTCGCCAATATGTCCCCAATCAGACATTTCTATTCAAAATTCCATAGATTATTATTTTACTATTATTATCTATTATTTTAATTTTGTAACGATAACTTGCATGAATTATCTAAGCCCTTTCCATAAACAAAGTCAAAAGAAATACAAATTTTTATCTTTACATAAGAAAGACCCATATGAAAAAGTCACAATTTATTACTGACTTTACAGTAACCTTTTTTCTATATAACATTTAAGCACATATTTTTTAACAACATAGAAACCCCTTTTTTGCACGTTTATTTTATATAATGATTTTTATCCAGTTTTTACTCTTTTATATATAATTTTAAAAAAAAAGACTACTGTTCTCCTACGTTATGTTATTAAGAAATACTTTTTTAAATATATTTATCTTTTTTAAAATGTATTTATCTTTTTCAATATTTTAATTAGCATGTAAAATGTTTTGGACGAAAAGGACTATAATTTCCTAATTTATCGATTAGCATTAAAGAAATAAACAATTTATAGTTCAAGCACATTAGTACTTCAAAATAATAGTAATAATAATAATAATAATAATAATAATAATAATAATAATAATAATAATAATAATAATAATAATAATAATAATAATATGCAAAGATATGTTTTAGAGAGAATTTCTTTTAAACGATAAAACGTAACATAGCTTAAAACAGAGGGGTCCCTCCACCACTATTTTTTTTTTTTAATATTGATAACTTTGTCAAAGGTGCTTTACAGAAAAAAAAAAGCTTTTAAAAAGAATTAATGTATACATTTAAATAATTGAGTGCTTTCATAAAAAGGCTCAATTAATACTTTTCACACGTTTTCGGAAGAATAGAATATAGGTTTTCCATAATCTCAAAGTTTCTTTTAATATTACAGTGAGAAGGCCTTTTTTTATTTCAAAATATCCTGTTGAGATATCACAGTTAATAATATCAGCAATTTATACTACCTTCAATAAAATTACAAGTTTAGTAATTTACTCTGCAAATTTATGTAAAAGCATGACTTAGAATACAAAGAAAAAATATATAGCGATCAAGATTTGATTTCGTTTTTGGTAAGTTTTAGTCCACAATCTAATTTTATTTTAAAAAAATAATTTAATTAATTAGATATATAATTAAATTTATCTTTGATGAAAAAACTGCTGAAACAGTATTACAAAATGAAAACGTGTAGTGTATAACTTTAATATTGCTTTTATGTGTTTTCAGTCAGTACTATTGTTGTTAAACGTAATAATGATGATAAAAAATTTTTGGGGAAACATTTCTCCATATTTTGTGAAATCTACATAATATATATCTGAATGGATGTGCTTAACATGTATATTTGTTATGGAAGATGGTATTAAAGGTATTTACAGCCAGAAATAAGTTTAATTAAATTAGAATATATATATTGTGAGAAATGTTTTTCCAATTTTTGAATTTGGCAATTTAACGATTTGTTTTATTATTTCGATAGCTTCATAACATAATTAATCAGCAAACACAAGTTTAATTAGTTTTTAGACACAATAGAAATGTTGGGACTCTTAATTATGAGTTTAATTTTCTTTTATATATCAATTTGACGATATCAAACTGTTGCTACTTTACTCATTGATAAAAATGTTCGGAAATAGCATTTTTTAGTTTTATTTTTCAAATAACTTTTTGGCGTATAAGAGCATTTTAACGAAGAGAAATGAGTTTTAGAATTGTTCCTGAACACAGTTCTATAACCTAATGCTAAATCTTACAAAAATTGAAATCCATTTGTAATGAAAATTGGTATCTCTTTTAAAGCGACTTAAAAAAAAAAAAAGTTGATCGTTAGGTATGTGTGTATGAATGTATGTATGGTAAGTACTTAATTTTATCACAAACCACTGAATGGAATTGAATGTTACGCTCATAGTACAATTCTTCTACACCAGGGAAGGTTAAAGCTAAAAGTATTAATTGTGTCGTGTATTGTTTTTATTTTTATTTATATTTATTTTTTAGAGGTGATGCGTCAAATATTTTAATATATGATTGTCTACTGCGTTTCAAACCTGAATTATGAGCACTAGATTTCCTTTATAAATGTGAGGTATGTGGCATACGAGAATAAAAATTTGGTTGGTGGAAAGTATTTTAAACAAAATCTGTAGCGATGAGCAACTGGAGTGCCCATATAAATAAGGCGAGTGGCGATATACGAGCAATAAAATTTTATTGGTTGAGAGATTTTGATTAAAAAATTAGCGAGCCTACCATGATCGCCATGCTAATGTTTGTTGATTTCTTTCACTCATTTAATAGAACTTGTTCAAGTGAGTATTGGCAAGTTCTAGAATGTGGGTTTCAACAGTTTAGACAAAACTTCTAATCTAAACTACACTCGAAAGGCAATAACTTAGATTATATAGAATGTAGTTGTCAAGAAAAATACTCTCTCATGCCAAACCATTCTCACTAAAATATGCCAACTGGCAGGCAATAAGTAAACGAAAATGTAAGCAATGTTATTAACATAAGTATTTTGCATAATTAGAAGCAAGTCGTTCATTTATAAACAGTCACTTAAAGTCACGTTGATTTTTTTTGCTTCAAAATGACTTATTTTTAAATCTTTATTTTATCGACAACTGCACAGTTAATGATGAATAACTGTGCAGCTATGCATATAATTACTATTTATTACAGAAAAAAATACGGATAATAAGAGTGATACTTCAGAAAGCTTTTGTGTTTGCAGATATGTATATTATTGAATATACAGTGTCTGTTCTTATCGTTGTCCAATAGCTAATTCTTAGACCGTTAAATTTAGAGGTATATTTGTAATTGAAAAAAAAAATCAAATGTTGTTCTGCATCATATCAAAAGCTATAAAGCTGTTATGCTTAAATAGTTATTTTTGTAAAAATTGCGAAATTTAAATTTATGTATGGTCCGTGAATATTATACGCTACAGAAATAATATTTTTAGTATTTCTGTATATTTAGAAAAAAATTCTCCATGCTCCAACAAGTAAAACCATAAAAAATTCATTTTTGTAAAATAAAAATTGCCAGGTTCTGATATTTTGAATGTTATGAATTTTAAACGTTTTCCGGCTCTGAAACCAAGATTTTTCGTTGTAAAAAAAGGAATATTTTGATACAAATGGCATTTGATATACGGAAATTAACCACTAAAGCTAACTGTTTAGAAATTACTTATTGGATAATGATAAAGAAGAGACACCTTGTATATAATTCGTAGGTATTATTTTTGTATATGTGTTGATATAAATATAGCTTAATATTTCTTTTTAATGCAGTTTCCTTTTTAACTGAAACATGAAAAAATAAAAAAAACTATAAAATTCATTTATGTTTCTATCAGAGCTATGAAAATGTGTTTTGCTCGACTTAAAAAATAAATATCACAAAATTAACCCACCAACTCCCATTGTCACCTCCAGGTGACACGTCTTTGATAGGACCTCTAGGCTTAGATTTTAAGTAAATGTGTACTGTGGTGCCTTTATTTGGTTTTTCTCATCATAGAAAAACATCACCCCATATCTGTCGGGTGTTTTGATATGATACTATAAACTTCCAAAGTTTTGAATAGCCTCCAAAGGAGCAAGGACATGAATTGATCTTCTTTTTTTAAATAAAAATATCCATAAATAAAAAGTCTCATATTTGTTTTGCCTGAATGTTGAATTGATATTTGTGGGATTTAGAATGTATTATAAATTTTTGTTGATGTGATACGATCTTTAATTTATGTATCAACCATGTACTATTAGTTTTTCAAATTATCATCCATGCATGTACTTTTTGATAAAAATTGTTTTTATTACTCTATTTTAGTAAAAACAAGGTGGTGGAAATTGTATGTTAAGCGTGACAAATGAGGTGCGTTCGTACTATAACTAGTTTTACAATGGAAAAAAAAATCATAGTTATTATTTCAGTGAAATGCATTATATCGTCTGTTATGAACAAAATGAGCATGCCTTTTTTCTTAGTACGTATGCCACGTTTACAGATGAGAATTATTTTTTCGACTGCAAAATTCACCGTGAAGATCTTGCTTTGCGAATGATTACCTTCATAGTTTAATATTTCTATGACTTACTATGAACGAATCTCTTGTGTTTATTTATTTTAATTGGATTGAGATATTGGGATGTCAACCTAATTTCAACTGAAGTTATCTTATAATCTATACATTTTTTAATGTAACTCATCTTGCAAACAAACAATTTTTTTGAACGATCTTTCTAAAAATGTAGCTTTTATGCAATTTTATTCGAAAAAATAATTTTGAATACAAATGGCCGCCTGGCATATGAAAAAAGGAGTGGTTAGCCCGTATTTGTTTTCCTCAGTCACATGACTTGGTCTTTTATTATATAGATTACGTATGATAGAATTTAATAGAATGAAAAAAAACTTTTATTAATATCGTTTTAAGTTTTGATTCGATTTTCATAAAATTTAAAATAACTCGACAAAACGATTATATAATATTAAATTCCAAACCATTCGCACCCAGAAAAAAGTTTTTTTGAATCAACAAAAATTTGGTTGACCCAACAAAACTTTTTGTTTAAATATAGGTCAATGGAAATTTTGTTTGAATCAACAAAAAAAATTTTTTTTTGCAATTCCAAAAAAATTTTTTGCATCGTCAGCAAAAAACGTTTTGTTAATTCAAGTAAAATGGTTCAATTTTACTTGAATTTTTCTAAAACAGCCAAAATGTACTCAACAAAACCTGTTTTGTAGTTTTAATCAATTCCTTTTTCTGGGTGCGGTTGGGTAGTGTTTGCGCTGTTATATGCGGAAAGACGGACAGGCTATACAACGACTATATGAGTGCTACGCATTTATATAATTACGAACTACGAACGCACTTAAAAATACTACCTATGAATTGGAAAAAAAATATATGTAAGTTTACTTATAGACGTTGCGATGTTAAATAAATGTTGTACATTGCATACATATAAAAGATTTGTATGCATCCACGTGTTCAAATATTATGCATAAATTTATTTCATGATACATTTTATTCAAATTTTTAAATATGGAACATACATTTTTTAATTATTATTATTTAAAGAAAATTATGAAAACAAAAACAGCATAAACAAAAATCAAATTAATATCCTGCTAAAAACAAATTTATAAATGTGTTATTTTATTATTGTTATTTTTAAAATTTCTTTTATTTACCAAATTATTTGTTGAACTAGATTGCATGGATGCAAACCTACAGACATTTATTTTTAACGACCAATGGATCTCACTAAACACTACTTTAATAAGGTTTTCCTAATCTTTCTCATTTTTTCTCATTTTAGATACATTAAATTGTATATTAGTACTCACAGCATTAAGTTTTTTCCGACACCCTTCTTAAAAACACTTGAAAAACTCTTAACACTTGCCCACGAAAATGGTAAGTTAAAAAAAGCTTTAAAAATATTTCTGATGCCATTCTTCTTTAGAAAAAAAGCACTAAAAACTGTTTGATACATGCATAAAAAAAAAAATGCAACCAGAAAAAAAATCGAGAATTGTCCATTAGTAATGATCTCTACATGACTAGAATATTTATTTTGCAGTTTTCTTTTCAATGCATTTTTTAAAAACTTCTCTCCCCACTTAGTGTAGTCTTTAAAAGCTGAATTTTTTTTTCTTTTATTTCTAAGAGATAATAATAACCTATGAAGTGTACACTTTGCTCCAAATTGTGACTAAATCGATCATTTGGAGGGTTTTTTTTTCTATACTTTCAGTTTTGTTTTTCCGATGAGCTTTTTGTAGCTTTTAAAAGCTGATACAACAAAATGAATTAAGAAAAAACTGAATAAGTGTAAAACTTGAAGACTTAAGAAATTACGGCTGCATTTGCTTTGCATGCAGGGAAAGTTCAATTGGATTTATTTATAATGTGTGTCTTTTAAATATTAAATAAATGTTTTATCGACATGCTATTTGCTTTATCGAACGAAATTTTATGACAAGCATTAAAATAGTTCATTTAATTCAGAAGCTTTCCAATGCAAAAATAAAAAAAAAACGAGAAAAATCAATATTTTCCCCCCATTTAGATTAAACATTATTTTTTTCTCTTCAAAAATACCCGTGAATTTCCTAAATATCGTAATAGGACTTTAAAATGTGTGAAACATTAGTCGTCGTAAGTGTACAAACATCAGGAATTTTGGACCAAAATTTGAGGATTCTTTTTTTAGGGGGGAGGGGGGGGGGTGTTACACTCAACCAAACGCACTCCTAAGTAGAGGATATAATGAATTGTTATAATTCTGAAACACTATGAAAATAAGCATTTTATTTCTAAAATATACAGTGCTTCATGTAAACATAAATTCAAATTCATAGCTAACAATTACACGTGTATTTACTTTGCAAAACATAATAAAACCTAAAAAATTAATTCCTCAAGTTTTTTTTAAAAGTCCCAAATGCTTAAATACCACAAATAAAATGCGTGGTTTCATCATCATATTAGCCATAACATTGCTAAAGAATATGATTTTGGGACTACCACACCATAATAGAGAAAAAAGCATAAATTTCATATAATAATAAAAAGGAAAGAAACCTTACCCATAAAAATGAGAAAAAAAACAGTGAAATTAAATCATAAAGTTCAAAATACAACTGGATTAAAAAGGATATAGGGAAAAGAACATAACATTTACCAGATATACCGGAGTTATCACATAACACAGGCTATGAAATATATATCATAAATACCAAAAAATCTCCAACCTGTATAACGAAAAACAAATTTAATTATTGTGTAAATAGATATATATTATATTTCTTTATTTTCTATTTATTTTTTAACCCTCTAAGCGTGTGGAACGTAATATTCCGTTCACTAAGCTCCAGGTTTCACTGCAATGTATGCAATGTTTAAGATAATATAATTCTATAGATTTAATGAATTTTCAAAACATTGAAGAATGATTATTACTCTCAAGGGTTACATTCATATTTGTAATTAAGTTTTATTTATAATGCTGAAAGAATAATATTTTTTTAGCATTTAAAACAAACTGCAGAGAAAACAACATTACAATTTTACCCTTTTTCAAAACGCTCAGAGAGCTAAACATAAATTATTTATTACATCAGAAAATCCAAAACATTTATAATTAATTCTAAGTAAAACAAAAAGTTCTCGAAAATTAAATTATAAGAAAGCAGATTGGAATAAAAAATAATTATATTATAATTAAATTGTTACAGTGTAGAATTGCAGTACTTTTTCTTATTCTTTCTTAAATATTTTTTATTCTTCTAATAAATATTACAATTAATAAATTAATCAACTGGTAAAACAAACTAAACAATGTTTGTAATGTCGCCTAAATATTAAGCAATAAGCGCCTATAGAAAACCTAATGACTGTGAAATTATTACCGATAAAGTGAAAAGTTAGCGCCTAAATTGTTGCCTTTATTTAAGTGAAGAAATATACATAAATTGTAGTATTAAGTAAATAGTCGATCTAAAATCAAATGATAAACCCATCGCTATCAAAATGTAATAACAATGTTTAACACGTAGCCATAATATAGTTTTTTTTTTTTTTAAGTGCTGTGCTATTTATTAATCCGCAAACAACTGATAATAAATCTACCACGATCAAGCAACAAATTTACAAGCATAAACATTTATTTATTTTACTTGTAGTCATAACCGTCATTATGTTTATCTTCTCTGATTCATTTTGATTATGTATTTTTCAAGAAGTCTCAGAATTTTGGCAATCAAAATTTCCATTAAATCAGACTTCTTTATTCCAAATTACTGGAATAGCTGTTCCTGTAAAGACCTTAATAAAAGTTAAAATGCTAAGAATTTACAGTTTAGGTGAAATGTTTAAGTAATTGCTTGGTATGGGGCATCTTTATTAATCTATATACAGTGAGATATGTTGAAAATGTTTCAAAATTTATATTTATTTGCAAATAAACAACTGTATTGAATATTTTAAAAAAATGTATTGCAGTCTCCAGTAGCCACAAAAACTGTGCGCAATGATATTGCAAATTATTACGTTTGTTAAATTATTTTCTAAAGAAGCCAAAGCATTTGCTAATGAAGACCTTATTTTTTTAAGGCGACACAATGTTTGATGGTATATAAGGTAAGGTAAATAAGGTAGTAAAAATTATATTATTATATAAATAGCAAATTAATTAAAAAATGAAAGATCTTTACGTAAAATTTGGTAATCAATTAACATACTTTCTATGATGGTAAAATTCATGTACTGCTCACTAATTCTTAAGTAACGATGAAAAAATTCCAATAATATTAAAGCGGTTCTCCAAAAAATATTTTTTTCCTGCTCAACAAAGCGAAATTTTCTGACTAATTTTTTAATGAAAAAGCGTGGCTTATGCAGGCATAATTGCTGAAAAGATTTGTAATCGAACAGTTTTTCCGTTTTCAATAAATAAAATAAACCTTGAGTTATAAGCGATTAGGGCTCATAAAGGTTGTTTTTTTTCCTCCCTCGCTCTGTCTCGTCCGTAAATTCGGTACAAAACGCACACTTTGGCCTGCCTTTACTGAAAAATTAAGGAACCTGTTTGATTACGAAATTTCTGCATCTGCCAATTTTGCTTGAGAACAAAAATGAATTTAAAAATGCGTCAGAAAGTAAGCCAGTTTGGATTTGAGAACAGACTTAAGTAATTACCGCTATAATTATAAACACTGATTTTATTTTTATGTTGAACAATTACTGGTTGCCACTGTGTTAATCTTATCGCATTTGCTTTTATTGCATATTTTGTAAGAAGTCTCAGAATTTTAGCGATCATATTTGCATAAAGTCAATCTCATTTATTCAAATTTAATTCAAATTCATTCTATTAATGAAAATATCTGAAAAAAAAGATAGAAATATTAAAAATTAATAATTTATGGGGAATATAAGTAATCAGTCAGTATCTAGCTCCTTTATTAAAGATATTTTGAGGTGTATCAAATATGTTTTAAAATTTATTCTTATTTTCAAAGTATATAATAGCATGGAAGAATTAAAAACTGAAAGTGGATTGTAGTTTCCAGCTCCCCAAATTCAGTACGTGATGATGTTAAAAATGAATATGTAATAAATGTAATAATAAATGCAATAAATGTAATAATGTAATAATAATACAATAATTCAAAAACTGACACCTAAATTTCAGCTTTAACACGATTTTTAATGAATAATAAATTAAATATTTTAAAGTAAACTAGCAATAAAGAAAAGAAAAAAAGGAAGGGGCGGGGGCTTGGGGGGGGTATTTATATAAGGGATTGATCCGGGCAAAATTTTGGGGTCTATTTAGAATCCTTTCACAAAAATTCAATTAATAAAACAGACCCTTTCACAAATTCATCTTAAAAAAAAGGTGCCTTCACAAAATTCCTCTTAATAAAAAAGCGCCTATCACAAAATTTCTTTTAATAAGAAATCCCTTCACAAAATTCTATTACATAAAAATATGCTTTTCATTGTTTTGTTTTTTATTTTGTTAGGCTTTAAAATGTGTCATTTGCAAACAAATACTAGAAAAGAAAACTTTAGCAGAATGACCTGTTATTGTTAATAAATGCTTTGTTCGAATTTGATTAACTGGATTTCATCTCTCGATACAAAATAATATTTTTCTAAAAAATATAATAAATTTCACAAAAATAACTTTTACTTTTCACAAAATGGGCCCCCAAGGGGAAAACTTTGCATCGACACCTGAAGATACTTTCTATAACGATAAAACCATGGGTACATTAATCCTTAAATAACTGTCATAAAAATCCACCACTATTAAGTATTTCTGCTAGAAGTATAAACATTAATTTTACTTTCATGTTGAGCAATTACCTGTAGTCATAACTGTCATTATGTTAATTTTCTCCCATTTGCTTTGATTAGATATTCTGTAAGAAGTCTCAGGATTTTAGCAATCAAATTTGCATAAAATGCAACTCCTTCGTTTAAAACGACTGCAAGTTGTTAATTTAAAGACTTTTATAAAAGTAAAAGTATTAAAAATTAACAGTTTCGGGAAAATATAGATAATTGCTAGGTGCAAAAGTGCAAGATGCATAATATTCGCAGAAATTATTTGGCTTTGGTATAAAATAGTGGTTTGAAATGGACAACGTATTTATTTAGTTATTTATTGCTAAACATTATAAAAGCGCTGAAGAATAATAAAGAAAAAGAAAAGAGAAGAAAATAATGTCTGCTTTGTGAAAGCATTTAAATATTATACGATAATAGCCATTAGATTTAATAGCAATTAACTTTTTGGTCTAAATAAAACATAATAATTTTAATTAACTTTTCCCTGACTTTTTCGTTTAAGAAGAATACATTAACTACTGTTAAAACTATAAATAACTAAATGATAAACTTATTGTTATATACCACAATAATATAAAAATAAAAATAGTTTTTTTTTCTCCTTTTAAGACGTTTTTACAAGCATTCAATGTTTATCTTAAAAATCAAACAATTTCATAATTGCAGTTCATTTTGTCCAAATTATTTTGGTTACAGTATGTAAATTTGGCTTGGACTCCGATTACAGAAAATTCACCGCGTGAAATAGTGAATTTAAAGTTTATTTGGTACTTTTATATTAAACGCATGACATTGGCAAAATTTGGAGCTATTTACTGTCCACAAATACGGTTTGTTTCTGGCAGAAAATGCTTAATATTATTGTAGGGTTTTATTATTTATTTATTTATTTATTTATTCATTTATTTATTTATTTATTTATTTATTTATTTATATTTTTTTCATTATTGCAGGTTATTCTTAATTTTTTGGTTTATTGCAGGTTAAATTTTCATAATCGTGTTACATGCCAAGTATTGGCATCAAACGTGAGTGATGTTACCAACTAATTATATTGTTTAAAAGAAAGAAGTTGCCATTCAAAATGCCAAGTCACATTCCCCACAATACACTACTTGTTTGCAAACTGGATTACGGAACAATCCTCCATACAATAAATGGTTTTCCGTTAGCAAGGCGCTAAATTTGCCGATAGCAATTCTCCCCCCCCCCTTCAATATCAGCATTTATTTTTGAGTGTATAAATTAAAAACAGTGTTGAAAAAAAAAAACATTTTTGGTTTATGTTATTTCTTATTAAAACATTTTTTAACATCTTAAATTAAATGAGATAAAGACATGACATCAATTTTAAATGTATTTAATGTATGTATTTTAAATGAAGTGAGTGCAATGAAATTGAATGAATATTAGGCAATTTATCACCTGCGTCTGGTTAACGGAAAAATACCTTAAATTAATTTATTAATTTATAATTAAATTCTAAAAATATTGAAATATTTATTGTCATCAGAAACCTCAGTATACATAATATTTATAATTCTAGCATATCAGAAAGTATTTGAAAAATAGATTACAAAATTCCATCTTTACATATATGAACAAAAAGTAACAAAAAAGTGTAAAAATACCTTCAATTTCACAATCGTTGATGTTATATAGTGATTTTAAAAGTGCGTCTATGAATGTTTGCTTGATTTTGTAATATCCCAATTACTTTTAGAAAACATGTAATATATTATTTTATTTTTAAATTTAGGCACTTACGATCTTTGTCCGAATTCATTATTTTAATTATTTTTAATGCCATCAAAGATTTAATATATCATGGATTCTAATATAGGCGTTGATCAAAAAGATGATTAATATTTGCTTTTATTTTATTATTTTGAAGCGTAAATTTTACAAATACGCTCTAAACATATTTACTTTTTATTATATTTTAAATAAGAATTTGAAAAAAACAAATGTTTACTTGAATTTTTCTAAATATAATAATTACATTTTACAGTTATTAATTTTGATTCTCTTTTCAAATACATTTAGTAGGTTTCACAAGTATTTGCTGAAAGACCTTATAGTACTGGTTTGCTTACCACACACTAGACATTAATGCGATACAACAACTTCTTTAAAAAAATAGCATTTATATTTTATATTGAATTGGATGGGAATAGTTATTACAACAAGTAGTTTTATATAATAGATAATCTCAAAAATCCTATAAAAATCAACATTTTTATAGCACTAAAATTACAATATCACAATACAAAACATTTCGTTATTCTCTGCTGTGTAAAAATAAGAGAAAATAAAAGTTCTTATCGATTTTTTATCCTTCTCTAGTGTATTTGTTTTTAATAAACATTTCATTGTATTGTACTATTGTTTGAATACGGTTATCGACATATAAGCTACATTATGTTTGAGAATTTTTTAAACAAAGCGACAATGCTATAGAATATATCTCAAATGCCTCTTCCCTTTTTTTTTCTTTGCTTTGTAATTTTTTAAACCGTGGAAGCATATTAACTTCATGCATAATTAATAAAACTCTTTCAGGAAATTTTCTTTGTGGAATTTCCTTAAGTGTAATCTCAAACAAAAATTTCCTCCTAAAAACGTAAAACGTACAAGCAGCAACTTGCTAGAACACCCTTGTGATTGTAAGAAATTTTTCTGTTATTTGAAGAAATTTTTGTCTTTTGACTAAAGAAGTTCAAAAAATTTTTGAGCTTCGTTTTACGAATTTTTCGTGTTTTGAGGGTGAAAAGACATACGTAAAAATTCTATTTCAAATACAAATAAATAAATAAATAAATAAATAACACCCGTCAGAGTTGCCGACACATCTCTGTAATTTGACAAAATGCAGCGTTAGATTGGAGAATTTCAGGTAATATTTACTTTAGATAAGTTAATTTTCTGTATTTTGGAGGAAAACAGGCAAATCAAAGAGGAATGTTTCGTTTTTTAAAGTCTTGTCTTTAAAGTCCATTGTCTTTTTTTTTTTTTAAAGACAACGGAAAAAAACCCTTCAATTCATGGATTTGTTTGAGAGTGTGTATATGCTATTGTTCTGACACTATTCATCCTGACTGATAAGACAGTATATACTTGTTTGTTAAATTACAAATTTTATTAAAATATTATCATAATTTAAATTCATATGATTATACATTTTAACACAGGTTCATCATAGAGTTATTTGTTAGTTAACACCGTAAGATTTATTTTCATTATACACAGGTTTTGTTAATATCATGTTGGAATAACCTTCTTCTAGCACAGCGTTTCTCAAAGTGGGATACATATTCTCCTTGGGGGTACTTGGCGAATCTGCTCGATGAGAAACAGATGACGAGCTGAAAACTGAAAGAGTTTGTGAAAAAAGTTTTTCATATATGACTGGTTTAAAAACAAAATGCAAAAACACATGGTGAAGATGATTTATGACTCTACCTTAGAAAACTAGTACACAATAGTCAATACAGGGTGCAAACTAAGGTCAGGAAACACTCAAATAACGTCTGAAGAGTTAAATCTAAAATTAGGGAACAAGTACAGGGTGTCCATCGAATAAGACCCTGATTTCAAAATTAAATATCTTAAAAACAAAGATCAAGAGAATTATGCACTAAATGGTTTGTTTATTAGCTAAGCTGTAAAAATGTTATACAGAAGTTCTGAAAATTTAGTTACAAAAACCGTTAACAGATGGCACTGTATGCCGAAAAAATCGTTCTCTGCAAGCAATCTAAAACAAACAAGAGTCAAGTCAAGCATTATTTTCAATCAGAACACAATCTTTTCAAAATGTTCACCGTTCGAAACAATGGAGTGGCGTAAACGAATAATGAAACTTGACGTCACATCCTGCAATGTCTCAACGGAAATGAATCGCATGCCAGACAAATCGACGATTCAAGCTCATCCAGCATAGTGGAATGGCTCCGGTAGACTGTGTCTTTCAATGCGCCCCACAGAAAGTAGTCACAAGGAGTCAGATCGGGCGAATATGGAGGCCACTCCATTCCTGTGCCAGTTAATTTGGGATAATCCAACGCAATTACTCTATTCCCGAAGTACTCATCAAGAAGGTGAAACACCTTTTCTGTACGATGTGGTCGAGCCCCATCTTGCATGAACCAATCGATACCTCGTCGATCCTACAACGATAGTTGTGTGTTGACAAATTGTTCCAAAATTGTACGGTAACGTTCACTAGTGATCGTTTGTCGCATGAAAAAAGAGCCGATAATGCCTCTGGTCCATACCGCAACCCAAGCTGTAACTGTAGGAGAATGCAGTGGTTCAAAACACACAGTTCTTCACACAAATGAGGATTTTCGGAACCCCAAAATCTCCAGTTTTGTTTATTCACGAATCCATTGAAGTGGAAATGTGTTTCATTTGCGAACCAGATGCGGCCAACATCAAACTCTTCATTATCAATCATTGTGAGAATCTGGTTCGCAAAGTTAACCCTTTGTCCCAAAGCTCTTTTGGGTATAGTCGTATATTTTTTTGTTTTGTATGGAAATATTCATAGGCTGTTTTTCAATATTTTTTGCGTACTGAAACGCTTTAAACCAATATCTGATGCAATTCTTCGCACACTTTTCCTTGGATTTCGCGAACAATTCCAGAAATTTTGGCGACATTTCCAGGAGTGACTAGAGTTTGTCTGGGTCCAACGTTTTCCACTCGAATATCATCCACGCTGCCGCTTCGTTCGAATTTGGCAAAAATCTTGCGAATGACTTTCGCATCGAGTCCTTTCGGAACATTAAATCTTTTATGAAAGCTGCTCCTTGTTGCCGTAGGACTGCGTTCTAATCTGTAATACTCCAGTACGAGACAAACATGTTCAATGGGATACATGATTTTAACCTCTACGCTAACCTCCTTTCACGATTCAACGGTCGAACTGATCGCTCTGGACTTCGAAGCACAAGGCATTGCGATGACAGCGCCATCTGCTAACGGTTTTTAAAACTAAATTTTCAAAACTTCTGTATAACATTTTTACAGCTCAGCTAATAAAGAAACCGTTTACCGCATAATTCTATTGATATTTGTTTTTGAGATATTTAATTTTGAAATCAGGGTCTCATTCACTGGACACCCTGTATCTACCTAGAGTAAAAACGACTATGCGATATCATACGAGAGTGGCTGAAGTGCTCATACTACCGAAATTTAGAAGTTATCAACTCTATCTCAAAAACTATGATAGACAGCGAAAACACGTCAATTGCAAAATTGTAGAGTAATTTAGTATGAAATAATTTCTTACGTAGAAAAATATCTTTATTAGAAGCTTTGAACTGTAAGTTTTTCGATATCCAATAACCGATTTAAATAGTCACTAATCTCGTGCAAAAATGTGGAATTACGAGGCAAATGCGCATTTACTAATAAAATTAGCACATGCAAAGGAGAAGAAATTAATTTAAATTAAAAAAAAATAAAGCTAAGAACGTTTATTTCGCTTCCCCATCTACACCAATGGATGTGTATACATTCGAGTGCACGTGTATTGTTGCTGATATGCTGAACCCATTTTACTTGATTCTCTGATTAAAATGAATTGTACCTTCCATACATGCGTTATCTTTATTAGTAAATGTGTATCTGCTATATGATGACACACTTCTGCATGCGAGTAATGACGTATTTAAGCCGGTGAAATAATTACTGTAGGTAGACACTTGTCGCACAGTTCTAGGCTTATTGATTCAGACATTATTTGAGTGTTTCCTGGCTTTAATTTGCACCCTCTACATATGCAAGGATAAATAAGTGTACCCGTCACATTAAAAAACTTGCTACCTTAAAGCTTATATAAATTTTTTATTAAAAGTTATGTTTATTTTTTACATATACATTCGTTGTTTTCTTTTTCTATTTATGACTCTAATAATCGTAAAACCATTAGTCTAGGATATGAGATGTAATTTTCCCAACTGGTCGCAAAAGTCCGGGCCAAGATTCGAACCCGGAGTTTCTTGGCTGAAGTTACCAATGCTCTACCAACTGAGCCAATTTGAATAATTGTATCAAAATTAATCTGGTGTAATATTGTTAAAAGTGTTACACATAAAACAAATCCCAATTTTGCCCTTTTGCATGATAATCAGGATTTCCTGTTTTCATATTTTAAAGATGACTTTATTTTCAGAATAAGCGGGTTTTTTTTCCATAAAAGTAAACTGTATAATTCCATTTACAAAATCCAAACATTCAGTTGACTGTGATGTAACCTGCGCTAAGCTAGTGACAATAGCCCTTAAACATAAAAGTCATAATAGTAATTATCTAACTCTGTAGTTAATTGTATCTTCATCTATAGCTGAAGTAAATATAGCTTAGATAACAGTACATCAATAATTGATACATTTACTGGAGTACCAATTACTTCTGACATTTACAACTGAACTCTCGATTAAGCATTATCGTAAAGCGCGGGTGTTTCTCCCTAAGACTTGTTTTCACGAGAGTTCTCATAATCACAGGGATTAAGTTATTCATTTAAAACTGGAATAAAATTTATGTTCCATTGATATTTATTCGAAAACAAACAGACCAAAAAAAAAAAAAGAGTACGAAAGCACATGAAAATAGACGTCATATTGATGAAATGGCATATGTACAGAGTGCAGTTGAACTTTGGAAGGAAAATCAGCAATTTATTTATTGCAATATGGTTAAAATGGGCTATATATCCATTGCTTTTTATTCTTTGTACTAGGTAACACTTGATAATTATTTTCTCTTGTTATTTGAAAAATGTGTAAAAAACAGTAATCATAAATTATTGAAAGCTCAAATAGAATTTTAGATTTGTTAAATTAATAATTTTTCAACGGAGTTCTACCAAAAATGAGCAGAGTTATCAAAAGAAATGAGCAAAAATGGAACGTATATGCCTTGGTTTTGTTTCTTTGCAGATAAAAGGTGGTAATTCTTTATATTTTATCGTTTTTGATTTGGTTTATTGTAGTTTATTGGTACAAAAACAATTTTTATTATAAGTGCCATTTATTGCTTATAAATTGTTCAAATTATTTTTATAGAAAGATAACTCAAATGTATGTTTCTAAGGGAAAAATATATTTTTGTGTGAATTCTAAGTAGATTATTGTTTGTTGAATGGTGTGATAAAATATTTAAACAAAAATATCGGATAAGAAACAGTAAATAAAACATACAGCAATTTCAAACTTTGAAAAGAAACCATTAATTGGTTAACTAACCATTAATTATAACTTTATATAATGAAGCATTGTTGAAATATTTTCCACTTATGCATTTTCACATTTATATGTTTTTGAAATAAAAGAAAAATTCATTTGTATTTGTTTCAATGTAAAATGTTTCAATTATGCGACATAACAAACTTTTTGTACCATTTACAAGATTCTCTCCAAATTTGCTCTCGTTTGAATTATTTATATAAATTTCCTAATCTTTCATTTATTCTCCTAAAAGACGTCTCATTACAGAAAAAAAGCTTCGTAAGTTACTGAAGGGACTGGTTTAAGACTGTTCTCAAATCTAAACTGGCTACTTTTTGTCCCATTTTTTCATTCATTTTGGTTCTCTAGCACATGACATTGGCAGGTGCTTTTATTCAGAAACAATGTAATCAAAAAGTGTTTCCATTTTTCGGTAAAGGCAGAAGATCTCTTACAAAATACTGTCAAGTGGGCATTTCGAACTAAATTCCAGGACACTGCAGCGCGGGTCTGGAAAAAACTGCAGTCATGAGACAACAATTGCTTAGAACTCAATATGTAATTATTGTAGAGAAAAAAAAAACTGTTCGATTATAAATCCCTTCAATAGTCACGTCTGCCAACTATGCATGCTTTTAATTTTAAAATTCAGTCAGAAAATGTGTCAGAAAGTTTCGCAATGTTAAGAGGGTAAAAACATTCTTCTTTCAGAATCACCTTAAAATCGCATATAAAATTTAACTCGTGGTTTCTTTTTCTCGTTGCGTTTATAACTGTGTTGTTATAACTTAACAGACGCATACAACTAAATAAACTCTGTGGGTCTACAATCCCATTAAAAATCAAGGCTGGCAGTGCCCAACTCAACTTTCTTGACTACGGGCACTGAGATGCTATATAAATCGTTCATTAATTAGATACATTAATTTGTAATTTTTTGAGGGAATGTTTTTTTCCTGAGTAATTACTTCCTTTTACTGATTTTAAACTATGAGAAAGCAACTAAAAAAATATAACTTCATATACACGAAATGAAGCAATTGTGCAGTGATGTCAAAATCAAATGGATAAATCTGCTCTCAAATCCAAACTGGCTGCTTTCTGACACATTTTTTCATTAATTTTGGTTCTCAAGCGCAGCATGTAATTGGCAGGTGCTTTTATTCAGAATCTATTAAAAACATATGTACATACATACACACATATATTACATAGTACACTTACTTATACATAGACACATATATAACAAGTCAAAGTAAAGAGCATCATATTGTGGAAAACAAAAAGAAAGGATAGAAAGTTTAAAAGGAGGAGTGAAAGGGTTTTGAATATTCCGTTCATTAATCTGAACAAAATTAATACATTTTGAGATTTTATCTAGGAGATATCTAAACCAACCTTTTAAGAACTTGGATGACCAAGTCATGATGTAGTAATACCATAATAAAAATACATTTCGTATTTTCTCATTTTTAATTGATATTGTATCATAATCATATCAGTACAGGCAATTTCCATACGTTTAACTGTGTAGTTCTATAGTTAAAGGTTAAATACAAAACTGAGTGCAATTATATCAATTAATGCTTACCTTGGGCGTATAAGTCATAATGATTACTATGCGATCAAGTTAATTGTAATTTAACATATATTCAGAGTTAACTATAATGTAGGTACAAGAGCAACAACAGTCATTATACTTGTAAATAAAACAAATGGTGTAAAAAAAAAATACGCTTGACATCTGGAAAACGAAACTTTTCATTAAGCATTAGCTTGAAGCATGATCATTAAGTCATGTTTCACGAAAGCTGTCACGAAGAAAAGTGCATTAATATCTGCAATCAACAACATATTATTAAATCATACATTTAAAATAGAAATAAAATTACTACGAACTTGTATTTAAACGGAATCAAATAAAAATTGAAGTGCAAGAATATATGAATCGTGATCATTTTGATGCGATAACATATTGAGAAAATGTTGAATTTTACAGAGAAAAATAACAGCATTTCAAAACAAAGATAGAAGTAATTAACTATTCATGCTTTGTATACGTCATTACTTGCTAAAAGGTGTTAAATAAAAACCATAGAAACAGCAAAGAAAAGCTTATATATAAACTGTCTTACATGTTTAGCTTCATCGAAACCTTTTCAATACAAATGAGAATTTTGCATATATTTAATAAAAGAATGGATATGTCAAAATCAAAATAACTATGAAAAAAAATTATTATTAATAAAATAATCATAATAATCACATTTTTTTTTTTGTTTTTTAAATTTAAATGTTTAATGATTTAGTACAGTTTTTTCGTATGCAGGATATAAGTTAAAGTTACAACTCTTAAGCCTTTTTAATTTAAGGATTTAGTAAAGTTTATTTTATTTTAAATTATATTTTTTCGCTTTTATGGTTTTTTTTTTTTTTTTTTTTTTTTTTTTTTAGCAATTAATGAAGTATATTATCTCTGGGTGTTCGGATTTGCTATAAATGTATATATGAATTGTTTTTGATTCCATGTAATTTGAAATCTATTTCTTTAATTTATTCTTTGTTAATTGTTTAGCCATAAAATATTTTTCATTTTAAGACTAATCATTACATTAAACTAATCATTTTTATAAGTGCTAAATGAGTAGTTATTATTTTTTATTGATGTGATATAACCTTCAAATGAAACTGCAGATTATAAAGAGTTACAATTCATATTTTTTTTTTATTTAATGATTTACTAAAGTTTTTTTGTGCTCTAAAGTCCAAACTAGTATACACAGATCAACAATTTACATTGAAACGGCGATATATATTTTGGTATTAGAGGAAATTTTTAAATAACGAAATTGTCAAACGTACAGAAGTTGTTCATTTTGTAGATTTTACAGTATTATGTAGAATTTAATTATTATCATGTCTTGATTTCACTTTCTCTCTCGAATAATTACCTTTACACCAGATTTTCATTTATGATAAATATTACTTTGAGACTGTGTAAAAGAAGAAGTAAGAGCAGCAAAGTTAATGCACAAGTAAGGCAATGTTCTGCCCAAGGTATAAGTAATATTTTCCATATTTCCATTTTGATTAAAGTTCTGTCACATTTCGAGTTGATAAAAGCTATTTCTTAAAGATTAATTGTATGCACTTTTCTTCAAAAGTCAAATACACATGTAACTGTAAAGCAATTACTCTAAATAATTCAATGCAATCAGTCTAAATAATTCAATGCAATTAGTCTAAATAATTATCAAGTACTGAACTTAATTGTATCTTCACAGAACGCTGATTCAATTCAACTGCAATATATACAAGGATGCAATCACCCAATTTACTTGTAAAATAAATAGTATAATGAAACTCAGTCTTCATATTTGCAAAATTCAGCGTTTGATTAAATTTTGTTAGCCTTTTTAACTATGCAATATTATCTTTTTGTATGTTAAAATTTTACACAGCAATTTTAATATAACTATCACATATTTAATAATTACTATATTAACTATTAGCAAAAACACATGATCATCAAGCTATGTTTCACGAAATCTGTCATAATATAAAGGATGTGATCAATTTGGTATTAAATATGAAAATTAAAATCAAAAATTAAATTAGTCCCATTTTTTCTTCTTGGAATCAAGCAAATTTACAGTTTTGTTGAAAGTTTGCACAGCAATTTTAATGTAACTATCATACATTATAGTATTAGCGGAAATTTCAAACAAACCAAATTGCGAACAGAAATTATGGGAGATTTTATAATATTATGTATAATTGATTATTATCAAATATTCTCACATATTTCACACTAGAAAACCTGTTTTCATGTGGATTAACTGTAAAAATCAAACATAAAAGTGACTGCACTGCAGTTATACTACTTAATTCTTGCTTTCAGGAACACTTGTCATAATAACTATCAGTTTGTCCGGTTAATTATATCTTTTCATATAATACTGCTTCGACTGAAATGTAAATATAAATGCTAAACCTCAATTTACCTGTGAAACAAATAGCATAATGGCAATATTCCATATATATTAACTGTATATCCCTTATTCAAAAGTCAAACATAAAAGTGGCTGCACTGCAATTAATTCTACTATCTCTAATGCATGCTTCCAGGCACATTTCTCATAATAATTAGAAAGTGCTACGTTTAATTGAGACTCCCTATAACACTTCTTTGACTGTAATGTAAACATAAATGCTAAAACTAAATTTACCTGTGGAACAAATGGCATAATAGCAATATGCCATATATATTAACTGTGTATCCCTTATTCAAAAGTCAAACATAAAAGTGGCTGCACTGCAATTAATTGTACTATCTAATGTATGCTTACAAGCACATCTCTCATAATAATTAGCAAGTGCTCCGTTTAATTGGGGCTCCCTGTAATACTGCTTTGACTGTAATGTATACATGGATGAAATCACTCAATTTAAATGCGGAACTAATGACATAATGGCAATCATGCTTGACATTTGCAAAACTGAATTTTTGATTAAACATTAAGATAAAGCATGATCATTTTAAGCTATGTTCCACGAAAGCTGTCGTAATATAATGGGTGGGATCAGCATCAGATATTAAATTATTCATTTAAACTGGAAATAAAATTACTCCCCACATTTATTATATATTTTATTCGGGATCGAACAAAAAGTTAAGCGCAGGAGCACATGGAAGTCGTGATTATTCTGATGAGATGACATATTAAAACAGAGCGCTGCGAAATGTTCGAGGAAAGAATGGCATTTTCTTTTATTGAGATAAGGATAAAATGGAGCGTATATATGTGCTCCTTTTGAATCTTTGTAGATCGCAATCGATAATGCGTAAATTTTTATCATTTGTGCGTCACGTAATAAGGGATGCCGTTGTAACACCCATTTATTTAACCTTTAACTGCGTTTAGAGGTCTCACAGACAGCTGCTTTTTCGAGTCTGCACAGTGTAACTTGTAACAATCAGTTTAACTACCGATATCAATGAAATTTTGTTCAGTTTGAAGCCCTAATACTGTCGCTATATACTTCTGAATAGATGAATTTTAATTATAATATTTATATACATACGAGAGTAAGTCAGTAAGTAAGTCACAAAAGATAATTAAATAATAACTTACAATGATATTCACTTGAAAAATATTTTTATTTCTCAACATATTCTCCACCAATATTTATGCACTTATATCACCGTTTTATGAGTGCCCCAACACCAGCTGTCTCAGCCACATTAGGACTTCAAATTGAACATTTTCATCATCTGTGAACATCATCTTGCTTCCAAGATGGTTTTTTAGGGGACTAAACAGATGAAAATCGAAGTGCTAAGTCGAAGCTGTATGGTGGATGTTGAAGACGTTGCCAACCAAACTTTTGAATTGCCTCCTGTGTTCAACTTGAAGTCGTAAAGTTTCTGAGACAGCAACCCAAAGAATGTTATGAAGCTGGTGTTGGGACACTAATAAAACGGTGATACAAGTGCATAAATATTGGTGGAGAATATGTTGAGAAAAAAAATAGTTTTGATGGGAATATCATTGTAAGTGTTATTATTTAATTATATTTTGTGACCTACTTAATGACTTACCCTCGAAAATATTGATACGGAAACAGTTTCATATCAGTTAATCCAGCCTTTTATTTATCTTTTGATGAAGCGGTCTCAGAGACCACTCAAAATACATGTTAAAAATTGGCAGCAAACTGTCTATCATTCAACCGTTTTTAAAGATAACGGTTAATTGTTCATATTATGAAGTGTATATGACCAAATTATTGACCACATTAAATAAAGGTATTGACCACAGAATAAAGGTAAATGGCGGTTATGTAACCATTTTCTCTAAAAATGGTCAAATGACTGGACAGTTTGCTGCAAATTTTAACAGTGTAAACTATGGGACAATTTCTGTGACAGGTAATTGAAGGTTAAGATAATGTTTGTAGGTTTTTAGAAAACTAATTGGCAACTTATTTCCAAATGAAAAACCTCATTAGCTTAGGCAAATTTAAACAACAAATTCCGTAAAATAAAATTAATCTGACCATCTGGATGCTCAGAACAGGGAAATGATTCGTAATAGTCTCCGTTCTCAATGGTAAGCACTTCTGCTTATTAACGGAAGTTCTAAAACAAATTTACAAGGGTTTAAAATATTAAACTGAATGTAGACATCTGACAGCCATTCTTTTTTACAAAGAAAAGATTATTATTACTATTTTTCATTATTTTATTTTCAGAGAAAAATGCAAAAAATTTTCTTAAAAGCCATGTTTGTCTTAGATTCCTCGTAGCTTCACTCCTAATTAGAAGTCGATAGTTTACTTATTAACATTCCATTAATGTTCATCAGTTCAAATTACATGAATTTTAGAAAAACGTTTTAAAAAATTTAGCTATACGTATTTGTTGTTGGTTTTTTTTTTCTTTTTAATTGTGCGTTGAGCAAAGTAGCGTCGGCAGTTGAGAGAAACATACATTTTTAGACTAAAAAAAAAAAAAAAAAAAAAAAAAAAATTTTTAAGATTTTACACCGGTAGTTCCTTTTAAAACAAGCATGTCAAACACGTGGCCCGCGGGCCACAACTGGCCACATACAATTTATTACTGAATATATTTTCTTATTTTTTCCACCTTTTTTCAATAAAGTTGAATTTATTTTTTTTATTGTAACTTTTCTAAAGAGGAATGAAATATCGAAATAAAATAAGTAAGTAAATTAAATAAAATATTCTTTTTTTTTTGTTATTATAATTATATTCTACTAAAAAAAAAAAAAAAAAAATCAACGTTTTTAACAAATTATTGCTTTTGAAAGTGAGGCAAATCCATTGACGCATACCAAAATTATGATTTTTTTTCCCCTGCTAACACAACTAACCATTATTGCATATTAAATTTACATGAAATAAGACCACAAAAAATATAAAATAAGTCTATTTAAATATTTTAAACCCATTCAAATGCAAACCATTTAATACTTAGCAATAAAATTTGAGCCTTATTTTGAAAACCATATCCTCTTGTATAACGTTTTATGTTATAGAATGGTGGTGAGCTAAGACCAGCTACAGGCATTGGTATAAAGACAGTCAGAAACCGAAAATAATTTTTATATACCCCAATGGAAATGTAAAATACAAAACTCACACCTGTGCAACTAACTGCAGCAAGTACTTCTAACCCCCAAGTGCATAAGTAAAAACCAGTGGACTCGTGCGAAGATTTCGCAATGCAATCTTTGAAATTATTTGCTGTTACTTTTTCATGAATTTTTAATTAACAGCATTTTTTAATCAAATGACGTGCTTGCATGTTTCATGTGATACCTCATTCAGCGTTCTGCGTTTTGCATATTCATAGAAAAAGGGAAGTTGACATCGGAAATAAAATTTAGTCGACCCCTGCGAGGATTTCGCACTACAGTCTAATATTTTTTAGCAATATCTAATTTTTTTAGATGCAAGTTAAAACATCTAATGAAAAATTACGGATAAAAATATCTGCAAACAACATTAGTGAAGTCAGAATATCCTCTCATCCATTGGATTAAAGTTACAGTAAAAAATGATCGAAGATAGCTAAAGGCACGTGCGAGAAAAAAAATAATAATCGTATTTTAACTTTATTAGAAGATGACGTCATCTGCTTCGAGAAAAACACTGGGCAAAGAAAATAGATTGAATACATATGAAGTACAATTTAATTTATTATAACAAAAGCTTATATAACATTTTAGCCTACACGTGAAATACTTCTGCTTCAATCGATCGATAATTTTTTTTTTCTTCTAAAAATTTGAATTTGAATTTTGTTTTTTGATCATAAATATAAAATAAGCCCGTGCAGAGATGTCCTACTTAATCTATTTTGTACTTTATATATGCATATGTATATAATTGTTGAGCACGATATAATGAGGTATTTTATTTTTGTGGCAACATTGATTTCCGAAAAACCTTTCATTTATGAAAACAATGCTGATTTAATTTTTAATTAACTGCAATTTTTAATCAAAAAACATCTTTTAACGAAATGTGAGTGTACTATATCATAAGGCGGTTCAAAAACCTTTCGAATGATTCCTTGTTGTGCATTTTGTAAATGCATAGAAAAAGGGATGTTAAGAACAGAAATAATACATATGATTATATAAATAATAATGAAAATAAATAATAAATTAAATTTGTATTTACCATTATCTAGATCTATAATCTGCATTTGAGTTCATCAATAATTGCTACAATTACTGAAAACTTAAGTGGCATAATGATATTGCTATTCACATTTAAAGAATTAAACTTTTAATTAAGATCAGTAAGAATCAAGAAATCATTATCACTGAACCATGCTTCATGAAAGCAATTGTAATCTAAAGAAAGTGATCATAAGTGATCATAATCAGATATTAAATTAGTCATTAAAATAGAAGTAAAATTGTGTGCAATTTGTGTTTGTCTGGAAAATCAAACGAAAAGGGAAGCAAGGCAACGCGTATGAAATGTCATCATTCTCATGAAATGGGGTATATATATAGATATATTATGCAGAATGTAGAGTAATACTTAAATTTTCCCAATTTAAAGAATTATTTTTATTTAAACAATAGGTGAGAAATAGGGTTAATCAAAATTGTTACATAATTGTTGAAATTCTAAATTAATAATGCGTCTTTTCTGATTTATAGGAAAAATCCTTTTAAACAAGTATAAAATTTAAACAGTTCGAAATTTTTAATAATTTCTTGATAATTTGGATTTTTATGGTTAGTTTAATTTTTAATTTTAGATAAAGTAAAGAAATTTTATTAGACATTATCATATTTTATTATAAGAAAAATCTTCCTAAAGCATCAAATTCATATAGTAATTGAGAAAAAAAATTCACTGTTATTCAGTAAAAAATAAATGCATGACACATTGTAAAAAATTACTGCAGTAAAATTACTGCAGACGAGATTCCAGGAAAGACCGTTAAAAGACAGCCTTTGTCCTTAGATGAACGGATTTTTTTCGTAAAAACATTAAACTTATGGGATTTGACCTGTTAGCTTGAAAAAGCTGCATTTCCGGTAAAACTACTGCAGCAATTTACCGTAAAATACCCGTGAATTTACATATATTTTTACCATTAAACTGAAAATAGAGTAAATTTTATTGTACCGCTTTTCTTTCAATTAATACCTTTTTCTGTATTTTATCTATGTAAAAATATTAAATTAGTCTACGCTAAATTGTGTGTTTATACCAATATCAACGCATGACTTTGATAACACATGAATTCCATTTTATCATTCCAAATAATATTATATCATAATCTTTATCAGTAATGATTATAGTGATATTTCATATAGATTAACTTCATAATCTCCGATCTAAAAGTCAAATATAAAACTGATAGCTATACAATTACACCAAATAATTATAGCCCGCAGTCCTGTAAATCATAACTGTTATTAGGAGAAGCAATTTACTGTGTGTTAATATAACTTTGCAACAACTGTAACAGAGCTATGACTGCGTCAATAATTACAGCATTTACCCAAGAATTAACTGTTATAATAGCAATAACTTATGCCCTTTGCAAAACTAACTTTCGATTGAACATTTACGTAAAACATGAATTCCCTTACTAAGTCAAACATACACGAAAACTGTCATAATCTAATGCATACGATGAATGCTTAAGATTAAATTATTCATTTAAAATCGAAATAAAATTTACGTTCCATTTATATTTGCTCGAAATCGAACAAAAAGTGTGGCGCAGGAGCGCATGCAAATCGCATCGTTCTGATGAAATGGCATATTAACAGAGCGCCGTTGAACTTTTCAAGGGAAAATCGGCAATTTCTTTTATTAAGATAAAAATAAAATGGAGCGTATATGAATTGCTTTCAGGTTCTTTTTAGATATAAATTGGAAATTAGCAAATTTAATGTACTTTTTTTTATACTTTTTCGGAAAACTGGTTTGATGATTTGATTTGCAGCTGATATACGCTGATATAAATTGACAAAATTATGCTCTTTGCTTCTGTTTAAGAGTGATGGTCAATCATATCTTAACTTCCCTTAGCTAGTGTTAAACCCATGGGCGTGCGATTCCTTCGTATTTTTAAAATATCAGTAAATTAATATTTTTAACTTCTTCTTTGTGTGTACTGTTCTTAAAAAATGTCTTCAATTTTATTTAGTTGTCAAAATAGTTCTAAAATATAATAATTCTCTGCACTACCCTATTTCCATAGACATTATTTTATTTTTCAACATATAAACAAGTATTGTACGTGTTTAAAAGTCTTAAAAAAACACCTTTAAAACCACACAAAACCTGAAGATGCCTGAGACAAGGTGAAAATATTTTTACTTTTTTACAGTTTTTAACAGATTGACTGGTTTTGTGTGGTTTTAAGGATGTTTTAAGACTTTTATACATGTACAATGCTTGTTTATGTGTTGAAAAATAAAATAATGTCTGTGAAAATAGGTAGTGCAGAGAATTATTATGTTAAAAATGACATTATGAACAATTTATGAACAATCATAGATTTAAAAAAAAAAAAAAAAACTATTTTTAAAATATATACTATAATTTTATGTTTTAAAATCTTAGCGAAACTGAGTAAGATTGTAACACTTCACAACATAAAATTAAACATATAGTTTAGAAATATTTTGACAACTAAAAAAAAAAAAAGAAAAGAAAAGAGAGAGAGAGAGAAAACAGAAAACAGAAGTTGAAACTATTAATTTTCGGAGGAGATATTTTAAAAATACGGATTATTTCTACTCATATAGGTTTAACATTAGTGAGGTGAATACGAGATCTTACTGACTAACACCATTAAGATCAACAAGTTGGAAATTGTACGTCAAACGGGACAAACGAGGTGCGTTCGTACTATGGCTAGTTATATAAATATTCAGATCTTGATGATTTTTAATTCTGTGAAATGAATTATATCGTCTGCAGATTAATTTGTGTCATAAAATAAGTATCTCGGTCGCTTGACGATTAAACCTCGGAAGCTCCTATAACAAGAAAGCACCGATTTAAAAAAAAAAATCACATTTCTTAATAAATGTTTTTATTAATATTTTCTAAAGTTTTGATTCGATTTTTATAAAATTTGAAATGTTTCGACAAAATTCTGCAAAGATAATATATCTTAAATTTCAAACCATTCGGTTGGGTAGTTTTTGCATTGTTATATGCGGACGGACGGACAGACAGACGGACGGACGAACGGACAGATAGACGGACGGACCAGACGACAACAATAGGTGCTACGTATTTATATAATTACGAACGCACCTAAAAAGAGGAAATTTTCAAATTTAAATTTACGATTATTTTAATTCAAAAATTGATTTTATGATATGATTTTGAACTGATATGATTTGATCTGATCTGAACGGATTTGTTAGTGCTTTTTGTTTCTTTCAAATTTAAAATTGCAATTTCCCAAATTTAACTATGCTTGATATTTTTTATTACAAAACTGGTTCAGTAGTATGATTTTAGAAGTGACACGATTTTTTGCAGTTGATTTAATTTTGAAACTCTAAAAGTGAATTTTCAATTAAATATTTACTTAAAGCATGATTTCTTTTACGAAACAAAATCTATACAGATGTTGTCGTAATCTAATACATTCTAATGAACGCTTAGGTTTAAATTAAATCGAAATAAAATTTACGCTTCATTTATATTTGATTGAAATCGAACAAAAAAGGTGTTGTAGCGCGAGTACGCATGCAAATCGCCATCGTTTTGATGAATGGCATGTTAACAGAGCGCCTATGAATTTGAGGAAAAATCGGCAATTTCTTTTATTAAGATAAAAATAAAATGGACCGTATATGGATTGCTTTTTTTCATTTTTTAGATCAAAATCGGAATTTCTCAAATTTAATGGTGCCTTTTATACGTTTGATTGCAAAATTGATTTGATGATATGATTTCATATCTGATACGGTTTCATATACAGGGTGGCTCTTCTTATCTTTGAGCAATAGTTAATTACTAAATCGATAGTTTTAGAGGTATAGTTCCACTTGCAAAAATTTTTGAAATGTTGTTCTTAATCATATGAAATCCATACACATCCCTGTTAATTTATAAAAGTTATGAATTTTAAAATTTTTCATGGTCCTTGGGTCCTATAAATTAGATTTAGAAAAACTTTTTCCGTGCTCGCTAAAGTAAAATAGTTAAAATTCCAGTTTTCTACGACCAAAACTTATCGAGTTTTGATTCTTTGAATTTTATTAATTTTCAGAGCTTTCAGGAACTAAAAAAGAATTTTTTCTGTTTCCAATGCTAAAAAACGGTAAAAATTCATAAAAGTGAAAGTATCACTATTCTGTAAATTTTGGTTGTAGAAGAATGGAATTTTTACTGTTCTACTTTTTAGAGCATGGGAAAAGTTTTCAAAATTTAACTTATAGACCCAAGGGACCGTGTAAAACGTTTAATTCCGTAGCTTTAAAAAATATATCCCTATTTTGCTCTAAATGGATTTTCACATGAAAAATAGTAACATTTGACACATTTTTGCAGTTCAAACTATACTTCTAAAATTTACAGTTTGGAAATTAGCTATATTGGTCAATGATAAGAAGGGACACCTTATATACTAATATGGAATTATATTATTATTTTATATTTTAAGATCAAAAATTAAAAATTCGGAAACTTTATCAAACGTTTTATTTATTTATTCATTTTTTACCTCCCCCCCCCCCACCCTCTCTTTCTCTCTTTTTTTTTTTCAAAATTGTTCTGATTTTTTATTTGATATGATTTTTGCCATTGGTATTGTTTTGCATTTGCAAATCTGAACTTTTGATATAGCATATGTGAAAGCTTGATTTCTGTAAAACATGTTTATCGATACTAACCCAAATTTAAACTATCCTGCTCAAACGCATACGATAAACGCTATACTTTCTAGTTAAACGATAAAATATTTTAGTGAATCCGAAATAGATATTACAACATTTAGGAATTCCATAGATATGATTTTTCATCATTACCTCAGTTTTAAGTTCTTAGTCTAAATATTATTCATCATAGTGGACAAATAATAACCCCTTCATCTCCAGACTTTTGATCTACCAAAAGGTTATGTAATACGTCATGGAGGTTAAGTGGTTAATGCAAAATTTTTAAATATAAATTTTATTAAAAAATATATATATATCCTAAATTATTTTCTTTTAAATAATAACATCAGTAAAGCCACTTTTATATGTTGCTGATGATAGAAAACGAGATACAAAGAAAATATGTGTAAAATAAATAATGAAAATATCGAGCTATTTTCGTAGCTTAAGAAAATGTATAACTATTTTGCCGTAAATGGATTTCCATATGATGAAGAAAAACATTTGACACATTTTGCAGTTCGAACTATATTACCTCTAAAACTTGCAGTTTAGAAATTAGCTATATTTATCAATGATAAGAAGGAACGATTCGAGTGACAATACATTTGTGTAACATTTAAGTGCTGAAATAATTTTGCTCCGTATTAGCGTATTCATCATTCAACAAGATTTACTAAAATTTACAGATGAGCTATTTCTTTAATGCAGCTTTCATTATCTAATTCTCGACACGGAATAAATTCACAAAGAAAAGGCCCCTTCAGCGTAATGAAAATCTGCATAAAAATTAACGCATTTTACAAACTCAGAAGCAAAAATGCAAACAACTTCCCATATACCACTAACATCAAAACGTTCCAATTTCTCTTTCAGTTGCAGAAATGTTTAATTACTGAAAGGTTACCTTTGGTAAAATAGTGCAATATCGTTTCTTGTTTGACGCACTGTCAGGGGCGAAATTTCATAACTTCTTTGGAGCAGGAGGCGGGACAGAGTTTACTATGAGAGGGGCAAGCATTTCTTTTGATCTGAATGGTTGTGCACATCTAAGAAGCAATTTATACAATTTTATTTTCATATATTTTTTAAAAATTAGCCAAACTGCTCATTAGTGATAAATGTATGAGAATGTTGCAATAGCAAGACTTTAGTAAATATTACTGGTAATTATTAACTTCTGTACCTATAGTGTCTATTTAGAGACAGTGGTTCTATTTTAGTACAATGTGACAAGTTGTCTTAGCTTTTGTACAATGTTTTAAAATATATTTTTGAGTGTGACCTGTGATGTCCGATACCTTCGGAAAAATTCGTTTACTACGTTATAGTATGCAGAGTTTACTATGAGAGGGGCAAGAATTTCTTTTAATCAAGTTGTGCACATCTAAGAAGTAATTAATATAATTTCATTATCATATATATTTTTATAATTAACCAAATTACTCATTAATGATAAATGCATCTCATTATGAGAATGTTGCAATAGTAAGGTTTTAGCAAATATTACTGGCAATTATTAGTTCCTGTAGTGTCATATAGTGTCTATTTAATGACATATAGTGTCACATATCGTGTCTATTTAATGACAGTGTTTTTATTTTAGTACAATGTGACAAGTTGCCTTAGCTTTTGTGCAATTTTGGAAAATATATTTTTGGATGTGACCTGTGTTGACCGATACATTCTGAAAACTAGAATTCCTTGGGGGAGGGAGCGACTACCCTCCCTTAACCTTCCTGAAACATCTCTGCACGCTATACCATGCAACTAAAATTATATTTAGTACATAGTAAGCATACGCGGTTTGTATAGTTTTAGCTACAACGGCGTTTGTTAGAATAAATAAACAGGACAAAAAGTCACAATTTATGAAAATGAAATGTGAAATGACATCATTCAGACACACCGAGCAATCGACATGCAAAAGAAAAATAGGATTAATGCGATGTAATAAAGAAACAATTTAATATTGTTGCACATACGACTGCTTTGGAATCAGGAAAAATAAAGAGGAAACCGATAACGATGTACAAAACCGAAACTTATTAAAGATACTTTATATTAATTATAAATAAAGTCATGTTACAGTAATTTTTTGTAATAATATGTCATTCTTTAATTTTCTTGTAATAAAGAAAACACTTGTGACTTTGACAGAACAAATACTTATACGAAGATTTTATTTGAAAAACTCCTCCCCTGTGACTCCTTAAACAAAATTATTAAAGTAATCACTGATTATTTCAATAATTAATCTTTGTTTAACAAATAGTCTGCGACCCCCATATTTCAGAATTCTTGCAATGGGTAAGTTCAATCAAAATTAATTTCAAATAATCTTGTTTTAAAAAACCCTGATCGAATTACCAATGTTTGAAACATCAAATCTACGAAGATAAGTGTTTTGAATAACGTGTAACTGATCATCGGAAGTGAGAAAGTCACAGGTGTCTGCTGTTACGTAGTCCCAAGGGGGAGATCAACCCCGCGTGATGATATTAGCGGTCGAGTATTACTCAACCCCAATCTATTCCTTTGTCTACTTTGCTGTACGTTTCAGAAAACTGCACGCTTACTGAGCAATGCTACATCAGTGGAGGGTTTGTTCACATTATATAAAAACCTTTTATTTAATATGAAAACAAAATAATAATAATGAGTGTTTTAAAAACATTTTTTAATTTAAGTAACACAAGATAACATCAAAATAACTCCCGAATAATTAAAAGTAAAAAAAAAATAAATAAATAAAAGCATACTTTCATTAAAATTCACAAGAAAGTCATCTTATATTATAAAGTACAAATATGTGCGTCGATTAATGCTGACGTCATAATGATGCGAACAACAATGTGGGGAAAAAAGATGAATGTTGTAGCAATGGAACTATTTTTTGAATTAAACAATCGTAACGTTATTTCTGCGAGAAAACCAATGTTTTGGGCCAATGTTGACCCCCTTAGGGATCGAATTTTTAAAACATAATATCCAATTCATGTATTGCCCTCAGGAATACATATATATTCCAAATTTCAAAGCTCTACGTCAACAGAAGTGGGCGAAGAATAAGTCACAAGATTTGACTGCCGCATACATATAGAAATGTAAGTTAAAGGAAAGTATGTAAAAAAATACTGATCAACCCGTTAAAAGATTATGATCTCATCTGGATAAATCGAATTTATTTGTAAGTAACAACAAAAAAAAAATCCGCATCATTTGTTTGAGATAAAAATAACTTGTAAACAAAAAAATGGTTTTAATTTTAAAAATAAAAACTATCTTTCACACATAAAACTATCAGCAGTAGATAAAATATATGAAAAATGACTTTTTCTTTATTCGTTGCCATACGCAATTTAAAAATTATTAGAAACTTGGAAAATTTTACCTATTTCTGAAAATCGGGATCATAGTAACATTCAATCACTGAAAAAGATAAGATATCGATATAGTAACGAAAGTTGATCTAATATTAATGTTAATAAAAATAGCAAATAAAACCTTTGTGCAATAATAGGAAGAATACCAAAGTTATAAATGTACAAATAATACACAAAAAGCAGCAAATAACTATTTCGAATCTACAATCGAGCTCCACTGCTGTGCTTTGCTATTTGTCGGTGAAGAAGAACATCGCTTGATTCCAAATAGCTATTTGCTGCTTTTTTGTGTATTAATAACGTTGGTATTCTTCTTTTTAGTTAATGTTATTATTAGATCATTAAAAGTAATATTAACTCAATCGAGAACTTCATTCAAAATGTATATAATTTTTCCGGTTTCATTTTTTATGAAAGATGTATGTAAACTATAGTATTAAAGGGTAAAAATATTCAAACAGTAATATAATGTAGCTCTTTATCTGCATTCAGCTTTAAATAAACAAATTAATGTATTTATCTATCCCTCTGTCTATTATATATATATATATACATGTATGTGTGTAAAATAAAATTACATATGATAACGTAAACCTGGTAAAATTATATTAATCCAATATATAACCCTAATAATCCAAACTGAAAGTTCAAATAAATCCATTTAAGATAGAGAAAATATACATTATAGCACAAAAACATGTTCGTGAATAACGCTGACGTCATATTGATGGTGGCAACACCTGACAAATAAATTTCGCCTTTACTGCAATTTTTTTAACTTCTAAATATCGCACAATTTAAAATTTATACCATCGAATATATGCAAAAGTTGTTCTTTCAGGTGCAATTTGTTTGAAAACTGTATCTAAATTTAATAATTGTTTATAGTTTTAAAGAAATTAACAAGTATGATTTTTTTTAAAAAGCTATCTCGATCGCATGCTGCCCGATTACGAAAGATTGTTCTGTTTGAACTTAAAACAATATAAATAGTTTAGCGTTTGTTTCCAGCTAATATTCCATAACGAAATTAAAACTTCATCAATAAATAAATAAAATTATATAAATTTAACAAGCATGTAATCGAACTACTGCTGAGCCAAGCTTTAAAGACTGGTCACGTGAGTAAGAGGTCTGGATAAGACGAGTCTGTTCTTGATTATAGGGAAGTCGGTAATGTTTAATGTATTAAGTATTAAGTATTAATGTATTAAAGTTTAAGACTTGCAGTATCCTTTCTATTGCTTTTTATAATATCTCTTCCTTTGTTTTTCACACATGTGATTTCATTATATATATATATATATATATATATATATATGATTTTTGTAATGATATAGCACTCGTATTTATGAACGATTTGGATGTGACTCAGCATGTGTATGGGACTGACCAAGGTCACGACTGAGTTCTTTAACCAACTTGATCCGCCATCTTATTTGAAAACGGCGGTCACTTAAAGATTTCAAACTCAAAAAATATACAAAAAAAAATTAAAAATCCAAAATTGTTTTTCTGTTAAGTGTCCGGCCTTGATACAAGGACTACGAGGCATTTTTGTTTCCCCTCTGTCTTATAATATGTCTGAGATATAGCAGTTTGAAATTCTAGGTGGCTGACATTTTTAAACAAGACAGCGAATTAAAAATAAGGGATTCTTTCATAATCGGGATTAATTTATAAATTTCAGTAAGCGTGATTTCTCGCAAATTTTCTCTGACTGCTGTACCAATCGTTACAAACTCTCATACGCATAAAACTACATAAGTCATATTATAAAATACGTCATATTTAACAGAAAAAATATATTGGTAATCATAAAATATTGGAATACACACACGTGTAAGTTATGGTTCCCGCCAGCATCAATTTCTCGCCAAGCTTGTCGATACTTGACGAAATATCGGAAAATTTGTCGAAAAAATAGGTCGCCATAAACGAAACCAACTTGACAATAGCTGATTAAATTGGTGAAAAAAACATGCAAATTTAGTATTGAAGAAAACTTGGAATCTTTTAGAATCGGGTTCCACGCATTTTAGAATTCGTGTTTTTAATTTAAAAAAAAAATAGCTGAATTCTCAAAACCAAGAAATTAGGAAGTTACCTTTTTCTACCAGTACAGACCGGAGGGATTGTTTCTTTTCCTCCTTTTTTGGTACTTCAACAGATAATCGGTATGAAAGTGAAAAGCTAAGGGAACTTTAATCCGTTTGTATACGTTAGTTTAAACGATCTAACAGTTTGCGACAGCGCAGTATTCTCTAACGGTGATATTTGGAAGTAAAAGAAGGAAGCGTAGTAAAGAAATTTCTGTCTTCGCTTAATCTCATTCATTATTAGTTTTTCTTTCTTCTTTTCACCTGTTTCTTATTAAATTATAGTCATTCCATTTTATGGCGTCCTGTATTAGCTACATTATGTGTAATACACTTAATAAATGTCACCTTAAATCTAACTCTTTTGTATAAGAAATAATTATAAGGTATGTTGAATTTATTGCAGATTAACAGTAAATTGTTTCAACATCGCATCATCATAGAAACATAAATGCGTTCGCAAATTTTTAATGGTTTCATTCCTCCCATAGGGTTAGTATCAATGTCAGTGCTTTTAATATAATTTCCTTTTGAATTAATATTTTTACATTTCATTCTGAACTTGTGCCCTTATTGGAGTTTGCATATTTGTTAAATACGACCAACTAATATTTACCCAATATTACAATTTAGTGTAAATAATTCGACTATATCCAAATATTCCCTGGTACTTCATTGGATGCGTTACAAATGTTATACCAACATACGACCTATATTTTGCAATTTTTTGCTGGAATATTAACTATATATTTTCCAAATATAAATATTCCGATACTGTACAAAATATCGAACAAATATTTACTACTATTGTACCAATATTTATTTGCTACCAGATTGATTAAAAATAATTAATTTTCTTTATGGCACTTCTTTTTAAACAAAATTTCGATCGTATCGCCATATTTGAAACTTAAACTAATAAAGAACACGTTCTTTGGTTTGGTAGCACAAGTCTGAGTGTCTAGCTTCAAAAGGAAAAATGAAACCTTTCGAAATATATGTTGGATAATATGGATTATCGAAAAACCGAATGCCATATGATCGGTACAATACTCCTCTTGGATCTTAGAGTTTTGTCTGCTTATAAACCTTCGTGTTGCGTGAATGGACAGATACTTCCAGGTTGTACTTCTTTGTTACAATTTGATTAAATTGTGTGGTTACGTGTGAATCTATTTGTTATCATGTGATGAAGATAACAAGTCAAATTCAAGTCAGTGTGCTGTTGCTATGTCCCATATTGTAACAAGTCGGCAATGACGTAAAAAAGTTTTAAAAAAATATATTACAACAAAAAGAGCTTTAAATAGTTTTATCAGCTGTAAAGTGCCCAATCTGTGTCTCCCGGGTGACAACCCCTTGTGACTCATAACGAAGAAACGGCCACGTAGACCTCACACAAGAATAACAAAATCACGATCACTTGAGAGTATTTATGTGATAAACTAAGAAATATCACATTTTGGTTGCATTGTGACTGCGAGCATTGCTACTCCCCGTGACATTACATAGTCTGCTTGTGCTATTAGGGACATTGATAAGTTTTTGTTTAAAGCGCTTTAGAAAAACTACCCTATTTTTTAAATAAGTCTGCAGGGAATTAGTAACTTATATAATACACTAGAAGACGTATCAAGTTATTCTGAAGTATTCAAAAACGTATTTTATACTTTTAAATCGTGATCCTATATCTTTCTCATCATGTAAATATCCCTATTACATTTCGTAAATGTTATGCTATCTATGCTTTCGTTTGGTATTTATACATATTTATAACTTTGAAAACAACATGGATTCAGAATAATGCATATTTAATAGTTATTTCAACATATCAGCATGTATTTTATCGATAATCCTCAAAATGATTTACAGTATATGATATATATAATCCGAGATTTTGTTATTATACCAGTTGTAAATACTATATTCCATGACATCCTTTTCTCAATTTATCACTGAAGAGCCATCTTGTAATCCGCAATAAATATTGTTACAATAAAACTTATAATCTTACCAGTTCTACAGGCTTTTCACAATTCTAACATTTTTTTTAATTTTTTAGCAATTCTTTTTACCACAACAACAAAATATTTTATTTGTATGCCTCTAAGCTATGCATTTGAAAGAAAATAATCAAGTCGAATACATTTCAAATTCAAGAACAGCTTTAAATCCTTACAAAAATTTCCTTTAAATTCATTCCCAACAAATACTTTTAACCAAACGGATTCCATTAAATAAAATCTAATTAAATTCTTCAGATGCAATTTCGTTTGATACAAAATTTGAGGATATTCCCTTTGACTATCTGCTAAGACATTTCAAATGCTAACTCCTACATGCGACATGCAGAAAAACAAATAATTCCTGTGTAAATTCATCATTTGCGAAAACCCCTTCAAAACAAGCTGTAATTCTTTTTCTCAAACGCAATTGTCTATTTGTTTGAAACAATAGCTTTAAAAATCATTTCCACGCCAAATTCGATTTCTCTGGAAAGATTTTCATTTAAATATTTAATGCCTGATGTAATAGCTTTTCGGAGAATTTTTCTGGCAGATGGGGTATTATTCCAGTACATCGGAATAATATATATTTTTATGGCAGTTTAAATTTATCTTTTCATTTGAAAAGCTATTATGTAGATCTTAAATTGTCGCCCGTATAACTATCTTCTTTTCCTTTCCAGCTGCTGCCAAACGGTGTTAGATAAATACCAGAAACTCACGTCTCCGAGATTAAGATTGAACTTTCGATTGACAATCGGGATTAATTGTTATTTACATATCGTTTCCGGCTGTGTAATGTAAATGATGAAAGTTTAATTTGAACTATGATTTGTTTTATTGAAATTTGAGAAACGGTTCAGTTTGTTGAATGGTTGAAACCGAAAATTTTAATGTTTGATTGCACGAATGTACATTAGTTAGGTCTTTATGGAAATTCTAATAAATTGTTAAAAATATGCGATATATAATTAAGATCCAGTGCAGTCAAATATAAATAGAACATAATGGTTAATTGCAATTTATAAAGATATACGAATACAGTTAGAGAGTTGGAAATAGTATTATATTCTTGCAACACACTCAAGCAGATAATATAGCGAAAAATAAGGATTTGTTTTGAAAATTAGAAAGACATGCCGGCACATTTATAAGTGTAATAAATATCAGAGATATTTCTCTGTTTGATGAAACTTTTAATAAACTTATTCATAAGTTGCTTATGTTGAAAATTGTCGGTGGATTAAGATTCCATTTCAAATCAGAATAATTTCCAAGCAAAAGATTATTGTGTTGCCAGCATCCGTTGCCAAATATTATAATTGAAACTAAACTCAGTTGAAACATTTGTGTTACGTTTTAGGCAACGTTATTGTTCAACTTTCTTAGGCAACGTTATTAGGTTACCAAAATTTCGTATATTTTATACTAACTATTCAGACCACAAACACTGAGTGTTGCGTTTAAACTGCTTTTATTATATTAAATGTAATTTGGCTAAGCATCTCTAAAAAATTTTAAAGCTAAAGCGAGAATTCTTGTTTTACTGTCATTTGCATAAGTTGCGTTTGGTGCATAAGATTTATTAAACATTTATGTATGGGAGCAATGTTACGAACACTGTTTTCCTTCATGTGATGAGACAAACTTCTGAAGCATTGAATGAGTTATTTGGTTCGTCAAATATTCTTAATTATCAGGATTCTTATACAAACAAAGTTTTAAAAAAAACCTACTGGAAACTCTTTTGAAATGAGATCCATCTTTTTTATACGGTATGCTCGAATTAAATTATTCGACCTAAGACTCCTATAATAGGAGCTGACGCATATCCATTTTGTTTCGGATTATTGGTGCTCAGTTCAGCATCAATCTATCGCAGCCGGAGTTGGGGTTGCCTAAGACTCTGTTCTGATTGGCTGAACCGGTTCTGATTAGCTTGGTTTTTCGACTGAACTTCAATTTGAGCATCAAATCTGCGAGGATGCGTCAGCCTCTATTATAGGAGCTCTAATTCGACCATACGTGAAGCAATGACGTAGCCATTGCTGTACGCTCCTGATGTTGTATATGTAATGTAAAAAGGCTTCGTTTCGCCTAAACACTATCTTGTTGAGTGATCCACACTATTATAGCTTCAGAGTAAAAGAACAGAAGATAAACTATAGATTGCTTACTTCTGTGACAGACCCGTCACTAGTCTTTCTGATTGGATTTCTTCAAATAATATGATTTTTATCAGTGAGAGTATATCCACATTGCATTTTGATCTGTAGTGGCTGCAAATAAGATATTTAACAAACACATTAAGATTTTTATTAGCCCAAATGTGGAAATAAACAATATAATCTTTGAAATATAAGAGATTGGGAACAGGAGAGATTTAGAATATAAGGATTTCATTGCTTTAGTTGGATATTCTAAAGTCATAAATCAACAAATTCAACAATGTCTAAAAATAAAGTAGGAAACGTTCATGTACATATTATTCATTTTCTTGTCATACTTGCATACCTGTCTTATCACAAAAAGTTAAATGTTCTTGATGTTTTCTATGCAATTAAATGTACCGCGTGCAATTTTGAAGACATGGCTTCATGAATGTTACGTTTCTGAGTATCTATCTGACAATGTAATAATTGGAATATGGTCTATTTTTGTATTCGATATGGTTTTGCAACGTCATGCAAATCATGCTTATAAATATCTTGTGCTTAAATTGTACTTCAATAATAAGTACTTAAATTATACTTCAATAATAAGTACTTAAATTTTACTTCGGGCTCATCTACATATTGAAATACGTACATATACACTGATGTCCAGAAATTAAATGGCAGCGACCAATTTCAGACGTTTCTTCGAATATCTACTGAAATTCGTAAGGAAATGCCCGAAATGCCCTTGAACTTTGAGAATGTAAAGAACATGTTTGACTTCGTGTTTTTCAGTGAAGATTTTGTCGCGAGGACAATTAGGGGGGGGGGGGATAATAATTTTAATAATAAAATATTATTTTCGATCACCCAAGTAACAGAAAATGCTAAAAATGGTGTGTAGCAAATGACTATGTAGGTCCTGTTCAACATTCGTGTACATTTGTGTAAGCATAGCACGTATATTCGTGAAGATGTTAACGTTTCTGTGAAAAATTCAAAAGGTTTTTTTTTTTTTTTATAGCACACAGGTTTTCAACCGAATTTAACACCGCTTTCCAAACAATTGACAAAAAATTATAGAAAAAGTATACTGCAATTAAAATATTAATATGTTGAATATTTGATGAGATATGGGTATTTGTATGAAATAAATTTTAACTGCGCATGCGAGAACTATAGCAAAGATTTTTGGTCATGATTTGATAGTCAATACCATAGGTCAACTCATATAAAAAGACCAGTCAAATATCGCGAAAACTCAAAAAGTTACAGGCAATACAGTGAGATAATTGATAAATTGAGAAGGAAATCCCATATAATCCTATGTTTTTATTTATTTTTTTTTTTTTTCAATCTGTTAAGATGAATTGGGGCACGTGCGTACTAGGGGAAATGTGGAAATCACATGGATAATCCTAACCACTGCCAAAAGGGGAAAGAACGAGTTTGGCCATGTCCTAACAGAGTGTTGTGCAGAACTTGAATAGATGGCGCTCTGATCAGCAGTCGTTTTTTAATAAAATTATCCCACACATGACAACTCTGTACACCACTTTGCTACGGTTCTCCGTGCGATTTACGCACCTGTCCTTAGTACGCACTTAACCCGCTTTACATTAGTTATTATTATTACTGTTGTTGTTTACATATTTTTACCGTCAAATTTGCACAGTCTAAAATTTACGTCTCTTAAAATTAGTCTGATTGGCTTAATACTTTTCAAATTCCTGGGTTTGAACACAGCGTGTTTATTGATAGTACCCTATAATTTTAGGTGATTTTTTCTTCTGACCTTGTTTAACTTTTTATGCTATCGTACTTCCCCACTGACTACATCATACAGATCCGCATATTATACCAAGTTAAATAACATTAAAAAAATGCTTTAATTTAAAAAACATAATTTTCACAAGTTTTAGCAGAAAATTCTTTACAAAGAATTATATTTGTATTTACCATTTACTTAGATCTAAAATTAAATTCAGCTGAATCATAATGAAAAGTATAAAAGTACGCTCAGTATGTACTAACTCATCAGTAAATTAAGTTAGTATTCCATTAAGGCTGTTCGTCAGTAAACTTCTCGATTCCCCTCGCTAATGTTAATCCTGTGGGCGTAGGATGCATTCGTATTTTTAAAATATCTCCTCAGGAAATTAATATTTTTAACTTCTGTTTTATTTTTACTGTTCTCAAAGAATGTCTCTTTTTTTCTTAGTTGTCAATTTTTTCCTAAAATATATACTTAATTTTATGTGAAGTGTTAAAATCTTATTCAGTTTCGCAAAGATTTTAACACACAAAATTATAAATTAAGCACGTTCTTTAGAAATATTTTGATAACTAAGGAAAAAAAGAAATATTCTTTAAGAAGTGTACACAGAAAACAGAAGTTAAAAATATTAATTTCTTGAGGAGATATTTTTAAAATGCGAATGCATCCTACGCCCATAGGATTAACATTAGCGAGGGAAATCGGAAGTTTACTGACGAGCAGCCTTAAGTTTAAAATTATTACTTGAAGTAACATTTTCTAATTAGACATTTCATAGGCGGTAGTTGATCATTAAATTGTCAGTAAAAAATATACACATATATTAATATCGGTGTTATTTTAATAATCAAACTCAAAACAAAAAAATACAAACATTTGTAAAACCGCATTTTTAATAATTGCTATCCTTTGACATAGATTAATGTAAATATAACATCTACAAATGAAAGCTTATAAATTAGTGCTGCAATCTGTAAAAAATTTTCAACAGATAGAACAACACCAGTTTCGTTAAGTTTTAAGTTATAAAAAAGTGTAAAAAAAAATTGCGGTTAATATTGTCCAAAGCAATATAAATTATTCTATTTTCTGTATTCATGAACATACCATGGTGACTTTCATAATTGAAATTCATCGTCGGCAATTGTATTGATGATTAAATTGTCAGTAGAGAATATGATGTTATTTTAACAAACAAATTTTAAATAAAAATTATAAACATTTATAAAACTCACATTTTTAATAATTGCTAACTGTTTGCAGATTAATGTAAAAATAACATCAACAAATGAAAGATGATAAATTAATGCAGTATATAATATTGTACCAATAAATATAAGTTATTCTTATTTCTAAATTCCTGAACATACCTTGCAAACGTTCATAATTGTAATTCATCGGCGGCAGTTGGATTTATGATTAAATTGTCAAAAATTAATTAATTTCAAAATTAAACATGTTGTACAGAGACCTTCAAAATGTTAGACGTCCGATTAATTTTCTTTTTAATTCTCTAATGACGTCATATTAAGCTGCTTTCTGTATTTACACATACTCATACTCCTTGTATTATTGAGAAATGTTTGAAAATTTCCGTTTTATCACCAATATGACGTCATATTAATCTTTTTTTTCAACTGGTGAAACTTTTTATTTCATTTTGATTTTTCACGTGGAAATCTTTCAATAGAAAATTAATTATTGTAGAAAGAATTTTATTGTGGACTTTTAACTGTTTACATTGATTAAAGTAAAATAACATCAACAAATGAAAGCTGATAAATTAATGCAATAATCTGTAAACAGTTTTTAACAGACAGAACATCATCAGCTTCGTTAAGTTTTAATTTATAAAAAAAATGTAAGAAGAATTGCAGTAAATATTGTTTCAATAAATATGAATTATTCTTATTTCTAAATTCCTGAACATGCCTTGCAAATTTTCATAATTGTAATTCATCTGCGGCAGTTGGATTGATGATTAAATTTTCAGTAAAAAAAAAATGGTGTTATTTTAACAAACAAATTTTAAATAAAAATTACAAATATTTATAAAACCTACATTTTGAATAATTGCCTACTGTTTACAGATTAATGTAAAAATAACATCAACAAATGAAAGCTGATAAATTAATGCAATAATCTGTAAACAGTTTTTTAACAGACAGAACATCATCAGTTTCGTTAAGTTTTAATTTATAAAAAATTATAAGAAGAATTGCAGTAAATATTGTTCCAATAAATATAAATTATTCTTATTTCTACACTCTTGAACATGCCATGGAAACTTTCAGCCTACTTTTTACACAAACTTTCGATATTCAAAAATTTTAAAACTAATGACCTTTCAACCTCTTCATTAATAAACTTAGAACCAAAAAGCCGTGCGAAAAGAAGACCTTCAAAACCATACCAATCTTCACTTAACGCTTCCGTGAGATAAAAACCACATTTCAAGATAAATAAAGATTACCAAAGAGAACAAAGGGGAAGCAACAATCAATACCCAGTTTCATTATTAAAAGTAATTTTCGCTCTCAAGAAGGCAAGGTTCTCCAAATTTATGTGAACCGGCTTAAAATGTTATCTGTAATACGCAGATATGATAGCTACATCATTATTTTCTGAGGCTTAAAATGAGTTTTTTTGGCCGCTGTTGATCATAACACTGAACGCATACGCTAAGAAATTATGACTTCGGCATAGTTTAGAATGGAAAATATAAGTTTAATCGTTTTTCTCGCTTCTCTCTTTTTTTCCAAAAATGAGAAGCTCAAAAGCTTACTTTTGAAATAGATTAAAGGTCTGTTTTGGGGTTTAATGAAGCCGCGAAATATAAATGAATCTGGATAGATTATAGAAGTTATAATAATATGAAAGTGATAATGATGAATATATTCAAGAGTTTATATAAATTTCTTTTCGAGATGATTCACTAATATATATTTTCAATAGACAGTTATAAATAATTTATTGGTTTTTCTCTTTGTCGTTGTTAACAGTGGATATTAATTATGTTTTACCGTATCAAAATTTCTGATTAAGCATTAAATTAGCAGAATTCAAGCGTTTGCATAAAAGACAAATTGGAAATTGTACGTCAAATGTGACAAATGAGTTGCTTTCTTACTATAACTAGTTTTATAAATATTCAGATCGAGGTGCAACAGCTGCTGCACTCTTGTACAAAAATGCATGAATAAAAAATTTATTTTATGTGCATATTTCCATATTATAGATATAAATTTTATTTTATAAAATTAAGTTTCAATGCACTTTTACAAACAAATAATTACAATTCTGTTACATAAAAATAATACTATGCTCAAATGTCCAATACTAGACAATGTAAAAATATCCTCCTTATTATTTCAATGAAATAAATTATATCGTCTGTTATTATGATATGATTAATTTCCGTAATAAAATAAGTACATTTTAAGATGACAGCATTTTATCTTTTGTTGACATTTACTGAAAAATCCAATGGGAAACGTATGTCTGTCTTTCAAAATTTCTGAACTTGAAATCCAAATTTAGACTTTTTCCCCATTTAATATCTATTTCTCTGGAAAGATCTATCCAAAAAACTGTCGGTAAATTATATGATTGCTAAAATTAAACAATTTTAGTATTCAAATTCGGTTTTTGAATTCAGTAATACGGAAATAATATGACTCCATCTTAAATATGACGCAATCACCATGGCAACCTGGAATCATTACCTATCATGGAATATCATTGAATTAATTACCTATGATAGGATTTAATAGAAGGAAGAAAACTTTTATTAATACCTTTTTAACACTCCCACTCGCCGTCTGTGCGTTCGAAACATGTCGATCTTTATAATGAAAAGGTTTTTATAAGCCTTTTTGTATTCTGTTTTATCACTTTATATATATATATATATATATATATATATATATATATATATATATATATATATATATATATATATATATATATAATATTACCTTTTTACTTTTTTTTTAATTTTTTAATTTTTATATTCATAAGAATATCGTTCTCTTGCAGCCCATTTATATATTCATCTAATTACAGCCCAAATTTTGGCATAATTTATATTTTCATAATTATTAAATACATTATTTTATTGCTGCTTAAGCGCAAAATTTGATGTATTTCTTGTATTTTAAAATAATTTTACGTTGCTGCATTAAAAACTTTTTGTAATATTGCTATTGAAATAACATATTAATTTGGCCATTTGCATTGTTTTTGTTTATGTCCAACTAGTATGGTCATCTTGCATTTTGAATAATTTGTATAGTTTATTCTGTATGGACTTATATAGTTAAAAAATTTTTATACTACATATATTAGGACTATGTTTTATAATTTGTAATTTGACAGTGCTATATGGTGTAGTAATCTCATTGTATATGGTCAGTTGCTTCTGTTTCAATGGTTAATTTTTACAATAAGTTTATTATATAATATATATATACATATATATATATATATATATATATATATATATATATATATATATTATTCAAATTATTTTCAAGAAAGGAAAGAAACGAAAATAAAAATAAAGGATGGTTGTAAAAAGGATGTCAAATAAAGAAAATCTTAAATATAAGAGAATTTATTGAATTTAAAATCTACAATTTACCATCTGAAGTTATTGGTATTTGAAATTTACAATAAGCTATTTCAAGATGTCTTTTAAACTATCTGTTTACAAAGAAAATAAAGCTATACAAAGTTAAAATAAAAAAAAATTAACATTTCCCGTACATAGAAAAATCACGCTTGATATATTTTCAGAAATGCAATTAAAACAAAAAAAAAAAAAAAAAAATGAAAAAAAAGTGAAAATTAAATTTACAAAATGTTATTTATCCATAATTCTGTGAGACACGTTCATGTATAAATAAGGTGTCGGTCCTTAAGACGCTTTATAAAAATTCCCAAAATATAATAATGTTAGAAAGAGCAAAGAACAGAAAGAAAAAACGGAGAATAAAATAAAATAAATAATTTAAAAAGACAATTCCGAGTATATTCCGATGCAACATATATTTTAACCAAAATCAAAGTTACCCTTACGATACTGCAAATACGAATTACTACTAAAACAACATTTTAATGTCTTCAGTAATAATGAAGAATTTTAACACTAAAATGATTACATTTTAAAATAACTAAACATAAAGGAAATTTCACTTTGTTTAAAGAGTATCCTTCTGTTTATATTTATTTAATACAATAAATGATTATCCATATATAACTCCTAATGAAATTTATCTTACACTAAAATTATATAAATTTCGGCACTTTTATTTTAGCTTGACGCAGGGGATAAATCACCAGGTATTCTTCCCATCGCCATCATTCGTATTGCATTTATTTTATAATTATTTCACTAATTAATTTAAAATACATAACTTTCATTAAAATGCATGCATTTAAATTACATATATTACATAGATTTAAAATATGCAAAATAATAATAATTAATAATAATAATAATAATAATAATACCATAATTTAAAACATTTTATTTCAACATCAAATCATAGTTACTAATTTACATACGCGAAAAATATACATATGTTGCTATTGGCAAAAAAAATAAAAATAAAATAAAATAAAATAAAAAAAAAATCTATTGGCGAGATTAGAGTCCGGCTAAGATAAGAGTAACCAAATTTCTTGTAGATTGATTAAAGATTGTTTCTAGAGAATTTCGAAGAAAAATTAAAATATATGAAGCATTTTAAAGATATACAAGGTGTCCCAAAAAGTTTGAAGCGCGCTTTAATTTTTTACCGGTTAGAGATAAGTATAGGCAATGTAAAATGTATAAGTGTTCAAAATACAGCAGGAATATAGATTATATTCAGGAGTCTTGTCATTTATTTTCAATAAATTACACTTTTTAAATTTTTATATGGCTTCTGGATCCTATAAGTTATATTTGAAAAAAATTCTTTATGTTCTGAGAATCAAAACAGTAAAAGTTTTATTTTTATACTACCAAAACTCACTGAGTAATGATACTTTTAAATTTTTAAATTTTGCAGTTTCCTGGCATTATAAAAGCATTGTTCTGTTTTAAGAGCCTTAAAGCTACAAAATTTCATAAAATTCAAAGTATCGTAACTAGCTGAGTTTTGGCCGTAGACAGATTTTACTGTTTTACTTGTCAGAAAATGGAGAATCTGTTTCAAAATATAACTCATAGGATCCAGTGACCGTATAAAAATTCAAAAAGTGTGACTTTTTTTTTAAAATAATTGGCAGGACCATTTCATCAACATAATCTCAATATCTACCTTATTTTGAACAATTTTTGTATTTCCATTGCCTACGTATCTCTAACAGATAAACAATTAAAGCGCGTTTCTATTTGTTTGGGACACCCTGTATAGACTGCGGGAAAATTTATTTGAATAGAAATGTATTTGAAATAGATTATGGCAGGTTATTTTTATTACTTACCTTTATAAGAAGTATTAAAATATATTTTCTGTCAAGTATAAGGCCTATTATTAACCTATTTCTTTCGAGAAATATTGCTTGTTTTTTTATTCAAATTGATTGTTTTCTACCACTTTTTTTAAATAGTAAATAACTTATTTAAAAAAATGGTACCAGTTAAACAATCTGAATAATTATGATTTTAAAAAAAATGCTCAACAAACAACCTGCTTTTGTAATTCGGTTAAACAGATTACCGTATATACTCGCGTATAAGTCGAGGAATTTCTGACAATTTTTGGCAAGCAAATTGGGGGGGGGGGGGAGTCGACTTATACGCGAGTCAATTAAAACAACAACAACAAAAAAATCAAATACTGCCAAAATTCTGGCTTTTTATGTGTAATAATAATAATATATTTAAAATATACAAATAATAATAATTTATTATTATAAAATATTCCATTGAATTGTTTTTATTTACTAACCACTTTTTCGCATTGGCGAATCTCTCCTACCATATGGAGTGAGCGTTTTTCTCCCATCTTTGGCTTAATTTTATGCAAAATTGAAGTAAAAACCAAGGTGGTCGACTTATACGCGGGTTTTTGATTTTTTGAAGAATTTGCATTTAAAAGTTAGGGGGTCGACTTATACACGAGTATATACGGTAATATATTTTTATATTGTAAAAATAAATTTTAACAACAATAACAACAAAAAATCCTATTCCTCGTTCTTTTCAAACTTTACCGTCCCCCTGAAACTTAATTCAGTCTTATCTATCAATATTATAAAGCAAAAACATGCCCGTGAGAAACGCTGACGTCATATTAATGATGGCAACGACCCGGCCAATAATTTTTTCTTTTACTGCAATTTTATTTTTGTTTTTAAACATTGCACAATTTCAATTTTTACACCGTCGGATAGGGGGAAAAATGTACTTTTAAATGCAATTTTTTTGAAAACTGTATCTAAATTTGATGATTTTTTGTGGTTTTTAAAATGATTTCCAACCTCTTTTTAATTCTATCTCTATCGCTTGCAGCCCAATTATGAAAGATAGCTTGAATTAAAAAAATATAAATAATTAAGCTCTGGCTAATTTTTCGTAACGAAATTAAAACTCCATAAATAAATAAATATATAAATATAAATGAAACACAAATTTAACACATATGTAATCGAACTACGAGCTTGAATTCTGAAATAGTCAGAATCATAAAGGTTATTGTAAATAGGGAAATCTTTGGCGTTTTCTTTGAGTTTTAATCTGTGGTATGCTGCTAATATGAAAGTATCACTCTTCATAATTTTCCAAAACTTTAATTGAATATCATAAATGTTATTTTCATATAAAAATGCTTTCTGATGGTGTTAACGGGCAACCTAAAAAATATATTAAATATGAAAAATCTACTGGAGTTTTCAATTAAAAATTAATTCACCTATGTTCTGTACTCCGATCCCAACCCCGTGTAGTATGTTTTGTAACACGGGAAGACCGGGTTGGATTTCCTGGTTTATGATAAAATTAATTCTTTCCTTCCAAAAAATATTGCATATTTATCCTGAAATCCCGTCTACTTAATAGCTATAATGTAATAGAATGAAAAATTGCTTATATATATATATACAAAAAAGGTAACACTTTAAAAGGAGAAAAGAAAAAGGAAACCATAAAATGATCTCATTCAAAACAGAATTAATGTACCAAATAATGTAAAGTCTAGCCTTATAATACAACATAATATCTAAAATAATTAAACATAAAAACTTATTATCTTGCATTCAGAGAAGATTTTATCGTAAAAAAAACAAAAAAAAAACAAAAACAATATGGTATGCATTTCTTATAAATTCGAGAACAATGAGCGATTAAATAAACTTCAAAATTTTATTCAATTTAAATTTAATCCCCCATGCAAGGGGATTTCGGGAATAAATTCCTACCAAAGCATTGAAAATCTGTAGTGTTCAAGTAACGTAGTATATATATATATATATATAATAGCACCTCTTAGAAAAAAGATTTTCAAGCACAATTCCTGACTATATCAACGTGCATTAACTATGTGTATCGCAACAGTGCCAATATGAAAATTTAAATTATCATTACTATGAGAAATCACATTTTAAGAATGTAAAGTGTGATTTATCCACAAAAATGAGACTAAAACAAATTCAAAATACATTTTTCTTAAATTTTTTGTACTTTTTAAGATTTTGTTGTTATTATCTAACCAATGTTGGTATTTCAATATAATTTTTCTTATTTACCCAAATAGAGATGCATAACTTTACTAATCGTTACATGCAACTACTAAACAATCAAATGAAATTTTATTACAAAAAATAAAATTAAAATTAGAAAACATTGTCTTCTTTTAACAATAGATTACTATCTTCAAACAAGTTGGAAATTGTACGTCAAGCTTGACAAATGGGGGGAGTTCGTACTGTAACTAGTTTCTGTGAAATGAATAATATCGTCTGTTATTATGATATGATTAATTTTTGTAATAAAATAAGTGCATTTTAAGTTGACAACATTTTATCTTTTGTTGATATTTACTGAAAATTCTAATGGGTAACTTAAGCTTAGCTTTGAAAATTACAGGACTTGAAATCCATATTAAAACTCTTTTTCTATTTAATATCTATTTCTCCGAAAACATCTATCCAAAAAACTGTCAGTAGATTGATTATATGATTGCTACAATTAAAAAAATTTAGTATACAAATTCAGTTTTTAAATTCAGTAATACGGAAATAATATGACTCCATCTTAAATATGACGTAGTTACCATGGCAACCTAGAATCATTACCTATCATGGGATATCATTGAATCAATTACGCATGATAGGATTTAATATAATGAAGAATGTGACTATAGCTTGGTCATGGAGGTTATAAAATGTCATATACGTCATATATGACTCTAACGTCATACATGCCAGATAACTTGGCGATACATCTCGGTCACTTAACGATTAATCCTCGGAAGCTGCTATAACAAGGAGGTATCAATTTTTAAAAAAATCAAATTACTTAATAAATATTTTTATTGGTATCTTTTTAAGTTTTGATTCGATTTTCATAAAATTTGAAGTGACTCCGCAAAATTCGGCAACGATTATATATATTAAATTTCAAACCATTCGTTTGGGTAGTTTTTGCATTGTTATATGCGGACAGACGGACGGACCAGACGACGGCTATAGGTGCTACATATTTATATAATTACGAACGCACCTAAAAACGCTGTTATTGTATCTGTGAGATATATGACGTAATAAACTTTAAACACAAAGTTAGACTGACGTTTAGCGTTCCCGAACTAAAAAGACGCCTTTGAAGAAAAATAAAAGTTACTTTAGATATGCCATTAGTAGCACTTTAGTAGATATGTAACAGTAAAAAAATTATATAGTTTATAAAAACTATTTTAATAAAAAAATTTAATCGCATTATTTAAAATTTTTAAACAATTTTTAGATTTACAATATTTTTCGTTAATGGAAAAAGAAATTTTAATGTGATAGGTATATATTTTTTCTTCTCCGTTGAAGTGATTATCTGCTGTCAGACTCATGACCCAATAATTTGTATACCAGGCAAATTTTATTTCATTTTGTGTTAATTAGAAAAATATATAGAACACTAAATTCTGAAAGAGCAGATGATTATATGAATATAATAATAATTATAAATTAAATTTACATCGGAGCACCCTCGGCGGTTGCAGCGCCATCTATTGAAAATCCTCCGAAATGCTGAATCAAATTTAATAAACATGGACTGGATGAGACACTAAAATTTCAAGACTGACTCGGTTCTTATGTAGAATACATATATATATATAAAGATGCTTACTATATTTTAATTTACTATAATAATTATGTAAAATATTATTACATGTCACGTTTAAATTAGAGATTCGATCATTTTGTTATATGAACTGGTTAGCTATTTTTTTATTCCAAAGGTAATATATATATATTAAACGAAAAAAGTATTAAAAAAAGGATATACTTTTATGTACATTCCCGTTTTTAATTAATTTAGTTTACGAATAGATGGCACATTTTTATATTTTTGCTTCACTTAATAGTAATCTTTCTTCAAATATTTTTTACCCAACTGGGATGAGATCAATTAGTCTAATAAGTAAATGATAAATATGTAAAGAACAGCTTTTCATTTAATTTGTCAGCTTTTAGCACATCAAATATTTGGGCCTATTAAATTTATGGAAAATTTTTTTCATTAGTATTAACTGATTTTTAATAGCTATATTATAAAAAGTCTAAAAATTAATTGATAGAAAAAAATAAAGGAATAATTAGAAAGCATGATGAAGCCATTTTTTGTGAACGAAAGAGCAAGTTTTCTGACATACAATTTTTTTTTTTTTTTTTTTGTGTAGTAATTCCTTTTTGAATGTTTTTTTTAGTTTCAAAAAATTAATAATTAAAGATCTTAAATTAAATCTACAATATTAGTACATTTTTATCGTAAATATCATAATATTGATATTGTAAAATTAATATTATAAACATTATTTATTCATTCTTCCATTCTGTATAAAAACATGTTTTTTATAAACTAGTTTAATATATTTTTATGCAATATTTTATAAAATTTTATGTAAATTTATTAACTTTTTAATGCAGTAATTTTAATAGTTTTTAATACAGCTCCTCGTTACATCGTGCATATTAGGGTGGTGCAAAATTTTAATTAGATTAACAATTGAACTTCGTTTAAATCCTACTCATAGACTAATAATTAATAATTAATTTAATTTCAATACCACTCTCCGATTAACGATTAAATCAATTTTCAATCTAATTAGTTAATCTAATTAATGATTAATAATTAAACAAAAACGTAATGTTTTGATCCGGATTTGGCCTTTTTATTTTCTTTATTATTTCTCAAGTTTCTCCTGGTTTTATCCCCCTGAGTTCGCATCTAGAGTATCAGCTCGGGTACCCAAATTTTACTTGACTCAACACGTGGATCAGCTTGGGAAAGGTTGATTTTAAATATTTCGGGTTAAGTTTTGACTCTTTGAGATCGAGCTTGCCTTGACCGATTTTTCAAAAGAAAGTCCTGAATATTTATCAAATGAAACAATTTATTTGACTATAATGAGTGTGCATGGGCTCATTTTTATACAAAAATGATAGAATTGATATTAGAGGTTTAACTGTAGACTACTTTTCAATAATATGTATTAAATATAGATTAATATTCTTTCACTTCGAGTTTGGGGTGTGTTTGGGTGTGATACTTCCAGTTCAGGTCGCGTTTCGGATTGACTTTAAGCAGAAATTTTGGGTTCAGATACGATACAGTGTTGCCAGTGGACTACTTTTTTTAAAAATCAGTTTTTTTTTATTATTATTGGCACCATTTTTTTTTAAATGGTATAATTCGCCTTGTTTTCGCCTTATTTAATCTGTCATTAAATAAGGCGAATTTTAGTTTCTCAGAAAACTGGTGGTAGTTAAGAAAACTGAATTAAAAAAAGGCAGCCCACTGGCAACAGTTGTACGACATCAGCACAACTGAATAAATGTGTGAGTAATGAATGAACTCGCAGATGGATTAAAAGCCCTAGTCCTGATTGAGTCTGCTGATTGGTGTGCATAATTTAATGAAAATTACTTTTAAATTTTCCAGTGGAATCTTCTGTGGTACCCCTTTTCCGACAGATTTGAAGAAGAAAAAGGGACGGAGGGGGGGGTGGGGGCTGGATTTTTTCCTAGATTTAAACTGTAATATTTAAAAAAAATCACTGTTTAAGCTTTAATTTGGCAACAATTTCATGTTGTGAAGCTAACATCGAACTGTTCCATTTTGCCTATACAATATACTTTCTTTTTCAGTTTGACAGAACTTCTTTGTGATATAAACATAATTTTGTATGGTTATTTCTTCGCCATTTGCAGCAACAAATTGATTTTCTGATACAGAATATATATTTTTTAATTCTTTGAAATGTTTAAAAATTGTCTACATTTATGTAAATGTGCAGCATAAAAATTTCTTAAAATGTTATGAGTATTTTAACAAAATTAATTGGTTTGTGAATAAGTTTCAAAGATTCCTTTTGGTGAAAGGGAAAAAAACTGAAGAACAACCCAAATAATATATTCTTATAATTTTATTATGCTTAGTCAACATTGAACTGCTGTATTTTGTTTATACCATATTCTTTCTTCTTCAGTTTGTCGCAACAATTTTGTGATATACACATAATTCAGTATTATTTCAATTGTTTCGTTTACTGACAATTTAATTCTTTGATAACATTGTTCGCCTTTGCCTATAATAATTACAAAAGAAAAATATATCGGTTTTATATAAAGGGGCTGAATTGTTATTTCTAACCTAAATGATTTACACATTTTGACCTCGGTGTATCTGGATAATTTTATGTGGCCTTGTATAATTTTCAATAAGGAAAGTCGTATAGTGACCCTTAATAACAGTCACATAGCAATGAAAGCGAATTTAAGAAAGTTAAATGGCGGCCATATTTAATTTCCGTCTGTGTAATTAGATTAATGATTAAAGTAATCGTGATTGAATTAGTTCAGATTGAATTAATCATGAAAAAAATTGAAAGGGTAACTAACTTTTTTCAATTTCAATCATGATTACATTCATTATGATTAAATTTCGTATGACTGAACGTTTAGTTGACTAATTAATCAACTAAAAATATAATCGATTAATGCCAACTATGGTGCGTACACTGTAAAAAAAGACAAATGTTTGTTAATCTACAGAAATATAATATAACCATGTACGAAAGTACAGTATTACCCTTCCGGGTTATCCACGATTCCGAAAAGTGTTCTTTACATTTAATAATCTCAGAAGTCAATATATTTCCGAGATTTAAAGAATAATTTATAAAAATAAAGTTTATTTTCCTTCCGCTGATTTTCGAAAACGTTTCCGAGTTGTTTTTATAGTACATTAATCGGTTTTCTCCAACCGAAATGTGGGCTGTCAGGATACAATTCATTCCCAATTAACCATTTTCACCTCCGTTATTGAATTTATACCACAAGAGTAAATATATATATGTATTATTTTAATGTTAATGCTAGTCCTGTTAATTTATCATGTTTGTAAAACATGTTTGTTGAACATGAAAATGTTTACGTGAAAATTTATAGCCTAAGAAAAAGCTATTGTCAGCATTGATAAAACTGATTAATGCCCTATAACAACAGCTCGGTAACGTTTTCGAAAATCAATGGCAACAAAAGATGCTTTGTTTTTATAAATGCTTCTATAAATCTAAAAAATATATTGGTTTCTGAGGTTTCTAAAGGTAAAAAAAGGTTTTCGTAATCGCGTATAACTCGGAACTGATTATTGCATATTTTTGCTTGTAGTTATATTATATTTTATTAGATTAAAAAACATTTGTAATGTTTTACAGTTGTGCCGGGAGACACGAAAACAGCGCGATATACACGAATACGCGATATAGCCGGAGACATTTAAAAAAAAACATATATATATATAAGAAGAAATTGTCTTGTATGTGTCTTCAAAATATATTAGTTGATACGCATATAATATGTAGTTTAATAAAATAACGATATTACTTATTCTAATCAAACTATATTTACGCATATAATATATATTTTACTATTACTGTAAAAAAGACAAATGTTTCTTTATCTAGTTTTTTTCTTTATTAAGGTTTACGAAAATATAATATAACGTCTTCCGAGTTGCCAACGTTTCCGAAATACGTCCTTTTATCTCCAGTAACCTCAGAAAACAATACATTTCTGAGATTTAAAGAAGAATTTCTGAAACAAACATTTGCTGTCACATATTTTTCGGAAACGTTTGCGAGTAGTTTTTACACTAGGTTAATTAATTTTTTAAAAACGAAATATCGGTGTTTTGTTTGCTATCAATTCTCAAATAAACATTTTCATGTCCAAAAGTATGATAAATTAACAGCATTAACATTTAAATTAAAAATATGTGCATTAACATTAACATTGAAATTAACCTTATTTTGTTACTCTTGAATGTATAAATTCTGTTACGCAGCTGAAAATGTTTACTTAAGAATTGATAGCATCCGAAAACCGATATTCCATGCAGAGAAAACTGATTAATGCACTGTAAAATCTACTCGGAAACGTTTCTTAAAATTACGGACAGCAACAGAAACATTTGTTTCAAAATTTCTTATCTAAATCTCAGAAATCTATTGATTTCCGACACTTCTAAATATAAAAGAACGCTTTTCGGAATCGCGGAAAACTCGGAAGAGGCTATATTAAATTTTAGTAAACTTTAAGAGAAGTAAGAGCATTCAGGAACATTTGTCATTTCTTACAGTGTATAGAGTGCAGTGACAGAGAAGGTTTTTTGCTTTGAACAAAATTAATAATTAAAGATTACATTAAGTCTACAATATTCATTCATTTTTATATCATTAACATAAAATCAATATCATAAACATAACATTAAAATGAATTATTTCTTCCTACATAGATTTCATATACAAACATTCATTCATTTGTTTCATTAGTTTAATATATTTGAGTGCAATGTTTTAGCAAACTGTATCCAAAGATTTCAAATTCTTAATATAAATGTTTTGAAAATCGCACTTGGCTGGAAGTTGCTTTTAAAAAAAAATAATGAGGAATTAAATCTAAAGTTACAAATTACGAGAAAAAAAATTAATAAAAATCTGCAAACTCTTCCAGAAAAGAGCGATATCTGTTGTTTTGCTGTTTCTAAGATTTCTTTTTTTCTTTCTTCTATTTTAATTGTGTCTTGAGGTTCAGCGGCTGAACTTTCCGTGTACACTGTTAAAAATTTTCCGCAAACTGTCCAGTCATTTAACCGTTTTTATACAAAACGGTTACATAACCGTAATTCAACTCTATTATGACCATATTATTGCCCATATTATAGTCAGAATAGAGTTAAATTACGGTTATGTAACCATTTTCTATAAAAACGGTCAAATGACTGGACAGTTTGCTGCAAATTTTTAACAGTGAGAATGTACAGTGACAGAAAATGTTTTTTGCTTTAAAAAAATTAAAGTTTAAGATCATGTCTAGTCTACAATATTAGTTGATTTTTATCGCTCTAACATAAAATAAGATAAACATTATTTCTTCTCACACTTCATTTGTATAGCGTTTAATATGTTCCTGTGCTATGTTTTATCAAACTGTATGCAAAGTTTTCAAATTCTTATTATAAATGTTTTGAAAATCGCACTTGGCTGGAAGTTGCTTTAAAGAAATTAATGAAGAATTAAATGTAAAGTTGCAAATTTTGAGGAAAAAAAAAATCTGCAAACTCTTCCAGTCAAGAGCGATATCTGTCGTTTTTCTGTTTCTAAGATTTCTTCTTTTCTTTTCATTGATTGTGCCTAGAGGATCGGCTACTGGACATTCCCTGTAGAGTGTGCGGTGATAGAAGCTCGGGCAAACACTACGGAATCTACAGCTGTGACGGTGAGTGATATCTTAGTATTGATTACTTGAATCTTTTACGTTGTTAATATCGTAAAAATAGAGTAAAGACGTAGAAATAAATTTAACATGAATCTGAAATTTGGCTGGAACCGATTTGTTGTGCAATTTTGATTTTCGCTTTGTAAAGTACAATCAAAATGTAACTTAAGACATTTAGACTATTTTAAGAACGGTGTACATTACGTCTGAAAAATAAATTATACAATAAAGTAAGCCATATAGTCAGACAAGTTAATACACTTAAATACATTAAAAGCAATTAAAAATTTGTAGACGTTTCGAACCAGTATTAGTCCTTCCTCAGTCCAATAAAAAGACCGGCAATTTTAACTCCAAGTTAGTTTTCCACGCTCTAGATACCGACCATATCCCGAATTTTGCGAAATCTACTATAGTTAAACTGAATTGCAATAAATGAAACGATTCAAATGTTATTATATTTCAAATAAAGTGGAGAGTCGAAATACGTCCATTAAAATTAACTTTTAAAATATACACTAAAACACTTTTTATACACTTTGAGCACGAGAATTGATCCTGTCAATAAGGGTGACCTTTCGGGTGTTTATGTTATTCCATTTATTAGGGAGGGGGGTGTTAAGAATTATTATGTTAGTATGACACAGAGGAAATTCAATGTTAGATGTAAGGAACATATTGCAGATATTAAGTATGGGAGAGGGAATACTGCCTTATCAAGATTAAGTAATAGAGAGAGCATCAACATCCTATTTAATGAAGCTAAATTGATGAAGCAGTTCCAGTTTTTATTTACAACTTTTTGTGAGGGAATCTATTAAAATTTATTTAAGGATTTCGAAAGCATGTAATGATACGTTGTCATTTAACATTCCGAAGATTTGGGTTGAGTGGTTGAATAATAGTAGGAAGCGGTCTGTAGATGGAGCTAAGAGCGGTGTTAAAATTAAAAGTATAGAGGGCGTTGTACCTTCTTTCACATAGTGACTGTTCAGACACTCCGGTTTTTATGTACATTGTGTTTGTGGTTTGTGTATATTCTGATGACGATTTGGTAAACAAATCGAAACATGTAAATTTTAAAATTTTAACATCTTTAATGTTTATATTGATATGTTGACGTCTTTTAAGCAAAAGTTTTAGTGTATATTTTAAAAGTGAATTGCAATATATACGCAAGTCGCATTTTTCTTGAGTCCTGGTTCACTAAATTAATCTGTTCACCTTTGAATGACGCAGGCAAACTTCTTTCAGAGTACACGGTTCTGCTTTAACTTTAACTTCGATTTTGAGTGTTTTGATATGTTTACATCTATAAGTTGTTTTAATTTTATCTTCCATGGCTGTAACGTTTTATTGTAATGAGGAGGGACTAATATTGGTTCGAAACGTCTACAATTTTTTAATTGTTTTTAATGTATTTTTAATGTGTATTAAATTGTCTACTATAGGGTTTAATTCTTTACATTTATACTATGTTAAAAACTATTTTAAATATGACTATTATTATGCGAAATTGTAGAGCCAAAAGTAGTGAAAAACATCTTTGCAGTACTTTATGTTATTCTTTAAAAATATAATTTATTTTTAATAGGTGACATGAATTTGGCGGTTAACTTCCTGACGCATTGTTTCATATAAACAATCATTTTTTAAATAATATACTTCAATTTTATATGTATGAATCCCTTAAGTTTTTCGTAAATCCTTCCTGAATGGCATATTTAAAAAATTGACAAAATCTAATATAGTTTCCCCGAAATCGAGTTATGTAGGCATTTACAGGATTTGTCATTAACAAATTGAATATTATACTTTAATCTTCAATGAATTAACTTCAGGTCTTTAATTGGGTATAATTGCTTTGAAACTGCGTAACTAATTTTGCAGTCCAAGATTTTAAAAATTGTAGTGTAAAGCCAAAAGTTTATTTTTTTTTAGAATTTTCCAACTAATGACTTCAATTTATGTAATACTTTTCAAAGTCTTTAAATAGTTTTCGAAATCATTTAGATTACATTTCCAGGCGATGTCACTCAATCATATAATATACAAAACATATATATGAATTATTTAATTCTATTAATGTTCTAGATCAGTTAAATTTCAAATAAACAAACATTTATAAACAAATTTATATTATTTTATGTCTATGAATTCAATGTATACACCTTTCAAAAGTCATGTGCAAAATCTTATATAAATGAGAAAAATCCTGAATCTGAAACTTACCGTGTTAAAATCACTCAAAAAGATAATGTTAAAGAAATAAGTAAAACAGGAAATAAAACACATTATCATATAATATTCGATGTCAATGGATTAGTTTTAAAATATATAATCATAGTATCAAAAGACACACTTTTCTCTATATATCAATGTTAATGCGGCAAAAAATATTTATGCGACAGCATTCTGCATTGCTAAATCTTTGCATATTTTAGCTACAAACAGAACAATATACATTTTGGGTTGAATGTAAAGATGTATAAGAATAGACTTTTGTGGCATTTCATATTCCACAAACTATTTTCTAAATTAGATCTCAAAAATCCTACTGACTCAACACATTCCATTTGCTACTCCATTAATTACTAAACGGTGTTAAATAAAACAGTAGAAAAAGGCTTTATATACAAACCGTCTGCATGTTTCGGCTTTACCAAAACCATTTTCAAGACAAATTAAAATATTCTTCAGATCCATAATCTTATGATTTAAAACACCATCATTCACGTTTTTCACGTACTCTCTAAGAATACGCACATTATTTTATTTTATTTTTAATTGGACGTTTATTTCCATACTCATAACTATGGAGTAACTCGAGCCACAATTTTGGTAAGTTAAATGATGCTGTATCGTTACATATTGAATTTTCACGTGTTGCAATTTCAATGATTTCTCTGATAATGGATGGATAGTACAGATTAGAGGGAAGAATTATTTTGTTTTCATTGAAATTAATTTGAATGACAGAATTATTTTGTTTTCATTAAAATTAATTTGAATGACATCTTCTATGTATAATATTGCGAGTACTGTGTTTTTTTTATTATATTAGCTACATGTGTTCGTGTTTTCTACGACTAAATTTCCTACTAGTCATGTCAATATAATAATTGTTTGATCCATTGGTTTTAATAAATGGGATTCCATATCCTCTGAATAATTTTCAAAATGAATTGTGTCAATTTGAGTGTATATGATATCCTTTAATTTCGGAGGGAGTTTGACTATTAAGCAGATATTGAAACGTTTAAGACTATATTTTATGTATATAATTCCTCAAAATATGAAATATTTAAATTTTACGAAAGAAGGTGTATATAAAACTTTTTTTTATAACAATTAATAATTAACTATAAACACAACATTATAACATAAAAACTACATAGGCGAAAGACAGTCTGTTTCTCATCAGTGGACGGACAGACAGAATTAACTATCATCCCCGCCCCCCTCCTCACTATAAACTTGTAGGTTTCGAAATACGAGCTAACCTTGCATTCAAAACAAAACTATTTTTAAAAACAAACAAATTATTAGCAAATTAAAATACAATTCGAAGTTACTTTTATAATAGAAAACATATTAAAAACTTATTACAATATGCACGTATTTAAAATATAAAACAAAACTAACCAAAAATATTAAAATTAAACAAAGTTATATAGATTAAACTTTAAAATATAAATAAAATGAATGCAAGGCAGCCGGCCTCCCTCCAAATAATGACGGAGACCGGCTGCCTTGCATTCATTTCTCTTTTTAAAGAATCATGTGTCGCACACTGTGACGAAGTGACCTTTTACGCAGCCATTGACCTTATATCATTGTGCAAAAGCTCAAATTTATGTTTCAATATGCCTTACTTTATTTATTTATTTATTTATTTATTTTTACGTAGAAGCAATCGGCGCCATAGAAATTATAAAAAAAATCAACTATAATTCTTTTTTCGAGTTTTATTCAAATATTAAAAGATTTTATTTTTTGAGGTTGGTGAAGAAGTATTTTTTTTTTTTTACGTGGACTTTCATTCAATCAAGCACCACTAACTGCCAAAGTCTCACCTGGGCGCAAATAATCCCAATATTTCTCACTCCTCAAATGCCTATAGAAGAGGAATGTACCAAACGATTTTGCGGGATATAGCAGGATCTTGAATTTACAAGAGGGAAATGTTCAAAATTATAAAAATTTCCAAAACCATACATGTGTGTAAAAAATCAATTAATTTAAAAAAAAAGTCTCACAAGACGAAAACAAATTATAATAATATAATAAATTGAACTTGCATGACAATTTCTTTCATCAGTTACTCATTTTTGGTTTTCATCTGGTTTACCGATGCATTTCCTTCTAAAACCAGGGCTAGACGGTACGTACAGAAAAAAAAGAAACATATATTTTGTTTCTCATGCTGAGGGACTCATACAACAATGCTACACAGTGGACAAACCTTGGGAGAAAATATATACACCTATGTCGTGGAAATTCGTCGTTTCAGCCCACTGTGCAAAAATAAATTTATGTGCATGAAGCAGGATGTATTTTCCTTGGCTAATAAAAACCATGTGCCAATAAAGCAAAATATAAATTTATGAGCATGAAACAGAATACATTCTTCTTGGCTAAATATTTACACATTTAATCTAGAAAGAAAACAATACCTTCCGAACAGAATACAAATCAATAAGAATATTCTTTTGCGGAAATTTCTTATTGCGACAAATTAAAGTGTTTTAAAAACTAGATCGTGACAATACTCAGATGATACTGGCTGATTCTTTACATTTTTGCAATCTCTTTTGTCTATCGAGACTATTTTATCACGTCTTTCAAGAAACAGGCACAAAGTCGTACAGAGATGTAAAAAGCATGAACCTGCAATAGTGCTAAATCCACTCAAAAAGACTGAATTTGAGAAGAGGGATGAATATAAATTACGTTTAATATTCCACATTAATTATTTACTTTTAGATTAGATAAGCGTAGCATTACTTTATTAGAAACGCCTTTTATCCTTTTATACAATTTTCAAAGATATACACAAAATCTCATATAGATGAAAAATGTATGTAACTGTAACTTACCAATCAGAAAGACCAAATTAAAGAAGTAACTGAAAAGAAGGAAATAAAATAAATAACATTAGCAATAATAATCGGTAATAATAGTCAGTGAATTAGTTTTATATGATAAGAGCGTAGCGTCAACAAACAAATCTCTTTTCTATAAGAACCATGCGCTTTTGAGGCAAAGTACAAATTTATGTTTATGAAACAGAAGACACACTACTAGGCTAAATGTTTACCCGTTTAACTTACACGGAGAAAAATATCGTCTGGACTGAATATAAATGAATAAGAATAGAGTTTTGAGAATTAATTTTTCCTATTCCACAAACTAAAGTTAATTACTTTTAGATTAGACATGCGTAGCATAACCTTTTTTGGAAATGCCTTTGCTCCTTTTATATAACTTTTCAAAGACACACAAAATCTCACGTAGATGAAAAATATATGAAACTATAACTTATCACTCAGAAAGACCAAATTCAAGAAGTAACTAAAAAAGGAAACAAAACAAATTACATTCATAATAATAGTCGGTATCAGTGAAGTAGTTTTATATGATATAAGCGTAGCATAAACAAACAATTCTCTTTTCTCTAAGAACCATGCGCCAATGAGGCAAAATATAAATTTATGTTCATGAAACAGAAGGCATACTCCTTCGCTAAATGTTTACCCGTTTAACCTACAAGGAGAACAATACCGTCTGGGCTGAATATAAATGAATAAGAATAGACTTTTGAGAAATTTTCCTATTCCACAAACTAAAGTTAATTACTTTTCGATTAGAAATGCGTAGCATAACCTTTTTTGGTAATGCCTTTGCTCCTTTTATATAACTTTTCAAAGACACACAAAATCTCATGTAGATGAAAAAAAATATATGCAACTATAACTTATCACTCAGAAAGACCAAATTCAAGAAGTAACTAAAAAAGGAAACAAGGTAAATTACATTCATAATAACAGTCGATATCAGTTGAATATTTTTATATGATATAAGCGTAGCATCAACAAACAATTCTCTTTTCTCTAAGAACCATGCGCCAATGAGGCAAAATATAAATTTATGTCCATGAAACAGAAGGCATTCTCCTTGGCTAAATGTTTACCCGTTTAACCTACAAGGAGAACAATACCGTCTGGACTGAATATAAATGAATAAGAATAGACTTTTGAGAAATTTTCCTATTCCACAAACTAAAGGGTTTTCCCAAATTAGATCGCGAAAATACTCAGGTGCTACTGACTCATACCATTCTTACAACACATAATGAAATTATTATTAGACCGCTATCTGTTCCACCAACACCTCACACCAATAGAAGCACATTTAGTGATGAATTCCCTCTTGGAGCAATTTTTCACTCAAAGTTAAGTGCAAAGCAGCTAGGAGAAAATTTCCATTCTGTGACTATTATTACCGAAAATGCTTTTTGGCGCCTTGAAATCTCCTCCGCCACCCCCTCACAGCCAATCACGAAGAACCTCGATGTTTGAAATGGAACGAATAAAGGGGAGGGGGAGAAATTATTCAGATTAATTTTTCTTCGGTACCCCTTTTCATGTGACGGTAATTAGAAATCCAGATGTTGGAAAGTTGTATGGTTTTCGGGATTGAAAGGGGATGGTTAACGGGGGATCGCGTACTTACTGAGGGAATGCATTTCGTGAAATGTGAAATAGATTAAAGATTGTTTTTTTTCATGTTTTTTAAAAAGTATTAGCACCACGCGTGTTTATCACATAAACACATTTATCCCAAATTAATATATTGTAAAATATTTTTCACTTGTAATGTCCGTAATTGTTGTACTTATTTAGAAATTTAATAATATTTTGTTTCAGTAGATATTGATTCAATAAATTTTAATTTATTAAAAATTTAGTACAGTAGTTTCAACTACAAATACTCTTGCAAACTGCAAAATATTAAGCCCCCTTTTGAAAAAAGAAAAATTAAATTTCGGAACAATAAAATTTGCTGCAGTAGAATTCTGAAGAATATATTCCCGTAAATAGCGAAATCATAAATTTTTCTAGAAGATGAAAGAAATAGAAAATATAAGAAAACATTTTAAAGATACATTTTTTCTTTTTGTTTAATTTTTATTTTCTTCAGCTATTTTTATTTGTGTGTGTGTGTTTTGAGAGAGTATGTGTGTGAGTTTTAGGTGGAGTATTTGTTCTTTACTGTTTCTTTAGATACAGTTCGTATAATAAACCAAAACAACAACAACAAAGTTTATTTGCAGATATTTTTCAATAAAATCACAACAAAGGTGTCAGTAAACCTGAAATAATGTTTCTTTCAGAATTTGAATGCAATTTTCGAAATAGAAGTCGTTCACATATTAAAATTTGTACCAACTTTGTTTTTTTTTCCTATAGTAACGACCACTTTTAACACCATATTTCTACTCCTTGGATCAGCCCAGAAAGCAGCACAGGCAAAAGTATAGGTTATATACAAATCTTGTTTGAAGCGGTGAACGTTTGCGAATGCTAATGTTAAATACACGTCACAACCTCAAATTTATATCTTACGAAAAAAAACTATCTGATTGATTGAAATGTTTCTTTTTAATGAGATAAATATGCAGATTTAAATACATCCAAATCATGCTTTCGATTTAAAAACTTATTTTTAATTATGAAAATAATTATATGTGAATTATGACATATTTTTATTTCTTACATAAAAAATATCAGCGTGGTGTAAAATATTGCTTTTTTATCTCATACCTGCCATTTGTTTTCGAAATATAGATACATTTTACGTTTTGACGGTTTAAAGGGACTATCTCCTGTAATCGTTTGCAACCATAGAAAGGAAAAGAGGGAGAGATAGTCTATTTTATAATTAGATTTAATTTATAATTTCTCTAGTTACAAATTGAATGTCCGTGGTAATTTTTCTTGTAATATCTTAATTTTATATTTCAAAATTTATGGACAACATGCTAACACATTCTCAGTTATAACTCCTTCAAGTAGATACTCTTCTTTTGAACTCTAGGTATAGCTCTCTTTTATAACTAAGGCTTAACAAATTTGATAAAATCTGTTAGCCAGCAAAACTTCTAATCGCCAGTAAAATATATTTACCCCTTCCCAAATCATGGATTTTCAAAATGCCCAAAAGCTTTCTAGGATTGATTGAGAAAAATAATAACAAACATAGTTTATTATTATTAGTTACATAGTTTAGAATAGTATATAATTTAGAAATATAATATAAACTAAGTTTTCTAATGGAACATCCAAATTATATATCTCTGAAAAATAAAGAAATATGAAATAATGTAAAGGCTAAATTAACCGACATGTTCGGGAAATGCTGATTGCTTAATGCTTCAAAAGTCCAGATAGTTGTGTACAACAAAATCTATATCTGGCGATAGGAGCATCCATGAAATAATGAAGCAGGAAAATAAATTTTGTCTATTTTCCTGCTGAGGTCAGACAAATAATTATGATTTTATTATTTTAAAATTTGCATTAGAATGTGCGTTACGTTGGCAAATCAACACAACAGTTATTATGTAATTTGCATTGCTAAAATAAACCATTTTCCGTAATAATATTATGTAATCGGAATCAGCAGCCGGCTGGGGGAGGAGAAATGTTTATTTTGATCCAACAATCTATAATAAGAATTTAAAGATAAATAAATAAATAAATAAATAAAAACTTCCTTTCCCTTATGAAGTGCAGTGAATGACTTTTTATTTACATTTACTGAAGATTATAATCGAAACACATATCATTATAAAATATCCTTGAGTAAATAATGTGGTCACGTAATTAAATATCCTCCCATCAAAATTCTCTGAGACACTGGAAACCGAACCCTCTCACGAAAAATTTTGGTAAACATTCCAGTACCAGACACTTGTTTCCAAACGAGAATGGCGGTTAACTATTGTGCCATGTGTGCTGTGCGCACATGCGCCATGAGAATAAAAGCGTCAAGCATTTTAAGAAAGGGAGAAATATTTAAAAATACACATTATTCTTTAATTTTATTTAAAAAAATATTCTTGGAATTTTAATAAAGTTTTATAGATTTACTGCAAATGAAATACTTATAATCACTTAAATATGCTATTATTCTTTAAAATGATTGTGATAGATTAATCGGTTTTAATTTTGTACACCAAAATCTGTTTGAAACTTATGCCCTTAAAATTTGGTTCTTCTATAAGTACGAAAAAATAAGAAGATGCCGAGTACGAGTAGGATGGGAAGAGAAAAAATGCAGTTTGGGCTCATTTCTTAGGTCATTTTTGTAGAAAAAGAATAAAAACCGCCAGATTACATAACATGGTCGCTAAATAATAAAATTTGATCGCCAGTGGCAACCTGGCGACCGCAGTTGTAAAGCCCTGTTTATAACTATATAAGCTATGCAAATTTTCCATTCTGCTTTGTTCCGAATTCAAATATAGTGTCAAAGTAAGTGTTACCAAATTAAACAACATAACTTTTTTTATAATGCCTACGGTACCTATTTCAAAAATTGCATTCATATTCTGAAAGAAAACATTATTTCGAACGTAATGACACATTTGTTTCGCTTTAATATTTGTAAACGATCTGCCAATAAAGGCATTTGTATCATTATTCTTTTCACATAGACTATGCTTTACGAAATTCCTATATTTCGCAGTATCAAATTTTAATAAATTTTAATAATTATAAATCTTACAAGAATTTCCTACTACATGTAAAAAAAAAAAAAAAAAAAAAAAAAAAAATTGAAATAATTATTAAATTATATAATGCAGTTTTAGTTTCAAATGTTAGGAAATATTATAAATAAGTAAATTAAAGTATTGTGATAGGATGCTTTTGATTTTTAATTACTCAGGAAAGAAAATTGAGTTCATTGAGTCATTAAAAAAAATGTTTTTTATGAAAATGTATATAATATTTCTTCATATGTGGGCCTTAAAAATAAAGCTTTAAAAAGCATTATTCATTCTGAATCGTTAACGATGTTATTAGATTTTTTTTATCTTCCAAACAGTTAAAGTTTTTTTTTCCACTTATACTGCCAGAAAGGCATATTGCGCTAATGATGCAGAATAACTTTTATTTAAGTTATTAAAATTAAATAGTTCTACGCTTATTTTTTTCTAAAATTTTCTACGAATAAGAAAAATTTTCAGAAAATTTTCAAATTTTTATTATTATACATTTCTGAAATTCAATGTCTTAAGTGAATTATTGCAATGACAAGTTTTAGATAGTTTGACTAAGGTTTTTTTTTTTTTTTTTTTTTTCAGACATTGACTGCATATGATTTGCGAGAGCCCAATATTATGTTTCAGTACGCTTTGATATATATTTTTTTCATGTGGTATCGATTGGTGCCATTAAAATTACCAAAAAATATTGCACCTATTGCTTTTTTCAAGTTTTATCCAAATATTAACAGATTGTTTTAACAGATATGTTGTTGGTTCAGAAACATGTTTTTTTACGTGGACTTGCATTCAATCAAACACCGTAAAGTGCCAAAGTTTTACCTGGGTGCATTAATATCAACGGCTCTCACTCCTCAAATAGCTACAAAAGATAAATGTACCAAAATTTTTGTGAGATATAGCGTATTGACATTAGAAGACAAAAATGTTGAAAATTAAAATAATTTAAAAACCGTATCACAAAGTATCAGTTAAAAAGAAAAAAGGCTCAGCTATTGCTCAAAGACTGAAAACAAATAAATTATCACAATATAAAAAATTGGGTTTACATAACAAATTGTTTCACTACTTACTCCTCCTTGATTTTCATCTCCTTTTCCTACTTCTCCGATGCGTTTCTTTCTAAACACGAAGAGCGACGGTTTGTAAGGGAGAAAACATGGTTTCTTATGCTGTGACACTTATAGAACAACTGTACACAGTTGACAAACTTTGGTAAAATACAACTTTCACCTATGTCGTGGAAATTCGTCGTTTCGGCACACAGTGTGCCCCATAAAGTTAAATATTCATATTAAAATTCATATGTAACAAAAACACTAGTCTCTAAGGTTTCCAAAACTCTTTTATTTCCCGAAAATATGTGAAAATAATGTCAAATTTTTTATGTAATGATAAAAAAATTACCTTATAGAAACGTATGAAATTTTCAAACAATGAAATTTGATGTGTAAAATTGTTCCATGTAATAGAACATAAATGTAACCTACCTATATTTGTTCAAAAACCATGTGCAACACTATGATTCAGTGAATGAAATTCGATTGATATTTCAGAGTTGAATGTTGTTTAATATGCATAATAGTTTTCACTCCTCACATGTGATCATATTGCCTCACAAAATGTTTTACCTAATCGTTAGGGATATCCAATATAAACCTTTTTAATAACCATCCCCCTAATAAACTCCTTTATTCCCCGAAAATAAGTGAAAATAATATCAATTTTTTTATGTAATGATAAAAAATTGCTTTCTAGAAACGTATGAAATTCATACAATTTTCAAACAATGAAATCTGATGTCTAAAAATTCTTCCATAATAGAAAATAAATGTAATCTACCTATTTGTTCAAAAACCATGTGCAACACTATAATTCGGTGAATGAAAATCGGTTGATTTTTCAGAGTTGAATGTTGTTTAATATAATGGTTTTAGCTCGTCACATGTGATTATATTGCCTCACAAAATATTTTATCTAATCGCTTGGAATATACAATATAAATCTTTTTAATATCATTCCGATATAATAAACAAATAATTTGAATTTAGTAATGAAGTGTGGACGCATCATCGGTAATGGCAATAAAATGGATTTTTTATTAAGAACACTATCTCTATTTTCGAATAATAATACCCGCCCTATTTAAAGACCGATTAAATAAGTTGAATACGCCTACTCTAAAATAGTGGTAGATTTTTGAATAAACACTCCTTTAATTTGGCATTACTGGCATATATATACATACACATCCAGTAGTCGCACTTGACTTGCATTCCACGCATAAAAGGGTCTTTTACTTGCACCTTGCCTTTTATTTGATTTATAGTTTTCGTAACAGTGAATCATATTTGACTCTTAAAAATTGACTGCAATATAATTTGTTATCCAAATTGCACTAGCTCAATGAAAAATATTTTCATTTGGTTATTTTGTCTGTCTACATTATTCTGTTTGTATGTATTTGTTCGCATTCTAAATTTGGTTAAAATATCGGAATTTACCGCGGTATATTCCTTGATGAAAAAACTTTAAAATATTCATAATTTTTTTTTTTTTTTTAGAATGTCGCTGAAAATTATTTTTAATAATTATCTATTCGAAACAATTGCTTCAAATTAAACCAAATTATTAACTATTGAAAATTACTTCTTGAAGTAAATGCTTGTGTAGTTTTACTAAAATTATGTTAAATGAAAAATATTTTCATTTGGTTATTTTGTCTGTCTACATTATTCTGTTTGTATGTATTTGTTCGCATTCTAAATTTGGTAAAAATATCGGAATTTACCGCGGTATATTCCTTGATGAAAAAACTTTAAAATATTCATAATTTTTTTTTTAGAATGTCGCTGAAAATTATTTTTAATAATTATCTATTCGAAACAATTGCTTCAAATTAAACCAAATTATTAACTATTGAAAATTATTTCTCGAAGTAAATGCTTGTGTAGTTTTACTAAAATTATGTTAAATGAAAAATATTTTCATTTGGTTATTTTGTCTGTCTACATTATTCTGTTTGTATGTATTTGTTCGCATTCTAAATTTGGTAAAAATATCGGAATTTACCGCGGTATATTCCTTGATGAAAAAACTTTAAAATATTCATAATTTTTTTTTTAGAATGTCGCTGAAAATTATTTTTAATAATTATCTATTCGAAACAATTGCTTCAAATTAAACCAAATTATTAACTACTGAAAATTATTTCTCGAAGTAAATGCTTGTGTAGTTTTACTAAAATTATGTTAAATGAAAAATATTTTCATTTGGTTATTTTGTCTGTCTACATTATTCTGTTTGTATGTATTTGTTCGCATTCTAAATTTGGTTAAAATATCGGAATTTACCGCGGTATATTCCTTGATGAAAAAACTTTAAAATATTCATAATTTTTTTTTTTTTTTTAGAATGTCGCTGAAAATTATTTTTAATAATTATCTATTCGAAACAATTGCTTCAAATTAAACCAAATTATTAACTATTGAAAATTACTTCTTGAAGTAAATGCTTGTGTAGTTTTACTAAAATTATGTTAAATGAAAAATATTTTCATTTGGTTATTTTGTCTGTCTACATTATTCTGTTTGTATGTATTTGTTCGCATTCTAAATTTGGTTAAAATATCGGAATTTACCGCGGTATATTCCTTGATGAAAAAACTTTAAAATATTCATAATTTTTTTTTTTTTTTTAGAATGTCGCTGAAAATTATTTTTAATAATTATCTATTCGAAACAATTGCTTCAAATTAAACCAAATTATTAACTATTGAAAATTACTTCTTGAAGTAAATGCTTGTGTAGTTTTACTAAAATTATGTTAAATGAAAAATATTTTCATTTGGTTATTTTGTCTGTCTACATTATTCTGTTTGTATGTATTTGTTCGCATTCTAAATTTGGTAAAAATATCGGAATTTACCGCGGTATATTCCTTGATGAAAAAACTTTAAAATATTCATAATTTTTTTTTTAGAATGTCGCTGAAAATTATTTTTAATAATTATCTATTCGAAACAATTGCTTCAAATTAAACCAAATTATTAACTACTGAAAATTATTTCTCGAAGTAAATGCTTGTGTAGTTTTACTAAAATTATGTTAAATATTTAAATAATAAATTACTTGAAAAGTATTTTTTGATATCCTTTTATCAGTTTCAATTTTTGAGTCCATCTATTTTTGCATTACAGTAAAGTGGTCGGATTGCTACGAAATTTAAATACGTCATTGTCATTGGAATGTAATAAAGCAGGTTTCTTTTTAAAAATGGTCAAAATAATTTATATATTTTTTTACAACGCTCTACACAAAGATTTCAGATATCAATGAGAGTTAGAATTTCAGAAGTGTAGTGAATTAATTTCAAATATTAAGACATTTAAAATCGACTGGCATTTTCTAAAACTTGACTCTCAACGTTATTGATAGCGAGTCAGTTTGAAACACATATTTTTTGTATCTAGCGTCAACTCTCAAAATTATTTTTTAATGTATGATTAATTGCATTATTCTCCTTATTTTCTTTAATAGTAATTTGTTGCACTGGTGTTTTCTTTCTTTCCTTGTCTCTTTTCTTTTTCTTTCTTTTTTTCTTTTTTTTTTTTTGTAATTATTGTTACAACAACCATCACAATATTACAAAATATTTATTTATTTACTTATGTACTTCTCAACAAATTAAAAAATGACAAGTGATGTTATGAGGTAAAACTCTTCTGCTTTAGTAAATTTTCTTTTATTACAGAAAACTGATAATTCATTTAATTTAACAAATTATAATTATTTTTTTCTGTAAAATTTATTTATTTTTATTATTATTGAAATTTTTTTATTTCAATTGAAGATGAAAAATAAAATTAGACTTGAAGTTCTTTGATTTGCATTAATTCACTCCTTATTTCTACTTTTGTTTTTTTCTATTTCTGAATCCTATTTTTATGTTTTATGTATACAAAAGCTGGTTTCCTTGTCTTTTTCAGATATATTTTTATAGTTTGCTTTACTAACTACCTTCGAAGATAACAATTTTTTAAATATTTTCAATAATTAGATAATTATTTTAGATAAAAATAATTATTGGCCTATGTAATAAAAAAAAAATTAGAATACGAATGATGCTTTCTATAGCATAATTTAGCCTAGTTTTAGTGTTTATATTTTCTTAATAAAAAATGTCAGAGAACTGCAAGGAAAAGAATTTTAAAATATATATAACCTATTGATATCCCTTTAATTGAAAATTTAAAATTATTGCAAAAAAATATCTCAATGTTACATTTACGAGAAACAGGCTTTTCTGCAGCGAAATATACTCAAAACAAAAATTAATTTCGTCTAGATCCTTGGAAGAAGATGCACTAGCATTTTCTTTCTTTTTGTTTCTTTCGTATTAAAGATAAAATAAAAGAAGAAAGATAAGCACGCACAATGGAAAATATTCCACCTCAATCATATGTTCATCTGTACTGCGTTCATCGAATTTGTGGATTTAAAAATACTGAAAATGTCCTAGGCTTACTAATATAGATTTAATGAAAATATTTTATTACTAAAATTTTAAGTCACAAGATGATACAACACTCCAAATTATAATGTATTATATTGAAAAGACACTATAATCAGAATTTTTTCATTGCAAAAAGAAAAAGTTCATTCCAACCAACTTTTATCCTTAAAAACTCTTTCTATACCCCACAACCTTTAATAAAAAGTTTCTACTCCAGGGAATAAGTTTTTGTTTTCTTATTTGGTATTAAATTGGTTATTGGTGCTGTGCTAAGTTCTACACGGTCCCTTATATTTTCCCCGCTTAATGAGTTTCTACCTCGTATGAATTCTTTTGGCAAAGAACGAAACCAAAAATTATATTTTTAAATAAGGCATGATTTTTTTTTCTATATTTTCTCATGATCATCATAAAAAATATTTCTGCTAAACATTTTCCGTTGTAATAACTAACACTATAACTGCCAATGTTTACGATTTTTTCTTACCACTAAAATTTAATAGTAAAATTTTCCTTATTTAATCGATTAAATTCGCGATAAAATGAGGCAAATATTTCTATTAAAAAATAGCGGTAACAAAAAATGAGTAAAATATGCAGCTATGCATAACACCGGCTAACACTTATAAAGTCTAATTATACAATTTCGCAACCTGAAAATTAAAAAAAAATTAATTTGAAAGAGTTAAATGAATATAATGGACATATTTGGCAAAAATTAAATATATTACTTTCCTTATTATCTTGTAAGAAAAATAGAAGCAGAACAATGTCGTTATTTTTACAGCGGTGGTTCTCAACTGGTGAGCCGCGACACGCTAGTGCACCGTGAAAGGGCCTCTGGTGTGCCGTGAAATTTTCCATTAAAGTTATATCACAATTCTACGAACTAACAAAAATACTTTAAAATGCAACATTGAATTTTACTTATATAATTTTGCAAACTGAAATTAAAACAATTAATTTGAAACGGTTAAATTAATCTAATGGTCATATTTTCATAAATTAGATAAATTACTTTTTGCTATTATCTAGTACGAAAAGCAGAAACAGAACAATGTCGTTATTTTACAGCTGTGGTTCTCAACTGGTGTGCTGCAACATTCTGGTGCACCGTGAGAGGGCCTTAGTTGTGCTTCTAAACTTTTCAGTAAAGTTATATCACGATTTTACAAACTAACAAAAATACTTTAAAATGCAACATTCTTAATTTTGCAATTTACTATGTAATGAAATCTAGTGCCACAAACTTGCATTTCCTTCCTATTTTGTTTCAGTGTTTAAATATTCTTAACAAAAAATGTCAGAGAATTGCAATGAAAAAAATTTAAGATATATATAACCTATTGCTTTCCCTTACTTTAAAATTTACAATTATTGCAAAAAAATATCTCAATGTTACATTTACGAGCTTTTCTGCAGCGAAATATACTCAAAACGAAAATAAATTTCGTCTAGATCCTTCCAAGAAAATTTACTAGCATGTTTATCTAAAAAACCTATTTTGTATAAAAGATATTTAAAAATATTTTTTATTACAGATTATAACAAAATATTTTACTTTGTTTATCTATGATGAAGGATTTTCTTTGTGTTATTAAATAAATTAAAAAAGACTAGAATTGAGGAATTGAGACGTATAAAGTAATAGTGGTGAAATTCTCTTAAATGTTGAAAATAAAGGATTTACTATAAATTTTATTTCAATGCGGTAGAATATAATCTGGTGCACTATATATAGATAGTACCATTTTATCCCAATTCTGTTGGTCGTTAAAACTATGCTGTCAATCCGCTCCTACAAAATATATATAAAAGCAAAAAATTCCACTATTATTTTTTGCACTGCTGACAGTAGACTTGATGTTACTGAGGTTTTTAATTTTTAGTAGATCTTCTGATGCTACATGCAATTTTGCGACAGATGACTATCTTTTTTACTATTTTGTCTACCGCTATTTCGAAATGTTAATCTTTGTGGTAAATTTCTACTAGATATCTAACCTTGTATAAGAGCTGTTTTAGTGTACTACTGTCTATTTAGTATCAAATTTCTTTTATTCTCTTTTTACAATATTTGAAAAACATTTATAAATTAATTCAAATTTATCTCTACAGAATGCAATCGAAAACATTCGAGTTACAAAGCGGAACAAATATGTTACATTACATCGCAATTATATCAGAGAACATAAAAAACACAAATATTCACTTACAGTTATCATTCCTAAATTGGTTTTTATTTAAATAATCCACGATTATTTTCGCGATAAAACATCATAATGCAATGCTCATTCGTAAATTCCTCTAGACAAATAAAAGATCAGAGTTAATATCATTCGCTGTTTCGTCTACCGAAAAGGATGTGATTAGGCATTTTTTTAAAACAAACCAATACACAAATAAATTAATAATATGCTGGCAGCACTGGGAAAAACGAAATGAATTCTCAACAGCCGGACAAGAAGTAAAGTAGAAAAAAAGAGGAAAATGTAATCATGCAAAAAGAGATTCCAATTATAAGTACAAAAAATTATGAATGTACCATTTGCATCAGCTGGCATGCGAAATTGTTTTTCTCACAAAACCACCAAAACGGTAAAAGTGATGCTTTGAAAAGTAATATAATTTTCTAATTGGGTGGCGGCACTCAGAAAGGAATCACTGATGAAATTGAAGGAATCAGTCATGAATTTTTAGTTATTGGATACAGGGAGCATGGCTAAAAGAATTAAAATTTTAGATGATAGTACTCGTTGGTTTGTGTTAAGCTTATATAATTGGGTTTATGTAAATATGAATAAAATTGTATTGCAAACGTGATTCAAGTATAAAAAAGGAGTAATGTAGAAGGGACTTTGGGAATATTTCCTTAGGTTTATATACCGCATATTCCTATGTATTCCTGCGCTTTGGAATATTACGCACACCTAAATTTTTTACTACATTTTTCTATTTTTAGTTATATTCGCCGTATTACGCGCGTTCATTCTTTGCAATGAACTTTTATCAGACAAGAGCACTAAAATATAGTACAGAGCATTTAAAAGTAAGCAATCACTTTATTATTCTTTAATACAGACATAAAGAGAAAATGAGCACGTGTGAAGTGATAACGTATACGATACGTACAAAATCCATTAATTTACAAATTTCAATGGTCATATTTTCATATTTTTTTATCTTTCATTTTAACTAGGGCATTCAACCCGGGCTACCCGGGATAGAGAATATAGGTGAAAACCATTTTTTTTTTTATTGAAAACCCTAATATTGTTTACATTTAATAATTTTTTTAGATTGCCCCTTAAAAACACCAAAGAGCATTTCTATATGAAATATGTCAATTATATATTCAAATAAAATTTTGAAATTTATTAAAAACGGTAACTTCGTATTGTCCTCGTGCCAGAAGTTAATAGCCAAAAGAAATTACTAAAAAATTCGTTATCTACAGCAGTTTTCTTATTCTGATAATTTCAACAGTTTTAAGTGCTTATTTCGATTAGATTTCTGTTAAATTTGTGTTTTAATTATACTATTTTATTTATTGCTTAATGAATTTTTAATTTTGTTATGGATTATTAGCTGAAAAAAAAAACACTGAACTTTTTATATCAAAGTACAAATGGATTAATATTTTGTAATCGTCTGCAAGCGATAGAGGTAGATTTTTAAAAAAAATGATGCTTGAAATTTAATTTAAATGCTATAATAAATTAGTAAATTTTGATACAGTTTTCAAACAAAGTGCATTTGAAAGTAGATATTTTTCCTATATAACTATGTAAAAATTTTAAATGTGCGATGTTTAGAAATTAAAAAAAATGCAGTAGCAAAAATCGCAAAACCAAAAATTCATCGTCAACTGTTGCCATTCTCAAAATGAAGTCAGCGTTACGCACGGACACGTTTGTCCTTTTTTATATAGATATATTTTCGGCGTACAGCGTGCACCTTTAAATTCTGACCTATTCTCTTTATATAAAGGGAGCATTATATGTCGGAATATATGGTAAGTAAATTTTTAAATATACTTGCAATTTTTCCAAATTTTAAAAAGTTAAAATTGAAACTTAAAAGAAATATTATTAAAAATTATACTATCGTTTGAGAATTTTTTTTTTCATTCTAAGATGGCATTGAAAGACAAATCATTGGTGAAATTTTAGGAATCATACATGTAATTTTTAGTTATTGGATACAAGGAGCATGGCTAAAAGAATTAATTTTTTAGATGATAGTATTCGTTGGTTTATGTAATGCTTATATAATTGGGTTTATGTAAATATGAATAAAAATGTATTGCAAACAGGATTCCAGTACAAAAACGGAGCAAAATAGAAGGGACTTTAAGAATATTTTCTTAGGTTTATATTACAGCACATTATCGGCGTTACATTTTCCGTATATAATTTTGAAATTGCTACAATTTGCAGTTCCAATCCAGAATGATATGTTTGAAGTCCAAGATTCTCTCTCTCTCTCAAATTAATGCAAATAAATAAATACTCTTGTTCTGAAGTCAAATTTGAGAAGAAATGATTCAGTAATAATCAATAATATTCACTAGTGAAGAGGTTATGATACATACAGCATGAAAATACAATACCAAACATTTAAATGTATGAATAATTTTACTATTCTTTAATACTAACATTAAGAGAAAATGAACAAGTATGAAGTGAGAATGTGTGAAACGTAAAAAGTTCATTAATGCAAAAATCTCAATTTTTATGCTCATCTTTCCTTAATTTAAAATCTTTCATTTTAATACCCAGTGATGTCCACCTTTAAATTTTGACCAATTATTTTGTATCAAAATTGCGCATTATACGCCGGAATATACGGTAAATGAATTTTTAAATATACTTACAATTTATGTAGTGTTCTATAATTAAGTTTCTGTACATATGAGTTGAAAAATGTTGTAAACATAACTTATAATTCTAAGGAATGTTTAACACAAAAACCAAAAATCATGCATCACGGCATAGATTATGAAATACGGTACTTTTCGGTTAGCCGGGCGCCAGTGATATATGTACATATATAAATACATAATGTATATACATATATATGTATATATATACATACATATATGTATATATATGTGTATGTATCTATATGTATACATAGATATGTGTATATGTGTGTGTGCGTATATATACATGTAATATGTATCACTGGCACCCGGCTAACCGAAAAGTACCTGAAATACTTTCCAAAACTATTGGAATATTGTTAAGAAACTTGATTTTTAATCATACAATGAAATTGAATATTTAAATAAACATTGAAAAGAACACAACGCAGTAAAAATTAATTTACAACAATTGCGGCCCATGGTAGATAATATGAGTAAATTCTTTCGTGCATCCCTATATATGATCTACACGCCTCCTTAATACACAAAAAATTAATTAAGTTTTAAAATGCATATCATAGCTGAAAACGCACATCACGCACTTATGGTTCATTGTCAGTACTGTGACCGAATTATTTTGAGTGTCTCTGTAAATAGACGATAAACTCTACTTACTCAATAAACGATAGAAAAATACTATAGTGCACCTCAGTAATGGATATGAATTTCATTGAAACGGTGTAACATCATTAAAATACACCGATAACGATTTTTCTCCATAGATCATAATGTAATAGAATTACTTTGTGTGTCCCTGTAAACGAACTGTAATTGCTAGTTTCTCTATACTTTATATAAAGTATGTTACCATCTACCTCAGTGATGCATATCAATTTTATTATGAATCAGGGGTAGTAACCAGGGATTAGTATAAGTTTAATAATCATGGGTAGTAACCAGTATAATAATCCGGGGTTACTTGAGCTGGTCGAGTAACTTGAGCCACTTTGTAGACAATAGTTTCAATGCTGATTTTACATCACTGGTTCAATTTGAATTGTCTTATTCACAGAATTGTGTGCAGTTATGCTCAAATAATTTGTTTGTGCCATTTCACGATTTGTGTGACTTACAGATAAATTCCAATATTTATTTATTTTATGAAGTTGTTTTCATCATAATTTTTAGCTTTTACTACTTTATCTTTAATAGTAGTAATAATTCAATTAATTTTGATAAGCCGATGCTTTTTTCTAACCTCGAAATTCACTTATTCGCGTTATAGGTTATATTCCCATTTATTATTTTATTATTATTATTATTATTATTATCTTGTGATCGGTTGCATCACTATTGGGGTCACTTGAACCACCCAAAAAATTCTGATGATTGTAAGTATTCACTGGAAGATTGAGATTCTGATTTTAATTTTAAGTTAATTTACTAACTACAACACAAACTCTGATGTTGAATAGTTTCAGTGCTGATTTTACTTCACTGTTTCAATTTGAATTCTCTTATTAACAGGATTGTGTGCAGTTTTGCTTAAATAATTTGTTTGTGCCATTTCACGATTTGTGGGACTTACAGATAAATTCCTTATAACATGATGATCATGCGAATTTCATGCGTCCATCTAATGCATCCTTAATGTACAAAAGAAACGCACGTTTCAAACATAAGATCTTAAGCCGGAAATTAACATCATTGTTGAACTTGTTTTCTGTGAAAACAGTAAAAAAGAAAAGTTCAAATAATTCTATGATATTGTTACTGAAATGATATAACACGAAGAAAAAGAGATTTTGTTTCAATGATCAGGTGTTTCTTGTTGTAGATTATGCGAAGGAATTGCACATTAAAAAATTATTACTGTTTTGAAACTTGTTAAAATTTTTATAGTTAAAAGGGATACAATAATATAGAATTTTTAGTTATAGTTAAAGGATACGTTATATATTTCCTTTTAAACTTCAGAATTAACATTTCAGTCTGATTGAAGATGGAGACATGCATCCCATTGATTTATGTAAATATAGTATTAAGAACTTTCTAAAAATGTTGATTTCTCATATTTTTAAGATAAATACTATGTTTCTTGAACATATGTGTATTTTTTACTAACTTGTTTATGGCTAATGCCCCCCCCCCCCTTCCACAGAATTGTACCTTGAGCCAGACACTGCTTTTATACATGTGGCCCAAGTATAACCCCAATCAATGAGGTAACTTAAGCCAACCAGTTCTGCTTATGTATTGTTGTATATTACCTTTATTTAAGAAAAACATTTCTTATATGTACGTATAAAATAGAAAAGGCAAAACCAAATTTTTGATACTTAGTTAAACATTCATTTTAATGATTCTCAAATGATAAATGTTTGAATTTTGAAAATGGCTCAAATAATCCACGGTTACGGTAATTTCTCATTTCGTATAACGTAACGTTTTAATTTATAAAATGATTTACTTCCAATAAATAATTGGACAACTTGTTTTATTCGCAATAGTTCGCTATAAAACATAAGGAAAAATACTATTTTGCATAATACATTCTGCTTTGTGATAAAGTAATGAACAATTTAAGGACACATTTTTATGCTATCAGTAGCTGAAACCAAACACTTTCAAAATTTCTTCATCGGTTTACCAGTCATATGCCCTTTAAGCATAACTATTTCAACTCCAATAAATCCAATAACTATTAGACTACCGTCTGTACATGTATGTACCAACCAGTGTGGAAAATGAATCCAACCTTTAGGTCACATCTCCAGGCCCGAAACTAGGGGGCAACGAGCGAAACATATGCCTCGGGTTCTAAAGTAGAACGGGGCTCCAAAAGTAGATTTGGTTCGTCCTTCGGTGCAAAAAGAAAAAAAAAATAGGCAAAAATGTAATGGAACCGACAATTCAAATTAAGATGTATTCGTTAATCTTATACTCTTTGCTTTGAACAGGGCCGGATTTTATATGAGGTGACCGCCGAGGGGCACCAGAACAATACTTCATTAGTGAATTCATCCAAGATACTTGCAAAATCAAATACACTGTCCCAGTTAGGTTTGAATTGGTTCAATATTTCGAACATTCTCATGATGACAAGTTTTGCTTTTGTGTGCCTCTGTAAACAAACTATAAGATCTACATACTTTATTAACGAATTCATCTAATACATTGTTGAAATTAGGTTTGAATTGGTTCAATATTTTGGTCATTATCGTGATCACAAGATTTGCATTTTATAATAAATATATACATATAAACGAAATGATTGCAATAGGTGGATTTCTAAAGAAAGCAACATAAAACTTTTAAAATTGATATACTTCCTAACAATTATTTCAGTTTTAAAATAAAAATTAAGAGAATGGATAGAAAACAAGTTTATTTTGGAAAGGAAGGGGGGGGGGGCAAAATTCATGTGTTCCCGTGGGGGAAAAATCATAGTTTCGGCCCTCCTATATGCATGAACCTGTTGGAATGGAAATTAAGTGCAAAAGACGTAAATAAAAATTGAAGCATTCGTTTATTTCTGTTTATTATTGATTATTATTATTATTTAAATATTATTATATCTGTTTCTCATTCACGAAAATTCAACTTTTTGATTTATATCCCTTTACTATAAACAACAAGTCAACTGTTTTTGTTCAACTTTACTTCCATAAAAAGTAAAGAAAAATACTGATTCGTTTAATATTTACTATTTAATCAGTTTTGTATAACACAATAATAACCGATTTAAGCTCGAGTCTTTTGTTCAACCTATTCATGCTGTCAATAACTTAAATCAGACACGATTCTAAAATTCTCCATCTGTTTACCAGTCATTTTTTTATTTCAAACATAACTACGAATTTCACCCACAATAAAATCCATTAATAAGCAAAAGTTCTCAGCGGTTCCATCCTTCATGTCACATCTCGATGGGCACGAATTCGTTTTAGTGGAAATTAAGCACGAAAATCGGGAATCAAAGTTGAAGATTTCCCTACCGGGTGGGAAGGTTAAAAGGACGAGGGAATAAAGTGGAATATCATAGCAAGTTTATTCCTAAATAGCGCAATTAAAGTACATTTTGCTAACAATTGCTGCTTTTCCACAGGTCTGCACGCGATACAGGTGTGTGCCTAGAATTCATGAGAGGGAAGGGGTGCTTCCGCTCTTTTGTTAATGCAACTTCAGGAATTCTTATGTGGCTGCGTGTTCTAATTGAGTCAAAATTTTGAAATAAAATTATTATGGAAGGCTGCAGGAAGCTGAGCAATCAGAAAATTACTTAGGGAATAGATTACGGATACGGAGATAACTTCGGAAAATTATTTCTCCAGTTACATAGGTTACATTGTTAGATTTATATCTCATGACTGGAAGATTATGGGAAAACGAAAAAGTAATCAAAATCAAGCTACATTTTGTGGGAGTTGAAGTTTATTTATTTAATTAGATATTTTCTTTTGAATTAAATGGAATCTATTATAAACTATAAAAGAGGACTGGAAGCAAAGAGTACAAAAGTTATTAACATGCTTTAAGTTGTTTTTTTATCACTTAAGTATTTATTGTTAATACAACTTTACGAATTCTTATGAGGCTGCGTGTTCTAATTGAGTCAAAATTTTGAAATAAAATTATTATGTAAAACTGCAAGAAGCTGAGCAATCAGAAAATTATTTAGGGAATAGATTATGGATAGCACGAATATATCGTCGGAAAATTATTTCTCCAGTTATATACATTACTTTGTTAGATATATTTCTCATAACTAATTAATTATGGAAAAAAAAGAAAAAATAATCATGTTTAAAAGCACAAGTTTTGTTTTGTGGGAGTTGGAAGCTATTTATTAATGGTATATTTGCTTTTAAATTAAATGGAAATTATTTTAAATTTGTAGAAGAGAGCTAGGATCTATGAATACAAAAGTTATTAAATTTTCTAAATTATTTTACGTCACTTAAGTATTTCTAAGTTAATAATAAACATTTATAATATAAATAAGTTGATAATACGGTTACTAAAATAATAATACACATTTTGCCTCAACTTTTGTTGTTATTTTTGTTAATGTTCTTATCTGGCTGTGTGTTCTAACTGGGACAAATCTTTTAAATAAAATTATTATGGAAGGGTTTCAGTTTTCCCAGCAGTCAGAAACTTATCCAGGAAATAGATTTCAAATACAAAGATAAAGCCAGAAAATTATTTCTCTAATTACATAAATCACATTGTTAGATTCATTTCTCATTACCCGAAAATTGGGAGGGAAACAAAATTGCAATCAAGTTCAAAAGCACAATTTTTGTTTTGTAGAAGTTGGAAGTTATTTATTGATCACACACTTGCTTTTGAATTAAACGTAAATTATAATAAATTTGTATAAGAGTATCCAAGAGTTCCAGGAGTACTCTAACTTATATATGTATTATCGCAATACTGATCTTTATAATTGCATAACGCAAGAATGGTTAAATGATTTTCATAAACCCTGAAAGCGAATCCTTTGATAAACAAATAACTTAAGAAAATACAATAAGATGCATTACACTTAAAAGAAATAAGTTTTTCAGAAAGATTTTTTACAGTAAAAGTTCTTATTTTGTGAAAATTCTATTAATCACACTGATTCTATATCTGTTAAACCATCATTTAAAATAATTTAATTTACATGCTTTTATAATATCAGTTAGAGTAATTCTATAAGATCTTTTGATATCTGTTTACATTTTTATTCAGAATAATACATTTTACAATTATTTTTATACTTATACTTTTTACACTGTTAGAAATTTGCAGCAAACTGTCCCGTCATTTGACTGTTTTTGTAGAAATCGGTTACATAACCGTAATTTAACTATATTCATATAACCGTATTATTGCTCATTTTATCGTCAAAATATAGTTAAATTACGGTTATGTAACCGCTTTCTACAAAAACAGGACAGTTTGCTGCAAATTTTTAACAGTGTAGTAAAAGTAAATTTAACTCTCCTTTTTAATTTACATTTTCTGAAAATAAACACAACACTGATTTCTAATACATTGTTAACTTTCAAATGCTTAAAGTGCAGCTTAAATTTTAATTATATATTTTTCCAAGAATTACAAATCATTTTTGTGACCATGCAAGGTTTAAACTGTAGTTTTTCTTAATTTGCATGTGTGTTTATATGCCTAATCTATATTTTAATTGTTATAATGATTTATACAATATTTTAAACACATACACGAATCACACATATGGCCCATTAAAAGCAATAAAATCCCAATATCTGATGGTATAATAAATGGTATTCATAGACATTACCTCAATATTTATCTTCAATATTTTGTTAAATGAGGGTGGTTAAACGATTTTCGAAATTCACTAAATCTAAAATCTTTTATAAAACAGATATTTCCAGAAAAATACAATAAGATGCATTATATTTTACAAAAATACAAAAGTTTATTTGCTGTTAAAGCTTTTGCACTGCAAAAATTCCGTTATTGAGAGTGATTCTAAAAAGATCTACTGATATCTGTCTACATTTTTATTCAGAATAGTTCTTTTTATAATTATTTTTATACTTATACTTTTTAATAAAAGTAAATTTAACTCTTCTTTTTAATTCGCACCTTCTTAAAATAAACACAACCCTACTCTTTAATACATAGCTTGTAAACTATGCGGTAAACAGACATTTAAAATGAAAGATCCACATAAAGTGCAGCTTAGAGAAATTTTAAATTTATATCTTTCCAAGAATTACAAGATATTTTTGCGACTAAAAAGATTTAAACTGTAGTTTTTCTTAATTTGTTTATGTGTTTTTATGTCTAATCTATTTTTTAACTGTTAAAATGCTTTAAACCCTGTTTTAAAGACATACAACAATCACAGATATGGCACATTAAAAGAAATAAAATTCCAATGTCTGACGGTATAATAAATGGTATTCATAGACATTATCTCAATATTTATCTTCAAATATTTTGTTAAATGAGGGTGGTTAAACGATTTTCATAAATCACAAAAACTAAATTCTTTTATAAAACAGATGTTTCACGAAAAATACAGTAAAAAACTTTATATTAAAAAAATAAATACAAAAGTTTATTTGCTGTTAAAGCTCTTACACTAAGAACATTCTGTTGGGGTGATTCTACGAGATCTACGTTTGTTTAAACTATTGTCCAAAATAATATATTTTAATATATTTTATATACTTTTAACGTATTAGCCACATTTATTCTACGAAATCTTTTGATACATGTATAAATTATTATTCAGAATAGTTTATTTTACAAAATTTCATAGTTATACTTTTACGCGAAACCAAATTTAATTCTCCTTTTAAATATACACCTTCTGTAAATAAACATAGCACTAATCTTTAATTCATAACTTGTAAACTACGTGGTAAATAGATTTTTAAAATGAAGTATTCTGCCAAACTGGAGTTTAGATTAATTTTAAATTTATATCTTCGTAGGAATTAAATTTTTTGTGACTACAAAAATATTTAAAATATGATTTTTCTTAATTTTTACATGGTACGGGTTTTCTTAATTTTTCATGTTTGATCTATATATTATATCAATTGTTGTTTTTTATATAGAACTTTTTTACACATGAATGATTATAAGTTTATTTGTATGGTACGGGCCGAGAATATTAACAAGTAATTCATCAATTGAAATACACATTTTAATATTGAATATGAATTTTTTATAATATTTTAAAGAAATAGAGTAGCGTATTGCTTTGACTTACCAGTAAAAAGTCGTGTCATTTGTGATAAAAACATCCCAATCAGGGAAAAAAAACCCATAGTTGTATCATTATAGTACTGCATAGAAGAATTTTTCACTATTTCTGTATGCTATTTATTTCAGATAATAAACTCGAATAAATTTTTGCATCAACCTCATAATAAATGTATAGATTTATTAACTGTTATTTGAATAAGGATTTTAGAAGATTTTTCATTAATCATTATAACTTTCATTTGTGAAAACAGGATTGTTATATACTTTGCATGGATTGGAAATTGTTATGTATAAGCCTTTATCTATATAGTGATGAATGTAAGGTATAAAAGATGTAGGCACACAAGAAAAGTATGTAAAATTAGTGTAATTATGTAAGATTGATGTACGTTTGTAAGATATAAGTAATGTAAGCACATAAGTAAAAATATATTATGCAAGTAAGGAGTTAACTTATTATGAATTCAGAATGAAGGTAATTTAAAAACTAAAAACTAGTCAATAATCTTAATTATTCTGCCGCATAAATAAAATCTGCCACACCCAGAAAAAAGTTTTGTTAAATCAACAAAAATTTGGTTGACCCAAGAAAACTTTTTGTTTAAATATAGGTCAATGGGCATTTTGTTTGAATCAACAATTTTTTTTTTTTTTTTTTTTTTGCAATTCCAAAAAAATTTTTGTATTGTCAGCAAAAAATGTTTTGTTAATTCAAGTAAAATGGTTCAATTTTACTTGAATTTTGCTATAACAACCAAAATGTACTCAACAAAACATGTTTTGTAGTTTTAATCAATTCCTTTTTCTGGGTGCAATATGGTAGTGTTTTTGTTATTATTATTACAGTCAACGCTTGGTATATCTCCACCCTTTATAATAAGTGTAAGGGTGAGTATGGTTATAAGTATGTAAGAAATAAGCATGTAAGCACATAAGTAAGAAAAAGATTATGTAAGTAAGGAGATTATGTATTAAGAGTTCGGCATGAAGGTAACCTAATATAATAAATAGTGAATAATCTTATTACTCTGGTGCATAAATAAAATCTGTCAATATGGTAGTGTTTTTGTTATTATTATTATAGTCAACGCTTGATATATCGTTATCGTTTGGAACATGTAAAAGACTAACGAAAAAGAAAGGCTACTGTGGTACTTTACGCGTATCTTTTTTTACAGACCGCGGGAGTCACGTGATGCTCGAATGCACCAATGCAGGTGTACGAAAAGAGCACACGTCACTCTAGCGGTCTGTAAAAAAAGATAAGTGGAATGAACCGCGGTAGCCTGTCTTTTTCGTTAGCCTCGACTAAGACTCCTATAATAGGAGCTGACGCATATCCATTTTATTTCGGATTATTGGTGCTCAGTTCAGCATCAATCTACCGCAGCCGGAGTTAGGGTTGCCTAAGACTCGGTTCTGATTGGCTGAACCGATTCTGATTAGCTTGGTTTTTCGACTGAACTTCAATTTGAGCACCAAATCTGCGAGGATGCGTCAGCCTCTATTATAGGAGCTCTAGCCTCGACATGTACAATGTGAGGTTATACACAGAGTGACGCACAATAAGTGGGTAATTCTATTTGCTAAATCGGGTCCAACCCGACATGCAGTTTGGGACGTGTCGGGTTGACGCTATTTTTTTTTTCACTGCGGCTCTGGTTCAGGTCGGGTTGACTTTACATGTTTTAGGTTTCGGTTAATCCGATTTTTTAAAAGAAAATCCAGAATATTTTTCGAATGAAAAAAACTGTATATTTGAATACAATGTATATGTGTTCATTTTTATACAAAAAATATAAAAATTATATTAGAGATATAATTGTAGGCTGTTTTTCTATAATTGTATTAAAGTATGAATATTTTCCTTCACTTCGGGATCGAGTCGGATCCGGGTTTGAATATTTCGGGTTCGTTTCGAGCGGACTATAAGCTGAAATTTCTTTGACGCTATATACGAGGTGGCGTTATACCAAGGGTCGACTGCATTATTATATTTAATATCAAATTATCTATTTATATAAAACATTTCAGATAAATTGTATTTTTTATATTTTAGGCTGCTCCGGCTTTTTTAAGCGTAGCATCCACAGAAATCGTGTCTATACTTGCAAAGCTCAGGGAGATTTGAAAGGCAAGTGTCCTATAGATAAGACACACCGAAATCAGTGCAGGGCGTGCAGGTTAAAAAAGTGCTTTGAGGCTTGTATGAACAAAGACGGTAAGTTGAATTTTAGTGCTGATTTTTGTTAATTCTGAAACTATTTTAAAAGTAGCGATATAATATCAGTTATAAGAATTATAGCCTAAAATAAGTTACACTATTAAACAAAATGCAGAATATTTCCCTCATATATGCCAGAAAAAATTCAACATAATCTCGTAATAATAAAATTAAGTGCGTCCATATTATGCTCGTTTGCTGATTATAAATGATCAAACGAATTATTAGGTGGTGGGTTAAACGGTTTTTTATTAAATATAGCGTTCATGTTAATAAATGGTCCTCTTTTATTCCGTTTTTGGGCCCGATTTACTAGTTTTTTTTTTTCTAATAATTTTTTAGGTACTTCAGCTGCTATTTGCACTTCAAACAATTTACTTGGCACAAGCTACCACCTTTTTCGAATAATAATCTTTTTTTTTTGACATTTCTTTTTTTTTTCACAGTAATAATTATCAGATTTTCATAAAAATTGATACATAATTCAATCATAATATTTCAATTATATTCCTGCACTTTTGATCGCTTGCAGATACATTGTATCACCAGCATTTCCGAATAAATTAAATTTTCTTACTGTTGGTCCTACAGCTTCCTGGTTTTATTTTAGTGTTCTTAGGAACCTTAAAAGTCTTAAACTTAATTTAATTTCATCACTTAGTAACTCTAAACCGCTACTTCCGAATAATGCATTTTTGATGTTCTTTTGCGATTTCAGATTCCCTAATGGTACGATTTCTGTATTTCTAATTTTGTTGCACAAGGATTTTTCAAAAGTTTTTCACCAGTCATCTTTTAATTTTAGCACTACTTTTACACCACTAGAGGGAGATTTTAAATTTTTCAGTTTCATGTTTTTTTTTTCACAGTAATAATTCTCGGATTGTCCTAACAATTGGTACATAACTCCCTCATAATGTTTCAGTTGAATTCCTGCACTTTTGGTCGCTTGCAGATACATTGTATCACCAGCATTTTCGAGTAAAATTAAATTTTCTTGCAGTTGGTCCTACAGCTTTCTGGTTTCATTTTCGTGCTCTGAGTACCTTTAGAAGCCTAAAAATGTCTTCGTCCCTTCTTATCTCTATACGTTGCCGTAGGTAACGGGGACCCGTGCCGGAGGTTCGTTCGGAAAGAGGTTTGTTTAGAACAGAAGGCGCCCCTGGCGGTGGAAGCTGTAATTAAGGAATTTTCACGCAACACGCCCGGTATACGGTGTGAAGGCAGCGGGGATCCGGGCCAGAGTTTCCTTTTTGAAGAGATTTAGGGTTATTTCACGGGATCGGGCAACGCCTGGCGGGTTAGCTACTTATAAAATAAAACAATTATTCCAAAGTGCTCTTCAGAAAAAAAGAAAAAAAGGGAGTCGCAGACCGCTATTTGAAAACTGTTGTTATAGATAATTCCAGAAGCATTTCTTTTATCTTCCGAAATACTTTGAAAAAGATCTATTCGGAAACCTTTAAAATATGTTGACTTCGAGATCTACAGAAATCTTTCTGGAATTAAAGACTCTTTTGCTGCCCGTAATTTTTGGACATTTTTGTTAATTTTAGAAACATTTGTTTCTGAAGTTTCCTTCTGGTTCTTTTCATGAAGCATTCTAAAAATTTACAAAAAGGTTTCAAGAATCGCGTGTCCTTATGAAGTTATACTAAACTTTCGAAGCATTTCTTCCATATCAGTAAATGTTTATGCATTTTTCGACAGTGTATAAAGATATTTGTATCCAATAAGTTACAAAATAATTTTTTTATCAATGATTTCTTTTTACATTCCGATACGTGATTACACTAGATTATTAAAAATTAATCTAGTAGAATAGAATAGTAGAATAGCTAAATAGTAGAAAAAATTTTCGGAAATATTCGTAGATTTTCTTGCATCTTATCAAAATGCTCGTGAAACACAGGTTAATTTAAATTTTATCTTTTTGATACTATATATATAATACTTTAAATATCTCTCCATCTTAAATATTTCTTAAAAAATAATTCTAATAAAAATATTTTGTCCACAATATACATAATTTAAACTGTATCCAAAGAACGGATTGCTGAATCGTATGGAACGGATGCGCAATTTCAACACGAATAATGCGCAGTTAGAACCTATGATTTTTATCATTAGATATTACGATATAGTTACACTTAACAAAAATATTTTTTTTTTAATTTATGAGCAAATCATTGCAGAAAACTGAATTTTTAAGAATTTTTTCCAAAATCACATTTTACTTATTTTGGACGCCCATCCGTCTGTACAGTAATCAGGATCTGGCTGTTTTTCTAGAAGTTCAGTAACATTCAAAAATAATTTTTTCTAGACACTATTATTAGGGAAAATATTTTCAGTGAATTTTCATGATGTTACACTGTTTCAAACCAATTGAAATTACTATACATCACTTAGGTGCACTACGAAATGCTTACTATAAGATATTGTGCACATAGCATTTATCTTTCATTTACAGGGACACACAAAAGACTTCGGTTACAGTATTGTCTTTGAGCAGATTGCTGATTGCGGTTGAGATTGCTGTAAATGCGCTTTCAACTATTGTATGCGTTAACTAATGTTTTGCATATTACTTGGTGGTAATAAATTCTATAGATCATGTACAGGGCTGCACAAAAGAATTTGACTACATTTTCGTTTACTGACGGAAAGGGAATTTTTAACTGTGTTATGCGTTTCTTAACTGAACTAAATTTTTGCATAATGTGTAATTCAGCATATAACGAATATGTAGATCATATACAGGGCTGTACAAAAGATATCGGTTATTTTTCTTACTATAGATGTTGTGATAATTGTTTAAAATGTATTTTCAGATGTGTTATGTGTTTACCTAGGTATCATCTTTCATCTTATTAAACGGTAAAGATTCGTTACAGTATTCTGAATGTGTTGGAAAGTGTTTCATAATCTATACTTGACGCATCATTTTTATTTCTTTTTAAACCATACAAAAGTATATGTTCTTATGTTTTTCTTACATTTTATATTAAACTGTTTTTTACTGTCAAGTAAATTGTTTACTATCTATTTTATTTAGGTATGAAATTAGATAGTTTGCCATCTCAACACAGCCAAAGAGATAGATGTAAGAGGGAAATTTAATTATTTGAATACCTGATGCGTTACCAAAATGTCTTTAAACTAAATTTTCAAAAGAGAAGGCAAATATTTTAATAAAAATTTTCCACTTGTACATATGTGAAAAAGAACATAATAAATAAATTCTTACACTCTGCTCTTATACATAGGAGTAGGAAAGGGAAAGAGTCATGGGCCTCAAGTTTCTTCCATTCCAAATTAAGATAATTTTTAAACCTAAAATTCCCAAGGCATGCTTGAATAACTATTATTTTTTGATTGATTCATTTCTATAAATTAACCCTACGTATAATGTAGCAGTATAAATATAAACAACAATCCTAACAAATATTTTAATGTTGTGAAATATCTTTTCCAGCAATTAAGAAAAAGGAAATAAAAAATGTTTCTCTTTTTTTAGCACTTTCCAACCTAGTTGAAAAGTGCTTATGACTTCGGTTTGTCTGGCCGTCTGCCGTCTGGCCGTCTGGCCGTCTGGCCGTCTGGCCGTCTGCCGTCTGGCCGTCTGCCGTCTGTCCGTGCTCTAACTCCCGTAAATATGCTCGGATTGCTCTGCAATTTTTATATGTTATTGTCGTTATCTATAGCATGTCCCCTATTTCAACGGAAGTGTGTAGCACTTATAGTTTTTTTACAGGGACACTCAAAAGAATTCCGTTACATTGCGGTCTATGGGGAAAAATCATTTGCGGTTTATTTAAATAATGTTTCACTATTTTAAACGCATTGTAATTTATATAGATCACTAAGGCGCATTAGAAGAAGCTTAATATGGAACAGGGTGGTGCATAGCACTTATAGTTACTTTACAGGGACAGTAAAAATAATTCCGTTACATTACGTCTATGGAGAAAAATCGTCTGCGGTTTATTTAAATAATGTTTCACTATTTTAAACGCATTGAAATTTATATAAATCACTAAGGTGCATTACAAGAGACTTACTACGGAATATTGTGTGCATAGCAGTCATCGTTCATTTACAGGGACACGCAAAAGAATTCTCTACTGTCTGTTAACAATAATTCCTGGAATTGCGTTTTAAGTTATTGAACGCGATTTTAATTTTAACTTGCTTTTTGTCTATTACGTGGTGTGTATAAATTCTGTAGATCCTATACAGGGCAGCACAAAAGTTCGCGAACACATTTCTGTTTGTTGACAAACTCCAGACGGAGAATTTTAAACTGTGCTACGCGTTTCCTAACTGAACTAAAATTATCATCCTATGTAGTATATATACAAATCTATAGATCCTATACAGGGCTGAATAAAAGTATTCGGATATTTTTCCGAATATTGTATATGTTGGAAATTCCTGAAATTATGTTTTTAAATATGTTATGCATTTTCTAAATTGTTTACTTAGATGTTAGCTTTTAGCTTATTAAACGGTATGATTTGTAAAATTATTTTGGAAGCGTTGGAAAGTGCTATATAATCTATGCTTGACGCATGATTTTTCGTTCTTGTTATTAAATATATACTAAATATTTAATCCTACTTTTGTTTATTTATCGTAAAATTTTATTTGTTTAAATAAACTAAAGAAAATAAATATCTCCATGCAAGAATATTAAAACTGTTTATAAGATCGTAATACATTACCTTAGAAGAATTTTGCCGAAACGATTTTAAATATCACGTTTGAACTATAAATTACTTACTAAATTTTTAATTTATTAATTTGAAATTAAACAAAAATTTTGTTTTTAAACCAATGACATTAAAAATTAATTAGAACTGTTAATTATACTGATAAATGTTTCATTTTATTTGATAAATTTAACTGTTTAATTATTCTGATTATAATTTCAATTAGCATTTCTACAAGCGTATGCCAGTTTTACAAATTATATTCTGATTATTCCAATGACTACTTCAGCCCCTCTTTGAATTCCTATGCCACCGATCTCTTAGGCATTCAACAGAAAAACTAGTATGTTGTAGCCAGCACAAAACTTTCTTCTATATAAATCAAATCGTCTAAAACTAAAATAAAATGACGATCTATTCATTTTTGAGATATAGCTACCATGGAAACCGTGAAAAACAGAGTATAGAAGCGACACCTGTCGGAAAGTATACATCCAAACCTAATAAGGATCTATTTATGTCTAGGTCTAACTCGGAAAGTATACATCCAAACCTAATAAGGATCTATTTATGTCTAAGGTCTAACTCGGAAAGTATACATCCAAACCTACACTGTAAAAAATGACCAATGTTTCTTATTTTATGAAAATATGCTATAACCACGAACGAAAATATAATATAATCTTCTGAGTTATCCGAAATTTCAAATAGCATGTTACACTGTCTTTGGAATCCCCAGAAACGAATACATTTTCAAATTTAAAGAATAATTTATAAAAACAAATTATTTTTAGCTGCCCGAATTTTTCAGAAACGTTTCCGAAGGGTTTTTATAGTGTATTAATTAGTGTCCTCAGGCTGGAATACCTGTTTTTCGAATGTTATCCATTCTAAAGTAAATGTTTTCAGCCGCATAAGTTAATTTATACATGAAAGAGTAAAGAAATAATCTTAATTTTAATGTTATTGTTAACGCTGTTAATTTTGCATGTTTGTCTGTTAAACATGTTTTTTTGAGCATGAAAATGTTTACTTCAGAATTCATAGCATTCGAAAAACAGGTATTCCAGGCTGAGGACACTAATTAATACACTATAAAAACCCTTCAGAAACGTTTCTGAAAAACTCGGGCAGCTAAAAATAATTTGTTTTTATAAATTATTCTTTAAATTTTGAAAATGTATTCGTGTCTGGGGATTCAAAGGACAATGTAACATGCTATTTGAAATTTCGGATAACTCAGAAGATTATATTATATTTTCGTTCGTGGTTATAGCATATTTTCATAAAATAAGAAACATTGGTCATTTTTTACAGTGTAATAAGGATCTATTTATGTCTAGGTCTAACAGAGTACACTGTAAAAAATGACCAATGTTTCTTATTTTAGGAAAATATTCTATAACCACGAACGAAAATATAATATAATCTTCTGAGTTATCCGAAATTCCGAATAGCGTGTCCCATTGCCTTTTCAATCTCCAGAAACCAATACATTTCCAAAATTTAATGAATTATTTATAAAAACAAAGTATGTCTCGCTGCCTGTATTTTTCAGAAACGTTTCCGAAGGGTTTTTATAGTATATTAATTAGTGTCCTCAGCCTGGAATACTCGTTTTTTGAATGCTATCAATTTTTAAGTAAACATTTTCATGCTCAAAAATATGTTTAACAGACAAACATGCAAAATTAACAGCATTAATAGTAACATTAAAATTAAGATTATTTCTTTACTCTTTCATGTATAAATTAACTTATGCGGCTGAAAACGTTTACGAAGGATTTTTATAGTGTATTAATTAATGTCCCCAGCCTGGAATACCTGTTTTTCGAATGTCATCCATTCTCAAGTAAACGTTTTCAGCCGCATAAGTTAATTTATACATGAAAGAGTAAAGAAATAATCTTAATTTTAATGTTACTATTAATGCTGTTAATTTTGCATGTTTGTCTGTTAAACATATTTTTGAGCATGAAAATGTTTACTTAAAAATTGATAGCATTCAAAAAACAGGTATTCCAGGCTGAGGACACTAACTAAAACACTATAAAAACCCTTCGGAAACGTTTCTGAAAAATACGGGAAGCGAAAAAATACTTTGTTTTTATAAATAATTCTTTAAATTTTGGAAATGTATTGGTTTCTGAGGATTCAAAAGACAATGGTTCACGCTATTCGGAATTTCGGATAGCTCAGAAGATTATATTATATTTTTGTTCGTGGTTACAGTATATTTTCATAAAATAAGAAACATTGGTCATTTTTTACAGTGCACGGACAGACATTTTCTAAAAACAGTCAAATCATGTTCAGGACCTTCTGAAACGTATAAATCCGTCGAAAACCGGAAGTCGAAATTCTTCACGAACCCAATACTTTCTTCTTGTAAAGATAGAGAAAGTAACAAAAGATGAATAGATTAATGCATAATACACTAATGAAATTATTTAGAGTAATGCAATAACAGTTATTTAAATAGGATCGATGCATTCAAACTGGATTACAAAAAAAAATATTATTCAACACATAAATCTTTACTTTTTTCCTTGTTTGAATGACAAATTAATATCTTTGCGCTGAGATGTCACACGGTATTTAAGCTTCAAACTGCTGTTGCGTTATTTTGAGGGCGAAAGTCCAGTTCAAACATAAGCTGATACGTGTTGAAATCGTTATATTTTCTCCAAAACCTTTCCCCCGAATAGGTATAATGCATTGGACTTAGTGCTGGAGTACACCCTTTTATGTTAGCAAACACAGATGTAATGTGAAGTACTTATGGTGGCTTAACTCCTCTGCAGTCTGATGTATGAAGTAGAAAATTTCTTGGAAAATGTTGAAATGGACTGCTGTGATTTTGTTTTTTTTCTGAACATTAATTTACTTTTAAGCCACTTGATGTTTTGAAATATGACGTGAGAGATTATACATCAGTTAGTTTAATGTATTATCTACAGTGAAATGATTCCTCAGAATCGTGGATTTATTTAATCTTTTCCATTACAAAGTTAAGAGAATTTGTTTTCTTTTTATTATAGTAAAATATAGATAAAAGTTAGTTTTATGAATCATCTGGAGGTAAAATTATTTCTCATAATCATGGATTTACTTCACGTTATTATAAAATTGTAAAAATTCACATTCAATTGATAAATTTTATGAATTAATTAACTTCTACTGGTTGAATTATAAGACAAAGAAAATTTCTTAGAAAGTGTTGAAATCGACTTCTGTGATATATTTATTTTTCTGGGCTAAATGCTAATACATTTATTTAATTTTAAGCCACTTGATGTTTTAAAGTATGGTGTGAGAGATTATAGATATAAGTTAGCTTCGTGCATTATCTAAAATAAAATGATTTTAAAGGATTATAATTTCTTTTCATTATAAAATTAATATAACTTTTGAATGACTTTTTCGCTGCTCATACTGGGAGAATTAAGATAACTTGCTTTTTTATTGTAAAATGTAGGTAAGATTTAGTTTTTTTAATTATCCAGAGGTGAAATTGTTCCTCATAATCATGGATTCATTTCACGTTATTCATTATAAAACTGTAAGAAGTTGATTTTTTTTTTAATTTTCATTCTGAATTGCAAAATTTTATGAATTATTAAATTAACTTCTGCTGGTTGAATTATAAGGCAAAGACAATTTCTTAAAAAATGTTGAAATAGGTTTCTGTGATATATATCTTTTTCTGAGCATTAATTTACTTTTAAGCCACTTGATGTTTTTAAAATATGTATGACCTGAGAAATTATATATAAGTTAGTTTCACGTATTATCTGAATTGAAACGATTTCAAATAATCATGAATTTATTTAATCTTTTTTCATTACAAAGTTAAGATAATTTACTTTTTTTTTATTATAAAAAGTAAAAAGAGTTAGTTTTATGAATTGTCTGGATGAGAAATTATTTCTCATACACGTGGATTTATTTTAATTTATTTATGATAAAGTTTTAGGAATTTGATTTTTTTAAATTTCATTTTGATTTTCCAAACTTTACGAATTAACTCATCAGCAAATTGAAGTATTAGTCAGAAACAAATTTTTTGTAAGTGTTGAACTTTAGTGCTATAATATATTTTTTTTCTGAGCATTCATTTACTTTTAAGCCACTTGATGTTTTAAAGTAAGATGTGGCAGATTATACCTAAGTTAGCTTAATGTAATAGCTGAAGTGAGAGGATTTCAAAGAATCATAAATATATATTTGTTTTCATTATAAAGTTAAGATTATTTGCTTTTTTATTGTGAAATATAGTTAAGATTTAATTTTTGTGAATTGTCTGGAGATTAAATTATTTCTCATAATCATGGATTTATTTTACTTTATTTGTTATAAAGTTGTAAGAATTTGATTTAAAAAAATTCATTTTGATTTCCAAATTTTATGAATAGCTCTTCTACATTTTACTTTAAAGCCACTTGATATTTTGAAGTATGACGTATAAACAAATACGTATAAGTTAGTTTCATGTATTATCTGGAGTGAAATTGATTTCATAGAATCATGGATTTATTTAATATTTTTCGATATAAAGCTAAGATAATTTGCTTTTTTTTATACTGCACATAAGTTAGTTTTTTCAGTTATGGATTTATAGATTTTCTATACAATTGTAAGAATTTGATTTTAAAAAATTCATTTTTATTTTCCAAATTTTATGAAATACCTCTTCTACATTTTGAAGTATAATTCAAAACAAATTTCTTGGAAAGTGTTGAATGGGATCGCTGTGCCTTTTTTTTTTTTTTTTTTTTTTTATGTAATATTATTAATTTACTTTGAAGCCACTTGATGAATGTGAAGTATGACGTATAAGCAAATACGTATAAGTTAGTTTCATGTATTATCTGGAGTAAAATTGATATTTCATAGAATCGTGGATTTATTTAATCTTTTTCAATATAAAGTTCATCGAATCATCATTTTCAATATAAAGTTCATTATTCATCGAACAATTGTGAGAATTTGCTTTTATTAAAATTCAATTTGATTGGTCAAATGTTTTGAATTAATACTTCTGTAGTTTAATAAATAAGCAAAAAAAAAAAAAAAAAAAAAAAAAAAAAAAAAAAAAAAAAAAACTCTTTAAAAAAGAGATTGAAATGAGCTGCAATTATTATTTAACACTTTAAAATTCTCTTTTAAGCCGCTAGATGTTTTGTTAGTGCGACGCTAGAGATTAAGAATGTTAGTTTGAGAAGTTATTTTGCATGAAATAATTTCATACAATTGTAGGTGTGTTTAAAACAGCTCAACTTAAATTTTTATTTTTATTTTTCATCTTGATTTTTCAGTTTATATATATAGGGTAATTCCAAATTCATGGTACAAACTTTAAGGGTTGGTACAAGAGACTGTAACAAACAATTTTTGAATAGAAAAGCAGGGTCGGAAATCCATTTATATAGTCAAAAATACAGGGCGTCTCACTCCAATCCAAAGTTGCATTCATAACTTTAACTAACAGTGAAGGTATTTTAACGAAATCCTTACAATATACACCCAGAAAAAGGAATTGATTAAAACTACAAAACATGTTTTGTTGAGTACATTTTGGTTGTTTCAGCAAAATTCAAGTAAAATTGAACCAATTTACTTGAATTAACAAAACATTTTTTGCTGACGATACAAAACTTTTTTTTTTTTGGAATTGCAAAAAAAAATTTTTTTGTTGATTCAAACAAAATTTCCATTGACCTATATTTAAACAAAAATTTTTGTTGGGTCAACCAAATTTTTGTTGATTCAACAAAACTTTTTCCTGGGTGTACTTACTATTCATACAAAGATGAGTCTGTTGCGAATTTTGTTAAAATATCTTCATTACTGTTAAAGTTATGAACGAAAACGCGACATCGGATTGAAGTGAGACACGCCTTTTAATTTTGACTAAATAAATGAATTTTTTACCCTCGTTTCCTATACAATAAATGTTTTTTACAGTGTTCTGTGCCAACCTACTGTAAAAATCATTTATTGTATAGGAAATCAGGGTCAAAAATCCGTTTATTTAGTCAAAATTACAGGGCGTCTCAATTTAATCCGATGTCGCGTTTTCGCTCATAACTTTAACAGTAGTGAAGACATTTTAACAAAATTCGCAACAGATTCATCTTTGAATGAATTGTAAGCATATTGTAAGGATTTCGTTAAAGTATATGTACTACTGTTAAAGTTATGAACGAAAATTCACGTTCATGCTCAGTAATGCTTATGATTACTTTTGTGTAGTCCTGTATATGATCTATAGAATTTATACACACCAAGTAGTATACAAAGTCAGTTAAACTTAAAAACGCATATCTTAATTGAAAACGCACTTCCAGCAATTATCTCTAAAAGACAATATTTCGGCTAAAGTAGTGTATCTTTTGTGTGTCTTAAGTGAACGATAAATGCTATTCACATCATATTCTACAGCAAGCATCTTGTAGTAAACCTCAGTAATGTACATCAATTTCATGATGTTTGAAATAGTGCAACATAAATTAAAATACTCTGAAAGCAGTTTTTCACCATAGACCATTATATAACCAAATTATTTTGTTATACCTGTAAATGAATGATTATTGCTTTGCACTCAATATTCTACAGAAAGCATGTTTTAGTGCACCTGAGAAATTCATATCAATTTTATTATGTTTGTCACAGTGTAACATTAAAATAAGTTGCAAACGATTTTAGATTATAATATAAAAGAATTCTTTTGAGTATCCCTGTAAATGAAATGTAAGTGCTACACATTACATATTATAAAATAATTCTTTTTTAGTGAACTTCAATAATGCATATGAATTTAAATACGTTTCTAAATGTTGTAACCTCATGAAAATATATAACAAATAATTTTTCTCCATAGACCATAATGTAACGGAATACTTTTGAATGCCTTTGTAAATGAAGTACAATAGTTACACACTTCATGTTCAATACCCAGCATGCAATGGGCGCATCAATAACATATTTCAATTACATGGCAATCCGACTATATTTACGTGAGTTAGAGCTCGGACAGACAGACGGACAGACAAACCGAATTCATAAACACTTTTCAACTATGTGGGAAAGTGTTAAAAAGGGAACATTTAAGCATTTAGATAACTAATTTTCAAGTCTTTTTATTTTTATATTACATAAAACAATCTAAATTAATTTATATTGCACAGCTCGAATTTTATTTCATAGTAAAAAGGTATACAGCGTTTTTTTTCTTTTGTGATAAATCTTATTTTTTATTCGATGTATGTGCGATACGTTAATAAGATGTCATGCTGAAACTTTAGTAACTATATCAGAATGAATTTTTCCCTCAAAAAAGAGTATTCTAATACGTATGCAAGAAAATGTAATTAATTTCATTTCGGCTGAATTACAACCACTTTCTATTTTTGAAGAACCATTAGAATTGAAAACATAATTGCCTAAAATGATATTAAACCCACATATATATGCCTGGAAAGTCTTGCAGCTAGTTTTCAAGTCTTTATTTTTATATTACATAAAACAATCTAAATTAATTTATATTGCACAGCTCGAATTTTATTTGATAGTAAAAAGGTATACAGCGTTTTTTTTTCTTTTGTGATAAATCTTATTTTTTATTCGATGTATGTGCGATACGTTAATACGTCATGCTGAAACTTTAGTAACTATATCAGAATGAATTTTTCCCTCAAAAAAGAGTATTCTAATACGTATGCAAGAAAATGTAATTAATTTCATTTCGGCTGAATTACAACCACTTTCTATTTTTGAAGAACCATTAGAATTGAAAACATAATTGCCTAAAATGATATTAAACCCACATATATATGCCTGGAAAGTCTTGCAGCCACAAAAATAAATCCAGAAACCCATCTCCCAATAAAAATAATGAGCAATAAAAAATAAAAAATAAAAGGAACGAAAAAAAGCTCATTCTGTAATCCCACCTCCCCCTCCTTAAACAAACTCTGACATTTTCACTCAACCCTTTTTGTACAAAGTTAGGAAAACATACCCCAGAGGGATTACTGATATCAACCAATCATTTCGTTTTCAGTTACGGTTGCAAAATGATCTTTAAGAGACACACATTAAAAGCTTGAATCCAATTTGTATAGAATTTTCTCTTTTGCGTAGTTTGTAATTGAATTTAAATTCTAAAGTTTTTTAGGTTTTAAAAACATCATCAGTTTGTGTTGTTTTTGATGAATTCAGTAAAAGTTGAGTTGAAATGTTTTAGAATTAATGATTTTAAAGGTCTCCTTCGATTTTCTTTAGAAAAATATTTCGAATCTTTTATCTTCTGCTTTTGATTAAATTATTTATAGAAGAATTTCTGAACCGAAAAATGGCAGCACCTATTGTCATTTTTTCGGAAAAGGAAACTCTTTTATTGTCTTTGTGCTTAGCTAGAAATTAATATCAACTTTTATTGCTTCGAGCAGTTTCTATTTTATAGGTATGGAATGCAATAAAAGTCATTGTAAAAAATCATATTTATTGAAAAAGATATGTAGATTATAAAAACAACAGAGTTTGATAATAACCAGAATTAGCATATTGAAGTTTTTGATGAAGCAAATTCTTTTTTGCTATATCTGTAATCCACTGATGAGTTGATTCAACAGTTTTTTTACTCAGTTTAATATAATATTTTCATCACATATTATGAGAGAAGTTATAATTCTCTAGCTCTTTCGTCGAATTATTCTCATTTAACTGATGACAGTTTTTGCGTAATTATTTTATTTTTAACATTTTTTATCAGATAATTTTTATTATTAGTCTTAAAGTATCGATTTGCAATTAAATATTATATGTCTGTCTATTAAAAAAAGCTTTTCAAATCTCAGCTTTTTATTCACTTTTTAGATATCTTATTTTAATTTTGTATTTTAAAACCTTTATATCAAAGATGATTACATAAAGTTTATGCAGTTTATTTCGAAACTCATAAAATTTCTCTCTTTCACACATCATAAAAACTGCTTACATGCCATTTACCTTATAACACTATTAAATTTACTATATTTTGCTATTTCATATTTGTAATTTTTTCGAAAAATAAGCTACCTTAACTTTTACCTTACAAATTGCAAAATGTATTGTCAAATGTATTATTTCTTAAATGATAATATAAAAATTACAATTATTTCTGCTAAATATTGAAAACGAAATTCTTAATAAATCTCTAATCTAGCTCCTGCGAAAGAACTAAATAGCATATCATTCTATAACTGAATATAGTGATTAAATATTTACGAGAGAAAAGAGGAATCCAAATTAAAAATCTAAACGATTTATAAAAATAGTTAACTGAATAAGTTTTAGGTTATTTAGAATTTTTTTTTTTTTTTTTTTTTTTTTTTTTTTTAATTTTTTTTTTTTTTTTTTTTACTTTTCTTCCTGTGACTTGTTTTTTTTTAACTTATTTAATTTTGATGTTTTAAAACCCTTATCACATTTTATTATTATTATTTAAAGTCATATTTCGGGGTCTGATTTAATGACATGTATTATTATGATATAGTCCTTGCATTTTTATTTAATAAGTGCACATTTTATTATTACAGATTGGCAGTTTTAACAGTATAAAATAGCATTGAAATTTAGAGCCTTTTAAAGAGAATATGATTAAAATCCAAACAATGTTTTGCTGCAAAATTTTCACAATTTTGGTTAAAAAGAATGTTGATAACATTAAAAAATAATCCATTAATATATTTCTTCTGTTGCTTTTAAATCAGCTATACATTTGAAGTTATTGAACTTTTTTTTTTTTTACTAGACTTCGTTAAAAGCTGTTAAGTAGAACAGCCACTTTTTTCACAAGCTGTTTTGGCGATGTTCTCTTGAAGATGAATTTAAACCCAGTTAGTAATTAAATCGTTCGGAAGAGCATATTTTTCGATTTTTTGTGATATCTACAAAATAGATATTCCGCAAAATATAAAATAATGAAGCTGTGGAGACAGGATGTGTACCTTTGTGTTTAAACTCTATTCAAAAGTGATTTTAATTTATTTTTGTTTCAAGTTTATTATGATTATTAACTCATTCGCGATGATAGATCTTTAAAGAACCAAGCTTTAAAGAAATCTTTATCAATAATTAAAGAAATTAGCAATTTTTGCCTCCTTTAATTGCAGATTGATTTCGAAGTCATTTTTGCCGATATGCCTCTGGCCAACTGTCACACATCCCGGGAGCCTAATAAATGAAGGTAATAAAGTGGAATATACAAAAACAAGAAGTTAATAGGGGGGCGAGGGGGGGGGGGTTAATAAATAGATAATCCTGGAAAAATGAGCTCATAGAAATAGGAAACACATAAAATTTTTTGAAGAAGGTTAGGGAGAGGCGATATATTTTTTAAGTGTTTTTTATAAATATTTTTTTATTTTTTGTAATATTTTTTTCAGTTTTTTTAATAAAAATAAAAATATAAGAGTATTTAATAGATATAGTAGAAAAAAAATGAGAATGCAAGGAAAGATAAGATGGTTGCTTGGGTTGATTATTGACGGCCAATTATCTACACTAGGGATATAGGCCCGGGGGGAGTGCCCTACGTGGGGGTCTTTCTAAGGGAACCTAATCCGTATTTACGCATGGATAGATCCACAGCTCGAAGAAAACCACGAAAACTCCGAACGATTAGGCCGACGGGCGCGATTGGGATCGAACCCAGCACCTCCCGTCTACCAGCTTCGAGAGCCCAACCTCTCAGCCACTGGTGGGGCTGGTTGCTTGGGGCTGTAAGTCTGTGACTGTATAACTCCGGCTTGCTTGAAAAGGGCTGTTGGCAGGGTCCCGATCTAGGTGGCTTTGGCTTCGATAAAGTCCCACCGCAGGCCGAGAACTTCCGCCGCAACGATGTTTGGAATGAAATGCTCTGATTGAATAAGGCAAAAATTACCGTTCAAAATTACTGTTAGGAATAATGACGAATTCTCAGAATCTTGTGCGTCAAGTATACCTGACGCTTTTCGCGAAAGTGTTAAAGCAGCAACCAAGTTTAAATACTTGATTTGTATTTCAAGACTGCTTTAAAGACACCATCATAAACATTTTAATGATTTTTTTTAATGAGTCATTAAGACTATGGCAAACAAATAATTGCATAGCAAATGTTCCCACTTTGTTGGGATTTCAGTTACTTCCTCCACAAACCCCTAAATTTAATGGGTTTTTTTTTTTCGGGTGTTCACTTACTATGCCCATTTAAATCACTCGGCACTAACCTAAATTAGCTTAATTAACAATGAAAATATTTACAAGATGCATTAATTGTAAGTAGTCATACATTCCAGTTCTAAAAAAGTAAAATTTGATAGTTAACTGTAAATCTTAAGAAATCAGGTATGTAAAGCAAAATAATATAAACTGCACATTTCAAATGGTCCCACATTAATAAAATGTACCTCATGTCATGAGAAAACATTATTTTCCTGTCTGAGCAAATGACGTTGAAACCACACTGCAACAGTAAGTTTATAAACTAAAGATGAGCAGTGTATTCCTGTATTATAATTAAATGTATAGTTTTGTGCTATCGTTTACTGAACACTTGATTTTAATTCTATACTTAGCTGGACAAATATTAAAAGGCATATTGCACATAAATTGTACACACACAAAAAAAAATTAAGTTGAAAAATGAATTAATTTACAGCAATTAGTATTTGAATACCTTTCAAAACATCGAAAATTACACAATACAGTTTGAAGGCTGCAGGTTGTAAAATGTTTTAACAATGCTTTCTTTAACTTTTTATTCAATGTTTAATGTGTGACAGCAACAAAATAAAAAATTATGAAAACACCCTGTGGTTTCTTAAAGTTTTTTTTACATTTAAATATATTTGGAATTTAAACATATTTGTACATTTACATATATTGTGTTTTCACGAGATCGTAAAATAATTTATCTAAGTTTATTGGATTTTTTTTTCCATTACTTGAATGCTAGTTTGGAATCGTGTCTAATGTACAGATTTTCTTTTCATCTTTTTCTTTTAGCTGTTCAGCACGAAAGAGGACCTCGAAAACCGAAATTCAAAGATAGTTCCGATCCTCACAGTCCTATCAAACCTAATCACCATCACCATCCTATTCATCAACTAAGTCATCCATTAGCTCACCATCACAGACTTTCCGTCCCTACACCAACAGCGCATCAAGTTTACAGTGCAAAACTGGCGTTTGATATGTCTAAAATTCCATCTTCCCTAGCAGCTGCAGCAGCTGCATCGGAAGGTGGAGCAGCACTGTATGCACATTCTAGTATGAAAGATTCTGCTGCAGCTGCTTACATAGGAGCTAGCTCAGCTGGTCTGCTGCAAATGCTATTGAATGCCGAAAAATCTCAAGAACTCATTTGGAACAGCGTTAAACTAAATCCTGGAGTTGTGTCACTTTCTAGTTCGAAGTTAGGATTAGAACATTCTCAGACATTTGGAGGATTTCCCGGAGGAGGAATGCATCCATTATGTCCTCCACAACTTCTTTCTCCGACGTCAGAGTCTTCAGCGTCTGGAGGAAGAGGAGCCAGTGGTACTAGTGGTCTTCTTGGATTTAGTCCTCACGCTGCCGCAAACAGAGAATCACTCCAAGAAATTACAGCAAGACTTCTTTTTATGGTTATAAGATGGGTAAAATGTCTGCCAACGTTTCAGACTCTCACCAAAACAGATCAGGTAATACGATAATATTTTATACTTAAAGTTGTGTTAATTACTTTTATAACGATGTACAGGGTGTATCTGAACTGATGATCAGAACTGTAAGGGATGGTAATACATGTCAAGACAAACAATTTTTATACGGAATAGTAAGTTAATAATCTGCTTATTTAATGAAAATTACAGGGTGCATAACTTCAAACCTTCCGCTTCCTTTCAAGTCAAATAAATATATTTTGAAACAGACATTTTACTTATTGAATGAAATAATTTAAATACCTCTTAGAAACAAGACCTTTATTAATAAATATATTTTATCGCTCATAAGATGTTTATTTGACAGGAAAAATATCAGAAGGTTGTAGGCTATGAGGGTATTTCACACAGGGCTTCACAAATTTGATCAAATATGGTGGCCAACAAAAAATGCTAGTCGTTAGTAAATAGTCCCTCCCCCCTCACCCACACACACACACACACACACACGTCATTTTCAAAGAGTACGAAAGTTTTCTATGAATTAATTATTGAGAAAAAGTAATAGTCATGGTTTAAATTTCTTAGTTATATAGTTAAGAATAATGCATAATTTAGAAAATTTATATAAGCTAAGTTTTCTAACGAAACTTATCAAAATTATATATCTCTTAAAAAAAGAACTACTTTAAGGACTGAATAAACCGGCATGTTCTGAAAATGCTCATTGCCTAATGCTTTAAAAGTCTGGATAGTTGAGTGCTACAAAAGCTATATCTGAATAGCAGGGCATCGATGCAATAGTGAAGCAGGAAAACAAGGTTTTGCCTATTTTTTTCAGTCGAAGGCAGTCAAATAATTCTGATTTTATTATTTTAAAATATGCTGTTGATGAACTTATTTTTGCCAAATTAAAAACAAAAGTTACGAATATTTTTTGTTTGAATATAGTTTTTAAGTTTATTTCTTAATATTGGGAGGGCTGGGGGGAGAGAAAAAATGCCGTCTGTGCTCATTTCTAAAGTCAATTTTTGTAAAAAACAAAGATTAATTAAATAACCTGGTGTCAGATGAAAAAAATTGGTCGCAAATGGCGACCTGGCGACCGTATTTGTCAAGCCCTGATCTCCCACCAAGTCAAACCCGAATTTTTGTTCATAAATTGTTACAATGATGGAGATATTTTTAAGCGAAGCATTCAACAGAATAACTTTCCTTTCTGTGACATGTCATGACATCAAGGAAAGTGCTGGATTTAGAATGTTTCCATTTCACAGATACCAACCTTCCGATTTCTTCCAATTAAAAAAAACGTTGTTTTGAACCAGTAAATGTATTTTTTTTTAACGTATCTTCTTTCCATATGGTACTTATTTGATTTCAATTCTTAAGTAAAAATTCTATTTCATAATATGTCATCTGACTTCAATTAAAAGCGGGAAGTTGGCAGCTATGCATTATGTATTTTCTATTAAATAAGTAGATTGCAACAATAGGTAATTTAACCAATTTTTTTTTCTCCTGACATGCATTACTCGTGTCACACGTTACAGTTTAGATACAGTCTTTTTATATTCATACAAATTTACTGAATGTCTTCTAGAGACACAGTAATTGACAAGCTGTGCTAATGAAGGTAATAAAAAACTCCCCTTACCATAAAAATCCGTAAAATAAGGTAATATTATTCAATTTGACTATAATATATAGCAGGGTTATCAATAGCCTACAAATAAGCCAATGTGACAAACAAAAACACATCGAAAAAATCGCGAATTCACTGATAATTAAAGTACAATTCGGTTAAAAAAAGATAATAAAATCAATCTATTTATCACACTTTAATTCTCAATTTTTATTGTAACTGATCTTCGTATGTACTCTAAATTTTAGTAGGTACGAATATACCCTTAAAAGAGTATATTTATCAGAATTATTTATTTTAGTCATCTAAATACAGTTTACGTCTAATAAAGTATAAGTTTTCATATTCAATTTATCATCTTATTTAATGCAATAAGCCTTCAACAATTTATAAAATACATACTTCAACCATTTCTTTTTAAGCATATGAAGAAAGGTCAGATAAAAACTTCCTAAAAAAATAAACAAAGTATCAAAATAATATTTTAAAATATCAAACGTTACGGATTTATTCCATTAATATTTAATTTAGTTTCATATCTTTTTTTTATTTTTGCTTACTTCTTTACTTTCTTCATTTATGCATTAAAATGCATAAGACGCAAACAACATGATGTGTTAGAAACTAATTAATTAGCGTGTTTGCATTACTGCATACGTTTTTAATTAGTCACAAGACAATGCAAATTATCTGATCCTTAAAATCCCATTTTGATACGTACCAGCATTTGTTTTACAGCTCTTAACTTGCTCTAAGCATACATACGACCCCCAGTTCTCTGGGAGCTCATTTTATCTTTTTAACACTGTTATCTTTTTAACACATTTTTTTTTTCATTTCTCGAAGAAATTAATTAGTATCAAAAAAAGCTCCTTGCAAAAGTGAAAGATCTTTTTTTTTTCTTTTTGATAAAAAAAAAAAAAAAAAAAAAAAAAAAAAAAAAAAAAAAAATCCTAACGCTTTATAAAAATGTACAGTGTCTCCAACAAAAAATGTCATTTGAAATTTGGGTAGAAGACTTTTTTTTTTTTTAAGTTGAATAACATACTGGGATTAAGAATTTTTCAGAGCTCTCTCTCTAAAAGGATTAGTTTTTGTGGGTGATAGATATTCTACGCTTTTGAAGTGTTTCTTAGATTGCATTTTTTAATGTAAACTCATAGTTCTAATTTTTTTTAAAGATAAGATCTATCGCTTTGAGTTAATTTTGAAGCGTTTGTGAAAGATTAAGGTTTGTGTGAGTGTACGGAAGAAAAAACGAGTGTTTTCTTCTTTGAAATATGTTTTTTTTTTTTGTTTGTCACAGAGAGATTTGTATAAATGCATTAAAATGTGTATTTGTAGAGTGAATTTTTAACGAGATTAAATCGCTTTTACTTTAAATAATTGATTAAAAATACGACAATGCGTTGCATTTTTTGATTTCGTTTAAGATGTTATGTTTTCTAAAGAAAATATTAAGCCCAATCATAGATAGATTTCTTTACTTTTATAAACAGTGAGATTTAATCCCTTTTTGAACGATGCTGCAATAAATATATAAAGTTGTAAAAGTCTATAAAATATGCATTGTATTAAAATAACTGTAAACATAACATATACAAAAACACAACTCATCAAGATTATGATATTTCATGATGTGCACCATATGGTCGTATTGGTATATATGTAGACCTTGTGATGTTTAAGGAATTTTTGATAATTATTATGATTAAGATATTTTATCTATTCTTTACAAGTTTTTTATTTCCAATTTACTATTTCCAATTGTTTTCTGGTAATAATATAGTATGCCTGGATGAATATACTGATCTTAGCATAAATGCCAGTATATTTATGAAATACTGTATTATTTTTAAAACACGTGTGGATACATCCAAGCTGATGATTATATCTACACGTGTTTTTTCATATCCAATTCTAATTTAAATCTCTTGTTATCCAATTTTCCATTATATTTAGTTCATATTTCATTTCAAAATCCATTTGTATTAACTTGATATCAACTTCAAAATTATTAACATTTTATGGTTTATTATATAATTTTTTTCTCTCTTAAAAAAAAAAAAAAAAATCATATTTTCAGTATTTTTGGCCAATTACCATTGAAGCAAATGCTATGGTAATATTATGATTGCACTTGTGAATTTATTAACTATGTGGTATTCTGTCTAAACTTTATTACTAATTATCTCTTAGGAGATTTAATTAGAATGTTACAAGAACTTGATATGTTTTTTGAAATTCAAAGATATTATAATTATATATATATATATATATATATATATATTGCATAAATCGGCTAATAAAAAAGTCGGATGCGAGTTTTAGGTAGATTTTGTAAGAAATACTATCATTTACATTCTCCCCTATGTTGGAATTTCTGAACAATTGTTGTAGATCTACGCCGATCATGACTCCTAGAACATAAAAATATCCCCCGGTTCAAAACTTTATCTATCTATCTATCTATCTATACCACTTTTTTATCGACACGATAATTTCCGTAATTCTGCACAAATCTTTTCCAAACTGATTCATAAAATAAAGGGGCATAAAATCTCGGTCAAGTTCATTAATGGGCAAAATCGGGCCAAGGGGGGGGGGGAGAAATGGCGGGGCTTTTTGTGAAAGCAGAAAAAAAACCAAAACTTCTTAATTATGATACATATTGAATCTGCTTAAAGTTATTATTACTTCTAAGAAAAGGGCCGAAAATTTATGTATGACAGATTTTTGATATCATTAAAAATGGCCTCAAGGGGGGGGGGGGGTAAAAACCGGGGTTTAAGAAGAAAAAAATTCATAACCTCGTCAGTTCACAAAATATTAAATCCGCTTACATTTATTGTAAATTGTCTTAATATTATCTACAACTTTTATACTGACAAGTTTTCTATAAGACCAACTTTTACAGCATAAAAAAAAAATCCTTGTCGCTCCGCCTACCAACACAAGTAGATTTCGAAGTGGGCGGTCCCAACTGCCGCACTGTGGCAAAAATGTCGTTTTTTCTTCAATTCACAATAAACAGGCTCCCCACGGTCTGCATCTTCGAAATCTACCTGTGCCTGTAGACCGAGTAGTCAGAGATATTTGTTGTTGTTGCTGCTTTCTTCTGCAAATAAATACTGATAAAGTTTAAAAACATAATTACGTTTTTGAAATTGCTTTAAATAAGATACAAAAAACTCATCTTTCATTATTCTGCTGTTTGAAATATTTCTGAAAGAAAGAAATTTGCAATGTTTCATTTTAACAATCCTCATTGTACAAGAATTGGACTACAACTTGTCTTACATTAGTTTAAGTTAAAATTGTTCAACTATGGCTTGATAGATTTTTATCTAACAAACTTAAAATTGCTTCTTCGCTTCAATTTTTTTAGCATCATTCATTAAAGAAATTGCTTGATTGTGATTTAAATGTTAAATGTATATTGTTTAAATCATATTTTTTTGAAAAACTGCCTAAATAGGTCACAGAAAATTTTTTATGGCAAATTTTTTTCTATAGATGGCCAATTTTTTTCTCTAGACTTTATAATCAAATGTTTTCTTTATAATCATAATATATATTAATGGCAGTTATTCAGTACGAAAATCTTCCAAGTTTTGAAAGTTTTTAGAATACGGTTTTGTGCTAAATTTAAAATAAATTTTTATCTCAATATTGCTCCCTAATTAAAAATTCATAAGTTATTCCAACGCAGTTATTTAATAAACTTTTGCATTCATTTTATAGTTATCAGTAATGTATTGTAAAATGAATTTTTTTTTTCATATAAATAAAACTTTCCGAGACATTGAATTACGATTTTTTTTTCAAAACGAAAAAAATCGTTAAACTGAAATTCAGATATTAAATGGTAAAATTCAATTTGATTTGCATGTCATTTACTCAACACACTTAGGTATAGGTACGTCAAAATAGAGACTTTTATATTAAAGTTCACTGGAGAACTAATCTACTTTAGCATTTGCTACAGTAGAAGCTACATAATTGTAAATTTAATGTATCTAATGGTTGGAGTATCATAATTGAGATTTTTCCAACAGAGCGAAAATATGCCAGGACCAGGACTCGAACCTGGGTACTTTGGTTTGCCGTACCAACGCTCTCCCTACTGAGCTATTCCGACGGTATCCGGTATGGCATATTTCACTCTTATTTGTTGGGCAACCACTCTGTTGGAAAAAATCTCAACTATGATACTCCAATCATTGGATATAATTTACCTAGTTGAATATACTTTCCTCTGTTCATTATGATGTAACTTTAATATTTGAAGAATTAAAACAAACCTAGATTACAAATCATTCATTAGGTTGTCCAAACCTAAATTACATAATATTTTGCTCCATAATATGTATTGCTCTTTATTTATTTTTGCATTTACTAAAATGTTATATAAAGGAAGGTGGCCTAAAATGATCTCCTTAAGGAGAAAACTTGTGTAAAATAACATAACTGTTTAAATAAAACTTTGGCCCTTTGCTAGTATGTTTTACACTATATTTTGCATTATAAACATATTTTGATAATATTTTAAACCCAAACTGAGTAATGAAAAAAAAAAAAGATTTTTTTTTTTAACTATCCAAAGGATCATTTTACCCTCACCAAAGGGTAAAATGATCCTTTATTTAAAAATATTTGTAAGTTGTTTTTTTTTTTCGGCAAAATAAAAGATATAAAAGTAATTATGACAATACATAAATGTAATTCACATCTAATTAACATACTCCATTAAGTAAACCAAGTCATATTTCTGTACATGTATATCTAATTAAATATGAAAGTTAGTGATTACCTTACAACAGATGTTATAAAACCCAATTTTTCAAAGAATTCTATTCAGATGCGTAATACTGCGATCGCTTGAATACCGCCATTGCTTCTTCTTTACTTGGCACAACTTTCTTGTGTTACCCGGTAGATAGTGCGACCTGTCTGGAAGAAAACATATGTGGATCGTTTTGCCCACTAGGATCATTTTAGGCTACTTTCTCCTACTATAAGCATTTTACATAACTGATCACTCGAATTCTAAAGTTAAGTTGTTAATGTAATGATTTTGCGTTGCTTATACAGGTTATTTTACTGGAAGAGTCGTGGAAAGATCTTTATCTCCTCAACATGGCACAGTGGTCGGTAACATTAGATTTACTGGGCACGCTGCCTAGACCTCCCCTAGCTCTGACGAGAGCTTCAGCAGCTGAGCAAAAATCAGAGGAAACTGCGCATTTAGTGGACATGCATTACGTGCAAGAAGTAATGAGAAGGTTTCGGCAACTATCTCCTGATGCAACAGAGTGCAGTTGCCTGAAAGCCATTGTATTATTTCGACCAGGTAAGTTTAAATTTTAAAATAACGATATTGCATCAATTGGTGTTAAATCAAATTTTTATCGCAGATATTAAAAAATTATCAATTAATAACGCATGAATAATGCTTTTAATTAATAGTTTGAGATTTGTTAGACTAACAGAAAAAGTCCTTCCGGCCTGTACCGGAAGGAAAAGGTAGCTTTCATATATCTTCGTTTTAAAATTTTAGCTAATGTTACTCGAAAACAGCAAGCTAAAATGTAAAGAAACCGATTACAAAAGAATCGTTAATACTGAATTTGAATAAAAAATTCGCCAAACTATTGAGCTATAGCCAAGTTAGCTTTATTTATGAAAACTTATTTTGGCCGCCAAATGTCACCAAATTTGGCGCTAACGGATATGAATATGTAGTTTTATGCGTATGATTGGGAAAATGATTACAACAATGAAATATAATAATTTGCGAGAAATTACGTTCACTAAAACTCATAAATTAATCGTTGGTTTTTTGAGTAATGTGTTGTCTTGTTTCAAAATGTCAGCCACCCTAGAATTTCAAACTGCTATATCTCAGCCATTTTTTAAGATAGAGGTAAAACAAAAAATGCTCCGGAATCCTTGTATCAAATCCTAACACTTAATCAGATTCAGATTCAACCAAGCAGGGTGGCCTACCATGCGGCTTAATTGAATTTTTATTAACTTTTTTGTATATTTATTTTAGTTTTAAATATTTCAGTGGCCGCCATTTTGAAACAAGATGGCGGATCAAGCTGGCCAATGAACTCGGTCGAGGCATTGGTGAACTTAATACACAGAATTAGTTTCATCCAAATTGATTTGTAAATACAAGTGTTATCGTATGTCATAGATCAGATATATATATATATATATATATCAACATTTGAACGGAGGGTGGTTTTGGTGTCTGGGGGTCATGATCGGTGAAAATATACCGAAATTTTCCGGAATTGCTTTCCTCCGAACGGCTACAATAGGTAGCTTTATACTTTTTTGTATAGAAAGCTGCCTAATATATTCAAGATGAAATGATACTCATAAAAGATTTCCTTTTTTTCGCAAATATTCAAAGTTATCAATGAATTAATGAACTTAACTAAAACTTGGAAATTTTTTAGACTAATATGTAACATAAATGTATTCAAGCTGCAATGATATTCCTAAAATATTTATCCTCAACCCCCTCAACCCCCCTATTTTAAGTGTATACAAAATTAATCAGTCAGAATTTCTACAGTGAATAAAAGCAATTAAAAAGTAAATGAACAATTGCAGTTTTCTAAAATGGAAATGTTTCTTGCACACTCTGTAAAATCTATATATTATAAAGCAAAAACATGTCCGCGAGCAACGCTGACGTCATATTGACGGTAGCAACATAACATCTGACCAATAATTTTCGATTTTACTGCAAATTTTTTAACTTCTAAACATCGAACAATTTCATTTTTTACATCATCGAATAGGAAAGAAAAAAACGTTCTTTCAAATAAATTTATTTGAAAACACTATCTCAGTTCAGAGATATTTTTATAGCTTTTAAAATAATTTTCAAGCATTTTTTTTTAATCTATTTCTATCGCATGTAGCCCAATTATAAAACATCAACTCATTTGCACTTAAAAAATATAAATAGTTCAGCATTTGTTTTGGACTAATATTCCATCATAACGAAATTAAAGTTTCATCAATAAATAAATAAAATAATATAAATAAAACACAAATTTAACAGACATATAATCGAACTACGCGCTGAAACCACTGAAATTATCAGGATGAAAAAGGATGCTGTACGTAGAGAAATCTTCGGCTATTAACTCCTGGTATGCGGTTAATGAGAAAGTATGAATTTTAATAAATTTCAAAACTTTATTTGAATACATTTATGATATTTTCATACAAAAATGCCTTTTGGTGTTGTTAGTGGGCTATCTAAAACAAACAGTAAATATATGAAATTTATTACTGTTTTCCAAAAAAGGTTTTCACCAATGTTCTGTATCCCGGGAAGCAAGTTTTGGATTCTCTATAGTTAACAGAAAACAGAACCAAAATTGGCATACCTTTGTTTGTATCTTGGATGATAGGTTGGATGGAAAAGTTGGGTTTAATCAAAAATAAAATTATGATTAAATATAATTAGCAAACTAAAAAGTTTCAGAAACAAGTTTCAAAATAAAGCAATAAGAAAGATTTATTAAGTTCAGTTAAAAAAAAAAATAATAAAAAATAAATAAAAATTTTCATGAACTGAAGACTTGACATAGCTGGCGAATCACGGCATTACCTTTGTCATAATAATGAAGCCAATTACAGAGTAGACTCCCGATATATCGACACCTTTGATTGTATCTTTATTTCTATAAACGGAAAGAAAAAGATGTGTTTAATCAAAAGTAAAATTATGATTAAATATAATTAGCAAACTAAAAAGTTTCAGAAACAAGTTTCAAAATAAAGCAATAAGAAAGATTTATTAAGTTCAGTTAAAAAAAAAAATAATAAAAAATAAATAAAAATTTTCATGAACTGAAGACTTGACATAGCTGGCGAATCACGGCATTACCTTTGTCATAATAATGAAGCCAATTACAGAGTAGACTCCCGATATATCGACACCTTTGATTGTATCTTTATTTCTATAAACGGAAAGAAAAAGATGTGTTTAATCAAAAGTAAAATTATGATTAAATATAATTAGCAAACTAAAAAGTTTCAGAAACAAGTTTCAAAATAAAGCAATAAGAAAGATTTATTAAGTTCAGTAACAAAATAAATAAATAAATAAATAAATAATTTCATGAACTGAAGACTTGACATAGCTGGCGAATCACGACATTACCTTTGTCATAATAATGAAGCCAATTACAGAGTAGACTCCCGATATATCGACACCTTTGATTGTATCTTTATTTCTATAAACGGAAAGAAAAAGATGGGTTTAATCTAAAGTAAAATTATGATTAAATATAATTAGCAAATTAAAAAGTTAAGAAAAAGTTTCAAAATAAAGCAATAAGAAAGATTTATTAAGTTCAGTAAAAAATAAAATAAAATAAAATAAAATAAAATAAAATAAAATAAAATAAAATAAAAATTTTCATGAACTGAAGACTTGACATAGCTGGCGAATCACGACATTATACCTTTGTCATAATAATGAAGCCAATTACAGAGTAGACTACCGATATTTCGACAACTTTGATTGTATCTTTATTTTTTTAAACGGGAAGAAAAAGATGGGTTTAATCAAAAGTAAAAATATGATTAAATATAATTAGCAAATAAAAAATTTCAAAAAAAGTTTCAAAATAAATCAATAAGAAAGATTTATTAAGTTCAGTAACAGAATAAATAAATAAATAAATAAAAAAATTCATGAAATGAAGACTTGACATAGCTGACGAATCACGACATTGCCTTTGTCACAATAATGAAGCCAATTACAGAGTAGACTACCGATATTTCGACACCTTTGATTGTATCTTTATTTTTTTAAACGGAAAGAAAAAGATGGGTTTAATCTAAAGTAAAATTATGATTAAATATAATTAGCAAATTAAAAAGTTTTTTTTCTTTCAAAATAAAGCAATAAGAAAGATTTATTAAGCTCATAAACAAAATAAATAAATAAATAAATAAAAATTTTCATGAACTGAAGACTTGGCATAGCTGACGAATCACGACATTGCCTTTGTCACAATAATGAAGCCAATTACAGAGTAGACTACCGATATTTCGACACCTTTGATTGCATCTTTATTTTTTTAAACGGAAAGAAAAAGATGGGTTTAATCAAAAGTAAAATTATGATTAAATATAATTAGCAAATTAAAAAGTTTCAGAAAAAAGTTTCAAAATAAAGCAATAAGAAAAATTTATTAAGTTCAGTAACAAAATAAATAAATAAAAATTTTCATGAACTGAAGACTAGGCATAGCTGGCGAATCACGACATTACCTTTTTCATAATAGTGAAACCAATTACAGAGTAGACTCCCGATATTTCGACACTCATGGCATCATAGTTATGTCGTAAAATCAAAAGCATCGGATAATTTGGAGGACATTATCCAATGCATTTTCTAATTGCACAGTCATTTAACTGTAATTAAAATTGCTACAAATAAAATAAATAGCTGCAATCATAAAGTAAAATAAATAACCGGTATCATAATAGATCTATTATAAATAAAAATAAGGCAAATTTATGTAAAAAATTTCGTAATTACGTAATTAATTAATTTTTGTCGTAGGTAAAAATAAAAGAATTCAACAGGGATATATTTTACAAGTGATAAGGACAAAACAAGAAAGCATTTTTGTGGCGGGAGTAACAAGAATATGCATGAATGTTTGTTGGTCTGAATTTCTCCGAACCTACAAAATTTTCCAAACTATTTTAAATAGTTATGGTGACAAAAAATTTCTATTATTTCATAAAATTACAATGTATCGCAATCCTTTAACAGGATTTTAGAACCTATTTTTAAACATGTTAAAGAGTTTGTACGATTGATTATATGTTAAATAAGCAATACATTTTCTTACGAAATTTTGAAATATAGACTCAAACATTCTTAATTATGTCCACGTAAGTCGCATGATGAAATTTGTGAAATTTGTTGATTAAACGATTATATCATATAATCAAGCGTCGAATAATCGGGAGTCTAGTGTATATGCAAAATTTAAATATGTTGCATTTTACATACTAATTAAAAAAAAGTATTATGCAATCAAAATATTTTTATTTTTCAGAGACGGTTGGTCTGTGTGACATACATCCTGTAGAGATGCTCCAAGACCAGGCGCAATGCATTCTGGGTGACTATGTACGGCACAAGTATCCTAGACAGCCGACACGATTCGGACGACTTCTGTTGCTGATTCCTTGTTTGAGGGCTGTCACAGCTCTGGCTGTCGAAAAACTTTTCTTCAAAGATACCATTGGAGATATACCTATCGAAAGACTGATTGGGGACATGTATCATATGGAAAGATTAGAGTACGTTTTTTTTTTGTTCTTTTATAAAATTATTTATTAACACAGTAAAATAAAAGATTCACAAAAGTATACGTAATTAAAATTAAGATCAGGGGAAATGCATTTTGGGTGACTATGTAAGGCACATATCCTAAACAGCCGACACTATTCGGACGACTTCTGTTGCTGATTCCTTGTTTGAGGGCTGTCACAGTTCAAGATACCTGTGAAGACATACCTATCAAAAGACTGATTGGAGATATGTATTATATGAACTGATTTCAGTACTTTTGTTTAATTACATGATAACACATTAAAAATTTTTTAAAAGATCCTTAAAAGTATACGCAATAAAAAGTAAGATCAGGCACAATGCATTTTGGGTGACTATGTAAGGCACAAGTATCCTAGACGGTCGACACGATTCGGACGACTTCTGTTGCTGATTTGTTGTTTGGGGGGCTGTCACAGTTCTAGCTGTCGAAAAGCTTTTCTTCAAGGATACCGGTGAAGACATACCTATCAAAAGACTGATTGGAGACATGTATTATATGGAGTGATTAGAGTACTTTCTTTTTCTTTTTTTAAATTACATGTTTTATCATATATGTTTTATAATTACATAAATTTTAAAGATAACACATTAAAAATTTAAGAAAAAAGATTCTCAAAAGTATACGTAATAAAAATTAAGATTAAATTACAAGAGAACCACCAGTTATATGAATTACTGGTTACCGAATAGACAAAACTTTTTATGAATATGTTATTAAAGGTTCATTCCATGTGAAATCAACCAATACCTCAGAAACTGATAATAGTTTGCACAGATTTTCTACCTCTAAAAATAACAAAAAATACCAAATAAAAACGTTTTGAATAAAGGTTTTTTGAGATATAAAATTTAAACTTTTTAGTATATCTGGTTTTACACCCAGAAAATCTGAAAGCAAGCCAAATGTCTTCAAATGCGTTCATGTATAAGAATTTTGTAATATAGAAAAAAAAATTAAAATCAAAAATAAACTTTTAAATGCAGAAACTACATAAATACTAACAAGAGATAACCTAATTAAAATAAAAGTACACACAAAATCATGTGATTCCATTACCTAAAAGATGACTAAAACTTTATTTAAATCTTAAAACATTAAAATAAATCAAGCACATTCGGCTGTGAACCCAGCCTTCTATAGGATTTATAATTAAAACTGGTGTTAAAACGAACGTCCAGATCACACTTTTGTAAAGAGTATGTCTCTGCTAATGTTAAGTCTATGGGATGATTCTTGCGCGATTTCTCGCTCGCATTTTAATATTTTTAAATGATTTTTTTTGCATAGGATAGCTGAGGTCGATCTCTAACGTTGTTAGTTTTTACTTTTTCGATTTTGGTTCCAGTTTTTTTATATAAGGGTACTTTCTCTTTCAGAACCGGTTCCAACCGGTTCCTAAATTAGAAATGTCCGCTTATAAAAAACTGTAACTAAAATCAAAAAAGTAAAAACTAACAACGTTAGGGATCGGCTTCAGCTATTCTATGCAAACAAAATCATTTAAAAATATTAAAATGCGAGCGAGAAATCGCGCAAGAACCTTCCTATAGACTTAACATTAGCTTGAGTGTTTCTTCGCGTCACTAGCGTAGGCTCTTAACACCAGTTTTAATTATAAATCCTGAAGAAGGCTGGGTTCACAGCCGAAAGTGCTTGATTTATTTTAATGTTTTAAGATCTAAATAAAGTTTTAGTCATCTTTTAGGTAATGGAATCACATGTTTTTGTGTGTACTTTTATTTTAATTTGACAAAGATGAATTTAAGCATTCCGAACTTGTTTTATAAGGCATAGTTTAATGGTTATTTTACATTCTGGTCTAAAGCTAAATAGTTCAAGAATTACCCGCTAGAGGGCTGCTCAAATTAACTCAGAACTGAGATATCCGGTTTCAACCGAATATATAAAGTTTCACCGACTTTCTTTTATATATTTTTCTTTTTGTGCATGTAGTGATAAAAAAAAATAGTCTATGCACTCAGAAAAAGGAATTGATTAAAACTACAAAACATGTTTTTGTTTAAATATAGGTCAATGGAAATTTTGTTTGAATCAATAAATTTTTTTTTTTTTTTTTTTTTTTTTTTTTTTTGTAATTCCAAAAAAAATTTTTGTATCGTCAACAAAAAATGTTTGGTTAATTCAAGTAAAATGGTTCAATTTTACTTGAATTTTGCTAAAACAACAAAAATGTACTCAACAAAACATGTTTTGTAGTTTTAATCAATTCCTTTTTCTGGGTGTGATTCTCATTACTTCATGAATAGTCTTTTTCAATAATTGATGAATTAAAATACTTCATGTCTTTTACTGAAATTACCTTTATACATGTTTTTATAATAAGTATATACATAAATACTTTTTAATTATATTACAGATTTGCCCACGGTCCTTCGATTTCAGAACTCCATGCTGTCAATTATGTAAGAAAAGAAGAATTGTAAAAAGATAAACCATTCAAAACAAAAGATTCCTGTAAAATAAAGTTCTAAACTGTCAAAGATAAAGCATTTTAAGAAATGTTATAACTAAATCTGTTGCAAAACTGAATGTACTTCGTAAATGATTTTTAAATAAATGTACAGTGTTCAGTGTTAATTTTTTTGTGCGAACTAATATACATAACACGATTTCAAGAACAACAAAAAACAAGAAACAAAAATCATGCGTGAAGCATAGATTATAAAACACTCATCAAAATATTCTGAATACTGTAACAAAATTTCACCATTTAATAAGGGGAAAGATACTGTCTAAGTAAACAAGGTCAAGGTCAAACCGGGTGGGGAGGCTTACCTTTCGGCTTAAGCTCAACTAACTCCACCCAGCATGTTTGTTTACTATGCGGCAAGGTCCCATCCCAGGGAGCTATGTCCGGAAGGACGACCCAGGAAGGAAACCCCTCAGTATTCAAATTAACTGTCAATGATTACAATGTCAGTAGAAAGGCTATTCAATTCGAGAATGCATAACACATTTGAAAACCCAATTTCAGCAATTACCATCTATATTCGGAATAACATCCGAATTTTTTTGTGCAGCCCTGTATAAGATCGATATATTTATACTTATGTTATATAGTATGCAAAAACTTAGTTCAGTTAGGAAACATAATACAGTTAAAAATATTTCTTCAACAATTTCCTTCAATAAACATAAATACACCAAATTTCTTTTGTGCAGCCCTGAATATCATCTATAGAATTTATATACACCAAGTAATATGTTAAAAATTGCTTAAATTTAAAAATGCATACTACAATTAAAACCGCACTTCCAACAATTATCGTTCATAGACATTACTATAACCGAATTCTTTTGTGTTCCCTATAAATGAACGACAAATCGAATGCAACGTACACCATATTCTATAGTAAACATCTTGTAGGGCACCTAAGTGATGTATATCAGTTTCAAAATGCTTAAAATAGTGTAACATCATTAAAATGCACTGCAAACGATTTTCCTCTTCGATCATAATGTGACGAATTTTGTTTAAGTACTCCTGTAAACGAACTATTATTGTTACACAATTTATTTGCAATACCGTACATGCCATGGCAAACCGCAATAAAATATATCAATTACATGGCAATCCGAGTACATTTACACAAGTTAGAGCGCAGACAGACGGCCATACAAATCGAGTTGTCGACAAATCGATGTACCTGTCAGAGATGTACCTGTAGAGATTTCATGAATCACACCAATATTCTCAACACACGAGATCCAGGGACAGACGGGCAGACAACATGAATTCATAAACACTTTTCAACTATGTTGGAAAGTGTTAAAAACAAATATTAGAAACTACAATACAAAGCTTTAGTTTATACGCATATGCTATATATTATTTTATAATAGAATTTAAAAATCACTGAATTGTACTTATCTAATTGATACATATACTATAAAGATATTAGAAAAAACGGTTAAATAAAAAAAAAGTTTTTTCTGTGATTCACAAAGACAGAGCAATATATCAGAATGAGATTTATAACAAAGGGTGATATAACTAGAGTTACTGTATAAATAAATAAGTAAAGCAATATTTCCAAAATATTCGTGAAAACGTAAAAGATTATAATACAAATTCGAAACAAATTCAAAGATTTTCTCTACTTAATTATAATTTTCAGAATAATTTTGAATAGGATTTTTTGTAAAAGGATTTCCTTGTTTGACTGAAACTTGAAAAGGGATTAAACAGTTATAGTACTGATTTGAATATAATATGCATTTAGTTACAGAAATCAATGAATAAAAGAATAGCTGATTTAGATTATTTTTATGTCTGTTTTTTTTTCACGTGAATTTAGCATCCATCAGTATTTTCATTGGTCTGAAACATATAAAGCATTATTTAGTTATTTTCATACATCAAAATTGGAAAGTGCTGCTTATTGAAAACAAAATGAGGTAGAAAACAGACAATATTGAAGAACCTATTTGAAGTACCTTACTACTAAAACGATTTCAGTACTTTTTATTATTATACTAGCTATCCACCCGGCGTTGCCCGGGCCCGAGATAATAACAATGTTAATGCAAGGCGTTAACCCCCTCCCTCCCCATACCCGCAAATATAAGGAGTAATTTGTTCAAGAAAACCACCTTTACCTACATTAACGCGATCATTTAAAAAAAATAATTAAATTTTTCTGATAAATAGAACATAACGAAGACGCTACGCTGCCGGCAGATGACAACACCTCCCATCCTCAATTTCAGATCTATATCTTAATTAGTTATCTAAATTTTTGTTCATTAGTAAAAATTGGCAATTATTTCCTTTCATTTTCGCAAACTAAATGGAGGGATCGGCCAAAGAAACAGATCTCTTTGTAGTTCAGTTTTTAATGAAAGCAGATCCCTGTCTGAAACTTTCTCGGATTTATTTCACTGGCGCCAGCAGATTTTTAGCAGTTTTCTGCATAAATTAAGAAAAATTACCGGCCGAATTTTTCAAAAATTGCATAGACGGATGCAGAATTTCTTTTTACATATGCTCAGAAATTTTCAAATTGATATCTTAATTAGTTTTCTTAAAATTCACTAATTAGTAAAATAATTTCGAATTAGTCCATTTCCGCTTGCAAACGATTCGTTTCTTTCACCATTTTGATTTAAAAGATGTCATTTTAGAAGCAATGGTTAATGAGAATCTAATTAATATCTAGGCTAATTATCAAAATATTAAAATTCTGAGGGTCAGGTGCACCAAGAGAGGGTTTGGACTATCTGTAAATCTAAATTTACAGACTTCTAGGTGCGCTAAATTTTCCTAGCCATCGCCAACAGACACACACACAGACACACACACACAGAGCGAAACTTTATTTTATTAGTATAGATTTTTTTTTTTCGGAAGTAGCTATAAAATAAATTCATCGTTCGACAACAAATAAAAATAAAAAGTACAATAGTTACACAATGTCACAAACAAACATTTTTTTTTTTTTTTTTTTTTTTTTTTTTAAATAACGTTACTAAAAGTAAATGATTTTCCAATGAAACAAAACAATTAATATATAGCATATTATGATAGGTACGTATGTATGTATGTATCTAAGTATCTATCTATGCATCAAGTTCATCTTCATAAAGTCACAAATGACTAACGCTAAAATACTTTGCTTTGAATAGCTATTATTTCACTGTAAAGAGCTGAGTAGGAGAAAGCTTGATTATTACAATTAAAGTTCACTCTTATATTAGATTTTCTGCCTTACTAGCTACAATAATTTTTTTCTGCTATCTTAATTTTAACACACATTAACTTAACTTTATCAAAAAGTAAGCCGTATATGAATAAACTATTCGCTAACCAATAACTCAAGATTTTAAGATTTTCTGTACTACTAATGTAATATTATTTCCTTCGTTGAAACTAGTCTTTCTATCGTCTGCCCTATCAATGATTTTCTTTATAGCTACATATTCCAATACAGCTAACATATTGGTTTCAGTTTAAAAAACAAGAACGAAAAATCATGCGTCAAGCATAGATTATGTAACACTTTCCAACGCTTCCAAAATAATTTTACAAATCATCACCGTTTAATAAGCTGAAAGATAACATCTAAGTGAACAATTTGGAAAACTCATAACATATTTAAAAACGTAATTTCAAGAATTTACAACATATTCAATATTCGGAAAAATATCCGAATACTTTTATTCAGCCCTGTATGTGATCTATAGATTTCTATATATACTACATAGGATGCTAAATTTTAGTTTAGTTAGGAAACGCGTAGCACAGTTTAAAATTCTCCCTCTGGAGTGTCTATCAATAAACGGAAATGTGTTCGCGAACTTTTGTGCTGCCCTGTATATGATCTACAGAATTTATACACACCAAGTATAATAGACAAGAAGTGAGTTAAATTTAAAATCGCGTTCAGCAACATAAAACGCACTTCCAGGAATTATTGTTATCAGACAGTAGATAATTCTTTTGTGTGTCCCTGTAAATGAGCGATGACTGGTATACACACAATATTCTGTAGTAAGCCTCTTGTAATGCACCTTAGTTATATATAAAAATTTCAATGCGTTTAAAATTGTGAAACATTATTTAATTAAACCGCAGACGATTTTTCTCCATAGACGTAATGTAACGGAATTCTTTTGACTGTCCCTGTAAAGTAACTATAACTGCTATGCACACCCTATTCCATATTAAGCTTCTTGTAATGCACCTTAGTGATATATATCAATTACAATGTGTTTGAAATTGAGTAACATCATTAAAATAAACCGCAAATGATTTTTCCCATAGACCGTAATGTAACGGAATTCTTTTGAGTGTCTCTGCAAAAAAAGTATAAGTGCTACGCACTTCAGTTGAAATAGGGAACATGCTATAGATAACGACAATAACATATAAAAATTGCAGGGCAATCCGAACATATTTACGGGAGTTAGAGCACGGACAGACGGCCAGACAAACCGAAATCATAAACACTTTTCAACTAGGTTGGAAAGTGTTAAAAAAAAAGATTGAAAATTAATGCTTAAAATGAGGAGTGATCCTAGACGATACAAAGGACACGGTTGTACCGAACCCTAGGCTAAAAAGCACTATGTAAGGTACCGGGTTAATTTAAGTATATATAGGGCATGTACAGTGCATGCATGTGACCCATAAATGTAATCTGTATGGAACCCATCCTATATCTGTACTTGGGATCACGATTTCAGTGCACACACCTGTTTCGAATAAAAAGCAGTCATTTTATTTACACACAAAATTAAACGTGTTGCAAAAATCTTCCTTCGGAAAGTATTTAAAATAAAATAATACTGTAAAAAAAAATTAGAAATTCAAAATACTTCTTCTGATAGGAAGAAATAGAGAAAAAAAATGCTCACATGAAATGTAACTTTTATTATGAAATTAAATTGAATGGCGGATTTCAAAAAGGAGTCGTTTTAAAAAATAATAAAAATTTCGAAGAAATGAATAAAATTGACCATGTTTTTGCTTTGGAAAAAAAATTTCCCTTTGAAACAAACAATACGTGTAACTTTCTCGTTCTGAATCGAAAGAACGCCCGTTTTAACCCTTTAGCGGGCGGTGGTCACAAAAAAGGACACCTAATTTTAATTCCAAAACTGACAAACGGCACCAAGTATATTTAGTACATTTTTTTCTTTTATAAAGTACGGGAAAATAAGCAAGTTTTTATTTTCTAATGAATTCATTTTTAAATTCTGGTGTCAGTCCATTATTTCATCATTTTATAAACAGACTTACTCCGCGCCGGAAAGGGTTAAAAGCCAAACTGTACTGAAAAATGAAATCGGCTAGAATTCGAAATGAGCTCTTTCCGAAATTACACCATTCAATTATTTTTATAGAAAAATTAGAAACTAAAAATATCGTAAACCATATCGATGACTTTTACATTATTAAATACTAGCTGACCCGCAACGGCGTTGCCCGAGCCCGTGTAATAAACTCAAATCTTTTAAAAAACTAAGCTCTGGCCAATTTCTCCGATGGCTTCGACACCGTATACCGGGCACGCTTGCACACTCCGGAAAATCTTTTATTTCCCCCTTCCACCGCCAGGGGAGCAACCTCTTTCGGAAAGAACCTCTGAGACAGGTCAACGTTTTCTACGGTACTGTATAGTACACTGTTAAAAATAAATCCGTAAATTCACGGTAAAAGTACTGGCAGCGAAGTTGCCGGACTTTTTCCGTTCCGTTAGTAGATTTTCCGTTTTGAAAAATAAAAGAAGGAAAATCGCCGTTTGCAGAAGCGGTAACTTCCCGTTAACGCTCTCAGAAATCACGGAAATATTCCTCGTAGAACTGACAGAAAAGGACATTTTCCGTTTTAGATAAACTCGGTTTAAAAAAATCTTGACATCTCACTTGGTGCTGCCATCTGTCGACTTTGCGGGAGTATTTACTATCTGACATACGTCAAGAACAGCTTTTGGTCGACATTGGGTTTTGAACCAGGGGTGATAATGACTCGAGTCCAGCGTCTTGCCGGTTTGACCAGCGGGCGCTTGCTAGATTAGCAGTTTGAACGGATCATTTGGAAATTCTCAAAATGGCGGCTTAGAATGACATAATTTGGGGTTTAGAAGCTTGGTAATTTTGAAGTTAATTGCGAGGAGATTTCGTTATGAGATGATGTTGATGTTTTAAAATTGTAATATTAATACAGGATAAAAACATGAATTATATATATTCTTAACTTGATTGTTAGATGTAAAATATGAATATTATATTTGAATTAAATTCGATAAAAAATGTTTGCTTGTTTAAGAAAAGCGATTTTTTTTTTCCAACTATTATATATTTTTTAAATATGTTCGCTTAGAATATATTTTCAGTGTGAGTACTTTTTATTACTTTAAAAACTAAATTGCGAATAATTTTAAAGGAATGAGAAAAATATTATTTTCTTTTTATTTGAAAGCATTATTTTTGTATGTTGCTTTTTTGAGTAAAATAGATTTTTTTTTTCACTTAATTTAACTATTATATACAGGGTGATTCATAAAAGATGGGCAGAACTTTAAGGGGTTATAGTACACTTAAAGACAAATAATATTAAATAGGAGACTAAGGGTCCCAGACGTATTCCCAAGGAGATAGGGGGCATTAAAGTTTAGGGTCCGAAATTTCAAATGATTATAAAACATGGAAAAATTGGTCGATTCGTTTGCGGTTTTTGCAAAAAAATTTCTTTATGCCAGTATTTTCTTGAAATAAAATTTTAAAGTTCAATTTCAAAAAATGCCGATAGGGGGCGCTTTAGACTTTGGAGTAACAAACAACTATTTTTTAACGTTATTTTTTGTATTTCTTTAAATGATTTCGAAAGCTTAGACTTAAACTTAAATTTTGATCTAAAAATCTGAGTCCTAACGAGTAGTTAAGTAGCGTAAACTGAAATTTGAAATTTGAAACCCTTCTCCACCCAGAACAAAAATCAGTTATTCCCGATCTTTGTGTCGTAGATTAGGCTCTAACTACTGCCGAGTTTTGCTAAAATTATTCTTTATGTCAGTATTTTCTTGAAAATAAATTTTAAAGAAAATTTTCAAAAAATTCCGATAGAGGGCGCTTTAGACTTTGGAGTAACGAACAACTATTTTATACCGTTATTTTTTGTGTCTCATTAAATGCTTTCTAAAGCTTAGACTTAAATTTTCAGCCCAAAATCTGAATCGTTAGACGTGGTTAAGTTTCTGGGGAGAGGGGTTTGAAATTTCTACTCCTGAGCACAGTTCAGTTTACCATGTCCACACATTGTGTGCTGTGATACGAGGTAAAAAGACACAAATTAGGATTATGTTACCAAAGCATATTTATTAACATGTAATCACAATAAATGTTCAAAATTGTGACCACCAGAGGTTATGCACGCAGAACAACGGCGACGAATGGAACGGCGAACATTCGCGAAAACATCAGGCTTTTCGAGCACTTCCCCTACAGCGGCGGAAAGTCTGGCGACCAGTTCCTCGGGGGATTCAATGGGTGTCTCATACATAAGAGCCTTCAATCGTCCCCAAAAAAAGAAATCGAGGGGTGAAAGATCTGGCGAGCGAGCAGGCCAAGCAACAGGACCACCTCGACCAATCCATCTGTTCGGAAATGTGATGTCCAGATAGTTGCGGACGTCTCGTACGTAATGGGCTGGCGCTCCATCGTGCTGGAACCACATGACCCGCCGGATGCGTGGAGGAACAACGTTTAACAGGTCTGGCAGCACATGTTGCAGAAATGTGAGGTATGTTTTACCGTTGAGGCGTTCAGGAAGAAGGTACGGTCCGATTAGGTGGTCTCCGAGGATTCCTGCCCAAACATTGATGGAAAAGCGTCTCTGATGAGCATGTGGATACGTAGCATGTGGATTGACATCCGCCCATACATGTGCATTGTGTGTTAAATGTACCTTCACGTGTGAAGGTACATTCATCGGTGAAAAGCACAGTTCGTCCAAAATGTGGATTTAGCGCGTTCTGCTGCAGAAACCAGCGGGCGAATTCAATACGATTTGGATAATCCCCTGGAGACAGTTTCTGGACTCGTTGCACATGAAACGGGAGCAAATGTTCATCCTTCAGTACCCTCCAAGTCGTGGACTGTGAGGTATCCACCTGGCTAGCCACTGTTCGTGTACTTGTACTTGGCTGCGCCGCTACTACATCCAGAATGGCTTCTGCAACAACTACTGATTCGTCCTTTTTTGCACGACCTGCATTCGACCGGGAAGCGAGAAATGATCCCGTCTCACACAACTGTCTGTGCAAGCGCTCGAAAGTTTTGCGGTTAGGCAACCGCCTGTTAGGAAATCGCTCTCCGTACATTCGTTGTGCCTCTGCACCATTTCCATCTGCCGCTCCGTAAATTAAATGCATCTCAGCCTTTTCCTTATTCGTGAAGGGCACCATCTTCCGATTCATTACTACAGCGACTTACACTTGACTCACCGTTCAGTGGTTTTTATGCCTGAATCGTGTCGAAATTTTGCATACGTGTTCTTCTTCTTCCCCATTTGACATTTGCATACTTTCTGTTTCCTTCTTCACCCGGTGACTAGCGTCAGGAATGGAGCTTTAACGTTTGCATGAGCGACGTTTCCAACTGTGCCAGTGCCTTTATGAGTGAATTCCGACTATGCAGTCCTTGACGAAAGTTGTATTTTTGCCTCGTATCACAGCACAGAATCGTTGGGCATGGTTAAGTAGTGCAAACTGAACTATGTTCAGAAGTTGAAATTTGAACCCCCTCCCCTCGCTACTGAACCACGCTCAGCGATTCAGATTTTGAGCTGAAAATTTAAGTTTAAGTCTAAGCTTTAGAAAGCATTTAATGAGACACAAAAAATAACGGTATAAAATAGTTGTTCGTTACTCCAAAGTCTAAAGCGCCCTCTATCGGAATTTTTTGAAAATTTTCTTTAAAATTTATTTTCAAGAAAATACTGACATAAAGAATAATTTTAGCAAAACGCGGCAGTAGTTAGAGCCTAATCTACGACACAAAGATCGGGAATAACTGATTTTTGTTCTGGGGGGAGAAGGGTTTCAAATTTCAAATTTCAGTTTACGCTACTTAACTACTCGTTAGGACTAAGATTTTTAGATCAAAATTTAAGTTTAAGTCTAAGCTTTCGAAATCATTTAAAGAAATACAAAAAATAACGTTAAAAAATAGTTGTTTGTTACTCCAAAGTCTAAAGCGCCCCCTATCGGCATTTTTTGAAATTGAACTTTAAAATTTTATTTCAAGAAAATACTGGCATAAAGAAAATTTTTTGCAAAAACCGCAAACGAATCGACCAATTTTTCCATGTTTTATAATCATTTGAAATTTCGGACCCTAAACTTTAATGCCCCCTATCTCCTTGGGAATACGTCTGGGACCCTTAGTCTCCTATTTAATATTATTTGTCTTTAAGTGTACTATAACCCCTTAAAGTTCTGCCCATCTTTTATGAATCACCCTGTATATATTTTAATCTGCTCGTTTAGAATATATTTTAAGTGCGAATATTTTCTTATAACTTTAAAAAATAAATTGCAAATAATTTTAAAAGAATGGGAAAATTATTACTTTTTTTAATTCGAAAGTACTATTTTTTTTTTTTTTTTTTTTTTTTTTTTTTTAAATAAACTCGAAATTTTAATTTATTAAATTTTTAGTTTTTCTGTGCAACAACATGTCAGTTTTTAAACATGGAAAATAAATATGCAGCAGATAAGATAACGGAATATCTCCGTTATCCCCTTTTGTCTCCGTCCGTTCCGTTGTTTTCAGGAAATATGAGGAAATTTTCTGTTTTTTAACGGAAAATACCCTTTTGTCACAAAAAAGGACTTTTTCTGTGAAATTCAGGAAAAAAATACCCGTGAATTTCAGATTTTTTTTAACAGTGTAGGCGTGCGACAAAATCGAGCTGGTTTCGAGAAGATGGAACATTATAAGCCGAGTTATTGAAATAAGGCACAATTAGAGAAAATAATCATGAGTCAGGTGCCAGGTGAAGGGGATGTTCAAGTGTCCTTCAGAAAATGACTAATTAGGAGGACTACGATGCATATTTAAAAATTCGTTCGTTTGGTTAAGCTAGAAACTTAATTACAAATTTGCCTTAAACTATTATTCGGAAATAGTGGTAACCGCTACTCATAAATTTACTTTAACATTATAGAAGGTGACTATTAAGTTAATTATAATGTTTGGAATCAGTTGCGTTGAAATCGGAAAGATAGTTGCGGAGATACGGAAAGATACTTTGAAGGAGGGGCCGGGTGATACCCTTGACAAATTTTCTGTGAAAAGCCCCCAAACTTTCTCTACTAAATAAAATAACAAAAAGTAAAATATTACCAGCTAGGCTGTCCCATTAAAACAAAATATCTTTGAGGAAAAGTGCAAAAGTGGGTGTTATTAATAAATATATTTGAATATGAATTAATCTGAAAAGTCTGCGAGTCAAATTGACTCGCTACCACCAAAACTACAAGTCAGATTCTAAAAACTGCAACTCAAATTTTAAAAGGTGCGTGTCATATTTTAAAAGGTGTGTGTCAGATTTTAAATATGTAAATTAATGCAATGTTTTACTGTAATAAACGTAGAATCGTAGTTTTATTTGTTTTTTAATAACTCTTTACCCAAATTTGAGATTATTCTAATTTCAAAGTTAAGTGAAATAGTACAGTCAATGGAAATATTCTATACATTTTTACCTTACATCGGTATCCTCGGAACTGATATTAAAGTACTGATATTATTATAACAAACAAAGAATGCAGAATTCTGTTACCTCTTGACTCAGAAAGATGATAAAAATACTTGATTTTGTTTGAATTATTCACTAAATGCCGGCCCAATACAAACACGGCATTTCATCGTATCATAGTAATGATAATAATAAAGGTATAGTTTTATTGCATCATGTGATGAGAAACTAAGTTAAATTGAGGAAACACAATCATATTGAAATTTTTATTACACGCAAACAATGCTTTAAACAAATTTGAATCAGTTTATTAAAAAACAAATTTACGAACTGCTTTTAAAAATTTTAATAAGTTTATTAAAAAGTAAAATCATAAAATGCTTTACATGAAAAAAAAAAGAATTCTTTGGTTTAGTTACAGAAATAGGAAGCATTAAGAAAATGACTTATCTAAATACAGACAATCCAATATTCGGATAATAGTGTAGCAAAACAAGATGCAACTTACTGAAGCTTGGTATCTTAATGTTGAATGCATTCATTACAAAGCAATTCATTTTCATTAAGAACTCGCATCTAATCAAATTAACTGCCTAGCAAGATTATGAACAGAGCAAAAAACTTTCAGAACCATTTTTGCCGCTAAGACAATTTCCAGTAAACCAGCAACAGCAATTTCGCATTTGATTCCTTGTTTTTCCATTTCAGAAATCAATACGCAAAAAATCAAATTGAGATCTCTAAAAATTCTCTTCTAGAACTAAAACCGGACTTCATTTGTTCATAGACAAATGACAAATGACGTAAAAGGTATTTTTTAATTTTATTTTCTGCACTTGAACTAAGTGTGTAATGTTCACCATGGTTTTCAGAACGATAAAAATCATCACAATCAATTCAATTGTTTTTGATGCGATTTGTTTACGCCATGTATTTTTTTTAACGATCTTTCTAAAAATGTAACTTTTATGCAGTTTTATTCGAAAAAATAATTTTGAAAAAAACTTGCCGAATGGCAAATGAAAAGCGAATCGGTCAACCCCATATCTTTTTAGGAAGGTTACGTGATTTGCGCTATTTTATAGTAATTAAGTTTATTAATATTAACAGTTCAAATCACTTTCACATTATTAAAAATACCTTAGAATATTTTCTTTCAAAAAATAGTATTCAACAAGATTTTTTTTAAACGTATTTTCAAAAGCGCGCAAAAATAAAATTCTATATATTATAATCTCACAAAAATCAACTAAATTCGATCGACTTATGCGCTTCCGGAGTCTTTTTCTCGGGGATTCAAAATCACAAACTATTTTTAAAGATGTAAGAGAAAGAAATGCAAAAGTCTCATCGGATTTCGGTGGAATAAAGTTGTTCAAGCAGCATTTTTAAAATGAAAATTTTATATACCTAGTTATTTTGTGAAATCTGGAGAAAATAATTCATTTTTATTTTATGAGAATTATATTTCTTCACGTAATATCACACATATCTTTGATGAAATGTGTAACATGTATTTTATAAATGAAATACATAACAATGATGTCATTATAAGTTATGCAAAAATTGTTCTCAAATTCTGCATACATACATAAATGTATGTTTAAAAAGAAATATGAAAATAATAATAGTAATTTTTCCTCATATAGAACAAACGTTTAAAAATTTTAATGTTACTCACGATTCCTGAAACTTTTTCCATTTCTTAAAACACAATGCTGCATGGGATCAATTAGAAAATTTAGAAGATAATAGGCTTCTATAGTGTTTACGGAAATATTTCTAAAATAAAACAGCCGCTATGATTGCCTTAAATTTCGAAAAAGACATTGTTGTTAAATTTGGAAATACATTGGTCCTTGAGAGCTTTCTGATAGTTGTTCTCCTAAAGATTTCTAAATATAAGAAAAAGATTTTCAGAATCGTTGTTAACTACAAAATCACCCTGCATTTTTATTTCTACATTAAAATGCTGAACAACTGGTGTGCAGATTCTGCACACCAGTTGTTGAATTTTTACTGGAAAGTGCAAGTTTAAGCAGGAACTTTACAATATAAAGATTTACAATATAAAGAAATGTGTAACATATATTTTATAAATGAAACACATAACAATAATGTCATTATAAGTTATGCAAAAATTGTTCTCAAATTCTGCATACATACATAAATGTATGTTTAAAAAGAAATATGAAAATAATAATAGTAATTTTTCCTCATATAGAACAAACGTTTAAAAATTTTAATGTTACTCACGATTCCTGAAACTTTTTCCATTTCTTAAATCACAATGCTGCATGGGATCAATTAGAAACTTTAGAAGATAATAGGCTTCTAGTGTTTACGGAAATATTTCTAAAATAAAACAGCCGCTATGATTGCCTTAAATTTCGAAACAGACATTGTTGTTAAATTTGGAAATACATTGGTCCTTGAGAGGTTTCTGATAGTTGTTCTCCTAAAGATTTCTAAATATAAGAAAAAGATTTTCAGAATCGTTGTTAACTACAAAATTACCCTGCATTTTTATTTCTACATTAAAATGCTGAACAACTGGTGTGCAGATTCTGCAAAAGTGCAAGTTTAAGCAGGAACTTTACAATATAAAGGCTGAAGATAAAGAATAATTCAGGCGTTGTAAACCAGATTGGACCATCGTCGCCAGCTGTGGTTTCGAGAAAATGCTTTCTGAAATTTGTATAAATTTTTGTCAAACTCCGCTAGGCCAGTTGTACCAGTGCCGGAGGAGACCAAGCTTCTTAAAAAAACATATTAATATTACGGTAAAATTAATTATACAAATTCGGCAAAAAAAAAAAAAAAAAAAAAAAAAAAAAAAAAAAAAAAACTTAGTATCACAATAAAATTAGAAAATGCTCAAGGTACGGAGAAGAACTTTGTCTTTTTTCATCAGGCGCAAAGAAGACGTCCTGCCACTTTGAATTATAGTGAATGATGAAGGAATGCAAAGTTCTTTCGTAAGGCCTTGAGCATTTCTTAATATCATAGCGTTATTATTATATATATATGTTTTTCTTTTTTGTTTGCAAATAAGGCTACTTTAAATTTTTACTCTACATATATAGGGTGACCCAAAACATACTTACCAAGATAAAACATCAAATTACCAACTAGTATTGAGTGTAATTATTTCAAAATTATGCAACATGTTTGTGGCATCAAGGAATTAAATTTAACATAATAATCTTCCTAATGAAGAAATTCAGGAAGAGATTTCTCTGTTCTGGTTGATCACCATCACATCGAAGTGCTAAAGAGCATTAGTAAAGTCAAGGGAACCTTTGCTAATTCGCTTGTTATTTTATGTAGATACCAAATTTGACTTCAAATTTAGTTGTTTCAGACCAATCAGACCTCCGGTAACCCGAATGTAGTCTTCTGCTCTGGGGCATAAAAGACAATTTTTTAATACTGCTAAATTAAATAATAACGCTAGTTAAACAAAATGACTTTATGCCACAAACATATTTCACTATTTGCAAAAAATTAAGCTTATTACTACCTAATAAATTGCTGGTTACTCTTGGTAAACAGGTTTTGGACCACACAATATGTGCATAACTAAAAGGTAAAACGGGAACTCCGAATTTGCAAAGCGCATTTATAATAATTGAATGACAGAACATAAAAGAAATAAATGAAGATAACAACAAGAGTGTTTTTCGTAACTTTATAGGCAAAACAGTACAGCGTAACATATAAAAAACTCAGTTAAATAACATGAAAAGTCTGAAGACATCAAATTAATTGTGACCCCTGTAACTGCACTCGATACTGAATTTTTATTGGAAAGCGCAAATTTAAGCTGGTACTTTACAATATAAAGGACGAAGAATAAGAACAATTGAGGCATTGTAAACCAGACTGGACCATCCTCGTCAGCTGTGGTTTTGAGAAAAATGCTTTCCGAAATTTGCATAAATTTTTGTCAAACTACTTTATGCTTGTTCTGCCAGTGCCGGAGGAGACCAAACTTCTTTTAAAAACATATGGTGATTAATTTGACAGTTCTAGCGTGGACCAAGCCACTTGACCCATTTTTAGTTCTGGCAACATAGTTTTATTTGATCATCTGTTAAACTGGCTCTATCGGTTGAGTAGTTTCAAAATTACTAAAATCCATTATACAGCCAATAGATGGCATGACATACAATGCTTTGACACGTCAAACGGATTTTTCACAAAAATGTGTGTTACTCCACTCTGGTTCTTAACCGTCTGATTTTTCTTAAGAAATTTGAAAAAGGTCTGAAACACATTTTTCATCCATTTTACCCCAATGTTCCAATCAAATTACTCCATGATTATTACATTTCTGCGCAGGCACAAAATCGAGCAGGAGATCTCTTGCTCTCGAAAACAATGCGCTAACCATTACAAGTTTTATGCGCATTGTGCTGCCCAAAATCACGAATTTACAATGAAATATATATATGTATATATTTTTAATGACACTTTTATTAAATTTCAGAACATTTTAGATTTATTTTTGTTTAATATATTTAGATGTATTTTCAGCTATATCAATTACATTATAGTGAATAATTGCTGAGTACATCAGGAGATGGTGAAGTAAGTCTTTCATATATCATGACAAACAAATCTATATAAGCCATTACATCTCGAAATACGTCAAATTAATTGAAAATTGAATAACGAAATGTTATGCAGATGTCACTATCTCATAGTAGTACTATGAAAGGGCCATCAAAATTTATATGATGAAAGTTGTAGTGTAATAACAGAAAGCTAAATTGCTGAAAAAAGAATATAAATATACAGGATATCTGCATTAAAAATGTACAGCCATTGAAAAATGAATAAAATAAAAATAAAAAGAAAAGTGCCCAGTTAAACTGATAGCATTGAGATCACAGGCTATTCACACTAATAGTATATTATACTCTTATTTCAAAGAATAATGCCCCTCGAAAAATACAGAAATTGACAATAAATTAAGGGGGGGGGGGAATTAGCCCTCCCCGTCCCCCCCTCTTTATACTTAACCAATGAACACCCAAAACGAATCAGGGAAGTGCCTTATCACAATGAACCTATATACAAAATTTGAAGCAAATCGGATAATTCCGCATGAAAAACCCATTATCTAAATAAAGGAGGGATTAGCCCCCCGTTCCCTCCTTTATATCTAACCAATGAACCCCCAAAACTAATCAGGGAAGTGCCTTATCAGAATGAACATCTAAACAAAATTTGAAGCAAGATGGATAATTCTGTCAAGAGTTATCGCGTCACATATATACAGAACTGGCGGGCACATTAGCTCTCAGGCTTTGATAGCCTGTGGTCTAAAACGTCAATTAGAGAATAAAAGATTTATTTGAATATAGGAAATATCATGCATTTGAATTATTTTTCTTAAATATTTAGGGATACATTTACACCCTCAAAAATTATCTATGTATTGATTCTGCATTTCTTATGTGAATATCATCTATGTGTGTTTTTCTGGGGTTCTTCAGAAATTAAAAAAAGAAGCTCAAAACTGCAGTAAAGCTGTATAAAAAAGTTTAAAATTTAAAACGATGTACTGAATTATATTTTTAAAAAAAATCGACAAGTATGACAAATACACAAAAAAAAAATACACATCTGCTTTAAGTTCATCTGAAAAAATTATAAATTCTGTTCATCAGTTTTTTTTTTTCTGAAGTTTTTAATTTATTTTTTTATATTTTTTATGTAAAACATGTCCAACGCATATTTTTTCCCGCTGCTTTAAACAAACAAAAACTGCATTTTTTCGAGCTGTTTTTCGCACTTTTTTTTTTTTTTTTTTTTTTTTACTTTCATCTTTGCATTGATTACATAAGTCTTTAGAATAAACAATAAAAACTATTCAAACAAGTATCAAAAATGTGTTTTTTTTTTAGTATTACACTGAACATATTAAAAAAAATAATATCCAGTAGACAAATATCTATTTAATTTATTTAATATTTTACAGATACAAAATAAAAAATATTATGAACAGAATAATCTTTTCAATAGTAACTATATAAGAGTGCATTTCAAGAACATCTTATAATTTTATTTAGATATGAAAAGGTTCCATAAAGTTCTGAAAAACTTTTTGGAAATTAACTCACGAAAATGCAGACTTGAAGGGACCAATTTTAATCATCAACTCAATATGTTATTTTTATTATGTTGAAAAAACATGTTGATATTCAAGGCAATCTTATTTCTGTGATTTGTCAGACATCCAGTGTTGTTTTTCAATATCAGTCATATCGATATTTTTAAAATAAACTTCAAAGAAATCGAACATTTTTCGACAAAACTGCTTTTTTCTTTACATTTAAGAAAATTTTACAGTTATGTCATGTTTCTAAAAACTTCCAATGCTATGAATTCTACGTGGTATGCGATTGAACACACAAGCTATGCCAGATGATGGGCCAACAACTGTTGCAAATTCCTATGGAAAACATTGGAATATTGATGTACTTATTTCTCGGAAAGTACAGTAGATAGACAGTTAGATATATGGATCATAGATACATAGATAGATAGATTGATCATATATCATACATACATACGTAAATCGATCGATCGATAGATCATACATCGATCCATAGAAAGTTACATAGATACATAGATGCATAGACAGATAGATACATGGAGTTACATAGACAGACAGACAAATAGATAGATAGATGCACAGATATATACATGCACACATAAGTACGTATGTATCATAATTAACTATATTTTGATCGTTTTGTTTCTTTGTAAAACCAATTACTTTTTAACAACGTTAATTTTTTAAAAACTAGAATTTTTTTGTTTGTAAAATCGAGTAACTAATGCATTTTTTATTTTTATTACTTGTCGAATGATAAATTTATAGTACAGCTACTTCCGAAACAATATTAATAATAATAAATTACTGAAATCGCTTTAGTGGCAATAGGTACTTCAAAAAGTACTTCAGTATTAGCTGTTTTTCATACGATTTCTGAAGTATTATTCCACCGTAAGTGAATGGCTCGTGCATTTTGATGAATTATATAAGTGGGTAAGTGTGATCGAAGATCGCACAAAGGCTTTCGTTTAATATTCCTTTCAAAACACTTTAACCTTTCTTTGATAAATCCAAAAAAATTTCATTTTCAAAATAATAATAATAATAATAATAATAATAAAGTCATGTTTTTTATAAAGTAAAAATTTACCGGTCTATTTTTTCTTTTTTTCGAAGTTTTTTCGAAATATATGAACCGGTCCGATAGCGCGTAAAGCCCGCTATTATACGCTGTCATAATAATATTTGTCATGTTGTCTAAATGCGATATTAAAAAAAAATCAATTTCAAAATTAAACATTTTGTATAGAGACCTTCAAAATGTTGGACGTCAGATTAATTTTCTTTTTAATTCTCTTATGACGTCATATTAAGCTGCTCGCTCTATTTACACATACTCATACTCCTTGTATTACTGAGAAATGTTTGAAAAATTCCGTTTTATTACCAGTGTGACGTAATATTAATCTTTTTTTCAATTCGTGAAAATTTTTATTTCATTTTCATTTTTCACGTGGAAATCTTTCAATAGAAAATTAATTATTGTAGAAAGAATTTTAGTATGGATTTATAATTGTTGGCAACTGCTATAACGAAATATGTTTAAATTTAATAGGAAAAGGCTGTTAGATTTTTGGTTTTCTATCTCTCTATATTAAAATAATACGATTTTTTCAATTTTTCTGATTTTGAGCTTCATAGTAGGTATTCAGCTATAAGTACACAAAATTTCATGACTGTAAGTTATATAGTTTCTGAGAACCGGCTCTGTGACCGACAGACAACGAAGCGGGACTAACAGGATTTCGTGAGATGAACGAAACCCTAAAAGTGGTCCCGGCAGGGTATCCTGGGTTGGATTGCCAAGTTTATATAAAAATCTAGAAATTGAATGTGCATAAATATGACTTTGTAACACAAGAAGGTAAAAAAAAAAAAGTTTGAGTTTAACCTTCTTATGCATGACGGCCTCATCTGAGTTTTGTATTAAAAAACGATATCCAACGAATTCTAAATAGGTTATTTTTATTCCTGTATGTCATATAAACTTTACATAGAGTTCAATAATGCTTATGAAATACGGCAATAGAGGGAAGGGCTATTTCCTTTCCATATATTCTGTTGTAATATACGCATTTGACAATTTTTAAAACTTTCCAACATAGTTGCAAAGTGTTTATGAATTAGTTTTGTATATCTGTCTGTCTGTCCGTGCTCAAACTCGTGTAAATATACTCGGATTGCCATGTAATTTTTATGTATTTACTATAGAATGTTCGGTATTGAAAAAGAACTGTGTAGTTCATTTACAGGGACACATACACTGCAAAAAATAATTGTTGATTTTACAGTATAATACTGGCATCCCAACTGCCAGTATTATACCGTAAAATTATCAGTATTAAACAGTAAAATAAGCAGTAATATCAGTATTATACAGTAAAATAAGCAGTAATACTGGCAGTTGGGATGCCAGTATTATACTGTAAAATCAACAATTATTTTTTGCAGTGTAACACGATTCGATTGCATTATTATCTATAGGTAAAACCATGTCAGATGCATTTTAATGATGTAACAATACTTCAAACGTAATGAAATTGATATGCATCACGACGATGTACTAAAACATGTTTTCTTAGGTGTATAGAATAAGCAATATTCAGCGTTTGTTTACATGGACGCACAATAGAATTCCATTACATTATAATCTAAGGGAAAAAATCGCTTTTAATGCATTTTAATAATATTATGATACTTGAAACAATGAAATTAAAAAGGATTATGAAGTGCACTACAATATGTTTTCTGTACATTATGGAGTGCGTAGCATTTATAGCTCTTTTACAGAGACATACAAAATATTTCCGTTACAGGACTTACTATGGTCGATTCCATTCTATGAAACAAATTTCTTAATAATATTCTGTTACTGTTGGGAAGTGTTTCATAATCTATGTCTGATGAATGATTTTTCGTTCTTGTTTTCTGTTCTGCAAAAGAAAAGAATTTCTCAAAGAATTTCAGCTTATGTGTCTAAACAAAAACCTGACGAAAAATGTGGTTTTTAGGATTTCGTTCATTTTACGAAACCCTATTCGTCCCGCTACGTTGTCTGTCCGTCACAGAGCCGGTTCTCAGAAACTATATAACTTACAGACTTGAAATTTTGTGTACTTATAGCTGAATAGCTATTATGAAGCTGAAAATCATAAAATTTTGAAAAAGTCGTATTATTTTAATATATAGAGATAAAAAACCAAAAATCTAACAGCCTTTTCCTATTAAATTTAAACATTTTTCGTTATAGCAGTTGCCAACAATTAAAAATCTACAATAAAATTCCTTCAACAATAATTAATTTTCTATTGAAATATCTACACGTGAAAAAGGAAAATGAAATAAAAAATTTCACCAATTGAAATGACGTCTTACTGCTAATAAAACGGAAATAGTCAAGCATTTCTCAATAATACAAGGAGTATGAGTATCTGTAAGTACAGAAAGCAGGTTAATATGATGTCATTAGAGAATTAAAAAGAAAATTAATCTGACGTCATATTGGAAGTTTAACGGGCTTTTTCAAATATTTAAGAATAATACAAAGAGAGTATTAATATGAGCGTAGGGAAAGAAGTAGATATGACGTCAGCAAGTGATTATAACGTCATATGAGTTTGAGGAACGTATTGAATCATGATTAAAACCCGATTATGGAACTATTGGGATATTTTAGCATTTTGAAGGTACATACAACATGTTTAATTTTGAAATTGATTTTTTTTTAAATATCGCATTTAGTCCACATGACAGATATTATTATGACAGAGTATAATATCGGGCTTTGCCCGCTATCAGGCCGGTTCAGATATTCGAAAAAACGAGAAAAATAGACCGGAAAATTTTTACTTTATAAAAAACGTGACCTTTTTTTTTTGTTTTTTTTTGCTATCTTTGATCACACTTACCCACTCGTTTGTTTTGTTTTTGTTCTTAAAATTTTGTGATGGGGTGTATAAAGTTTAAGTTATCACAAAATACTATTCATAATAATTACATTACAATGTCATAATTCTAACGCTTAATGATAATTGTTAATGCTCGTAATCGTTATAAGAGGTTTTGTTTGGTAATTTTGGAATAAATACAAGATTTTTAAAAAATCAACATAATTTGTTATTGGTAATCTATTTTGAATATGCTTGAGAGAATCCAAACGAAAGGAAATGTATATTTTAACAGTTCCGGAGAGATTATGAATGGTTTTCATCTTCAGAAATGGTCTTTTCATCTCAATACTTGGGTGCATAATATGAATATTTTTTGTTTTTCAATTTAGAAAATTCACATTTTGTTTTCATGTATTTCTCCTAAGTGAGGGGTCTAAGCAAGTTTGTCCAACCTTTAAGTAAGCAGGGCAGCATCTCAGCTATGGGCAAACAACGAAGGTGCCATTATTCACGTGACTCTAAACATGCAACAATACTATCTTACTGTAGTAGTAAGTAGTAAGTTACTGTAGTACTGCGACATATACACGTCTTATAAATGCATATACACCTCATAGCCATAAGGCCTCTATTACAGCGCCTAGAATAAATAGTGTGGAAATGTGGTACAAAATAGCACTAAAAAATTGAATCCAATAAATGTACAACGTTGCTGAAAAGATAACGATGGGATCGCAGCGCCATCTGCTAGCTTTTCTCAACGTAAACATTGTATTAGATTGTTTCGGCTTTTCGTAAGTATTTTAAATACTTAAATTATATCCTTTTCTCCTCTGACTTATTGTGATTTTTATAAGCTTCTTTAAAATTATGAAACCATTGCTAAAAAACGTGATACGCATTGTTTTGTCTCTGGTTGCAATACTCGGTACAAGAACAGTAGGAGCACCGTTACACATTTATAGGCTACAACTTTTTAGCACTTTTTAAAGCATTACTGGAATAGCCGGTTTCCACACTATGTATTTTAGGCGCTGTACCTCTGTCATTCAGAAACTTTATGTATGTTACGTCTTCTCACTTTACTTACAGATTCTATGGCGCGCAGACGATAAATCTGCGAATTGAACTGAAAAGAAACTTTTGTTTATAAAAATTATTCTATGTTTCTTTTTTTTTTCGGAGTGAGAAGTACGATCATAGAATGAAAATGTGGAGAAGTTAATTTCATGTAATATTTTTAATGTCTGCATTTGTGCCGGTATCCGTTTAATGTCTATTAAAATGTTTCGTTTCTTCAACCGCTTGCATCTTCCTTTAGAAGAATAATGCTCACTAACGAGATCAACCATTTTGAAAGCGTCTTCGAAACCACGGATTGGGGTAAGAAAATTTTATATCATTAATAAGAGATTTACTAAGTTAAGTAAAGTAATGTAGTGATATTACATTTAGTGATATTAGATTTCTATTTCAATGTAAAAATTAATTTAAAAAAACAGTAAATTAAGAATTACATTTTTCTAAAAGTGGCCTTCTCAACGATTTTTCTGCACTGTATAAAAAAAGAAATTCCGTTGAGTGCCAGTACAATTTCCATATTTTTGATTTTTTTTTTTTCGATATAGATGATTTCGTGAATGTGTTAAAAAGTATAGATTTGAGAAAATCTTTGACATATAATGCAAAATTGTTATTTTTTCCTAAAGCTGTGGGATTTACTTTTGTTATTACACTGCAAAAGAAACAAATCCGTAAAATGCGGAAATTGCACTGGTAAAATACGGATATTCTTTTTACAGTGTGAAAAAAAAACCCCTAAAGACTTAGCGAAAAGGACAAATTCACTAGACATTTAGCACAAATCCTGACAAGGATATTCTTAAATCCATATTCGATAATTTCAGACGCATTCACGAAATCATTTCTCAAAAATTTTCCGCAAAATACGGAAATTTTACTAGCAATCAACGGAATTATTATTATTTTTTATAATATAGGGCAAGGAGCGAGAAATCTTAATCATGCCTACAATAATATTAATAATAAAGCCATGCAAACATTACTGATTATGAAGAATGCATAATTTAAAATGGATTTTTTTTTGTTATGTTTAAAAAAAAAACTAGTAACTTGAAAACTTCAAATGTGTGCCAAGAAAACCTTCAAAGAGAGCCATGGGGCCCGAAGGCGCCGCGCCATATTGGTCAGCCCTGATCTAAAGATTATTTTCCTATTTATTGTACCGTTGCAATCCAGGATATGTATTTAATTAGGAAAAGATTCAGATAATCTTTTTCTTAGGGTGGGTGATACATAGTTACATATAAACAACATAGTATTGTGCATTAAAAGCTGTGAAAAACCCTGTTGCTCCTCCCTTGTCAATCCGCATCTGTGTTTAATAGAGAGACGCAGATAACGAAAGGCGAATAAGTCAGATGTCACAATATGTATTTTCGCAAAATAATAAACTTTTTTTTTTTTTTTTTTTTTTTTTTTTTGCAAATTTATTAGCGATAATGTCCTATTTTTTTCACTACGGACTGTTCTGTCGTCGTCTAAAAATTGCAATCCTCTTTTGGACAGTTGCCAAAATCCGTTGATGTTTTCAGAACTGTATAACTATGGTGGCAATGACCTGTGCTATTGTTTTAGCTTTTATTCCTCATACATCATTTTCTAAAAACACATAATTTCAATTTTTGTATCATTGAACAGGGGGGGGGGAGGGGGTGTACTTTTGATTGAAATTATTTCGAAATCTCTAGCTCAATTTCGTGACGTTTAGGATTTGAAAAAAAATTGGAAATTTTTTTAAAAAATTCATTTAACAATGAACATCTGTTTACTAGTAACTGGCACTAGGGTAACCAGAATTAGCAACGTAATTGCTCACAGCAAATTAAAAAGAAAAAAAGCAGGTTAACACGATCAGATTAACCATAAGTGCCACTTAGGCACTAAAGTAATATCTGTCAATGAAATGGCAGATTTTTAATTTATGCTGTACATAAAATTAATATAAAGTTAAGTTAAATTGTTTAAAAGATAGGTTGCGTGAGAATATGCAAAAATTGAATTATATAGTTTTTGTACAATATTTTAACATTTTTAATCGGCACAAGTGCACAGTTGGATAGCTAAAAGGACTAAAGATTGTTTAGATCAGTGATTCCCAACATGGGGCACACGCCTCGTACAATTTCACGTTTTAGAGGGAGCACTTGCAAATTTGTTGCTCACCCGTTCGCTGTCAGTTTTTCTTTTTTTTTTTCTTTTTTTTTTTTTGAAAAGTAGTGTTGTAGACACTAAAAATAAAAGTAATACACGCAAAATTTAAACATTAAATTTTAAACCTAAGTTTTTTTGTTGAATTCAAAAAAGGTTCCCAATCAACAGTTTAAAATAGAATTTAAACCAGAATATGAAAAATGTGTGAAAATTTAACACATTTTTTATAATTTTTCAAGTTATTAATGTATTTTACAATTTTTTGCAACTTTGTCTATTATTTATTGAAATGACCTTGTATTTTTATTCGCGTCACACGGAGAAACTGTTACGCGTGAAATTACTTAAGGGTATAAGTAAATCTGACTGTCTTGAACATATTTAACCTAAAAAATACTTGAAATTATCTAAACGCTGCTCTACCAACTTTGTAAATTATATAAATCTTAAAACAGCATTAGAAAAGGAAATGGATAAACACCACTTATCTATGGCTCTGGTTCAGGTTTCCTAGGTGAATAAATGTATGTCATATATGTTTTTTAAATTTTACATGGCAATAACTTAACGGTAATGGGAACGGAAAATAGAGAAATGTAATTTCGATTGGGGAATAATGGCTACCTAAAGGGAGGTTCTACTTCTTTGTCCTAAAATTGACGCAGTTTTTACGACTTTGTTTCGATTACAAAGAACGAATATATCCCCATCGGGCTTTTTGCATTATACTTATTGACATTTCACTTATATATTTAAATTTATAATACGCCTTGTATTTAATAATTACGTCTTGTGCGACGGGGAGTACCTGCAAGTGTGCGCAGTGAACTTCCAATCCGTTTTTCTCCCTGTCACAGACATCTAAAAAAAAAAACATTGCTCGCCAAATTATGAAAGGACATTAAAATATCTGGAGCTTATATCAACATTTAGTTTAAAAAGCTGATTTTTGACAAAATGGAGGTCATTTGATCTAAAAAGATCATTTTTGCTCGAAAAAATAATTAATAAGAAAACTGAAGTTTTAGCTTGTAATAAGCTCCAGCAAAAACGATTACCTTTCCTAAAAAAAAAAAAAAAAAAATGAAGGAAATCAGCCAAATAATTCTCGAGAAAAATGTTTGCCCAGTTTGAAAAACATGGCTCCGACAAAACAAGTTTAAAGTTTTACCATAATGTTACGTTCAACGAGTGACAATACTTGAATTTATTGCTGCTCGTTGAAAAAGCAATAAAAGAATGTAATGAAATAAAATAGCACGAAAACCGCTTAATGGCCACGATCTACACACTTGAAGGATGCAAAAAAATTTAAAAATAAATTTTATCACAAAAAAAATAGAATTGAAGTCTTAAAACTGATAAAGATAAGAATCTTGAAATTCTTCTTGTGTATTGTGGTTATCCATAAAAAAAAAGTTAGTGTCTCTAACTCTTATAAGTTACTAAAATGAATTATAAAATGTGTCAATATTATAAATTTTATGCAAAAATGTGAGAGTATCTTTGAGTGCTTTGTAAAGATAAAAATGTAGACCATACAACACTTTTGTTTAACACTGATGTAAGTTGTAAAAAACAACAAAGCTTTTTATGACATAAAGGCGAAGATGTATAGCATCATTGCAGTTATAGAATTAGCTAAAAACACGTTTGTAACAGAAGAGTCACCTCTTTGATAAGTAAAAAAATGTGAAATGAATAGTTGTTTTTAAAACTTTTTTAGAAGTTTCCCTTGTAAGTAGAGTTAACTTTAAAATAATAAGATTTATATGTTACGGAGTGTGCGTGTGGGAAGGGGGAGCAGAATTTTACACATGCTTCATGGGGAGGGGCCAATGAAAGGTTGGGAACCAGTGCCTTAAATGCATATAAAATATTTAATTTAATTAAACATTATCGCAATACATTTTGCGGTACGTGTTTTCAATATAAAAACGGATTCCCTGGATGTATTTCTTTTTACCAAAACTTCTTTCACACAAATCACGAATGGGGAAGTATACAGAATATCTTCAGTGAAATTGGATATTGAGGTATATCTTGTCAATCCTACTTATCTAAAATTAAATGCCACAAACATTTATTTCAGCAAAATAAAAGTCGTTATTCAACAATAAAAAAAATAGTTTATAACTACAAAAATAACTCCATCTTTATTCTTTGTTTAAACCAAAATTTTACCAAGCGTTATTGAAGATGGAATTCAAAGGTTTGCTTAAAAGTGGGGTATCTAAAACATTATTCTTTATGCCGGAGCATTTCAGAACATGTGTATAATTGATAGATGCGTGCAACGAGAGGCGTATAAATGAAAGATCACAGTATATACTGGGTGAGCCAAAAATCCTTGACACATATAAAAATTCAATTAAAAAAATCAAATGATTGACTTATGAATGTGCGGGTTAGACCGAAAATGCTTTTCACGATCGAAAATTTTATTGAAGCAAACTAAAAATTTTCTCATTCCAAATTTTCTCATAGATGCTGCTATACTTTCAAAGTCGCGAAAAAGCATTAAAAAAACCGCTAGATAAACAGTTACAAACATTTATTTTGTACAATCTACTGCGATATTTCAACGTGAGGAATGAAATTTTTTACTATTTTGACAGGATTTGAGCTACAAGAGCGCAAACGTTGAAATGTGGTAGTGAATTGTGTAAAATAAAAGGTTTTTACCTGTTTATCTTGATTTTATTAAAAGTTTTTATTGCAGCTTTGAATGTATAGAGCCCTGATGGATAATTTTTTAACTATTTTTTATTTGCTTAAAAAAGCTTTTCTATTTTGAGAAGCATTTTCTTTCAAACCGCACTCTCGGACACCAATTACTTGCTTTTTTATCAATTTTTTAAATATCTCAAGAACTATTGTCTCACTCTATTTTTGTACAAAATTCAAATTTTTTTTTCTTGTAATTTTAAATTATTTATTTTAAACCATTTCTGGCCTGGACAAAGAAAATTAGTTGAAACATTTAAAGGTAAACAACAAATTTCAGCACAAACCCCCTATTGATATTCTGGTTTGTCTTATCTTTGAAATAACTATCCAGCAGCACGGATATTATGCCATTTAGCATACTTTAAAATGAGCGGATGATATGATAGAGGAGAATTTTCCTACAGGTGTTCGAAATTATAATGAATTACTGCGAGAAAGTAGTTTTAATACTGGTGATAAATGTGTAAGCGCTGAGAATATTTATTATAGGCTAAATGATATTTTTAATTAAACTGAGATTTAACCATTTATTGATGATTCAGAAGATATTTCAGTAAAAATCAATTAATGGAGGATAATGTATAATGTGAATTGATGCTTTATCTTAAGGAGTCTATGAGTAAATAAATAGCTGGTTTTGAGCAAAAATAATTAGGTAAACATAGAGGTTTCCTTTATTAATAATATTATTTCTTTGGACACATGGAGTACTTTAAAAATACCTAACAATACTTTAAAAGAGGTAGATGGGACAAAATAATTATTTAATAAAATAGAAAACTTTGAATCAATTTCAGTCGAAAACAAGAAAACTCGCAACATGTTATGTTAAATAAAATCCTAAGATAGAGGATACGAGAAAGCTTTAGAAATTCAGATGATCTGAAAGCCAAACTGAAAGAGAATTTACTATTTTTTTTCTCCTATAACTGTTTCTGCTTCCACTCCTAAATGTTGTTTTATGATATAATTTATTTTAGAATTAAACTTTTAATATTTTACTTTTAAATATGCAAGTTTTCCCGAACGATGAACCCGAGTGCGATGAACAAATAATAAAGTTAATAGTACTGTGAAGTCCATAGTAGCTCATATTTTTGATAAACATTCACTATTTCTCTTAATGACTTCCAAGGGACGTCTTCAGAGAGTACATTAGTTGTATCCTTCGAAGATCATTAAAAGCTTTCTCTGAGGACGTCCTGGCCATGCTTTTTCGCTAAAAGAGGATCTTTTAAGAAGATTTGGAGCTCCTAGGGAACTCACAGAACCCAGAACCTGAACTATCAGAACTTCAACAGATTTTGAGCACCTGGGAAGTTCACTCAGGGAACCCTAATTTTCGTAGGTGATTCAAATGGTGATTTTTTACAAGAAGTGGACTCGTGATATATTAGACAATATTCTGGTATGCTGTCGCAACATAGCAAGAGCTTTTGGAGTTCTTTTTTTCTTCCCGCTGAACAGACCCCTACCTACAGGGTTATGGCCCAGTTGAACGGGTTTAAACGGCGCGAAATCGTCTGATCACCGTATGACAACAGCCTGCTGGACAAGCACCTATGCCGCCTTAATGGCAGATCAGCTTTACTTTGTATGAGTTCTATGTTGTCCGGTTACTTAAAGTGGAATTTGCTAGTTTGATTTGACGCTGCACCACACCTATTTGCAGATCCTTTGTGGTATTCCACATGGAAAACATAGTCAAAACAAAAATCTTGAAAGTACACCATGATTTCAAATTTCCAGCTATTCAATCACCACGAACTTTCTCTAGGGACTATTTAAAAGAAAAACGCAAAGAATACGAAAAACTAATGAATTGTTGCTTTCTGTGGATTATCTTAAACATGATTGCGATCACATGAAGATGTGAACTGTAATGCATAGATTTTTGTTATATTATATTAAATTTACACATCATATATTTAATTAGTGCTGTGGGGATCAATCAATTTTATATATACAGGTACACTTATTGGTGGAATAGAGCAAACCATTGAGACACAAGTAGATTTTTATTATATATTCAAGGGCTCATCTGAAAGCCAAATCCTTCAGCTACAGCTCTACCAATTTATTTCCCATTTTTCATATTTCTATCTATCAAAGATGAAAACCTAAACATCAGCATATGCCAATTTGTCAGTGTAGGTTTAAGAATGAAAGATATTTTAGAGAAAAGGTTATATGATGTATCATATTTCTGCAATCTTGAAAGAAAAGGACAATGTGACTTTTTGGCATCTTGAAAAAAATCTGATTGAATATTTTTTTGTATTTTTAAATTCCTTCGAATTATTAATGAAAAAGTAATTTACTTGCGGAATAAATTAGAGGGAGGACATTTGCATTTATTTCTGTTAACCTATAATTATTGTGAAGTGGTTGGTGGTAAAAAAAATAATGATGATTATCAGAAAACGATGATTATTAAATAATTGAAATTATTAGAAAATGTATTAAAGGGAAGACATTAGTATTTTTTGTTTTTTCTATTACTAGAGGGCTCTGCCCCTTACGGGTTACGCTCGCCACTCCAGATCCACACTCCGAAGACTCTGAAAACACCCTAATCTTCTCTGTTTTAAAAAGATTACCCGATGACGGAAGATTGAATGTTATTTTATCAGGACCAGTGGCGATCATCTGTAATCAAGTTGTCATTTATTCCCCTCTCTTTGACTGAGGGACTTTTCGGTTTCCCAAAGCTGCATACACCGCTGTCGCGACAAATGACGGCTCTTTTCTTGATTGATAAAGTAAAATCAAATACAGATTTGAAAATGAGCTTATATAAAGTGATTAAATAAAAAAAGTGTCTGTGTCTCCCGCTCTTTTATAACGTCTGGAAGAAAAGTTTTCTTTAAGAAAATAATAGATATAAGAAAATAATTTTAAATATAATGTTTTAAAGATATCGTTTTAAACACGACGTACGTTTTATCTTTAAATGCTTTTCGCGCGTACTAATTTAATTATTTGAAAGATTTCTTTTTTTTTTAACATTCACATCTAAATATATTTTTCAATTGAAAAGAGTTTGAAAATATTATTAGTTGGACTATTTAAAATCTCTCAGCAGTAGATAAAAATGACTAGTTCAAACAATGAATTCAATCTTTATTGAGATAATGAAATTTTGAAAAAAAATTAGAAAGAAATTTGAGAAAAATATACAAATTAAAAAAATAATAATTGGACACTGCACACCATATTCCAGTCAAGTATAGGTCTACAAAAGATGATTAAATTGCTATGCATAGTTTTTGATTCTACAAAACATATAGTACTGAACTATCCTGACCGAATTCAACTTTAAATAGTGTTTAAAATAACTTTTCGATTTAAAAACTGCCGGTTTCAGCTTGTTTATCTCATATTTATCTATAAAACTACCAGTTTTCATGGTTTTATATGCAATAGTTTTTGTAGGATAAACCGAGAAAGTTAGAAAGTCAGAATAAATTACATCAGAATAAATTCCAGCAGTGTTAGTTACTTTTTTTTAGAATAGAAAGATACCTATGACTATAGTGAAATGATTGGTGGACATACACTAAAAACGATGATTTTGGAGATTCGCTTTTTTTCTACTAATAAGATATGATTTAAAATTACGTCAATTATTTATGTGCTTCTATAATGATTAATGCTAAATGACTGTTTTTACTTATTGCATTTTCTCTGCATATTTCGGAACTCTTCACCACACTTCTTATCCCAACAAAATTTTCAGCTGCCCTTGAACATTTCTCTATTTCACTCTGTAATCTCCTTCAAATACAGCTATAAGGTCACGCTGTTATCTTATGCTCTATCAATTATTCGGAAATACTGCACTCTTTAAACACTGTCTTCAGCGAAAATCGATTGAACAAAAAATATCGAGCTAAAATGTCGTCGCCAAAAAATCAAACTAGGGCGGAATCGTATACGTAGGGACCTTTTATCAAAGTAAACATTGGAACAGATGTTACTTAACATGGCTTTCTCTTTGAAAGAAATATCATTATCCGACTTACAAAAATGGTTAAAAGAAATTTGCTGGTCGGAAAAATCATTATCGGAATCAATTCATGACCTAAACTAACATATTTTTAGATAGCAGAAGAAAAATAAGACTTTTCTTAATCTGTTTCATTTTAGAAATACAGATTTAAGATGAAGTCGTTCATAAGACATGCAAAATTTTTATTTTCATTATTTTATTAATCAATGTTACAATGATGTTGTATATAAATCAACTATATAGAAAACGAAGAGGTAAATAACTGCATGAAAGAGTTAAGCTGATGTATTTTAATTGCCAAAATTCTAATACCATTCTTAGTAAGTAAATTAGCTTATTTCATTCCACCCTTCTAAACATGTATTATGATTTTCGTATCTATTATTACAAATTATCTTATGCAATTTACAAAATTTTTTAATGATTAGCGAGAAATTTAGAATCAAAGGGTATCAAGGTATCAAAATTAGAGTCAAAGGCTCGTATTACTTCAAGAAAGCATTGTATTTTCATTCAATTAATTTGATAACTAAATTAATTTCATTTAATTAATATCACTTTTAAAATGACAGATTTATTGACTAATAATTTGTATAATATAAATACTAGGGAGTTCTTTGCCCCCTACGAGTTACGCTCACCAAACCTCGTCCAAACCCCACGGTCTTTGGCCAGCACGCTAATTTGCTCTGGTTTAAAAAGAAGACAAAAAATGGCTGACTCATGTAGAAACTCAATAGCTATTTGAAGATAAATTAAAGAGAATTAAATGCGATTTTAATTTAATAAAAGGGCATTACACTGATGATGGCTGAAATAGCAAACATTAACCTATGCTATAGGGGGGAGAAATTTGAGATTATTTGATGCTAAAAAAAAATTGCTTAGATTAAAACTTATCTGTTGTTACATGTAAATGTAACAATGCTACATGTAAATGTTACATGTAATGTTACATGTAAATGTACAAGCGTTTGTATGGTCCCTTGAATTTGGACACCCTCGCCGCAAGACCGCATATCCAAATGGAATTGTAGATGCTTCATTTAGAGGGGATTTCTCTACACTTGTGAACCAACTTTTTTTTTTTAAATCTACTTTTATAATTATTTCAGTTTGATCTAATCCTTATATATTATTTCTCCTGTCAACATCCCTTTTACTCAGAAAATATGAAACGCAGAACAACGAATGAGATACCATATGAAAGGTTTTAGAACAGGCTTCTGACATAGCCCGCTTAACAATTCGTTAAAACATGTTTTTGATTAAAATTTGCTGAAATTAAAAAATTAAATCGGCATTGTTTCCATGAAAGAAATGAAAGGTTTTCATGAAATTATTGTTGCCAAAAAAATAAAATACCACATTATAGGATGCTCATAGCAATTATTATAAAAAACACCGCATGGGTTTATTTTATACTTATGATTAAAAAGCGAAATTGAAATTGAAATGTTTAGATTTATATTTCTAAGTCCCATGGTTTTCCCGAAGCGGATGACGTCATCCTCTAATGCAGTCAAAATACGATTGTTAATTTTTTTTTTCTCGCGCGTGCCTTTAGCAATCTTGGATCCGTTTTTAGTCTAACTTTGATGGAATAAATTAGATGATATTTTGGCTTGACTAACAACTAAATGTTGTTTGCAGATATTTTAATCCTTGCTTTTTCTTTAGAAGTTTAAACCTGCATCTAATAAATATTACATATTGATAAAAAATGATACTTCTCTATTATCCCGTCGACCACTTTTCATAACAAAAAACTATCGCCAAATAAACGGGAGAACGTTGCCATTGGAATATCAAAAAATAAATAAAATATAAGAATTTAAGGACACAATTGTTATTGTTAAGGACACAATTGTTTGGCGTTTAATCTTACAGTTTGGTGGTAGTTTTTTGTTATGAAAAGCGGTCGACGGGTTAATAGAGAAGTACCTAAAAAATATTAGATTTCAGTGCGAAATCTTCGCACGGGCCGTCTGGTTATTTTAATATTTTCGACTAATGCATTATTAACAAGTTTCGATCGTAAATCACTGGATTTGAAAGCACGTTTATGTTCTTCTAAACCAATGTCGCATGAACGCGCAGACTCGTCTATATAAACAGCATTACAATATTTACAAGGGACTCTGTAAACTATTCCAATATTATATAAGGGGAGAATTTTTGGCTTGAACTTACATACAGGATTAAAGATTGCATCAACATTAATTGATTTAAACAAATTGGATATTTTGTCTGACATATTTTCATAATATGGTATAGAAACGTAACTGATTTGCTCTGAAAAGATTTTTTTTAAAGCCATCATATACCATTGAGTAACCATTATATTTCAAATCTATACAAATAAAATAAAATAAAATAAAAATAAAATAAAAATAAAATAATAAATTCTAAATTAAAAATTTGCTACGATATTTTCTTGCTCTTCGAGCTAAGATTTTCACAAAAAACAACACAAATGGTTTTATGAGAGACAGGAATTTCAGAATTAAATTTTAAGAACTAACTGACTTGAAAACGTGTTTTACGATATACTGGTCTTATTATGTCTTGACTCTTTATTTTCTTTAAATCAAAATATCTAAGGAGGAGTGGTTCCAGACAACTTCATTTTCAACTGTGAATTGAATTGCTGGACATATACATGGTGTCTACTCGCAATGGTGTGCAATGGCTAATTCCTCAATCGTTAGTCATAGACATGCAGTTCCAGTTACAAAAATGGTTTAAATGAGTTAAAGAAGTATTTTAAAAGCGATTTGGGTCAATAAAAATATTTCTTAAAAAATTACAAGATTTATTTTTTCATACGGTCCCCCAGCCCTTTAAGTGATATTTAGTAAAATTTTCCTCTTACACTAACAAATGTGACAAAAAAAAGTCCCATTCATCTAACATTAAAACTGACAGAAATCTGAATTGCATGACTTATACTAATTTTCTGCATCTGAACACAAATGAGTTGGGCCATGCTTCGAAGGAACGTACACAAAGTGCTTAAAGTATTAGTAGAATTTATTTCGCGTGTATCTGCACTTTAACTGAAAGTAGTCACATCGTACAAGTATTATGATAGCATTAATTTTTATTAATTGAGTTTCAGATTGATTAAAATACATGCATTTTGACATATGTTTTATTTTGTAAAGAATTGAGAATATTGCTTTTCATCATTTCATTTGACAAAAATTTTGTTATTTTTTCACTTATATTTTCAATACAGATTGTGTAGTTTGCTTTAATACGTCAGAATGAAAACATATTTCAAATTTATATTGTAATGTTAATTTTACTCTCAACTGTTATTTTTTTTTATATCTGACGATTATTTATATTTCTAGTAAATTTGAGAATAACCCCTATTTCTCAACAAAAAGATCTTCAACTTTAAAAGGCTATTATTCGGTCAGTTTTAATCGTCTTTTTTTGTCTTACTTGTTAGTGTAACAGGAAATTTTTACTAAATATCACTTATAGATCCGGGGAACCGTATGAAAAAATTAAATTTCGTAACTTTTTAAGAAATGTTTTTATTTACCCAAATCACTTTTAAAATACTCCTTTACTTTATTTAAAATATTTTTGCAATTGAAGCTATATGTCTCTTACTAACGGTTTAGGAATTAGTCATTGGACACCGCTGAGAGTAGATATCCTGTAGAGCTAAGCTATTTTTTTTTTTTTTTCAAAAGTTAAATCGTTTTGTTTGGCAATAATAAAAATGTTGTCAACATATCTTTTCAAGAAACAAATTTTAAGGCCCAAAAGTAAAATTATTTCATGCTCTAGAAATTGCACTACGATTTCGGCTATTCTTACCGACATGGTAGATTCCATAGCTGTGCCGTTAACTTGTATATAAAAAGCATTTTCGAAAATAAAGCAGTTAGAAGTTAAATAGAAACGAGCCAGTTCGAAAATGTCCCGAATGTCAATTATGTTCAACGTTGTAATTCGGCCATATTTTCTAAATAATTTTCCAAGCATAGGATATTGGCATTTGTTTAATCAGAGATACAACATCCAGTGAAGCCGTGACACAATTCAATTGAAAACGAAAATTTCAAAGATCATCTGAAATTGATAGGCAGATTTTAAACTATGAATAGACACCTCGGATAATGATTTAAGTAAAGTTGAGTAATAAATTAATTAAATACAACTGCAATAATTATAAAAGTAGAAATATTTTGGAAGGTTGGTAAGGTTGAAAATCCCCTCTAAACAATGCATGTACAAAGTGGTACAATTCCACCTGAGTACAAAGTGGTACAATTTCACCAATGCGGTCCTCTTGTGACATATATTTCCTCCCGAACATTTATAAACAACAGCTTTGGTCTGGATTGCCATTCATACTAATGAGAGGTTTGTATATAGTTCGAAATAACTACTGTATTAGTTAATTTTATTATGTAAAAATGTCTTATTTTAAATTTCTATTCTGATATTTACTGTTTATTACATTAAACGTGTTTTTTTATTTCTTTATACAATATTCCTCAACACCAAATACTGTATCTGTACTTTTAACACTAAGAAAATTTTATAAAATGCCTTTGAAGCCATACAAAATCTATGACTGTTACATTAATCTATAAAATTAGAGGAAAAAAATTAAAATAATAAATATATTATTAAAATATTTTACACGAAAAAACATAATATAATTGAAACGAAATTATTCAAATAATAAATTAAATATTAATATTAGATATGCTTTATGAAATGTTGCTCTTAATTGTATAGAATACTTATTTCCATTATCTCCCATGAAAGTAACAGTCATAATCGATCCTTTATGTAGGGTTCCTCTTTTATAAAAGTAATATTCACTTGAAATTTTCCAGTGCCTTTCCATCATTTTTTTTTCATATATCATGTTTAGAAGTTATTATTCGAGCTCACATATTTCTTATCTTACGCAAATTAAATGTAAAATTCAACGCATAATTTTGAAATACCTTTGAACAATTTTTCATCAACAGAAACGCAGTGTTTTAAAATGTGTGGAAAGCTCTTTTTTATGAAAAATATTTTCAAAATTGCACTCAAGCTGAGACACAGTCAAGTTCTTTTGTTTCGAAAGCAACTTGTGAACATTAAGAACCTAATTTGCGAAGCCTAAGTCATGTGGGGAATAATAATGAATTCTATCGAAAATTTCATATTCAAATTCTCGGTCTTCTATGCTATTTATAAGACAAGAAGATACTTGAGAACACATCTTAGCATTCAAAAGGTGTGAACATCAGCATTACAAACAGTCAAATTAGCGGAACATTTCGTGTTTAGCAAGAGGCATTCTGTGCAAAGATGTTATGTAACCACTTCTGTTAGATAACAGAAATCATGATTGTAAGAGCTAAAATACGTGTTAATGGATGCATCTCGGTTTGAATTAATTATACAGCGTTTCCGGTTGTTTGCTATTTTTCGTGAGAGCCTCTTGACTTACAAGCAAATATAAAATTAAAAATCTACTGCAAAGCGAAAATTATTTTTTAGCAGCGTATATAAGAGTAGAATTTTGTTTGTTTAGATTAAATTTCTCATAAAAAGTTTATTTTTAACACTTTCTACTTATTTTGGGAATAATTAAAAAGAGAAATTTTATTATATTGATGAGTTGTAATGAAGATAGCGCCGGAAGTATGCCTTGTATAAATACATTCTAAAAGGAATGACTTTCAGATTATTGTTATGTTGTTATGTACATGAAAAAATCACATCCAGTCATTTTGCTAAAAGTAAAAATTAGGATCTTCAGCTGAGGAAATTATAATATTTGCAGAAAATGAGTGGTAGTTTTAATTGGACCATTAAAAAGGTTAGAGCTATAATATAAGAGATATAATTTTTTATTGTGCTGTATAGCAGAATATATTTTTATTAATCTGCTGTATAGCAAGATATGGTGCCTTTAAATATACCTTTTTAATGGTCCTTATTGTAAAATTTATCGAATAAGTAATGACAAAGTACAGTTAGAAGTAAAAGAAATCAAAATTCTTGACCAAAACCGTATTTAACTTGAAACTGTTTCGATTTTCAGAGGGAAAGTTCTTAAGACTTGCTACGTTGTAAATTTTTAAGTTTCGTTCTCAAAATTGCAGTTTCTTTTACTAAAAAACTGAGTTTTGTATAATTTTTCTATCACAATTACAAAGCCATTTTCATCTTTGCATGAACAACAAAAAATTTAGCAAATACTTCAAATTTAACATAATCAAACTTAAAATAATTTGGAATCTGATTTTTGATTTATTATTTATTTTTGGGAATTTTATGTTTGTGTGAATGAAATTTTTTTGTGATTATAGCACAAAATAGAAGATTTGCCTTTACAGTTTTATTGGATTGTGTAATATTTAAGGATTTTAAAAAATAAAATTACAACTATCATTAAAGAATGGTTGTACATACTAAACAAAATAAATTAGATTGCAAAGTTATTATAAACATACCCATAAAAAAGATCTTTAGAGAAAAAGTTTCTTCTTTCACCAAGTCTGCTTTTGCCCAAAATAATTTCGGACAATCAAATATTACTGCCGGTATGTATAGCTAATCTAATAAATAAGGGTACTCTAATGACGATTTAAAAGATTTCATGTCTTGATCTGTAATGAATTTTGCAGCTATTGAAGTTTAGATATCAAGCGTCATTAAAAGTTGAATATGTAGGTTATTGATTGTGCTTTATTACTTCTGTCTTTTGATTTGAAGTTAAAATATCATCTACCTATGTTAAAGAATTTACCGAATACTTATACGAAATATCAGAATAAGAGGAAAACCCCAGTAAAGGAATTAACTTTGGAATGTTTGTTTTCAGTGTAAAATATCTTAAAAAGAAGGATAAAAAGCTATACACCGTTCTCAAATCCTCCATTTCGATTTATTCGAAAATATGGTTTTAAGAATCTTTCTATCCCATTTAAAATCTAACCTATACATACTATCCCAATCAAAACATACATTTACAACATCAGAGGTCCTAAACACAGAACATGATTGTTTGATGAACTGTATGTTTCCATCAGGGAAAAATGACGTCATAATCTTAAATTTTCATTCTTAAATCTGCAAAAATGTTATTATTATTGAATCAAAATGACGTAATTTTTCACTGAATTTTCGTTCCAACGTTCTGTGTTTTGTGCTCCGGATTTTGGATATTCTAAATAAAATTGCTAAAGAATGGGGAGGTTTTCCCCCTTTTAAATGCCATATATGTATAATTATTCTTGGTTGCTAAGCAATTACCCTCCTTGGTAATAATTGTGTGAGGAAGTTACGAACTCGACTTTCATAACAATCTTAAAACCCAGGAATGGAAGAATCACTCTTATCTCTTATCTTCTCCAATGGAAAAAGGAGTCAAAATGACTTATTCTTCCATTCCAGGGTTAAAAGCTCTGGATCAGTAGCGGCTCGTCAAGGGGTTCACAATCACTTTACAACCAGTAAATTCGGAAAATAAATTTCCCCTTAAAAGGAAGAACACCAATGTTAAAAATGCACAAATAATGCACAAAAAAGCAGCAAACAGCTGTTTCGAATCTACAAGCGATATTCTTCTTCAATGCGACAAAGAGCAAAGCACAGCGTGCTAGAAAAAGCAAGACTGGGCAAAACACTCTACCCGTATCGGGTCGAGTGCCAACCTTTAAATCTTTGCCGTTTTTCCCAGTCTTGCCTTTTCTAGCTCGATGTGCTTTTCTCTTTGTCGCACTGAAGAAGAATCTCGCTTGTTGATTCGAAACAGCTGTTTGCTGCTTTTTTGTGTATTAATAGTTCATTTTTTACGTTGGTATTCTTCCTTTTAATATTCTTGCACAAAGGTTCTATTTGCTATTTTTATGTATTTGCCGTTAACGGGCTTTTATTCCTCTGTGATTTTTTGTGTTTCTCTACTCTTTGCTATGTCTTGTAAGATATTCCCCTCGTTTTGCTGAGAAAAGTAAAATGTCACATTTTTCTCAGGCTACCCCGAATTATCCCTCTATACGAGTGAAATTTCTGTAAATAAGTTTTTATTCGCAGGCCGTAAAATGTTTTCGAGTGGTGGACCAAACTCAATTCTGACAAGCTAAAGTGTCATAATTTTATGAACACTTGGAAAATCTGAAGGCTTTACTGGCATCGGAATGTAATAATTCTCCACATGTTTGAGACCATATGGTAAGTACTCAACCTCAACTCGAAATACAATGGTAGAGCCTGGACATATACACGGCTGAAAGAAGCCAAAAGAGGGCTTGATCAAAAGCCAGTGAGTTAGATGCATCTCTGATTTTTTCTCTCTCGCTAGTGAGGCGAGCAAACAAAAGCTGGGACTTAGGCTGGTCATGCGAAAAGTGTACGAAGCCTGGACGTTGGTTCATATTTTACCGGGAGAAATAAGTTGTCCCCTGGAGAAGTTACGAATTTAGATAAGAACTTTAGCGAGGCCAAACCCACGGGCAATATATAATCTTGTCGACAGACTAATTTAATGTTAGCCTAGTTGTTATTACTAAAGAATTTTTTCTGTCTAGTTGTTTAGTACATTGTGCTATCCTGTAGCTGAGTGTAATAAAAACCTCTAAAAAAGCCATCCTGACTCAGTCCATTGGTCGTGACGCTACAGTCTCAAATCAATAGGTTTTGTAATTTACGATTTAAAAAGTACAGGTTTTGGGAAAACTTACATTTACTAAGTGACTGTAAGCATAAAAAGGTTATTACTTATTTCATTTCCATATGTTGTAATTTATTTTATTCAAGTAGGATTGACAAGGTCTTATTTCGTTCTAAATTAGCTCTTTTAAGAGCTTTGATTCAAGAGACTCGCCATTAAATTACTCATATAGAGTGCCAGTTACATTCTTTACATATCAATCTCGCTAATTATACTCCTAATTTTGAGTCTATAGACAGAAGGTCATGGAGTAGAGATCTCAAAGCTTTTTCTGTTCATTGTTCAGTTTTAAAGAAGAAATTTAGGATGTTTTGTATAAAGTCTGTCGTCAATAACTCCAGCAATTTGCATGTTGTTAACCAAAATATTGTTGTCAATATTTCTAGTGTATTTTTAAGTGACAATCAGCTCAATACTTTCAAATTAAATAAAAAAATTTCTGTCTCTGCTATTCCTTCGTTATCCAATCTAATCACTCCTATTGAAAGAGCCTTTAAGCATATCGGTCTATCTTCATCTCAAAAAGAGTCTATTAGGCATCTCATAGCCAATATTGTTGATTCCAATGCTAATGTTTATAAGCACAATCTTAAGAATTCATTTAAACATTGCCATAAAAGTTTGCGTTCTGATCCAAAATTAATCATTACCAAGGCTGACAAATGTGGTCAGATTGTTCTTCTTGATAAATCTACATATTTCGTAAAAACCAAAAATTAATTTATGATTGTCCCTATATGGATATCCACAAAGACCCTTCCACCAGGGAAATCAACTCTATTAAATCCGCCATCAAGTCTTCTTCCATTATTTCTGCTAATTTTAAGCGGTCTCTAGTTCTTTCTAATGTGCATTATGCCAGGTTTTATACTTTAACTAAAGTCCATAAGTCTGACATTCATTTTAGACCTATTGTACCGGTAAAGCTTCTTATAAGCTTGAAAAATATTTAGTTTCTGTTTTTCTCCACTTTTGAGCAGTAATTGTTTCACTGTTAAGAATTCTCTTGAATTTGTTAAGAAATTTCATAGTTTTAAGTCACAGGGCCACATGATGTTTTCTTTTGATGTTATTTCATTATTTACTAATGTTCTGGTTCAGGGGGCTTAGGAATGTCTGAAGAAAAGGCTTGTGAATTTCATTTATCTTATTTTGAAATTAAGGAGCTGACCCTTCTCACTCGTGCTTGCCTGTCACAAAATGCTTTTGTTTTAAATAGGAATTTCTTTCGTATAACTGACGGTTTGGCTATGGGCAATCCTCTTGGTCCAATTTTATGCGATATTTACATGCACTATTTTAAGGTCAAATTGTTTGAAATATTAAAGTTTCCGTTTTATGTCCGTTTTGTTGATGATAGTTGTGTCCTGGTTGAAATGAATTTGGATATTAATTATATTCTCTCTTAGGAATTCCATTGATTCTTGCATTCAATTTCCTTTTGAAATTGAGACCAATATTTGTCTATCTTTCCTAAATGTCTTTGTTATTCGCAGTGAAGATGGCTTTCAGACTACTGTCTGTCGTAAACCTTTTGTTGTCAGTCATTCACCTCACATGTATTCTTCTCATCCTCCTAACAAGGAATTTGCTGCTTTTAGTACTTTTGCTTTTCGGGCTTTCATATTTGTTCCACTCCTCAGTTACTTACTGCTGAACTTAATTATCTCAAAGCTATTGCTGTTGATCGTGGTTATTCCTCTACTATAATAGATACTATTTATAATAAATTAACGAAACCTATCCATTCTGATAAGAATTTCAATTCCAACTCTAATACTTCAGTTGTTTTGCCGTTTTTTTCCCAAAATCAGTCAGCAAATTGCTCAAATTTTAAGAAGGTTTGAATGCAATGTTAGTATTTTTCCTGTTAATAAAATCTCTTTTTCAAATCTCAAACATCCCATTGATCAGAAATTTTTTCGAAATAAAAACGAAATTGAAGTGGAATGAAATATTCACCTTGTATTTAAAGTTAATAAAATATGCAAGGGATGACCACCTCAGGAAACCCGGCTTAAGCCTTAGAGTTTGTGTGCAATCCTGAGGGGCTGACACGCCTCTATCACCAGCGAGACCACAATTACAGAATTATGTATGCAATTTTTACAATATAATATTACACATGAATTTTGTCTGATAATACAGTTATTGCTTTCATACATACGATTATTATTATTATTTCAATGTATGCAGAATATATAATTTCCGGATGAGCTAGTTCCCCACTGAAGAAGATCACGGTAGTGATCGAAAGTCTCGGGATGTAAATGTTTGTATTTTGTCACCTTTTAAGCATGTTTTAATGTATATTTTATTAACTTTAATCCCATTGATCGTATAGATAACTGCGGTATTTACTAAATCTCTTGCCAGTGTGGTCTCTCTTACATTGGACAGACTAAACGTGCTCTTAGATTTCGTTTAAAATAGCATGAAGGTTATGTTAAAAATCAGGAGCTTAAACCTTCTTCTATTGCTCAACATTGTAAGACTTTTCAACATAGGTTCAACTTTTCCTCAGCCACCATTATCCAAAAATGTTCTTCTAACCTTGATCTTGATTTTTGGAAAACTTCCACATCATTAAAAAGTCTCACTCCTTAGTCAATGGTTTATCTAGTACTCCTGATTTCCAAAGTATTTAGAAAGCATAAATTTAATTCCTCTCTTTTGTTTTCTTTTTGTTTCTTTTGTACTCCAGTACATGTCTCTACTTGTCCACTCAGTTGTTTCATGCTACTTTCTTCTCCTTGGTTGCTTTTGGCGCGTTCTCTACCCGCCTCGGGTATATAAGCCACCGCCCCTCTGTCATTTTGCCCAGTCTTGCTTTTCTTGCATGCTGTGCTTTACTCTTTGTCGCACTGAAGAAGAATCTCGTTTATGGATTCGAAACAGCTGTTTGCTTTTTATGTGTATCATTTGGGCATTTTTAGCGTTGGTATTCTTCCTTTCAATATTCTTGCACAAAGGTTTTATTTGCTATTTTTATAAATTTCTTCTTGTTTAATCGTAGAACATACCATGATTAAAAAAAATCAATTTTTATGTGATGAAATTCTTGTAGTAAAAAGATTGTGAACCCCCTGACAAGCCGCTACTGTGCTGGATATTTCAGAGTTTTATTAAGGGCTCAATATTAAATAAAATTTAAAAAATAAAATTACAACTGTTATTATTAAAGGACGATTATGTATACTAAATAAATAAATTAGACATTGTACAGATACTGTAAAATACAAAAAAAAAAGTTTGTTTACATAAACAAGTTTCTTCGTTTAACATAAAAGAAGTCCATTTCTGCTGGTAATACCGTATTTACCCGCGTATAAGTCGAGAAATTTTGGACAAAAAAAGACTTTAAAGTTGGGGGGGTCGACTTATGCGAGGGTCCTTAATTTTTTTTTCAGAGTGGATTTCATCCGGTTGTCCAACATTAACAAAGGGCGGTAATATTAGAAAGCCCGACATTGCATTAAATGCCCAGTGGTTTAAAGATGCGTGAAATCAAATTCCTTCCGAAATGATTATAAAATCGTTCAAGAATTGCTGCATAAGCAACAAACTAGACGGCACAGAAGATGATGCCATTTTCGAAAATGATAACGACGAGGAAGAATGTAGCGATATAGAGATTGAAAACGTGTATCATGATGAGCCGATGACGACGAAGGATTTATGTGAATTGTTTGGCGAGTCCGATATTGAATCGGATCTTGAATCAGTTTAACTTTGTATATTATTATCTTAATTATTGTATATTTAGTACTTTTCTTTCAGATGATTTCGAATAAATGCACAAAGAAAAAAAATTAAAGTTCCTTTATTATTGTATATTTAGTATACTTCCTTTTTTTCAGATGATTTTGAATAATGTATTTTTTTTTTAAATCAAATTTATTGATCGAAAAGTGGGGGGTCGACTTATACGCGGGATTTAAAAAAATTCAAATTTCTTGATCGGGAAAGTGGGGGGTCGACTTATACGCGGGATCGACGTATACGCGGGTAAATACGGTAGTTAATTATCCCACTTTTCGAAATAATCCCTAATTTTGAAAGCGTGTTTATTTTCATACATTACTATTCATGTGCATTTACCTGCATATAATATGGCACCATTCTTAACACCCTCTAAGAACGGGCTTCTCTAGTGTTAAGAATCTTATTTACACGAACTACGAGAGGAATATTAATGAACTTTAGCGAATAATTTGATATTCAAATTGAAAGGGAAAGAACCAGGAAAGTTATCGTTAAAAATGACTGGGATGAACCTTGCATGAGACCACTTATATCATAAGGGTGTTGTTCTAAGCTATACGTGAGGTTAATTAGCCTAACTTGTTGTATTTCTGACACACGGCGTGTTCCTTAATTGGGCGATGAACACGTGCCGCAAAGTTAGTAAAATTGTTAGGAAAATGTTGAAGAGGAGCTAAACAGTAGATAGTAATTTACCGAGAAGATTAATAGGATGAAGCTTGAAAAGACGTGGTTTGAAATTGCAACAACAAAAACATGAAAAGAAAACAGTTTTGTTGAAAAGTAATGTATTGATATTTGTTAAAGGATCTTAATCTGTTTTATAGGGTCAAAACACTTGATAAATTTGTTTTTTGGTCATTTAGGTTTTGCTATCATAACGATTAACACAAACCTGAAAAATATTTTTGTTTTCGGGTCACCTACAGTTATATTGTAGCCTCCTATCTTCATTTATCAAATTTAGGTTATGATTTATAAAGTGTGTGCAAAATAAAATAATATTTTTAACTTTTCGCCATTTTTTTTCGCGGTTAAATCAAAGTGGAGATTTTTATTTGTTGTATCTGTAGCCGTTGAGATTCAATTCAAGAAAAGTACACTATCGAATAACGCATGAAAATTGTAAGAATTGAAAAAAATGAAAAAGAAAAGAAAAGAAAGAAAGAAAAGTAAAAACGCATATAAATTGCGGTCGCTTTAAAAATGGTGAAAAATTTGTTGAGATTGTCCTCACATATTAATTAACATCTGAGTTTATTTTGGGAGATCCTTTGTGTATGATTAGAAGTTTCGAACAATGTGATTTGGACTAGGCATAGCAACAGCAAAATTATTAAAATAAAATAGTTTTATTCAAAAGTGAAGTATTGATATTGGCTGAAAGATGTTATTCGGTTTTATAGGTTGAAAATACTTAATAAAGTTGTTTTAGGCTACATTTTTTATTTGTTATCATAAAAAATAGCTTAAGCTTGAAAAAAAAATTGTTTTGAGCGTGCTTATAATAATATTTGAGCTTTCTATCACTGTATCTCAATATTAGATTACGATTTATATTTAGATTCATATAATGAAGGTTGGAAAGATGTAGTTCGGACTTTAACAACAAAAACATGAAAATAAAACAGTTTTGTTTAAAAGTAAACAAGCAAATCGATATTTTCTGAAAGATGTTATTCTGTTTTATTAGATTGAAAACACTCCATAAATTTATTCTAGGCTACATGTTTTGTTTTTTATCATGAAAATTAGTATAAACTTGAAAAAAAAACATTGTTTTCTGTTTTGAGTGAATACAATTATATTTGAGAATTTTATCGTTATTTTTCAAGGTTAGATCATGATTAAAACGCAGCGAACCGAAGGCCTATCCATTCCAATCCGATAATGCCACAATGAATCAGAACACGATTTCTTGGCAATGGCTTGATCAATTACAATGCAATTTACCACAAACATAGATTTTAGTAAAGCAGGGGTAATAACATGTCCAGATATTTGAAATTAGGTCTGTGTCTTGAATAATTAAAGGTGAAAGTTCCAAAGTAAACCCTCTGTGCAACAATCTTCGGTATCGGGCTAGGCATTGCCGTGCTGTATATCAGCATCAGTTTGTCCTCTAACTCTTCCCTGACCACCGCGCCGAGAGCAATGAATAAGCTTCGAATCTTTTTCGGTCATCCTTGTATTAAACGCCCCAACCCTCCCAAGCCCACCCTTTAATGTATTTTACTTATGGAAAATTGCTTTTAAATGTTTAAGATGGACTCTTCCCCCTACGGGTTACCTTTCCAACTGTCTTCAGTGGTTGTGATAGGCATATAAGCGCGGTCATTTTTCGAAATGATAGGAATGATTTAGCAATAAAATTTAATTGTATAATTTATTTTTCTACAATTTATTTCCATAAAGTATGTAATTTTGTATTTTCTTAAAAGCTACTTTACGCTGTGGTCCTCTGAATTTCACAGACACAAACTAACCTGCTGAGCTTCAGTTATAAATCCTTAATTCAGTCTAATTTATATATAAGATCAGTAATGATGAAGATTGGAAAGATGCGATTTAGACTTCCAACAGTAACAAAAATGTGAAAAGAAAACATTTTTGTTGAAAAGTAAAGTATTGATATTTGCTAAACTATGTTATTATTTTTTATTGGCTGCAACACTTGATAAATTTTCTTTCGATAGCATTTTTATTTATTGCCACAGATATTTGCACGAACCTGAAAAAAAATCAATTTGTGTCTATATTTGTTGTTTATTTCGCTATTTAACAAGGTGATATTAAGTTTAATATGTACGATTACAGATGTGTAGTTTAGTAGGAAGAAAGATGGAAAAATATGGTTTGGATTTGCAATATCATCAATAAAAGCATGAGACGAAAACAGTTATGTATAAATGTAAAGCTGTGCTGTTTGGTGACAAATTGTATTACTTTTTACAGGTTGAAAACACTTGAAAAAATTCTTTGAAAGTTACATTTTTATTTTTTTTTATCATAAACGTTGTTTTGTGCTAATATAAAATTTTATATGCGTTTTTTTTTTTTTTTTTTTTTTCGTTTCTGATGTGTAAACTACGAGGGAAAGTCATTAAATAATAACTTACAATGATATTCACTTCAAAACTAATTTTATTTCTCAACATATTCTCCACCAATATTTATGCACTTATATCACCGTTTTATCAGTGCGCCAACACCAGCTGCATAGCATTCTTTGGGTTGCTGTCTCAGCCACATAAGGACTTCAAATTGAACCTTTTCATCATCTGTGAACATCATCTTACAACTTCTTCAGCATCCACCAAACAGCTTCGACTTAGCCCTAAGCGATTTTCATCTGTTTAGTCCACTAAAAAACCATCTTGGAAGCAAGATGATGTTCACAGACTTTCCTTCATACAAATTACGAGTGATTTTGTTTATTTTTCAATTTTCATTTAATTTTTCTGATAATTGGAATTCATTTACTTGATCTACACGTACTTATCACTATGCCAATCATTTCAATTATGTTAACAGCTGTCGTGTGAAAACGTATTCTGATAAAGCAAACCGAAAACATTGACAATAAAGCACATAATTTGTATTTAACACTAGAAAGGCCGAAAATTTTACTCACGTTTTATAAAAACATTTTACACCATATTTTTTATTTAAAACTGTTTAACATATTTAACATACTTCTGTATTGTTTACATTTAACTTATATGAAAAATTCCCCTGTTCGAACAGAACTAATTTTATTTGGTACCGGTCAAATTGACCGCTATGGCTGTTCTAGTGTTCGTCAGTTCAAGTAAAAGTAGCTTTTTGATTTTTTTTTAAAACTTTTAATTGAAATATATCAAAAATTTTAACCTTGAATGAAGTTAATTCTTACTCTTTGTAAAATTATATTATCTCTTAAATTGTTGCAAACGAATCTAAACTCATGATTTACTAATAAAATGGGGAAAAAATTATACTAATCTATTTTTATGTTGCAATATATATATGTTAACAGGAAACCTAAAAAAACATTCTAAAGTTATTTTCTATAAACGTGTTTTATGAATCAAACTAATTTATTTGACCTATTGTTTCAATAAAGAGCTGATTTAGTATGGTTATTTTTTTTATGCAGATTTACTTACGTTTATGCAGAAAAGTCAATAAGTTTAAGATGAAAAAAAAAATCAAATCATATATTGTTATCGTAATTTAATTGAAGAACACATATTCTCTCCACGCATTCACACAAAACTCTTAATCCACTGCGTAAACATGCGGAAAAAGGTACAGATCTATGAAACATTTCAACCTCTATATTAATGCACATCTCCTCTGAAATATCTCATCCAATATTTATAAGATTCATCAATCGTCAGTACAGTTTTAATATCACGTCTTCAAAACCATTTTATTGCATATTTTGAAGCGATAACGAATTACGTATTTGCCTCTAACATATTTATATTTCTTAGTAATGGTCACATAAACCGTCTGTCCGGCTGGTTTAACGACTGCATAGTAGATTTCTGAGAAAAGGGAAATTTCTTGGTGAAAGGTATGCCCAAATATCATGAATATTTAATTCAGAAGTGAATTCAATTGGAACTTTCATCGTACTTTAAATACATTTACCTGCTTTAAATCACGTTTCAGATATTTAAGTGGTCATGGCACTTTAACTTCTAAGCTTAGAATATGTTCGGATTCATCTTGAAGTATTTTAGATTCGACGATGTATGCTTACATGCTGCTTGTTTGATTTTGGAAAATTCAAACATTTCTAACTTTTAAAATTTTGTAAAAGTGAGGATTTAGATATGAGAGATTTTGTTTCTGACTATTTAAATTTATTCAAATTTATCATATTGTTCACTTTTAAAAAAGAGTGCCACAATACGAAATTTTCCCTTTTATTTTTCTTGTTTTAAGACTTCAAATCAAGTATATTTCTTCGAGAGAAATTGTTACTCTTTCAGTTTAATATTTACCGCGGGAGAACAGTCGTGGCAGTCTTGCTGTGTAGCAGCCCGTAACCAGATTAACCCCCCCCCCCCCCTCACACACACACAATCATTTAAAGCGGTTTCAAGAAGAAAAAAATTCCCGCTCAACTATGAGAAACTTTCTGATACACTTTCTAATTCATTCTTTAAAAATCAAAATATGATACTTGCAGGCATGATTTATGAAATGATTCGTAATCGGGCAGTTTTTTTTTTCCAATAAAAGAATTGCATTTTGAGTTAATATTGTTTCAGAACATCAGTCTTTTCCTTTCTAGCGCAGTCGTGTCCGTAAATTTGGTTCTAAACACCAAATTTGGCAGCATTTTCTGAAAAATCGTCTGCTTTTACCGAGAAAGGGGAATAACAGCTTGATTACATAGTTTCTTAATAAGAACACTTGTCGATACGTTTGCGAACAAAAAGGAATTAAAAATTGTGTCAGAAAGTGTGAATTTAAGAACAGCCTCAATACAAAAGTATATCTATTACTTTAAACATTTTGAAATGTTTTGTTGCAAACATTTTAAAATTGTCAAAATATAGAGATACATAAAAAAATCCCAAAAACTGATTAAGGACCAACTTAGGGTATAGTGATTTATTTTGATGAATGTATTTTAAATGTCAATCAGTCAGATCTAGTGATGTTTTCTACCTTCAAAAGATATTTTGTATTAAGGAAAAAACTAACCCGATATTTCAATAAGAGATTAAAGATTTCTGGATTACATTATTTGAATTACATGTTACTCGATAGTATTTAAAAATCTCTATAATAAAACCGTAAGTCATGTGACTGTCATCAACAGTACCGGAATGCCCGCTTCACTTTTTCATATGCCAGGCGGCCATTTTTATTCAAAATTATTTTTTCGAATAAAACTTCATAAATGTTACATTTTTGGAAAGATCGTTCAAAATAAATTAATATTTGAGAGATAACTTACGTTCAATTATGAATATATTCTCCAATAACTTTAGTTGAAATTAGCTTCGTAGTTCAAATTCTCTATCCATGAAAGCAAACAAAAAAAAAAAGATTCATTCGTCGTGAAGGTTTAAAATATTAAACCATTAAACCATGGAGATAATCGTTCGTAAAGTAAGTTTTCCGTGAAAGATTTTATGGAACGCTGCCTGGTGTCAAAAAAATAATTCGTACCAGTGACACAATCAAAGTTTACCATAATTATGTGCTATACAACTCAACTTCATTCTTTATCTTTTCTTGATGCAAGCTGAATGTAAACAAATACAACTCATGTAATGATATTTAATGACTCAAACTTCGAAACAAATTGTCAGTTAATTTGGTATTTATGTATTATGCGTGCAAGGAAGAGAGACCACTGAAAATGATTGTTAATATGTCAATCACCAATCATATTTACCATTATTAATGACCAATCGCTTTCAAAACAGTAATTTAATATACATTTACAAAATACATAACATCATTAAGTACATTTGTGTTATTTGGGCGCAAATCTCGCCAATAGCAAATTTAAAATCGCCAATACCAGCTTTTATTTTTCGCGTGTGCAAATTAGAAACGATACTTTGATTTTGGAAAACAAATGTTCTGATGGAACAGCTGTCGTAGACGCACCAAGGCACTATATTAACTATAGAGTTGCAATATAGAGAGAAAAAACGGGTTGCTGTAATTAGAATTATAGGCGGTAATGTTGGCGTGGCGTATTTACAAGTTACGGATCTTAATAGTCAGTAGACATTAAGCAGAAATGTCAAAGTAAGGGAATTATGCAGTTATGAAAACTCCTGAACTATATCAAAATAGGAGAGCAGAGATCGGCATCTAGAAGGAAGTACGTGAATTTTAATCAGATTCTACGCCCCGGGTCAAAAGTGCTGACAGCAAATATGGTTTAAAAGGAATATGATTATCAAAACTGGCTTCCAAAAGTTCAATGTTTCACCAAACAATACACGAAAATTACGTGTTATAATATGCACCCCGATTATGTCACATTATTCAAGACGTTTTAAATGAGAATAATGATATATTTTCTAATCTGCCGTAATCAAGTCTACAGCCAAAGTTAGCGAGAAACAAACAAACAAAAAAATATTGGCAACAATATGGTTCAGTGTAAATGTGGATATCATTAAAGACTTTCACAAAATAGACTTTGCTAGAAATTGCACCACATCGTATTAACTAAAATACGCCATTTGGCAATGGATCCCATTACGGAAAACTACTTAATATGTTTAAGAATCTCCTCATTAGCAAACATATTGCAACTGATAAGCAAACGGATTTGAAGCATAAACGCTTAAGTTGGTTAAGCGGTTTTTGTCAAGAAAGATGAAATACATAATAACAAAAAATATGCGAAATGCTACCACGATCGCAAAAGTTTTTGATTTGTCTATTAGAATCTTCCGGTTTGGCGAAGGATTACGGAAAAAAATAAATTATGAATAAGTAACGTATTACAGTGCTTAACATACATTTAAGGGAGACCAAACTGGTCGCCAGTGGCGGCTAGTCCTAAATAGATGTAGGCACATATTTTTAACGAGAAAATAACATTGATTTTGTAATAGTTTTTAATATTGAGGAAATTATGATTATTTTAATTTTTTTATTTTTAACGCTTTCCAATATAGTTGAAAAGTGCTTATGAATTCGGTTTGTCTGTTTGTCTGTTCTAACTTGCGTAAATATACTCAGATTTCCACGAAATTGATATATGTATTGAGGTTTACTATGGCATGTTCGGTATTGAAAATGAAGTGTGTAGCTCTTATAGTCCGTTTACAGTGACAATCAAAATAATCCCGTTATATTACAGTCTATGGGGGAAAATAGCTTGCAGTGTATTTTGATGATGTTACACTATTTCAAACATATTGAAATTTATATATATATCTGAGGTGCACTAAAGGATGCTTACTATAGAATACAGCGTGCATAGCATTTATCGTTCATGTACAGGGGCACTCAAAAGAATTCCGTTAAATTACGGTGTATTGCTAAAAATTGTTTGTGGTGTATTTCAATGATATTACACTTTTGCAAACATATTGAAATTCACATAGATCACTGAGGTGAAGTGCAAAATGCTGCTTACTATTGAATACAGTGTCCATAGCATTCATCGTACATTTACAGGGACACACAAAAGAATTCGGTTACAGTAGTGTCTATGAACAATAATTCCTGAAAGTGCATTTAAGTTGAGGTATGCGTTTTTAAATGTAATATATATACAGTAACCACTTGATATATCGCTCTACTCCGGGAGATAAGAAAAAATCACGATATACCGAGGGAAGCGATATAACGAGGGGGAAAGAAGCGTGTTTATAAATAAAAAATAAAGAGCCCTAAATTAAGCTACGAGATTTTCGATGAAATACTTGTTCAAAAAATCTACAAGTTCAGCACATAAGGAATGGTAAAACGTTAAAAAATATATAAAACCGTACATATACAGTGTACATTTTTATTTACATTTTATAGTATTTTCTGTAATTAAGAATCCACAGAGTTTTTGATTTTCTTTAATTATCTGCTTGCCTAACTTTGGTAACAGTTTTTGCTAACAACAGTAACAGACTTTGCTCACACAAACAAATTTCATAAATAACATGCTTAAATTTTAACACGTTCACAATCAGGAAGCGTTCTCTAGTGCTTCGCCGCTTGAGTTACAACCATATATTGTAGGACGATTTCCATCTAGATGTGTTTTAATATCCCCTAATTTCTGATAATGACTTTGAAATATACTGTATAAGTAATGTTATAACATAAATAATAATAAAAATACACATGCTTATTTTATATAGATCATGAATTTTACATCAGGATAGGATTATTTCACAATAATCGATTGTGAATAACTTGTTAAAAACGAGTTTTGTATAATTATGCATCTTAGAAAAATTTTGCTGTTGTTCAAGTACTATGAAATACTTGATATTCAGAATGAAAAACTCTAACTGCGTACATTCTTTCACTCACTTACATAAACATAGCTATTTTAAAAATTGTTAGTTTGCTGAATTTTTTTCAAGGTAATTTAATTTAATTTTCTAATTCACATACATCTTCATAGAACAGAACGCTACTTAAAAACTCTTTATGTTTACTCATTACTCGGAGAAGATATTTTATTTAATGAATCATTTTCGTTATTATAATAAAGCTATCTAACAGAAAAAAAGCTTTATTTTTTCCATTACAGAAAAGTTTGTTCTGTAAACTCAACGTTAAAAGGCATTGCTTCAGTTAATAAATTTCTGCTATAAATATTTAAGCAAATATTTTAATAGCCATTGCATGCTGATATTTGCTTAGCTTTTTGCCGATGTTACATTTTTGAACTTGATAAAGAATTCTTAAAAGTCTTCTGTTAGATATTTTATGATTTAAACAAAAGTGAAAAAAAAAAGTAAAAAGAATTTTATTTCGTCTTTAGAAATAATTCTTTCGCTTTGAAATTAATTTACTTATAAAAAGTTGTTTGCTTCAAAGTTCTGTGATTTTGATAGCAAAAGTATTTTATTGACTCATTTAATGTAAATATCTTTCCAAAAAATATTTCCAGTTCTTGAACAATTAATTTTCGTGTATGCAAAGCATTTAAAAACTTTATATTTTGGTTTTAATTATTTCGGAGAAGTAAAATAAAATACTTCGAAATAAAGCATATTTGTAGTAAGCAAAATAGGAAAATTTCACGCAGTTTTTAGATTTTCAAAAAATATTATCTGTTAATTTTTGAATAGATGATTTTATTAACCCTTTCTGATAAGATTTCAACGTGAAAAATTATACACGAAAGAAGCATTTTTTTCTTGAAAGAAAACAACTAGTTTCATTTTATAGTTCATAAAATTTATTAAATAAAAGTGTATTATTGGTTTCCAGGTGAAATCATTTTCAGTTAAGAGCTATACAAATTTTGTGGTAAAAGTAATATAGGGTGTCCCAAAGACTCATTTTAAAATTCAATAAAAGATCAAGCAATTGGCGTACAAGAGTGCGGTTTGGACGAAAATGCTTCTAAATTTTGTTTAAGTAAACAAAATAATTATTTCCAAAAGTTTGTCATAGATGGCGCCGCTTCTGGAAATTTATCGAATAGTTAGAATGTCTTTATACATAACAATGGCGAAAGACGCACACTGCTTTGTTCAAACTATGGCAACCCAGAACTTATCAATACTCACCCTCCTGAGTTCGATTAGATGAATGAGGATGGATTTACGAGTATTGATTCTAGAAGCAGTGCCATGTAAAAGAAATTTTTAAATTATAGTTTTTTTATTTGCTTAAACAAAATTTTCAATCAGAAGAAACATGTCCATCCAAACTGCACTCTCGTACGCCAATTGCTTGATCTTTTATTGAATTTTAAAATGTGTCCAGGACTTTTGGGAGACCCTGTATTTTAAGTAACTTTACTTGCATGACGAGTGTAGCACATCATTTTACCGTTTGGCATGAGAAACTCATCACGAGCAAGACATGTCATTTTATCGGAAGGTGTTAAATAGTATGCTTTAAAAATATTTATACACTCCACGTGTGCAATGACATAAACTCATGCAAGTAAATGAGCACGTACATATGAATAAAATATATAGCAACACATAAAATTTCCTTTTATTTTATACTTTACTAATTACTCTTTTTCCTAAAACATTATGTTATTATCGACCAAAATTTTTCTATACGAGGTGTTTATAAAATCTCTATACTTTTTTGAGAAATAAGCTTTAAATTCAATTTCTTTGTAGGTGATCTGACAAAATGCTTTCAACAGCAAGAATAATAGACACTGTTTGTACTGTTCTACATGGTTTAATGTACGAACAGATGCAGGAAGACTTCATCCGCAAATTCAAAAAATTAGCCCTCATAAAAGTAGCTATTAAAAACTTAATATGACATAATGAATGTGATTTATATTAAGGAATGTGGACTGGTAGCGTTAAAGATGAAGATTTTTCAGGCAGATCCTCGGTAATATCAGATGTGCAAAGACAACAAGAGGCGGTTACACATAGCCCCGTGTCATCTCCACGAATACTCAGCAAGGAACTCTTTATGCATGCTGCTGTTTGGTAAAAATCTACGTAATGATTTAAACAAACATACCTACCACATTTAAACTGTATATAAGCTTGAAGCTGAGAACTTTTGCACTTCGGCAAGCGATAATATACGACGTGCTGGAAGTTACACAGAATGGCATTCTAATGCGGTTGAAGTCTTCCTGCACCTCTTTATACGTTAAAACTCGTAGAAGAACATAGGCAATGAAAGGTATTCTATCCTATCATTTGCAAAAAAACTGGGTTTAGAACCAATTTCTGAAAAATATATGGAAACTTTTTAAAAACTCTGCATTTAACCATGTAGCGTAATGTTCTGATTTTATTTTCGATTACTCAATCTTTAATTTTTTTTCTATTTTACTTATTTCATACTTCTGAAATGTATTCTTTTGATAAGTTATAAAATAATGTGTAATCTGCTTTCATGTTCTCTATGATTAATGCTAACAGTGACATAACCGCTTTCACCTGCCCAATTATCAGCTGTTAGTCATTACCTCGACTCTTTCCTAAAGCATTCTAACTACATCATTATCTTAAATTAATCTACTGCATTATCTAAAAATTATCTTTAATCATGTAACATACTGTTCTGGTTTTATTTTCGGTTACTTAATCTTTGATTTATTTTTCTCTTAATTATTTATTTTTCTTTTACATCTTTTATACTTCTGACAAGCATTTTTTAGGTAAGTTGTAAAATAATGTGTATACCGCTTTTCTACCAACTCTGACTAATCCCAATATTTAACAAAGACAACATCACTTTCACCTACCCAATCATTTTTCAACTGTTTGGTTATCTCGCTCTCTTTCACTCAGCTTAATTTAGACATAGATTCTTTCTCTCTGAATTTCAAACTGGTACAAACTACTTAGCTGCTTTCCAGCTCGCTACATGCAAACTACTTTCTCGGTAATTGAAAGAATGTACAGAGAAGATTCTGGTAGTTGTGATCCAAACAAATAAAGAAACTGAATTGTCAATTTTGAATGCTGGATTAATTGAATCAAAACAACCCATATTACCATACACCCATTTTGTCATAATATAATATTAATGGTAACATGTTACATATGAATTATTCAACATGAAAGTAATTAAAAAATTAAAATGTATCAATCTCAACCTTTGTAGGGCGTAAGTAAAATCAACAAGGCAGTATTTTGTGTAACTATTTTTTTTTTTAATTCACTTCAATTTATTTCATTAGAAATAAAACAAGGGGATTAGATATATGTTTCAAATTATTTCAAATATGCCTCTACGACGAGATTCTATAATGTTTCAACGGTCCCCTTTGGCTTTGCAGTCGGAATTATCATGTTACGAACGGGAAAAGCTACGTTAAGTACCTCTTGTCCATCTTGTTGTTTGCTCTGATAAAAGGGCAATTCCTGGCTGCAAAGAAAATTGTTTGAGTTCGATTGCTGAAGGAGGGGTTCGATGTAGGTAATCCTTCCACGTGTCACAGAATGTTTGGATAAGATTCTGTTGCCTAAGTAAGTAGCAGAATATCACGATGCAGATATGACCTCTCAACTTGGAGCACAAAAGTTGCTAATCACTCATTTTTTTCATTATCTGTATACTTAATACACATGCTATTTTTTTCGGTATTTATATTTTAGAATGTTGCATGTCTTTGTTTATCTATGTCTTTATCTATATATTTTCTTTATACATATAAACGTAGCGTATTTAGAAGTGTTTTAGGTAGATCTTTAATTATTTTTTACTATTTTTGTATTTTTATTTAATGTTTGCCTTTTCTATTTTGTCTTATTAATCTTGTTGAGAGCCATATTAGTAGCAGGTTTGTTTTCTCGCCGGTACACAGTGATGATTTTCACAAATCTAGCAAGAACTCTGTTGGATTTGCATTTATCATTCCCGATGTTGAAAGAATACTTAAACGATTATTTTTAACATGAAATTTTTGTTCTGCACGTGAAATATAGAATTTGTAAGCTCTATGAATATTTACATCTCAATTTGGACAGAAATATTTTTGGACTTCTTTTACCTCAAATTCGTTTGTTTCTTTAGGAAATACTACTTTTACTGAACTTTAATATTCAGTAGAATATTAAGTATTATTTGCCCCCATCTCATTCAGTAATAATTTGTGAAAACTTTGCGCAGGAAAGAAAAAAAAATTAAAATAAATAAATTCGATGCTGTCTGCGGACGGAAATGTTCGTTTGTAGCAATAATAACCTAGTTACATCATCGCAATCTTATTTGTTTATTTTTATTTTTATTTATTTATTTGTATCGGATTTGGCTTCATACATCTTAAAATAATTTGCTGAGCCAAAATGCTGTTATTTTTGCTGTGATTTACTAAGAGATTGTATTGTATTGGAATTTCTCCTAAAACCACAACTACTAAGCCCTATTTCATTTGGGACCCCCTTCCTATTCTGTCATAAAAAATACATTTACACAAACATTTTCCATGCCTGAGAATAAAGATAGGAATGTATAAATATATCTTCAGATAATATATTTTTTATCTTTAATTTTATCATATTCTGAAATTACAAAATATTGATTATAATCAATACGAGTTCAACATAGATTTAAAAAATCTATTTTACAAAAATTACATATCAAATTTGGGGGGACCCTAAAATCAAGGGTCACATGTCTACAATCCAGTTGGTCCGTACATTGATCAATCACTGTACATATACTAGCTGACCCGTCCGGCGTTGCCCGGGCCCGTGATAATGAAATTAAACAAAACTAAAGTTTGTATGAATTTATATCTTTCACTCGATTTTGTAAGAAATTATTTGTTTAAAATTGCTGCGCACGCGAGGTAAAATCCTCTATTACCACCTTCCGCCGACAAGGGGCGCATTCTGATCTAATCGAACCTCCGACACGTATTCCACCTGCCTGCGGTACCGTATAGCACGCGTTGAAAAATCTTTTAGTTCCACCTTTCGTGGCCAGGGGACGCGCTCTGTTCCAAACAAGTCACCTTCCGAACTGAACTCCGATACTTCTTCCCGCTGCCTCCGGCACCGTATAGTAACCATGCTGCGCATGCACTACAAAGTCCTTTAGTTCCTCCTTCCACCGCCAGAAGGGATTAATACTTGTTTTTATGAAAGAGTAGTTGAGCTACATCATTTCTTTATTTTACTTAGGTAATTCCGATGTGACTTTCCTCAAAATTGTATTAGTCGTGTTCCTCTTCACTGTAATCGTTAAGAGACAAGATATAACGTACTGTAAGTTATTTAACTTGTAGATATTTGAAAGATTTGAAAAATTTCCCCACCTCCTTCTGGCGGCTTGAAAATGTATTTATAATGATTTTTTCTGAGATGGAAAGCAATTTTACATTTTTTAGATATTGCTCACACATTTTGTAAAAATACTTTTTTATTATGTATTTTGTACTCTTTCTTCGGAATTAATCCCAAAAGTTAGATTACTTTCACATAAAAAATGCATAAAAATACTATTTCGCGTTTTAATTTTTTTTTTTCGCAATCTGCTTGAAAGAGAGCAACTTAACTCCTACCAGTGTCCAATTATTATAGAAACTATGCACTCAAATTCTTTTGATGCTATCCCTGTATATTATCTTTTCTTAGTCTTTTACACACTAGCTACAATTTAATTCGGGTAAAACAGGAATATCACAACTTAAAACATATTTCCATCAATTACCAACCATAAGCGGCAATGTAAGTAGATAAGAAAGGCCGGTTCTGCATCAGCGGTGGATGCGGTGGTGACCTCTGAAGGTGAAGTTCAAGGTTACCGGAAGTGGCAGGTGTGGACACCGGAAGTCGCAGGTAGGGATAACAGGCATGTTGAGACAGGAAGTGAACAGGAAGTATGATCGGAAACGCGAAAGGAAGTTTAACCGGAAACACGACAGGAAGTGAATGCGATAAGGAGAGAGGGGGAGGGCTTATTTTTGTGGGGGGCTTATGCTAACCTGAAATAAAAATGGAATTATTTCTTACTTTGTAAAAATTTAACATAAAATGTATCTTTTTTTTTTTTTTTTTTTTTTTTTTTTTTCCCACCTGAAATAAAAATTTTATTTGCTAACTAACACCTAATATAAAAATGGAAATCTTTCTGACTTTGTTTTACTTTCTAAAAGTTTTACATGAAATTTATTTTAAGACTGGAAACGCGACAGGAAGTAAGACCTGAAACCGGATTACACATGCTTTTTCCAAAAAAGGTTTTCAGGAAGCAGTAAACATGTTTTGGGATCATGTTTGGGAGCGTGTTGCAACAGGAAAGGCAGTTTAAAAGACCGGAAGTGATTAAGCGATAAGAAAAATACAGGAATATACACGTAGATTTTGTTCTTTGTAGAGGGTGAAATTTTATTTTTTTTTTTATTTAAAGTGTTTTCATTTTTTTTAATTTAATTTATTTAAAGCGTTTCAAATTATTTATTTATTTATTTATTTTATTTATTTTTTTTTTTTTTTTTTTGTAGTGGTTTACGTATTATTTTAATTTTTAGTGACATTAGAACCTGCAATTTTCTGTATCACACATGTCTTATCTTAGGTTACCAAGGACGTGTGTGTGTGTTGTTATCTCTTTAAATGCGAGAGATGGTTACTTCAGACCTGCGTTTAATTATCTTGATCATAGTTTTAATGAACTGCAGGAAATTGTCTTTAGCTATTGAGTAATTCGCGAGTTTTGGTTTAATATAACTGCTTTTACATCTGTTTGTTTAATTTACAAACACATTTCTCTTACAACATTCTGTCAACAGATCATTTCCATATTCGAAATAATAATTTAGAAGGAAAATTTTTATATGAAAATACTATGAAATGTTATTTATAGAAATTGACAAAAATAACATGCTTGATTCTTTCTTGTATTAACCTTATATTCGAAATAGGTTTATAGTTTTGTTACGAAAAATAACGTGTTTACATATTTTAAAAACGAAAGCAAAGTGATTTTTACAAATGTAACTATAAGCTATACACCCACGCATTTGTGTTATTGAATTAAATTACAATGCTTAATATTGTATTCACTGTACTATTTTCCTGCAAAAGCCGTTTCACAAACTTGTGTACTGAAATTAATGTGGCATTTTTAGGGAAAAAATTAATTCAAGTCTTTGTGACTAATCTTTCAAAGGAAAAAAAGATTTGTCATACTTTCTCTTACATTATATCTTCCATTTTTAAGTTTACAAATTTGTGGAGTAACTTAAATAATCGTTTTTATGCTAATTAAACAATATATTTTTTAATTATATGTTTGTTTTTTTAATTAACTTGTAATAGCTTCTTTTTTTTTCTTTTTCTTTTTCTTAAAAGGGTACTGTAGAATAACTTATGTCACAAATACTACATCCTTCTTTAGTTAAATATGTTTCACTTAAGACATGACAAAGTCTCTTAGAAACATTTCATTTTGGAGTTAAGTGATTAAACAAGAAAAATATTATTTATAAAAACACAACACATAAGACTAGCGGCTGAGTGGTTCTACTCTCAAAGCTGATAGATGGAAGGTGTTAGGTTTAAACCTCTCTCACGGTCGTCGACCTAACCGTTCGAAGTTTTCTTCGAAACTTGTCAATATGGGTAAGAACACCTTAGAAAGACCTACATGGAGACACTTATCCCTAACGCAGATAATCAACCCTATATTTAACCAACCAGTCACAACACGCAAGACATAATCATTACATTCAGTTAAGAAGTGATTTGACGTGCAAAATATTATTTATAAAATCATACAATAAGAGAATTTTAAAGATTTTTTCCTTTTAAATGAACAATTTTTAGTGACTATTTATCTTATTAAAGAGAGCGGTTATTTTGTTTAGAGTTATACGATTAAAATAAATTTTCAATAGATTTGACTTTATACAAGCAACATTTAAAAAAAGAGAATGGAATCTAGTGTTTATAAATTAACGTATTTCAATTTTACAAATACTTCACACACCCCTCTTTTTCCCCTATTTTGGTAGACTTTATACACATAAGACATAAAAGATGTTTTAGAATACATCATTTAGAAATTAAGCAACTTGATAAGTAAAATAATTATTTATAAAAGCAATAGATACGAAAGTAATAAATATTTCTACTTACAAATGTACGAACTTCTGATAGGTAAGACCTTCTCAATCATTGTGCAAGAATTAAGTGGTGGTTGAGCTTATAACGTTATAGGATGAAATAATCACGTGACGTATTTTTAAACCAATAAAATATTAGTATTTTAAACCAATAAAATGTTAGTATTTTTACACGAGCGCCCTCTATCATTATATAAATTTCAATGAAATGAGTTCATAACATTATACTGTCCCTTCTCATCGGTGTAATAGGTTGCATTTTTCGTTTAAGTTAGTTTTTTTTTCATTTAAGCTATTATGGAATGAGTTATGAATTCTTATGTTGATGATCTAACCAACTTGAAGTGTCAACCCTCATCACCAGAATTAAATAATCAAGAGATGGATTCTACAATTTTATCCAAAGAAGGACCCGTTTCGAAGTATGGCGTGAAACCCACCTCATCAGGACTAAAGAAAGAGTTTGTGTGTTTTACTTGTAACAAAGATTTTTTCCGAAAGGATCATTTAAAACAACATTTGATGACCCATTCAGGAGAAAAACCTTTTGTGTGCGTCATCTGTCGAAAAGCTTTCTCTAGAAAAGCTCTTTTGAATCGCCATAAATTGTCTCATTTAAAAGAACCTACACAACATAAGTGTGGTGATTGCAACGAACTGTTTTCAAGAAAGTACGACTTATTGAAACATGAAAAGATTCACAAATCACCCAAACAATATAAGTGTATTAAATGCAATGAACTGTTTTCGAGAAAGTACGACTTATTGAAACATAAGAAGATCCATAAGCCCCGAAAGCAGTATAAATGCATCCAGTGTAGTGAAATATTTAATCGGAAATATGATTTATCACGTCATATAGACACCGCGCACAAAGTACTACCCAAAGTTGTCAAATCGACATCTTTAAAAGATTCGTTATATGAAAAAGTGAAGCATTTTAAAAGACAAAATGCTTTAAATGTATTTACTAAAACTGTAATAAATTCTAATGAGGAGAATGATCAAGATTTTCACACGTTTTTTAACAGTATTCGGTCGGACGTTTTGAATGAATTAAATTATCAGATACAAGTAAAAAGGTCAATGAAATGGTATGCAACTGCAAAAGTTGTTGTAAGCCGCCAAACACCGGACGGTGATATAGATACTATCACCCCATATTTTCATTCAAAAACTGTACTGGAATTGACGAATCAAAACATACCTGTACATGTTGAGGATGCCTTTACGAAAATTATTAACTCTTTTGAGAAATTCACTCAACAAGGATCTAATTGGGCATTGCAACAAATATTAAATCTGGAACTGTCTACAGCTAAATATAGAATGGTTTAAAATGTGTGGACTAGTTTTGAAACATGTATATTCATGTTTTTGCTATTGTAGTTATTGAAAATGATAAATAAATAGTCTTAATATGAAAAAGCATAGTGGTTTTTTCTTATAGTTGATGTAAATTACTTATAACAGTTTGTCAATGCTACATAAACTACTGTTTAACATTTTGAATGTCTTAAACAAAATGGGAATGAATTTGTTGAAATTATGTAAAACATGATGAAATAAATGTGATGTATTTATTATATGTTACTTAAACTACAAGAGAATGATTGGAAATGTGTTATTTTAAATCTATGATACTTTTAATCACTAACAAGGTAAGACGTGACGTTATGAATCATCGATGGGTTTTCCTTTGAATATGTATTAATCTTACTTATTGATAAGAAAGTTGGAAAAATAGACTTAACACATTGTTAAAGGTTTTGGAAAAATGTATAGTTGGTTAAAAATTTTAGAAAATTTAACATAAAGTAACAAATTTTAGAAAATAAACGTTTCGATAAATAAAAAAATTACATTTTGGTAAACTTTACACTTAGACAATATTTTAAACTAAGGAAAAATTAGACTTAACGCATTGTTACAGTTTCTTTGAAAAATATCTAGTTGGTTATAAATTTTAGAAAATTCGACCTAACGAAATTAACACACTTAAAAATATCTAGGTTATACATTTTATAAAATAAGCAACAAATACACATTTCGATACATTGACAAAAGAAAATAATTAAGTTTAAGTAAACTTTACACTTAGACAATATTTCAAACTAAGAAAAATAATAAATTTACACTTATACAATATTTTAAACTAAGAAAAATAATAACTTTACACTTATACAATATTTTAAACTAAGGAAAATTAATAACTTTAAACATCAGACTTAACACATTGTTAAAGTTTTTTGAAAATAACACGACATTTTAAAAGCAGTGGAAATAGTATACCTGTAAAAAAATTCAACTTAGTGGAATTTAATATTGAAATTTTTTAACCGCACTCATTTAAAAAATAAAACTTTATAAAATATTCACTTTTTTTAAATAAGCAACTGTTAAACATTTTGAATGTCTTAGACAAAGTGTGAATAAATTTGTTGAAATTATATAAAACATGAAAAATTTCATAACTTTTAAAGGAAATTTTATTTTTGGTGAAATAAACTCGAGCTATTTATTGTATGTAACTTAAACTACTATAGAGAATCGATTGAAAATGTGTTACTTTTAAGCACTCACAAGATAAGACACGATGTTAGGAATTATAGATGTGTTTTTCCCCCACAATTGACGTCACTTGTAGCATATTTACTGATCAAGTCATAAAATCATAGTTCAGGGTATGTTTATGAGCACGGCGTTTAGTTGAGATTTAAGATATTTGAGAAATATAAACTACAACTTTAACTACTTTTTGAAATTTCCCCCTACATAAGAAAAAGGACATGGGAAAATAAAATGAAAAGTTGTCTTTGAATGGAATCGAACCATTATCTTTTCACTTAACAGCTGAATGCGTTGACAATTACATCACAAAGGCACTGATAACAACTGGTTGAATATATTGGGTTTCTTTTTTAAGGTTAAATTCATTTAATATTCAAGTTATTTCTTAATGATACACTTAAAAACAATAAATTAAATTAGCATTCAAAAAACAAACGATCACATTATTGTGTAAAAAAATCAAATGTCTTGAAAGTCACGAGTTAAAATTGTGGAGGGTGCGATAACTTGGAAGTGCATTGCAGAAGGGGAGTTAAATTTTTGAAGAAGTTTAATCTTAGAAGACTAGAGTAAAATTTGAAATGACTTAGAATTTAATTAGAATTTAGATGTGAACCTTTTAAAATGAAATAATAGTTTTTTTTTGTATCGCCCTCTATCGGTGGGTAATGGAATTAAGAGATAATTAAAAGTTTTAACTTGGATTCGAACCCACAACAAAAATTATTTTACGGTTTGATAATTTAGGGTAGGTATAACTAAGAAAACCATGATATTATAGTATTTAGAGATGTTTTAAGATATTCGATAAAGGAAATCATCTAAATTTTCAATTTAATTGAATGGTTTACTGCTTAAAGTACTACAAAATGAATAGAACCCGATACATAGTTTTTTTAAATTAATTATATTTTTCGAAAGGTTAAATTGACTTATTGATAAACTTAGGATTTATGTTTAAAGTGAATAAATTTGATATGTTAGGTTTACTTAATAACAGAGGGTTGAATAAGTTATTTTTTTTTAATTAAAATTTCATAAAAATAAAGTTTACTAAAAGTTTTTAATGTTAAAAAAATTGTAAGTTACGTTAAAAAAGTTAACAAAAATATAGTTTAAAAAAATTAAAAGTTTACAAAAAGTTTAAAATTCTTTAAATTAATTAAAATTAACTTTTTAATTTTAACTATTGAGAGACTATAATTTAATTGTTAATCCTTGTAACCAACTGGTGCATATCAAATATCTGCACATGTGCAGAAAAAACATACACTTTTACACTAACGTGAGTTCGATTTTAAATTATTTGCTAATTTTTATACAACTCGTTTACCTTTCAGAAACAAAATAGAATTAAATACTTACCGAAAAACACGTCCACTTCTTGTGCTTTCTTTCACTAGACTAACCTATCTCTCTTAACTTTGTTAGGGGGCGCTGCAATCGACGTAGAGGCGCTACCAGTCTTCCGGTTTGTGACGTCATTTCCGGTTTGAGATAAGAATAAACTTTAAATACAAACTACACTCGCTCGGTCATTCTTCCTCCACTCTTACTTGATAGCAGTTGTTAGTTTCTTCTATTGACGTGTTGAATGACGTCATCACGTGTTTGTCTAAACTTGTCCAGTCTTGTTTCTGTGCTGCACGTCTGTTTTGCTAACTCATCTCTTATTCGTCTAGACTTGTTTCGTCTGCTTTGATGATTCATCTTTTGCTTTAACTGTTTGGCCTTGCTGGTGTCAACCACCTCATGTGTTTTGTCATAGCTTGAATATACTTTACACCAATCACTTAAATATAAAAGTCTTGTCACAACTTACTTAAACTTTGATAAAAATATTAATTATTCATAAATTTTATCAAATTCTTATACATTTACTAAGCCACTTTCATTCAAAAATATGGTAAAGTCCGATTTTAAATCGAAGTCTAAGATAAATTCCCCAAATTTGTAACATTTTAACACTAATAATAAATATCGTAAACACCCTGTACATACAAGTTTTGTAAACATAATATTACTTATAGCTAACTCGATCAGTCTCATGATAAATAATATAAGAAAAAGTTAGAATAGTTCACATATTTTTGTAATTAAAAAATGTATGCACAAACACACACACACAATATCTTACAAGGTTACAATACTCAACACACAGTTCACCATACTTAAAAAAACGATTCACGATAAATTTATAAATTTAAATATTTTATTTATAAATGAACAATTATAAATAAAAATACTTCAGTATTTTTCAAATATTTAAATTTAAATTTATAAATTTATCGTGAATCGTTTTTTTAAGTATGGTGAACTGTGTGTTGAGTATTGTAACCTTGTAAGATATTGTGTGTGTGTGTTTGTGCATACATTTTTTAATTACAAAAATATGTGAACTATTCTAACTTTTTCTTATATTATTTATCATGAGACTGATCGAGTTAGCTATAAGTAATATTATGTTTACAAAACTTGTATGTACAGGGTGTTTACGATATTTATTATTAGTGTTAAAATGTTACAAATTTGGGGAATTTATCTTAGACTTCGATTTAAAATCGGACTTTACCATATTTTTGAATGAAAGTGACTTAGTAAATGTATAAGAATTTGATAAAATTTATGAATAATTAATATTTTTATCAAAGTTTAAGTAAGTTGTGACAAGACTTTTATATTTAAGTGATTGGTGTAAAGTATATTCAAGCTATGACAAAACACATGAGGTGGTTGACACCAGCAAGGCCAAACAGTTAAAGCAAAAGATGAATCATCAAAGCAGACGAAACAAGTCTAGACGAGTAAGAGATGAGTTAGCAAAACAGACGTGCAGCACAGAAACAAGACTGGACAAGTTTAGACAAACACGTGATGACGTCATTCAACACGTCAATAGAAGAAACTAACAACTGCTATCAAGTAAGAGTGGAGGAAGAATGACCGAGCGAGTGTAGTTTGTATTTAAAGTTTATTCTTATCTCAAACCGGAAATGACGTCACAAACCGGAAGACTGGTAGCGCCTCTACGTCGATTGCAGCGCCCCCTAACAAAGTTAAGAGAGATAGGTTAGTCTAGTGAAAGAAAGCACAAGAAGTGGACGTGTTTTTCGGTAAGTATTTAATTCTATTTTGTTTCTGAAAGGTAAACGAGTTGTATAAAAATTAGCAAATAATTTAAAATCGAACTCACGTTAGTGTAAAAGTGTATGTTTTTTCTGCACATGTGCAGATATTTGATATGCACCAGTTGGTTACAAGGATTAACAATTAAATTATAGTCTCTCAATAGTTAAAATTAAAAAGTTAATTTTAATTAATTTAAAGAATTTTAAACTTTTTGTAAACTTTTAATTTTTTTAAACTATATTTTTGTTAACTTTTTTAACGTAACTTACAATTTTTTTAACATTAAAAACTTTTAGTAAACTTTATTTTTATGAAATTTTAATTAAAAAAAATAACTTATTCAACCCTCTGTTATTAAGTAAACCTAACATATCAAATTTATTCACTTTAAACATAAATCCTAAGTTTATCAATAAGTCAATTTAACCTTTCGAAAAATATAATTAATTTTAAAAAACTATGTATCGGGTTCTATTCATTTTGTAGTACTTTAAGCAGTAAACCATTCAATTAAATTGAAAATTTAGATGATTTCCTTTATCGAATATCTTAAAACATCTCTAAATACTATAATATCATGGTTTTCTTAGTTATACCTACCCTAAATTATCAAACCGTAAAATAATTTTTGTTGTGGGTTCGAATCCAAGTTAAAACTTTTAATTATCTCTTAATTCCATTACCCACCGATAGAGGGCGATACAAAAAAAAAAACTATTATTTCATTTTAAAAGGTTCACATCTAAATTCTAATTAAATTCTAAGTCATTTCAAATTTTACTCTAGTCTTCTAAGATTAAACTTCTTCAAAAATTTAACTCCCCTTCTGCAATGCACTTCCAAGTTATCGCACCCTCCACAATTTTAACTCGTGACTTTCAAGACATTTGATTTTTTTACACAATAATGTGATCGTTTGTTTTTTGAATGCTAATTTAATTTATTGTTTTTAAGTGTATCATTAAGAAATAACTTGAATATTAAATGAATTTAACCTTAAAAAAGAAACCCAATATATTCAACCAGTTGTTATCAGTGCCTTTGTGATGTAATTGTCAACGCATTCAGCTGTTAAGTGAAAAGATAATGGTTCGATTCCATTCAAAGACAACTTTTCATTTTATTTTCCCATGTCCTTTTTCTTATGTAGGGGGAAATTTCAAAAAGTAGTTAAAGTTGTAGTTTATATTTCTCAAATATCTTAAATCTCAACTAAACGCCGTGCTCATAAACATACCCTGAACTATGATTTTATGACTTGATCAGTAAATATGCTACAAGTGACGTCAATTGTGGGGGAAAAACACATCTATAATTCCTAACATCGTGTCTTATCTTGTGAGTGCTTAAAAGTAACACATTTTCAATCGATTCTCTATAGTAGTTTAAGTTACATACAATAAATAGCTCGAGTTTATTTCACCAAAAATAAAATTTCCTTTAAAAGTTATGAAATTTTTCATGTTTTATATAATTTCAACAAATTTATTCACACTTTGTCTAAGACATTCAAAATGTTTAACAGTTGCTTATTTAAAAAAAGTGAATATTTTATAAAGTTTTATTTTTTAAATGAGTGCGGTTAAAAAATTTCAATATTAAATTCCACTAAGTTGAATTTTTTTACAGGTATACTATTTCCACTGCTTTGAAAATGTCGTGTTATTTTCAAAAAACTTTAACAATGTGTTAAGTCTGATGTTTAAAGTTATTAATTTTCCTTAGTTTAAAATATTGTATAAGTGTAAAGTTATTATTTTTCTTAGTTTAAAATATTGTATAAGTGTAAATTTATTATTTTTCTTAGTTTGAAACATTGTCTAAGTGTAAAGTTTACTTAAACTTAATTATTTTCTTTTGTCAATGTATCGAAATGTGTATTTGTTGCTTATTTTATAAAATGTATAATCTAGATATTTTTAAGTGTGTTAATTTCGTTAGGTCGAATTTTCTAAAATTTATAACCAACTAGATATTTTTCAAAGAAACTGTAACAATGCGTTAAGTCTAATTTTTCCTTAGTTTAAAATATTGTCTAAGTGTAAAGTTTACCAAAATGTAATTTTTTTATTTATCGAAACGTTTATTTTCTAAAATTTGTTACTTTATGTTAAATTTTCTAAAATTTTTAACCAACTATACATTTTTCCAAAACCTTTAACAATGTGTTAAGTCTATTTTTCCAACTTTCTTATCAATAAGTAAGATTAATACATATTCAAAGGAAAACCCATCGATGATTCATAACGTCACGTCTTACCTTGTTAGTGATTAAAAGTATCATAGATTTAAAATAACACATTTCCAATCATTCTCTTGTAGTTTAAGTAACATATAATAAATACATCACATTTATTTCATCATGTTTTACATAATTTCAACAAATTCATTCCCATTTTGTTTAAGACATTCAAAATGTTAAACAGTAGTTTATGTAGCATTGACAAACTGTTATAAGTAATTTACATCAACTATAAGAAAAAACCACTATGCTTTTTCATATTAAGACTATTTATTTATCATTTTCAATAACTACAATAGCAAAAACATGAATATACATGTTTCAAAACTAGTCCACACATTTTAAACCATTCTATATTTAGCTGTAGACAGTTCCAGATTTAATATTTGTTGCAATGCCCAATTAGATCCTTGTTGAGTGAATTTCTCAAAAGAGTTAATAATTTTCGTAAAGGCATCCTCAACATGTACAGGTATGTTTTGATTCGTCAATTCCAGTACAGTTTTTGAATGAAAATATGGGGTGATAGTATCTATATCACCGTCCGGTGTTTGGCGGCTTACAACAACTTTTGCAGTTGCATACCATTTCATTGACCTTTTTACTTGTATCTGATAATTTAATTCATTCAAAACGTCCGACCGAATACTGTTAAAAAACGTGTGAAAATCTTGATCATTCTCCTCATTAGAATTTATTACAGTTTTAGTAAATACATTTAAAGCATTTTGTCTTTTAAAATGCTTCACTTTTTCATATAACGAATCTTTTAAAGATGTCGATTTGACAACTTTGGGTAGTACTTTGTGCGCGGTGTCTATATGACGTGATAAATCATATTTCCGATTAAATATTTCACTACACTGGATGCATTTATACTGCTTTCGGGGCTTATGGATCTTCTTATGTTTCAATAAGTCGTACTTTCTCGAAAACAGTTCATTGCATTTAATACACTTATATTGTTTGGGTGATTTGTGAATCTTTTCATGTTTCAATAAGTCGTACTTTCTTGAAAACAGTTCGTTGCAATCACCACACTTATGTTGTGTAGGTTCTTTTAAATGAGACAATTTATGGCGATTCAAAAGAGCTTTTCTAGAGAAAGCTTTTCGACAGATGACGCACACAAAAGGTTTTTCTCCTGAATGGGTCATCAAATGTTGTTTTAAATGATCCTTTCGGAAAAAATCTTTGTTACAAGTAAAACACACAAACTCTTTCTTTAGTCCTGATGAGGTGGGTTTCACGCCATACTTCGAAACGGGTCCTTCTTTGGATAAAATTGTAGAATCCATCTCTTGATTATTTAATTCTGGTGATGAGGGTTGACACTTCAAGTTGGTTAGATCATCAACATAAGAATTCATAACTCATTCCATAATAGCTTAAATGAAAAAAAAACTAACTTAAACGAAAAATGCAACCTATTACACCGATGAGAAGGGACAGTATAATGTTATGAACTCATTTCATTGAAATTTATATAATGATAGAGGGCGCTCGTGTAAAAATACTAACATTTTATTGGTTTAAAATACTAATATTTTATTGGTTTAAAATACTAATATTTTATTGGTTTAAAAATACGTCACGTGATTATTTCATCCTATAACGTTATAAGCTCAACCACCACTTAATTCTTGCACAATGATTGAGAAGGTCTTACCTATCAGAAGTTCGTACATTTGTAAGTAGAAATATTTATTACTTTCGTATCTATTGCTTTTATAAATAATTATTTTACTTATCAAGTTGCTTAATTTCTAAATGATGTATTCTAAAACATCTTTTATGTCTTATGTGTATAAAGTCTACCAAAATAGGGGAAAAAGAGGGGTGTGTGAAGTATTTGTAAAATTGAAATACGTTAATTTATAAACACTAGATTCCATTCTCTTTTTTTAAATGTTGCTTGTATAAAGTCAAATCTATTGAAAATTTATTTTAATCGTATAACTCTAAACAAAATAACCGCTCTCTTTAATAAGATAAATAGTCACTAAAAATTGTTCATTTAAAAGGAAAAAATCTTTAAAATTCTCTTATTGTATGATTTTATAAATAATATTTTGCACGTCAAATCACTTCTTAACTGAATGTAATGATTATGTCTTGCGTGTTGTGACTGGTTGGTTAAATATAGGGTTGATTATCTGCGTTAGGGATAAGTGTCTCCATGTAGGTCTTTCTAAGGTGTTCTTACCCATATTGACAAGTTTCGAAGAAAACTTCGAACGGTTAGGTCGACGACCGTGAGAGAGGTTTAAACCTAACACCTTCCATCTATCAGCTTTGAGAGTAGAACCACTCAGCCGCTAGTCTTATGTGTTGTGTTTTTATAAATAATATTTTTCTTGTTTAATCACTTAACTCCAAAATGAAATGTTTCTAAGAGACTTTGTCATGTCTTAAGTGAAACATATTTAACTAAAGAAGGATGTAGTATTTGTGACATAAGTTATTCTACAGTACCCTTTTAAGAAAAAGAAAAAGAAAAAAAAAGAAGCTATTACAAGTTAATTAAAAAAACAAACATATAATTAAAAAATATATTGTTTAATTAGCATAAAAACGATTATTTAAGTTACTCCACAAATTTGTAAACTTAAAAATGGAAGATATAATGTAAGAGAAAGTATGACAAATCTTTTTTTCCTTTGAAAGATTAGTCACAAAGACTTGAATTAATTTTTTCCCTAAAAATGCCACATTAATTTCAGTACACAAGTTTGTGAAACGGCTTTTGCAGGAAAATAGTACAGTGAATACAATATTAAGCATTGTAATTTAATTCAATAACACAAATGCGTGGGTGTATAGCTTATAGTTACATTTGTAAAAATCACTTTGCTTTCGTTTTTAAAATATGTAAACACGTTATTTTTCGTAACAAAACTATAAACCTATTTCGAATATAAGGTTAATACAAGAAAGAATCAAGCATGTTATTTTTGTCAATTTCTATAAATAACATTTCATAGTATTTTCATATAAAAATTTTCCTTCTAAATTATTATTTCGAATATGGAAATGATCTGTTGACAGAATGTTGTAAGAGAAATGTGTTTGTAAATTAAACAAACAGATGTAAAAGCAGTTATATTAAACCAAAACTCGCGAATTACTCAATAGCTAAAGACAATTTCCTGCAGTTCATTAAAACTATGATCAAGATAATTAAACGCAGGTCTGAAGTAACCATCTCTCGCATTTAAAGAGATAACAACACACACACACGTCCTTGGTAACCTAAGATAAGACATGTGTGATACAGAAAATTGCAGGTTCTAATGTCACTAAAAATTAAAATAATACGTAAACCACTACAAAAAAAAAAAAAAATAAATAAAATAAATAAATAAATAAATAATTTGAAACGCTTTAAATAAATTAAATTAAAAAAAATGAAAACACTTTAAATAAAAAAAAAAATAAAATTTCACCCTCTACAAAGAACAAAATCTACGTGTATATTCCTGTATTTTTCTTATCGCTTAATCACTTCCGGTCTTTTAAACTGCCTTTCCTGTTGCAACACGCTCCCAAACATGATCCCAAAACATGTTTACTGCTTCCTGAAAACCTTTTTTGGAAAAAGCATGTGTAATCCGGTTTCAGGTCTTACTTCCTGTCGCGTTTCCAGTCTTAAAATAAATTTCATGTAAAACTTTTAGAAAGTAAAACAAAGTCAGAAAGATTTCCATTTTTATATTAGGTGTTAGTTAGCAAATAAAATTTTTATTTCAGGTGGGAAAAAAAAAAAAAAAAAAAAAAAAAAAGATACATTTTATGTTAAATTTTTACAAAGTAAGAAATAATTCCATTTTTATTTCAGGTTAGCATAAGCCCCCCACAAAAATAAGCCCTCCCCCTCTCTCCTTATCGCATTCACTTCCTGTCGTGTTTCCGGTTAAACTTCCTTTCGCGTTTCCGATCATACTTCCTGTTCACTTCCTGTCTCAACATGCCTGTTATCCCTACCTGCGACTTCCGGTGTCCACACCTGCCACTTCCGGTAACCTTGAACTTCACCTTCAGAGGTCACCACCGCATCCACCGCTGATGCAGAACCGGCCTTTCTTATCTACTAATGTATCTTGTTCTTTGAAAACCCTTTATATGTATTTATTTATATTTCACAAATTTATATTAGTATACTAAATATAGTTCGGCAGGAAAATGTACAACACAATTAAAAACTACCCTTAAGCAATTTGCTCCCATAGTCAGTAATAATTACGAATTCCTTTATGTAGATGTATATGATTAACAGAATTTATACATATGATGTACCATATAAAAATTTAATTAAACTTAAAAACTCAAACCAAAGTTGAAAGCGAACTTCCAGCAATTATTGCTTATAGACAGTATACTGTAACCGAATGTTCCTGTAAATGAACGATAAATGTAATGTACACCATACTTTTCAATAAGCAACTGATAGTACACTTCAGTAATTCATATAAATTTCAGTACGCTCGAATTACTGTAACATCACTAAAGTACACGCAAACAATTTTCTCCTTAGGACGAGGGAAACGATGGAAACGATTTTCTCCGATTTCCCCCGTTTATGTAACAGAATTCTTTTGTGTGACCATGTGAATGAATAACAAATTCTTTGCACCCCATAGTCAACATAAAGCATGTTTTAGAGTGCACATCATAAATGCATATCAATTTCATTATGTTTGATATGGTGCAATATCATCAAAATGCACTTGAAACGATTTGTTTTTTCATTGACCTTGCAAGGTAAATGGGATACTTTGTACTATCTCATTAAACGAATTATAAATGCTATACACTTCATTTTCAACAGCGATCGTGCTATAGTAAACGTCAATAACATATAAAAATTACAGGGTAACAAGTATATTTACGAGAGTTAGAGCACGGCCAGATGGCTAGACAAACTGACAGACTGGCGGACAGACAAACCAAAGTCATAAACACAATTTAACTATGTTCGAAAGTATTACAAAAACTGGTAAATATTGGCAACTACAACTTACGTAAATGGATGCCATAAAGTTTATCTTACTTAGATGGTTCAACAAGAATGATATTGAAACTAGAGCTAGCTAGGAGAAACTCATAAACTTGCAATTCAAAAATATTTTGAAATTCTAAAAATCATAACCTGTATTTAGACAAGAACTTGGTCTGCATTTTCGGAATAACCTAAATAATTATGAAAGTAAGAAAACTGCTAAAATTCTCTGACAAGTCTAAAAAAATAAATAAGAAGATTTTATTCCTTTTTTTCATTAATGTCCCGTATAAATCATTCTGGATTTAATATCAAACTTTCTACCAGAATATTTTTTTTTCGACGAATGATTTTGAAAATAAAACATCGAAACGATAATCCAACAAAAATAACCCAAAATTCAAAAACTTTTAATAATAATATCAGCATCATCAATATTAGAAATAAAGTCACTCAAATAACTATCTTATAACTTCAATGTAAAACTTCAAGCTGAAGAAATATTGTACTATCTTTGTATAAAATAACTTTCACAAGATTCACCTGAATGGCATTTTTACTTAACTTGCGTAATTGTTAAGTCACACTTATGGTCCAAATTAAAAATTGAGAATATCGTTTACAAGATAAGGAAGGAAAAAATCCCGAACTATTTCTAGCAAGTATATTATGCAACATAGTTTTCTATCATTGTTGTCCTTATATTTGTCTCTCTTAACCCTTTGTATCATCGCGTTGCATATCTGCAACATACCAAAAAGTCATTGTTATTTCGAAAGTGAACTTTAAAAGACGATTTTATTTATTGCTGCCATCTTCCAACAGAGCAGTTAACATAAGTAGTAGAAGAACGAGAGTTTCGCTCCAGCAGGCGCTATGTGCGCGGAGCCGGAAGTCGCAGGTGTGGATAACAGACATGTTGAGACAGGAAGTTCTGCGAACGGTGAAGGTCATCGGAAGTCGCAGGTGTGGATAAAAAACAGGTTGAGACAGGAAGTGAACCGGAAGGAATTTGGAGATAAGGACAGGATGAGATGTATTTTTTCTAAAAAAAGGTTTTAATCAGATTCTTTCTTGTCAGGGAATTTTTTTTAAATTGGGGGCCCACCATAACCACCTGCTATGAAAACAATTCATAACGCCACATTTTTTTTTTTTACCTATTCTTTTACACCAGTCATCTGCGTGAGACCTGCAACGAAATAAAAGGGTTTAATTATTATTATGCTTCAGCAAAGTCGAGTGGAGTTGAGTTGTAGGAATCCTGCTATCAGAATGAATTTAGTTTGAAAGTAATATTAGCAAAATGTTCGATTTTTTTTTTTTTTTTTTTTTTTTTTTTTTCCTCACCTGAAATAAAAATTTTATTTGCTAACTAACACCTAATATAAAAATGGAAATCTTTCTGACTTTGTTTTACTTTATAAAAGTTTAACGTGAAATTTATTTTTAGACTGGAAACGCGACAGGAAATAAGATCGGAAACGGCATTAGACATGCTTTTTCCAAAAAGGGTTTTCAGGAAGCAGTAAACATGTTTTAGGAACATGTTTGGGAGCTTGTTGGAACAGGAGAGGTGGTTTGTGAGACCGGAAGTAATTAAGATGAGAGAGATAAAGAAGGTGCATGATTAGACATATAGATTTTGTTCTTTGTAGAGGGTGAAATTTTGTTTTATTTTTTATTTAAAGTGTTTTCATTTTTTTTTTAATTTAATTTATTTAAAGCGTTTCAAATTATTTTTTATATTTTTTTTTTTGTAGTGTTTTACGTATTATTTTAATTTTTAGTGACATTAGAACCTGCAATTTCTGTATCACACATGTCTTATCTTAGGTCACCAAGAATGTGTGTGTGTTGTTATCTCTTTAAATGCGAGAGATGGTTACTTCAGACCTGCGTTGAGATATCTTTATCATAGTTTTAATGAACTGCAGGAAATTGTCTTTAGCTATTGAGTAATTCGCGAGTTTTGGTTTAATATAACTGCTTTGTATCTGTTTGTGCATCTGTTTGTTTAATTTACAAGCACATTTCTCTTACAACACTCTGTCAACAGATCACTTCAATATTCGAAATAATAATTTAGAGGGAAAATTTTTACTTTCTATACGAAATTTTATTTATAGAGATTGACGAAGATAGTATGCCTAATTCTTTCTTGTACATTTCTTGTACAACATTATATTCGAAATAGAGTTTTGTTACCAAAAATAACGTGTTTATACATTTTAAAAACGAAAGCAAAGTGATTTTCAAAAATGTAAATATAAGCTATACACCCACGCATTTTTGTTATTGAATTAAATTACAAGGTTTAATATTGTATTCAGCGTAATATTTTCTTATAAAAGCCGTTTCACAAACTTGTATACTAAAAGTAATGTGTCATTTTTAGGAGAAAAAATTAATTCAAGTCATTGAGACTAATCCTTTATGGGGGAAAAATTGTCATACTTCTTTGTGTTACATTACATCTTCCGTTTTTTAAGTTTACAAATTTGTGGACTAACTTAAATAATCGTTTTTAGGATACTTAAACAATATATATATACTTTTTAATTATATAATTTTTTTAATTGACTTGTAATATAGCTTTTTTTTTCTTAAAAGGGTACTGTAGAATAACTTATGTCACAAATACTACATCCTTCTTTAGTTAAATATGTTTCACTTAAGACATGACAAAGTGTCTTAGAAACATTTCATTTTGGAGTTAAGTGATTAAAGAAGAAAAATATTATTTATATAAACACAACACATAAGACCAGTGACTGAGAGGTTCTGGTTTTAAAGCTACTAGACGTTTGGGTTTAAACTTCTCTCGCGCTCGTCGACCTAACCGTTCGGAGTTTTCTTCGAACCTTGTCAATACGAGTTAGGAGCCCTTAGAATGACCCCTAGAGTGACCTATATCCCAAGCGTAGATAATCGGTTTTAACAAATAACCAACCATCCACAACACATAAGACATTTTAGATCATTACATAAGACATTTTAGATTATTACATTTAGTTAAGAAGTGATTTGACGTGCAAAATATTATTTATAAAATCATACAATAAGAGAATTTTAAAGATTTTTTCCTTTTAAATGAACAATTTTTAGTGACTATTTAACTTATTAAAGAGAGCGGGTATTTTGTTTAGAGTTATACGATTAAAATAAATTTTCAATAGATTTGACTTTATACAACCAACATTTTTCAAAAAGGGAATGGAATCTAGTTTTTATAAATTAACGTTTTTCAATTTTACAAATACTTCACACCCCGTCTTTTTTCCCCCTCTTTTAGTAGACTTTACATACATAAGACATAAAAAGCGTTTTAGAATACATCATTTAGAAATTAAGTGGTTTGATAAATAAAATATTATTTATAAAAGCAATAGATACGAGAGTAATAAGGATTTTTACTTACATATGTACGAACTTCTGATAGGTAAGACTTTCTAAATCATTGTGCAAGAATTAAGTGGTTATTGAACTTATAACATTATAGGATGAAATAATCACGTGACGTATTTTTAAACCAATAAAATGTCAGTATTTTCAAACAAATAAAAAGTTAGTATTTTTACACGAGCGCCCTCTATCATTATATAAATTTCAATGAAACGAGTTCATAACATTCTACTGTGACCTGATATCGTTGTAATAGGTTGTATTTTTCATTTAAGTTATTGTGGAACGAGTTATGAATTCTTATGTTGGTGATGTAACCAACTTGGAGTGTCAACACTCATCACCAGAGTTAAATAATCAAGAGATGGATTCTACACTTTTATCCAAAGAAGGACTCGTTTCGAATTATGAAGTGAAACTCACCTCATCAGGACTAAAGAAACAGAAGTTACCCCATGTGCGTAAGATGTGTAACACAGCATTTCCTCGAAAAGTTAACTTAGTGTTTCATATGAAAAGTCATCTAAAGGAAAAATATTTTTGCTGTGAGGTGTGTGCTGAAGTTTTTTCACAAAAGAGTGATTTACGTAATCATCAAAAGATTCACAAATTGCCCAAACAATACAAGTGTAGTGATTGCAACGAGATATTTTCAAGAATGTCTGACTTATTAATACACAAGAAGACCCATAAGATTCGTAAACAATATTCATGTGCAAAGTGTTGTGAAATATTTAAGTGTGAATCGGATTTTTTACAACATTGTGATACTTTTCATAAAGTTTTACCTAACATTGCGAAATCACCCTGTTTAAAAGATTTGTTATTTGAACTTATAGTGAAGCTTATAGATTAGTTCGAACTTATAGTGAATTAAAAGACAAAATGATATGCAAAATATATGAACTAGAATTAACAGACCAAAACATACATGTACATGCTGAGAATGCCTTTTTAAAGTTGTACAACGACTTTGAAGATTTCACAGAACGAGTGTTTAATTGGACATTACGAAAAATTTTGAAATTAGAATTGATTACAGCTCAATATGACAGGCTTATTTGATTTGTATTATTTTAAATGATTAATAAATAGTTTGATTTCGAAAAAAAGTGTTTTCTTTAGCATACACTGTGTGACTTTTAAACTAATGTTGTGTATTTTGAATGTGTCAGACAAAACAGGAGTGTGTTGACATTTAAAAAAAAAAGATTTTACATAATATAAAAGTTTTACAATAAAAATTGACTTACCTAAAGTTTTTTCAAGATAGTCACGATATCCTTTCCATTACAATTATTTTAAGGAAATAGAATTTAATTTTGTTGTGAATAACACTTTGTTGTTAACATCACGTGGTTTGTCTTATCATAACTATGAGATCCTAAGATCACTTCCTATTAACATGATAACGAAGAGTAAAAAAAAAATGACTAATGCAAGCCGATTTTCCTGCCTAAACTTGTTATCAGCTTGCATGAGTGACTCATCTTTACATGTGTGGATTTGTATGTTGAAAAAATGATTGCTATGTTTAACCCGTGTAGACGATTTTTATCCGGAAGCTGTTTGAACTACCAAATTTCAGATATCACACATTTTACTAGAACATTTAAATATTTTAATGTCTTTTCGCCCGCAAATTGGAAACTTAGGATTATCACCTTTACATCGAGACATGGAAGGTAGAAAAATAATAACTTTACACTTAGACAATATTTTAATTTAAGAAGAATTAGACTTAACACATTGTTAGAGTTTCTTTGAAAAATATCTAGTTGGTTGTAAATTTTAGAAAATTCGACCTAACGAAATTAACACACTTAAAAATATCTAGTTGGTTATACATTTTATAAAATAAGCAACAAATAAACATTTCGATACATTGACAAAAGAAAATAATTAAGTTTAAGTAAACTTTACACTTAGACAATATTTCAAACTAAGAAAAATAATAACTTTACACTTATATAATATTTTCAACTAAGGAAAATTAATAACTTTAAAAATCAGACTTAACACATTGTTAAAGTTTTTTTAAAACAACACAACATTTTCAAAGCAGTGGAAATAGTATACCTGAAAAAAATTCAACTTAGTGGAATTTAATAGTGAAATTTTTTAACCTCACTCATTTAAAAAATAAAACTTTGTAAATTTTTTCCATTTTTAAAATAAAACTTATTTAAAAAATAAATAAGCAACTATTAAACATTTTGAATGTCTTAGACAAACTGTGAATAAATTTGTTGAAATTATATAAAACATGAAAAATTTCATTACTTTTAAAAGAAATTTTATTTTTGGTGAAATAAACTCGAGGTATTTATTATATGTTACTTAAACTACATGAGAATTGATTGAAAATGTGTTACTTTTAATCACTCACAAGATAAGACATGATGTTACAATATACACATAGGAATGACATAGGAATTTCAGATGGGTTTTTCTCCCACACATGACGTCACTGATAACATATTTACTGATCAAGTCATAAAATCATAGTTTAGGGTAGGTTTTTAAGCACGAAGTTTAGTTGAGATTTAAGATATTTGAGAAATATAAACTACAACTTTGGCTACTTTTTGAAATTTCCCCCTACATAAGAAAAAGAACATAGAAAAATAAAATGAAAAGTCGTATTTGAATGGAATCAAATTATTATCCTTTCACTTAACAGCTGAATGCGTCGGTAATTACATCACAAAGGCACTGATAACAACTGATTGAATATATTGTGTTTCTTTTTTAAGGTTAAATTGATTTAATATTCAAGTTATTTCTTAATGATACACTTAAAAACAATAAACTTAATTAGCATTCAAAAAGCAAACGATCTCATTATTGTGTAAAACAATCAAATGTTTTAAAAGTCACGAGTTAAAATTTGAAATGACTTAGAGTTTAAGTAGAATTTAGATGTGAACCTTTTAAAATGAAATAATAGTTTTTTGTATCGCCCTCTATCGGTGGGTAATAGAATTAAGAGATAATTAAAAGTTTTAACTTGAATTCGAGCCCACAACAAAAATTATTTTTCGGTTTTATAATTTAGGGTAGGTTTAACTGAGCAAGCCATGATATTTCAGTATTTATAGACGATTTAAGATATTCGATAAAGCAAATCATTTGAATTTTTAATTTAATTGAAGGGTTTACTGCTTAAAGTACTACAAAATGAGTACAACACGATGCATAGTTTTTTAATTAATTATATTTTTCGAAAGGTGACTTATTGATAAACTTAGGATTTATGTTTAAAGTGAATAAATTTGACATGTTAGGTTCACTTAATAACAGAGGGTTGAATAAGTTATTTTTAATAAAAATAAAGTTTACTAAAAGTTTTTAAAGTTAAAAAAATATAGTTTTAAAAAATTTAAAGTTTACAAAAAGTTTAAAAATCTTTAAGTAAATCAAAATTAACTTTTTAATTTTAACTATTGAGAGACTATAATCTAACTGTTTATCCTTGTAACCAACTGGTGCATATCAACTATATACTCTGTATCTGCATATGCGCAGAAAAACATAGACATTTAATCTAACTTGAGTTCGACTTTAAATTATTTGCCAACTTTTAAGTTTAATTACTATACACAACTCGATTACCTTTCCCACAAAACACCTTTCAGAAACAAAACAGAAATTAACACTTACCGAAAAACACGTCCACTTTGGGTGTTAGTTTTCACTCAACTAACGTTTCTCCCTTATCTTTGCTAGGGGGCGCTGCAATCGCCGCTAGAGGCGTTAGTAGTCTTCAGGTGTGTGATAAGAATAAACTTTAAATCCAACTTACACTCGCTCAGTCATTCTTGCTTCTCTCTACCTTGCTAACAACCGTTTGCTGCTGGCTCATTGTTTGGTTGTTTAAACTTGTTGAATGACGTCATCATGTGTTTGTCTAAACTTGTCCAGTCTTGTTTTTATGCAGTACGTCTATTTAGATGAGTCATCACTCGTTTATCTTGGTTGACTTGTCCAAACTTGTTTTTGTGTGGCATGTCTATTTGGGTGAGTCATCGTTCGCTTATCTTGCTTTACTTGTTTGAACTTGTCTAGTATCCACCACCTCATGTCTTTTGTCATAGCTTGAATATACTTTACACCAATCACTTAAATATAAAAGTCTTGTCACAACTTACTTAAACTTTGATAAAAATATTAATTATTTATAAATTTCATCAAATTCTTATTTTTCTGACACATTTACTATGTAATTTTCGTTCAAAAATATGGTAAAGCCCGATTTTAAATCGAAGTCTAAGATAAATTCCCCAAATTTGTAACATTTTAACACTAATAATAAATATTGTAAGCACCCAGTACATACAAGTTTTGTAAAAATAATATTACTTATAGCTAACTCGTTATGTCCCATGATACAAAACTTCAATATAACTAAAATCAGTGTTAAACGAAAATCTAATCACGTGTCTTTATATATTATTTTGAAATGCAAAGCATTATATCTAAACGAATGATATAAGGAGTAGTTAGAATAGTTCTTATATTTTTGTTAGTAAAAAATTTATACACATTATCTTACAAGGTTGCAATATTCAACACACGGTTCACCATATTTAAAAACGATTCACCATGATTTAAAAACTTAGTAACATATTTTAAATTTATAAATTTAAATTAAAAATACTTAAGTATTTATAATTGTTTATTTATAAAAATATGTTTTAATTTAAATTTATAAATTTAAAATATGTTACTAAGTTTTTAAATCATGGTGAATCGTTTTTAAATATGGTGAACCGTGTGTTGAATATTGCAACCTTGTAAGATAATGTGTATAAATTTTTTACTAACAAAAATATAAGAACTATTCTAACTACTCCTTATATCATTCGTTTAGATATAATGCTTTGCATTTCAAAATAATATATAAAGACACGTGATTAGATTTTCGTTTAACACTGATTTTAGTTATATTGAAGTTTTGTATCATGGGACATAACGAGTTAGCTATAAGTAATATTATTTTTACAAAACTTGTATGTACTGGGTGCTTACAATATTTATTATTAGTGTTAAAATGTTACAAATTTGGGGAATTTATCTTAGACTTCGATTTAAAATCGGGCTTTACCATATTTTTGAACGAAAATTACATAGTAAATGTGTCAGAAAAATAAGAATTTGATGAAATTTATAAATAATTAATATTTTTATCAAAGTTTAAGTAAGTTGTGACAAGACTTTTATATTTAAGTGATTGGTGTAAAGTATATTCAAGCTATGACAAAAGACATGAGGTGGTGGATACTAGACAAGTTCAAACAAGTAAAGCAAGATAAGCGAACGATGACTCACCCAAATAGACATGCCACACAAAAACAAGTTTGGACAAGTCAACCAAGATAAACGAGTGATGACTCATCTAAATAGACGTACTGCATAAAAACAAGACTGGACAAGTTTAGACAAACACATGATGACGTCATTCAACAAGTTTAAACAACCAAACAATGAGCCAGCAGCAAACGGTTGTTAGCAAGGTAGAGAGAAGCAAGAATGACTGAGCGAGTGTAAGTTGGATTTAAAGTTTATTCTTATCACACACCTGAAGACTACTAACGCCTCTAGCGGCGATTGCAGCGCCCCCTAGCAAAGATAAGGGAGAAACGTTAGTTGAGTGAAGACTAACACCCAAAGTGGACGTGTTTTTCGGTAAGTGTTAATTTCTGTTTTGTTTCTGAAAGGTGTTTTGTGGGAAAGGTAATCGAGTTGTGTATAAGTAATTAAACTTAAAAGTTGGCAAATAATTTAAAGTCGAACTCAAGTTAGATTAAATGTCTATGTTTTTCTGCGCATATGCAGATACAGAGTATATAGTTGATATGCACCAGTTGGTTACAAGGATAAACAGTTAGATTATAGTCTCTCAATAGTTAAAATTAAAAAGTTAATTTTGATTTACTTAAAGATTTTTAAACTTTTTGTAAACTTTAAATTTTTTAAAACTATATTTTTTTAACTTTAAAAACTTTTAGTAAACTTTATTTTTATTAAAAATAACTTATTCAACCCTCTGTTATTAAGTGAACCTAACATGTCAAATTTATTCACTTTAAACATAAATCCTAAGTTTATCAATAAGTCACCTTTCGAAAAATATAATTAATTAAAAAACTATGCATCGTGTTGTACTCATTTTGTAGTACTTTAAGCAGTAAACCCTTCAATTAAATTAAAAATTCAAATGATTTGCTTTATCGAATATCTTAAATCGTCTATAAATACTGAAATATCATGGCTTGCTCAGTTAAACCTACCCTAAATTATAAAACCGAAAAATAATTTTTGTTGTGGGCTCGAATTCAAGTTAAAACTTTTAATTATCTCTTAATTCTATTACCCACCGATAGAGGGCGATACAAAAAACTATTATTTCATTTTAAAAGGTTCACATCTAAATTCTACTTAAACTCTAAGTCATTTCAAATTTTAACTCGTGACTTTTAAAACATTTGATTGTTTTACACAATAATGTGATCGTTTGCTTTTTGAATGCTAATTAAGTTTATTGTTTTTAAGTGTATCATTAAGAAATAACTTGAATATTAAATCAATTTAACCTTAAAAAAGAAACACAATATATTCAATCAGTTGTTATCAGTGCCTTTGTGATGTAATTACCGACGCATTCAGCTGTTAAGTGAAAGGATAATAATTTGATTCCATTCAAATACGACTTTTCATTTTATTTTTCTATGTTCTTTTTCTTATGTAGGGGGAAATTTCAAAAAGTAGCCAAAGTTGTAGTTTATATTTCTCAAATATCTTAAATCTCAACTAAACTTCGTGCTTAAAAACCTACCCTAAACTATGATTTTATGACTTGATCAGTAAATATGTTATCAGTGACGTCATGTGTGGGAGAAAAACCCATCTGAAATTCCTATGTCATTCCTATGTGTATATTGTAACATCATGTCTTATCTTGTGAGTGATTAAAAGTAACACATTTTCAATCAATTCTCATGTAGTTTAAGTAACATATAATAAATACCTCGAGTTTATTTCACCAAAAATAAAATTTCTTTTAAAAGTAATGAAATTTTTCATGTTTTATATAATTTCAACAAATTTATTCACACTTTGTCTAAGACATTCAAAATGTTTAATAGTTGCTTATTTATTTTTTAAATAAGTTTTATTTTAAAAATGGAAAAAATTTACAAAGTTTTATTTTTTAAATGAGTGAGGTTAAAAAATTTCACTATTAAATTCCACTAAGTTGAATTTTTTTCAGGTATACTATTTCCACTGCTTTGAAAATGTTGTGTTGTTTTAAAAAAAACTTTAACAATGTGTTAAATCTGATTTTTAAAGTTATTAATTTTCCTTAGTTGAAAATATTATATAAGTGTAAAGTTATTATTTTTCTTAGTTTGAAATATTGTCTAAGTGTAAAGTTTACTTAAACTTAATTATTTTCTTTTGTCAATGTATCGAAATGTTTATTTGTTGCTTATTTTATAAAATGTATAACCAACTAGATATTTTTAAGTGTGTTAATTTCGTTAGGTCGAATTTTCTAAAATTTACAACCAACTAGATATTTTTCAAAGAAACTCTAACAATGTGTTAAGTCTAATTCTTCTTAAATTAAAATATTGTCTAAGTGTAAAGTTATTATTTTTCTACCTTCCATGTCTCGATGTAAAGGTGATAATCCTAAGTTTCCAATTTGCGGGCGAAAAGACATTAAAATATTTAAATGTTCTAGTAAAATGTGTGATATCTGAAATTTGGTAGTTCAAACAGCTTCCGGATAAAAATCGTCTACACGGGTTAAACATAGCAATCATTTTTTCAACATACAAATCCACACATGTAAAGATGAGTCACTCATGCAAGCTGATAACAAGTTTAGGCAGGAAAATCGGCTTGCATTAGTCATTTTTTTTTTACTCTTCGTTATCATGTTAATAGGAAGTGATCTTAGGATCTCATAGTTATGATAAGACAAACCACGTGATGTTAACAACAAAGTGTTATTCACAACAAAATTAAATTCTATTTCCTTAAAATAATTGTAATGGAAAGGATATCGTGACTATCTTGAAAAAACTTTAGGTAAGTCAATTTTTATTGTAAAACTTTTATATTATGTAAAATCTTTTTTTTTTAAATGTCAACACACTCCTGTTTTGTCTGACACATTCAAAATACACAACATTAGTTTAAAAGTCACACAGTGTATGCTAAAGAAAACACTTTTTTTCGAAATCAAACTATTTATTAATCATTTAAAATAATACAAATCAAATAAGCCTGTCATATTGAGCTGTAATCAATTCTAATTTCAAAATTTTTCGTAATGTCCAATTAAACACTCGTTCTGTGAAATCTTCAAAGCCGTTGTACAACTTTAAAAAGGCATTCTCAGCATGTACATGTATGTTTTGGTCTGTTAATTCTAGTTCATATATTTTGCATATCATTTTGTCTTTTAATTCACTATAAGTTCGAACTAATCTATAAGCTTCACTATAAGTTCAAATAACAAATCTTTTAAACAGGGTGATTTCGCAATGTTAGGTAAAACTTTATGAAAAGTATCACAATGTTGTAAAAAATCCGATTCACACTTAAATATTTCACAACACTTTGCACATGAATATTGTTTACGAATCTTATGGGTCTTCTTGTGTATTAATAAGTCAGACATTCTTGAAAATATCTCGTTGCAATCACTACACTTGTATTGTTTGGGCAATTTGTGAATCTTTTGATGATTACGTAAATCACTCTTTTGTGAAAAAACTTCAGCACACACCTCACAGCAAAAATATTTTTCCTTTAGATGACTTTTCATATGAAACACTAAGTTAACTTTTCGAGGAAATGCTGTGTTACACATCTTACGCACATGGGGTAACTTCTGTTTCTTTAGTCCTGATGAGGTGAGTTTCACTTCATAATTCGAAACGAGTCCTTCTTTGGATAAAAGTGTAGAATCCATCTCTTGATTATTTAACTCTGGTGATGAGTGTTGACACTCCAAGTTGGTTACATCACCAACATAAGAATTCATAACTCGTTCCACAATAACTTAAATGAAAAATACAACCTATTACAACGATATCAGGTCACAGTAGAATGTTATGAACTCGTTTCATTGAAATTTATATAATGATAGAGGGCGCTCGTGCAAAAATACTAACTTTTTATTTGTTTGAAAATACTGACATTTTATTGGTTTAAAAATACGTCACGTGATTATTTCATCCTATAATGTTATAAGTTCAATAACCACTTAATTCTTGCACAATGATTTAGAAAGTCTTACCTATCAGAAGTTCGTACATATGTAAGTAAAAATCCTTATTACTCTCGTATCTATTGCTTTTATAAATAATATTTTATTTATCAAACCACTTAATTTCTAAATGATGTATTCTAAAACGCTTTTTATGTCTTATGTATGTAAAGTCTACTAAAAGAGGGGGAAAGAAGACGGGGTGTGAAGTATTTGTAAAATTGAAAAACGTTAATTTATAAAAACTAGATTCCATTCCCTTTTTGAAAAATGTTGGTTGTATAAAGTCAAATCTATTGAAAATTTATTTTAATCGTATAACTCTAAACAAAATACCCGCTCTCTTTAATAAGTTAAATAGTCACTAAAAATTGTTCATTTAAAAGGAAAAAATCTTTAAAATTCTCTTATTGTATGATTTTATAAATAATATTTTGCACGTCAAATCACTTCTTAACTAAATGTAATAATCTAAAATGTCTTATGTAATGATCTAAAATGTCTTATGTGTTGTGGATGGTTGGTTATTTGTTAAAACCGATTATCTACGCTTGGGATATAGGTCACTCTAGGGGTCATTCTAAGGGCTCCTAACTCGTATTGACAAGGTTCGAAGAAAACTCCGAACGGTTAGGTCGACGAGCGCGAGAGAAGTTTAAACCCAAACGTCTAGTAGCTTTAAAACCAGAACCTCTCAGTCACTGGTCTTATGTGTTGTGTTTATATAAATAATATTTTTCTTCTTTAATCACTTAACTCCAAAATGAAATGTTTCTAAGACACTTTGTCATGTCTTAAGTGAAACATATTTAACTAAAGAAGGATGTAGTATTTGTGACATAAGTTATTCTACAGTACCCTTTTAAGAAAAAAAAAGCTATATTACAAGTCAATTAAAAAAATTATATAATTAAAAAGTATATATATATTGTTTAAGTATCCTAAAAACGATTATTTAAGTTAGTCCACAAATTTGTAAACTTAAAAAACGGAAGATGTAATGTAACACAAAGAAGTATGACAATTTTTCCCCCATAAAGGATTAGTCTCAATGACTTGAATTAATTTTTTCTCCTAAAAATGACACATTACTTTTAGTATACAAGTTTGTGAAACGGCTTTTATAAGAAAATATTACGCTGAATACAATATTAAACCTTGTAATTTAATTCAATAACAAAAATGCGTGGGTGTATAGCTTATATTTACATTTTTGAAAATCACTTTGCTTTCGTTTTTAAAATGTATAAACACGTTATTTTTGGTAACAAAACTCTATTTCGAATATAATGTTGTACAAGAAATGTACAAGAAAGAATTAGGCATACTATCTTCGTCAATCTCTATAAATAAAATTTCGTATAGAAAGTAAAAATTTTCCCTCTAAATTATTATTTCGAATATTGAAGTGATCTGTTGACAGAGTGTTGTAAGAGAAATGTGCTTGTAAATTAAACAAACAGATGTAATAGCATTCATATTAAACCAAAACTCGCGAATTACTCAATAGCTAAAGACAATTTCCTGCAGTTCATTAAAACTATGATAAAGATATCTCAACGCAGGTCTGAAGTAACCATCTCTCACATTTAAAGAGATAACAACACACACACATTCTTGGTGATCTAAGATAAGACATGTGTGATACAGAAATTGCAGGTTCTAATGTCACTAAAAATTAAAATAATACGTAAAACACTACAAAAAAAATATATAAAAAATAATTTGAAACGCTTTAAATAAATTAAATTAAAAAAAAAATGAAAACACTTTAAATAAAAAATAAAACAAAATTTCACCCTCTACAAAGAACAAAATCTATATGTCTAATCATGCACCTTCTTTATCTCTCTCATCTTAATTACTTCCGGTCTCACAAACCACCTCTCCTGTTCCAACAAGCTCCCAAACATGTTCCTAAAACATGTTTACTGCTTCCTGAAAACCCTTTTTGGAAAAAGCATGTCTAATCCCGTTTCCGATCTTATTTCCTGTCGCGTTTCCAGTCTAAAAATAAATTTCACGTTAAACTTTTATAAAGTAAAACAAAGTCAGAAAGATTTCCATTTTTATATTAGGTGTTAGTTAGCAAATAAAATTTTTATTTCAGGTGAGAAAAAAAAAAAAAAAAAAAAAAATCGAACATTTTGCTAATATTACTTTCAAACTAAATTCATTCTGATAGCAGGATTCCTACAACTCAACTCCACTCAACTTTGCTGAAGCATAATAATAATTAAACCCTTTTATTTCGTTGCAGGTCTCACGCAGATGACTGGTGTAAAAGAATAGGTAAAAAAAAAAAAATGTGGCGTTATGAATTGTTTTCATAGCAGGTGGTTATGGTGGGCCCCCAATTTAAAAAAAATTCCCTGACAAGAAAGAATCTGATTAAAATCCTTTTTTAGAAAAAATACATCTCATCCTGTCCTTATCTCCAAATTCCTTCCGGTTCACTTCCTGTCTCAACCTGTTTTTTATCCACACCTGCGACTTCCGGTGACCTTCACCGTTCGCAGAACTTCCTGTCTCAACATGTCTGTTATCCACACCTGCGACTTCCGGCTCCGGCTCCGCGCACATAGCGCCTGCTGGAGCGAAACTCTCGTTCTTCTACTAACATAAACTGCTCGCAGAATTATCATTAGACGGCGATACTGCGTTAATTTTTCATGCCAAAGCTTTATTTACTATTTTAGCAGTTTTACATCGTTATTGCTAAAATGAAATTAGTTATTTTTAGGTGCGTTCGTAATTATATAACTACGTAGCACCTATAGTCGTAATCTAGTCCGTCCATCTGTCCGAATATAACAGCACAAAAACTACTCAACCGAATGGTTTGAAATTTAATATATATTATCGTTGCAGAATGTTGTCGAGTCATTTCAAATTTTACGAAAATCGAATCAAAACTTAAAAAGAACGAAAAATCATGCTTCAAGCATAGATTATGTAGCACTTTCCAACGCTTCCAAAATAATTTTACAAAACATACCGTTTAATAAGCTAAAAGATAACATCTAAGTAAACAATTTGGAAAACGCATAACATATTTAAAAACATAATTTCAGGAATTTCCAACAGATACAATATTCGGAAAAATATCCGAATACTTTTATTCAGCCCTGTATAGGATCTATAGATTTGTATATATACTACATAGGATGCTAAATTTTAGTTTAGTTAGGAAACGCGTACCACAGTTTAAAATTATCCTTCTGAAGTTTCTGTCAGTAAACGGAAATGTATTCCCGAACTTTTGTGCTGCCCTGTATAGGATCTACAGAATTTATACACACCACATAATAGACAAAAAGCGAGTTAAAATTAAAATCGCGTTCAGTAACTAACGCACTTCCAGGAATTATTGTTAACAGACAGTAAATAATTCTTTTGTGTGTCCCTGTAAATGAGCGATGACTGGTATACACACAATATTCTGTAGTAAGCCTCTTGTAATGCACCTTAGTTATATATAAAAATTTCAATGCGTTTAAAATACTGAAACATTATTTAAATAAATCGCAGACGATTTTTCTCCATAGACGTAATGTAACGGAATTCTTTTGACTGTCCCTGTAAGGTAACTATAAGTGCTATGCACACCCTATTCCATATTAAGCTTCTTCTAATGCACCTTAGTGATATATATAAATTTCAATGCGTTTACAATAGTGAAACATTATTTAAATAAACCGCAAATGATTTTCCCCGTAGACCGTAATGTAACGGAATTCTTTTGAGTGTCCCTGTAAAAAAACTATCAGTGCTACACACTTCCGTTGCAATAGGGAACATGCTATAGATAAAGACAATAACATATAAAAATTGCAGAGCAATCCGAGCATATTTACGGGAGTTAGAGCACGGACAGACGGCAGACGGCCAGACGGCCAGACGGCCAGACGGCAGACGGCCATACGGCAGACCAACCGAAGTCATAAGCACTTTTCAACTAGGTTGGAAAGTGCTAAAAAGATATTAATAAAAGTTTTCGGTACTTCTCTATTATCCCGTCGACTACTTTTCATAACAAAAAACTATCGCCAAACTGTAACGCCAAATAAACGGGAGAACGTTGCCATTGGAATATCAAAACTAGTCGTTGGGGGCCACCGTAATACTTACCCATCATGGATATGCATAATGTAAAATATTAAAATAAAAATGTGTAAACTACTTATAAAATGCATTGCAATTCAAATAAAACCGTGGCTTGATGACGTCACAAACTTTAAAGGCTCGATTACTGAATTGCTTGAAAGAGGTTTTTCCTTATAACTCCAAAAATAATAATCCTATTAACTAGCGGTTTATTGCATCTGATTAGGTGTCAAATTTCTAATTAAAATATATCTTTGAAGTGAAATTTGGATGAAATACAGAGTCATGAAAAATCGAAGAGTGTGGAAAACAGGATTCCAAATATCTCGGCAACTAATTATCCGATCGACTTCATGCTTTATTCAAAATTTATGTTTTTTTATTGTCTTTTATATTCATTTCTTAAAATATACAATTTCGAAAATTTTTATATACCTTTCATCAGAACGAATATTTCGAGAGTCCGAAAAAAATTGTTCCGGTTAATCGAGGTTATTGAAATGAAATAGGCTTCTTCCCATTATTACATACTAAGTACATACGAAATTGCAAGTCTCTATCTCAATTTTTTCGGGAGATAGAGCGTTTACAGACACACACACACACAGACACACAGACGGACGGCAAAATTTTTTTTCTAAAAATATGTTTTTCGGAATCTCCAGTGTCTGAAACGTGTAAATCCGTCAAAAAAAAATTTTCGATTTTCAAAACGATTACAAGACTTACCCTATACTACGTATGATGGGTAAGTAATAAATAAATAAATAAAATATAAGAGTTTAAGGACACAATTGTTATTTTAATTAATGAAATAACTAATAAATCGGTAAAGCATAATGAAAAATACACGCAAATGAAATGTCGAATTAAAAACCACTTGATGACATAACAAACACGTATAATGGCTTCTGACATCAAGTAAATGGGACTGCATTTTTGGCGTTTAATCTTAGAGTTTGGCGATAGTTTGTTATTATGAAAAATGGTCGCGGGATAATAGAGAAGTACCAAGTTTTCTTTATTCTATTAAATCTTAGCATACGTAATCTATATGATAAAAGCACAAGTCATGTGACTGAGAAAACAAATACGGGCTAACGACATTTTTTTCCATATGCCAAACGGCCGTTTTTATTCAAAATTAGTTTTTCGAAAAAAATTGCTTAAAAGTTTCATTTTTAGAAAGATCGTTCAATAAAAATGTTTACTTGAGAGATGAGTTACATTAAAAAATGTATAGATTCTGAGATAACTCCAGTGCAAATTAGGTTAACAGCCGAATATCTCAATCCATTAAAGTAAATAAACAAAATATTCATTCATCGTGAATCATAGAAATATTAACCATGGAGGTAATCATTCGCAAAGCAAGATCTCCATGGGGAATTCACAGCACTGCCGGGTGTCGAAAAAAAAATCGCATCTGTAAACATGGCATACGTAATAAGAAAACAAAAAGGCAACCTCATTTCGTTCATAGCAGATGATATAATTAATGTCACTGAAATAATAACGATGATTTTTTACATAGTAAAACTAGTAACGTACGAAACGAACGCACCTCATTTGTCACGTTTAACGTACAATTTCCAACTTGTTTTAAATTATTTTTTACATGCTTAAAAGGATGTGTTCTAACATCTGAGTAAATGTTTTTCAAATCGAAGTTGTTGAGTCACAAAGTGTTAATTATATATATACATTCTTTTGATTTTCTAGAATTTAAATTTTTAATAGAAAACTATTGCCATTAGAAAAATTGGAATGCAAACGAATAAGAATTTTTTACCTTTATAAAAATGTATATTTTAAAACTAAGAAGTTAATACCCTTTCTTTCAAAATAGCCACAACTACATCAGTCATGATTTATTGATCCGATATCTGTCCATTTTTGTTGTCAAATTCATCTCTTAATTCATCCTCAATATTTCTCTTAATTATGTTCTTGTAACATGTGATTTTCGAAAATTGCGATTATCTAAACGAAAATGCAAACTCAAATTATCACATTTTCTCTAAGGGATTCATATTTTCGAATCAAATCTTCAAAATAACATTTTCAAGCGTGTTTCAATAATCTTAGTTACCCTTAAGAATCACCATAGCTATTTATTGTTACTCATTAACACGTTATGTACAAAATTATGAATTAATGAAAAATTAGCCTTTCAAAGCATCTTTTCTGATCATTTGAAAGTATTGTTAGTACATTTCTGCAAACATTAAATAAATTTTAGCAAGTTTTCATTTATTAAGATTTAATTAACTAAATCAGTATTTATAGGGGTTTTATAAAGGCTATACAACTCTTCCCAAATCATTGCTTTAGGATATTGTTTTTAGCATTTTACAGTATTGGTAAATGTACAAATGTAATGGCCTTACATATCAACATTGAAGCTTTTCGTAACTGAAACTTTCCTCTGAATGTCTTTCAACATCAAACAAGAACGAAAAATCATGCGTCAAGCATAGATTATGTAACACTTTCCAACGCTTCCAAATAATTTTACAAATCATACCGTTTAATAAGCTAAAAGATAACATCTAAGTAATCCGAATACTTTTCATCAGCCCTGTATAGGATCTATAGATTTGTATATATACTACATAGGATGCTAAATTTTAGTTCAGTAATGAAACGCGTAGCACAGTTTAAAATTCTCCGTCTGGAGTTAAATAATACGGAAATGTGTTCGCGAACTTTTGTGCTTCCCTGTATAGGATCTACAGAATTTATACACACCACGTAATAGACAAAAAGCGAGTTAAAATTAAAATCGCGTTCAGTAACTTAAAACTCACTTCCAGGAATTATTGTTAACAGACAGTAGAGAATTCTTTTGTGTGTCCCTGTAAATGAACGATGACTGCTATACACACAATATTCTGTAGTAAGCCTCTTGTAATGCACCTTATATAAATTTCAATGCGTTTAAAATGGGGAATCATTATTTAAATAAACCGCAGACGATTTTTCTCCATAGACGTAATGTAACGTAATTCTTTTGACTGTCCCTGTAAAGTGTCCCTTATGGAATAAGTGCTATGCACACACTATTCCATATTAAGCTTCTTCTAATGCACCTTAGTGATATATATAAATTTCAATGTGTTTAAAATAGTGAAACATTATTTAAATAAACCTCAAGTGATTTTTCCCCATAGACCGCAATGTAATGGAATTCTTTTGAGTGTCCCTGTAAAAAAAGTATAAGTGCTACACACTTAATAGGGAACATGCAGAATAGGGAACATGCTATAGATAACGACTATAACATATAAAAATTGCAGAGCAATCCGAGCATATTTGCGGGAGTTAGAGCACGGCCAGACGGCCAGACGGCAGACGGCAGACGGCCAGACGGCAGACGGTCAGACGGCCATACGGCCAGACAAACCGAAGTCATAAACACTTTTCAACTAGGTTGGAAAGTGTTAAAAAGCGGAGCAGTTACAAATGGAAAAACTAAAGTATCCATTTAAAAATATTTTTTCTGTGTACAACGGAAAATGCTTTTGAAACACGATAAAATAAAGTATCTAGAATTCATGCTATCTTGCATCACTGCCAGTAGATGTGTTAAATGAATTTTATAATAAGTTTATTTTAATGATGCTTTAAAATACCGCCTCGGTGTATAAAGAGTAACACTCGCTATCGGTGAGGTCTTGAATTCCTCTCTTTAATATTAAGACTACGGCCAAGGAATGTATAAAATACCAAAACATTATTTAAGAATAATATATGGAAAGAAAGAGTAAATATTTAATTTGCTAATGAGAAATTTGAAATATGTAAATGTATATGGCACTTAATTTTACACTGGAGAAGGGAATTTGAGATCCGCTGATGAGGAGCCAGCTATAGATTTAAGCACTAGAGATGAGACGGGCTCAACCCGTTGCCGAGCCCAGCCCCACAAGTGGCTGAGAAGTTCTGCTCTCAAAGCTGGTAGACAGGAGGTGCTGGGTTAAAACCCCTGTTGCCCTCGTCGACCTAACCGTCCTGAGTTTTCCGTGGTTTTCTTCGAACCTTGCCGTAAATACGGGTTAGGATCCCTTAGAAAGACCCCCAAGGAGGGCACTCTCCCCTAGGGCCTATACCCCCCGAGTAGATAATCGGCCGTCATAGAATCAACCAACCAACCAACCGTGCCCGATCCTAAAATGAGGTCGGGTTCGATTTTTTTTTTTTTTTTTTTTTTTTTTTTTTTTTTAAGAAGAAAATTTTGCTATTTGAGAAACAAGAATGCAATGTTTTACAATCCTTTTAAAATCAGTTTGAAGGAGAATTGAATTGTTATTGATAGTATATAAAGGAAAATATTCTATTCTGATTATAAAACTTTTGCACGGTCAGTGTTAGTAAAATAACAAAAAGTCGTGCGATATTCCTTGTCTATTCTCGCTTTCTGTTTGAACTCCTTTTTCCAGAATTAAAAGAAAACAGAACTCCTGTTTTCTGACATAGTTGTGCAATGATAATTTAAAAGAATAAAAATTGAGCCTTTTGCAGATTTCTGCCAGTCTGTTTGGTATAAACAACGAATTTGCTATTTTAAACAGATTTTCAGGGACATGAAAATCACGAATTGGTCATGAGGTAGTATTTAGGATTAATATTTATTTATATGTAAGAAGATATTTTCAAATAAGAAAATTAAACTTGAAATAATTTTAAAATATTATTAAAAATTTTGTACTGCGTACTTCCGGTATAGAGCTCGAACGGGGTTGGATTTCAAACAGTCGTGATTGGGTTCTTAAAAAATGTCCCGAACTCATCAATATTACGTACACCAGGTGCAATCTGGTGATGCAATAAAGTATTCATTTTTCCGATTATTTTTCAAAGCTAAAGAGGGAAAGAGATTGCCGCTGAAAAAAAGTGCAGAGGTCGCCACATATTCTAGCGCCAGTCCGATTCATTAGCTCAATTTTCTTCAATAATAAAAAAAATATTGCAATCTTCTGATTTTTGCGAACTTTTTGAATTTATGTATGGAAAACTGCAATTGCCAAATGAGAATTTTTTTTTCATTTATACTTTCAATTAAAATTTCCATTTCACAGACCGCAGATAGCCCAATAAACTTTGTTCCCTAAATAACTTTACATCCTTGTATTGTCTAATTTAATTATACTG